>JAWNKW010000169.1:2400000-3000000 GCA_035041775.1 Chymomyza caudatula
ATCTTTAGCTAAATTTAAAGGTTTTAACTAATATGTGTATAGTTTAACTGAGTGATTAGCAAACTAATTAAGCCTAGTGTGGAGAGACCGTGTGCTTAATAATTCTCCAGAGATTTGTGGCCGTAAGTGTGTCTAAGTGCATAGGGTAGAGGATTATTTAGTAGACTTTGCACATGCTGCCCGAGGAATACCACTTGACACAGTTCAAAGCCTGCACAGCAGTGCATATAAATGCATATTCGTATGTAAGTATATACCATACACTTATGTGCTTACATGTGAGTCAGTGTGTGTGTGTGTTGGTCTAAGCACAACACATGCAAAACAAAACACGTTCTCAGTTCATTGCTGCTGATTTGCATGCAAATTGTTCCGACTGTAACAAAATTTTTCGTAATCTAATCAGACCCTAAGGACTTATTTGGTTTGGACATACTACATACATACATATATATGTATATACTATAAACCCAATGTTGAGCCTGACTGGTCGCTCTGTTGGGATGTTGCCATTTTCGCCGAATCGGCTTTACATGTTTGCACTGCTTCCAAAAACAACGACAACAACAACAATAACTGCCTTAGGCCACAGCAACTGCACTGCAACTGGCTACTTCTGGTACAACAGGGCCAAAACGACAGGACCCTAAACGGGTTAACGAGCTGACGTATGAGCTTTGAAATGAACGAAGTTGTAAAGCGATTTATGCGCTTGACGAATTTAGCTCAAATGTCGTTTAAAATAGAACAGCGCAGATTTCAAATGGATGGACGCCCAGCCTAACTGTGCACTAATGTGTGTGTGTGTGTGTTTGTGGGAGTGCGGGCACTTAGTGTGCAGTGGCTGCAGCTGTAGGTTTTTTTTTGGGTAACTCTTGTTGAGTGTCAAGTTTAAGTGACATGAAAGGATTTAACTAAGGCGATTAGCCCATTAAAGTTGATTTATTCAAATGTAAAACGAAAAAGCCAAAAAAAAAGGCAAATAAATCTAGAAAGGAAAGCAAAAGATTCCTACTAGTCTTGCAGTGGAAGCGCTCGCTAGCAGCTACATAACCTGCACACTTTCGTTGCCCAAAGCTAATCAAGTTACTCCATTATTGCTTTTAGGCACGAGTTGTTACGAAATTTTACTCCTTCAACTGGTGTTATTCTTTAAGAGAATACAAGGCTCCATTAACTAAGATAACTTGAGAAACATATCGCATTAAAGGTATTCTGAGTTAGGCTAGACTTTACCTGGAAACTATAAGTAGCCTATAGGCTACTAGTTCCTATAGGAACTATAATGGCCATAACAACATGTTTCTGGGTTGGATTAGATTTAACTAGATTTGCCTGAAGTAAAGCACACATCCAGTGGCCTCTATTTCTCCATTTCATGATGATTTACACGGTCCTTTAACTGAAACAAGATATACTTAACTGCTCAGCAACATTGAAGGCCTTTCTAACAGAAGCTGCCATCATGAGATGAGCCATCATATTAATCTTAGATATGGAGTCTGAGGAGTTCTGACTGCGTCATCACCAATGTTTCAGCCCAATTAAGCCAATCGGGAAAGATGAGCCTCCTGTAGAGTGTTAGTTTCTACTTTTAAGACAAAAGTATCTCCGATTGACAAGAGTCATCCTCCGCTTAAGCTCCATGCTGACACAGTTCTTCGTTAAGACGGGTGCCAAGGTAGACGTAATATTTGACAACATCAAAAGTTCACTTTTCAACAATAAGCGGAGAGTCGAAGCGGCGCGTCTCTCTACTTGAACAAAACGTAATCTTTGTCTTGCTCTCGTTTACCACCAGACCCACCTGGACACATTCTCTTTCAATAGTCGCAAAGGCTTGACTCTCGTCTGGCTCTCCGGCCTTTCGAAACACACTCTCTAGCACAAAGTTAAAAAGAGAGAGTGCATCGCCTTGTCTGAAGCTTCGCAAGGTAATACAAGGAAGGAGCTGTGTGTGTAGCTCAACGTACTTCGCATAGATTGCGAACTCCAACAATGCGGTATATACTATACGTGCTCCCTCAAAGGGCTATCAAATTCTACTTTATAATCCAGGTACGCCGTGAAGGTAACCCCAGAGGGGGCGTCAGATAATAATCTGCCAACTGGGATTGCGTATTAACCCGTCAAATCGCACTTATTCATTCGTAAATTACAGGGCACAAATATATAGAAAGAATTTTATAAGCAAAGCGAACCAAAGACCTCTGTCTTGTTCTTCATATAATAAAACTATTTGTAAGTTAACAAAAACTATACGTTTCTGTTTTAAAACCAATAATTCTTTCTTATAATTGGATCTATTTTAAGAGCTCAAAAACATTTTTTATAAAATATCATAAACATTATTTTGACATATTCAGAGCAAATATTAAAATTTACTACAACTTTTAAATATATGTATATATAATTTATTAGAGGTGCTCTTCAAAAGGGACTCAAAAATAAAATGGTGTTAATGTTAAGCATAGTATCTCGACGCTGGCAATTGGTATCTAGGGGCCTCCATAGTTTATTGTTTAATAATATTAATTGCATTCGTAGAAAAAGAAAACCACAAATTTATGATCCCGGCGTCCCAGAAATGTATGTAATCGCATTGAATATAAAATATGTAGAGCGGTATTCTAGCAACCGACCCGGCAACACACACACACACACACACACACTCACACACAGATGATCTTAACAGACACATCTGTCATTAGAGCCATATAATTATGGCTTTCAAACAGGCCAACAGCCGTAGCAATCATAGCAATTTCCGTCGAAACTCTCCATAGCTAGAGAGCCGCCGGTGTATAGCGGCGGCAACAGGCAACACTAACTGAAGAGTCTGTCTAGCTGGCCAGATGGCCTAGTGGACTGACTATGTAAAAATAAACCAAGTCATTGACTTAATCTCTGGCCGCATTTGTAGCACGCCGAACAATATCAAAGGCTTCACTGTCAGACAAAAAGAAAAACACAACATCTACAATATGCCCGCAATTAATATAATTATATTTATGCCACAAAAACAACAAGCCACACACACACACACACACACACACACAGACACAGATGCAGTTCGTTGCAACTGTTACAAAGCTGCTTGTTGCACGCTGCCCGCCTTGCTCCTTAGAGTTCATTAAGAAATTTATTTGATCTTCTTGCTGCTGCAGCGGCTGCTGCTGCCACGCGGCAGTCCAAGTAACCACTCAGCAGACGGCTATCATTAGGATTGGCTGCCACAAGAGCGGGCCTAATGAACAAGGCTGTACATACATATGTGTTTGTATGTGGCATGTAGCTGGGACCGCATACAGAGCGATCTCGGCGGTGGCGGCGGCGACTGCAGCAGTCAGTAGCGGGCAAGCGACAGACTAATGCATCTTTCAGCAAGTCTTCCGTTTGCAATTCAAGTTCAGTTTGACGATGGCCAATGCAGTAATGCATCAGTGAGGGGCAGCTAGCTCGGCGTACAACATGGCATCAAAATTGCTGCAACTTGAAAACTCTTCAGTTAGCTTCGCTTGCTTCGTTGTCTGCGCCTTCCCTTCCGCCTGTCCATTTCCAGTGGAATTCACTTCAATTTATTTGTACTGACAGGCCAACAGACAGACGTATGGACGTACGTACAGTGGGACGTACTACATTGGCTTGATCGTTGTGCTGTGGCTCGCTCAGCTGTCTGTCAGAGTTTATCTACTTTTCCGCTCACTGATGCCATCGCCATCGATAAACATTGACTTCGATTATTGACATATGGACGGAAGGACGGACGGATCGACGAACGTAGCGTTGTACGAACTTGAACTTGCGGCAGAGTGCAGCACGTATTGCTTGTCTATTTGATTACATACAGTTTAAGGCATAATTAATCATAAACTGCATCTAGCTGGCAAACGATTTAGCAGCTATCTATATACTATATAGAGCTATCGGTGCAATTGGTTGCACTAAGATCGATCGGATATTTCAACGTGCGTGGCAAGCCTAGGAATTAATTAAAATATTTCATGATCAGCTGCAAACGTTGTGTTTGCTTTGACAGCTGTGGTGCTAATGATCAGAACCAGACGAGGTGAAGGAAGTCAAACAGCAAGACGAGTTAAGAGAACTCACGTACTCTTGGTTAAAGGCCGAGCAATCAGTGTATGTAAATATATGCACAAGAATATGAAGGGCCACTAAAACTCAAACCCAAAGAGTGCGTGTTTTGGTCTTACGAACATTTGATAACTTCAGTCAGGCCTTTTACAAGCAATCGTGTCTCTTTTTTATATCTTTACAAACATATAACGCCCTTTCTATTTATCCGATTTGGAAAACAACGCAAGAAATATTAAAGTAATCTACCAAATGGACATAAACAAAAATTGGATTCTTTGGTAGACACGATCATACATATATTCAGTAGCATAGATTAGTTCTTTTGTTTGAAGGATATGAGGGATGAGCTTATGGTAAGTTGAACCCGTTACCGGTTACTTGTCCCGAGAAGCCTGGAGTTCTCAAGGGGGCCCGTAGCAAATATGCTTGATCACAGGCATCATACGTGGACAAGCGGAGTTCTCAAGGAGACAGTACCATTAAAATATCCCAAAAGGATAATAAAAGAGATCGTAAAAATGGATTTGGTATAAAATTGCATATATATTTGTTTGGAAGGGCTGTTTTGTGTTATGAAAATCATATTTTTTGAGAAGGAAAATGCGTTTCCAACAAACGTATTTCTTGAAATAGTTTTTATTTCACCTTAAAATTGAAAATGTTCATTCTTGAGTAGACATTTACACCAGCAATGTAGCTAAAATCCTCGGCAACGATAAGCAAATCTCTGTCCAAGATCTAGAAATGACCACTGGTGTATGAATATGTTTGAATACGGACTCGCACAATTCTTGTGTCTGTTTACTTTAAGCTTCGTTAGTTCCTAGTTCTCGTGTAACCCTTTGAAATTTGGGGCACCAAAGCAGAGTAAGTTTATCTGATAATGATGAAGCCGAAATAGTCGCAAATTGTGAATATAAACAAGCTTTACAAAGTCTGTCGCAAAAGTATGTTGATTGAACTTTGCGCCATCGAAACAAACTGCTAACAATGTGGGACAAGTGCTAGGAAACATAGTAGGGGCTTAGAAAAGTCAACAAAACTCGCATCAGTTTCCTGCAGGTTGTTCTACAGTGCTCATCGCTGGTAGTGCGACCTCTACCGTCAATATTTGAAAATGCCACGTTTTGTGGTGCGGGAAAGTTGTCGTGCACTTTTTCTCGCAAACCTATGTTTATCACTCTTAAACACACTATATAAAAAATTCGGATCAGTTTATCACTGCTGTTACACATGCAACCTTTTGCTGCAAGGAAGGCACGTTGGGGACCATCTTCGCGTAGATCTGCCACATGCCCAAATCTTCGATAACAATGTGATGCAGAGTACTGTAAGAGAGAGCTCGACATATCCAAACTTTGGTCTTCTCGATATACATGGATGGATTCTTTCAAACAATGTTTCAAAACCAACGGCCATAACTCATGAAAGTCATATAACTTTATGGTAATTTTCGTGGAGTCAAGGCGGCACTGATCCTCTAAACCTCGCGCTGTCTTAATCTACACAACTGCAACCGGTTATTATTACACTACTGTCTGATCTCCATGTAGCACCACATTAGTCATTTACAAGTTAGATTTTTGTTTTATAGCATCTGACAATCTTAAGCTTTAGTATTTCAAAACCTTCACTTGCCTTAACATAAAATTAATTAGCGCACCAATGCCAGCGAAAGTGCCACGCCCCTGACCTACAGCTTAAAATCATTGGATGCGGCGTTGGAACACATTTGCAGAACAATAAAACCCAACATAAACTAAGCGCCACACATAGATACACCCAACAAACAACCTCAAGCTATACGGAAAGATACAATGCCTAAATCGTGCATCCATTCAACTTTATTTATGGACTTTACAAGTTTGTACATAACTAATTGGTCAACATGTCTGTCCGTGCGTGTGTCTGTGACATGTTGTGGTAGTGGCAAAGTCGGTGCCACCAATGGCTGTGGGAAACGCAGCTGTCATTTCAGCCACCGTGGGGCTCCCCCCACAAAAAGCACACACAAAAACTTATACACACAGATACATATGTATCTACAATCATATAAGCCGTAGCAGATGCTAACAGAGAGTCAAAATATGTGAGTGGTCGCGAAGCTTTTAGGGAAAAACAATTTCAAATTCATTTCAAATTTATTTCAATTTGTTTTAGCTCAGTTTAATTTGGATGTTTTAGTTTTTCCATCAAGCAATTTCAGTCGGCATTTTATAATTGCCAAATTAACACTTTTATGCAAATTTTATGAGCTTAGCAAAAAGTAGTGGCAGCCATATTGTGAGAGTTTTTATAATGGCTTCTCTTTTCTGTTTTTATGTACAAAAAGTTTCGTTTTAGAACTCATGTTTTTTGGCCGTTTTCTACAAGTGGCACTAAAAATATAATGTTTTCTGCGACAATTTTCATTTAAAACGTTTTTGAAGCATTTTTGTTTGTTTGAAGTTTCGAGTTTCGAGCCCAATAAAGGCACTTAAATTGATCAAAACAAGTGCAACCGCTAATTTTTGAAGTGAACCTTCTATTGGTGCGCCTTTGGGGTAAGATCGACTCGTATGCCGTCACGCATATCGCTTGTAAGTGCTGTTTTAGCAGCATCCACAGGTTGTGTGAAATACACAGGAAAAGAATTAACTTCATTACACCAATTTATTCTTCAAGCAAATTAACTAATGGAACGCAAACAAAACCGAATCGAACCCTAGCGCGATATACATTTGATCTTGATATTTCTTGGTACTTGGTTACCTTACTTTTGTTTGAGTCTTATACACATATCTATATACAAGGTATTCTTCAAAGTAAGCATGACTTTTAAAAAATTAGATGAGACTATTTTTTCTAAATAGTCTTCTGCATAAGCAGAAGAAGCATTTTGAATGAGTGTTTTAGCATGCTGACCGGGATTTCCTCTAGGATGTGGGTCGGCGGTTCTTGTATGACCTCTACGTCGGCATGGCGTTTTTCTTTCATAGGCAAATTTCGTATACCGAATTAAAAATAATCACATAGAGCCATATCAGGTGAATATGGGGAGGAAGTTGATGTTTAAAACAAATCTCTTGGTTACAAAATTAGTGATAAGGGTTTACTTCAAAGCTCACCTTTCACCATGCGTTTCAACACTCAGCCTAATGCTTAGTCAAAATACGATAAACTGGTATATCGGATATTATAAATTTTCTTATTAATTGACGCATATTTTCGATGGCTTCTGGCTTAATCCAATCGTCTTCCAGCGTCTCACGATTTTCTTCGAATCGCATAAACCTCTCATAGGGTAAACAACGTCACCGAGTCAACTTTAGCGAGTTTAAAACCAAGCTTAAAGTTTGGTCTTTGTTTGATGTTCATTTTTCGATGCTGAAAAGGTGATGCCAATTTGAAACGCGATATCTCGGTTTATCAATGTCTTAATGCGATGAAACTTATGCAGGTTGTCAGTGAAGGATGCACCTTTCCAAAGCATACATTCAATAGACGGTGCTAGAAGGATTAGCTGTTTACCTTTTACTTTCCGAAATGGAATAGATTGAATAGAACTATTTTTTGCTTAAAAAATGTTTAATTAGGCAGTTTAAGTATTTCCTTCTTTGATTACTAATTACTTAAGAAAACAAAACACAAATTTATTGAAACTACACACAAAAAAATGTACATAAATAAGGTCTTAAACCATAACATCATGCTCGAATTGTGATTAACAAAATGTATCAAGTTGGGAAATTTGTTTTATATGTTTATTCAAAAATTAGAGTGCTGGTAAAGCTGTTTACATATTTCTTGGGGAAAAACTAAGAATAGACTTTATTAGCTTTCGTTATGCTTCGGCGGCAGGGAGTGCTGATGACCTCGCAAGTACGATAGTAGATGCAACTTTAAACGTCACAAAATTAATAAAAAATAATTTGGGGTATTTCATTTTAAACGCACACCATAACGCTTCATTTACATAGTTATTTATATTTTTATTTTTGAATATATTTTTTTGTGGCATAAAGCTAATGAAAATAAAACCAAAATCAGATAAAAGCAGCCTTCATTTTTCCAGCCGAAACTTTGCAGCGAGTTTCATTTTCTCAGCAGCAACGAAGCTGCAGCTGCAACTGCAGCATGAATCGTGGATCGTGGCTAATCTTAAAGTGTTTTTAATTGCGTTTTGTCTACGCTGAAATATGTAAAGTGTTTTTCGAAAATGCCCATTTACCTGAGGCCAAGCGGGTCTCTGGAGTCAGTGGATGCTATGGAGCTGTGGCCACAGACGCGTGGTCGTCAATTTGATTAAGCCGAATCCCAGAGACGAGCGATTGTTTACTAGGCGGCCGGTTTCGATTTTCATAAGCCCGAATGTACGACGATTACCATGGACATATCAATTTTGGTGCTGCAGTGCAGCTAATTGAAAAAATATGTCGAGTTTCAAGCCATTAAGATAAGAGCGACCTAACCTAAAAGCGAGGAAACACATAATGCTGGTTTGTCGCATGGTTAGCAACAGGATGCACTGATTGTATCTTTTGGCCCATGGTAACTCGTGCACAGTGGGGCAGAGTCAAAGTTAGCATTGAAATTTTCCAAATAGTGATTACAGTTAACGGCTGCAACGGCGCTTATCGTTGCCTATAAATCTGTTTTGCGCACAGTTCCTGAAAAGTTCCAGCTGCAATTGTTGTGTGTAGGACCAGTACAGTGAACGCCATTTATGCGCTGCCATAAAGCTTTACAGGGCGCAATAATCAAATTAAATTTTATTTTATTTCTGTGATTTGAGTTTATCTGCCACTGCACTCTGCCACTTTGCCACTCAGCCTGCATTGTCTTCAATCAATCAGCGCTGGCCAACATGGTAGAGCTCCACCGTAGCTCCATTGCACAAAGGTTTAACTTACTGCTAGATGCTCAGCTTGCAGCGTGGGCTTTGGTTGCCCTCTGCCGCAGGCTATGAGGTCTTATTATGGTCTTATGGTCGCTCGCTCGGTCGCGTGTGGGCGTCAAGCGCGCGATTTTAACCACTTTGATTTCTTCGACTTGTATTTTCTTCTTTTTTTTGTTGAGCGTTGCACTTTTTTGTGGCAATTGCTGCCAGTCATGCAATGCATGGCAGGCGGCCAACCATTTGGACCAGTTGGGCCGCTTGTGCGGTTTCTGGTTTATTGGATTTTCAGTCAGTCTTGCACGCCCTGGCATAACCGCACCCGCTATGCTTGCAATGGAGGCATTCCAACTGCTGGCGCAGTTTTCGTACCATTTTCACCTTAATATTTCAGATTTTCATTTGAAAAGTACACATAAGCTGCTGCTGTTGCTGCTGCACCTTTTGTCACTACCTTAAACGAATCATACACAATTTGTGGCAACTACCTCTTCCTAACGAAATCAACTTGAGTATTCCAAACAATATATTTAAATGATTTGGGCTTTCGTGATGTGGCTTCTTCTTCTTCTGCTTGGCAATGCAATTGAAATGAGTTTGGAATGTAAAATGATTGCTGCTTGGCTCTTGAAATGGAACACTTTTGTGAGCGTGGAATGCCTGTTGAACTCATTAAAATTGCATTTCAATTGATTCCACTGATTTTGAAATTGAATTGAACTCGAATATTTTGCTTTTGTAGCATTGAGTGTTGCAGATAGTACTATATGCAATGCAATCAAAGTCATAACAATAAGATGCACGTATTGTAAGTGTATACTATAAGTAGATTTTCCGAGGCATTTCCTATCTGCATAATAGGCAGTTAAGTAGTATAATTATTTGCTCGCAGTTTTTAATAAGTTTTGATTAGTTTACCCAGGTAGACATAAAGATAGTTAGTTCGCTCTTCCAACGGAGAAAAGCTTCCGTTCCGATGTACTTAGGCCATTCGCAACACACTCTCATTGGAAAGTAGATGAGGGAATCGCCTTGTCTGAAGCGCTGCTCGGTATTAAAGGGTCGGATCGGTTCCTTCCTACCTTGAAAGAGCTGCGATTGTTGCTCAAGCTATCAAATGTATCCAGTATTTGGCGTAGTTTCTGGTCAATTGACTTACTAGGCCTAAAGTCACACTGATAGGGTCCGATCAGTTCTTTCGCGAATGGCTTTTCTTTCACACAACTCATATGTGACAAAAAGAAGAGTGATACCCTTCTTGAGGACAGGTACCAATAATCGGGCATGCTCTCATCTAGACATATTGAGCTACTTAAACACCTATTACAACTAAACTACTTTGTACGAATAAGTGTAGGTTTCATCGATAGAATGACTGAAGTTGGTAAAAAACTAGCGAACGAAGAGTTGGCATGCGACTAAGTGAGCCTACCTTGTTAACGGTACCTTGGCGGTCCATTGCGATAAACGTTCACTCACCACAGCTATCAGACGTAGAATGCAAAATTTGAAGACCAAAAGAGAAAACTACTCTAAATTACTTATATTTATTGGTACGATGATATATCTGACGTAGTCTCGCTAAAAAGCGATTAAGTCGATCTTACAGTAACAAATTGTATCTGTTAAATTTAATTTTTAGGTTCTCCTTTAGTTAGAACTTCACGAAAAATGTTACTCGAAAAGTTGACCGACTGGAGTAAATTGATTCGTCACAAGTTCGCAAAGTCATTAGAAAGCTGTAAAGCGACTTTTTGCTGCAAGCGCAAAAACATAACAAGTCCACATAAAATACAGTTAGTTGCGTTTACATAAGATCTTACCCATCGTGCAACCAATATTTGGATTCGCTTTGAAGATTCCAGGAATAGGTGGATGCGGGTTAGTGTTAAAGTAAAAGCACGTATAAAATCGAATTAAAGTAAAATAATTTGGGTACGAAAATCGGCTCAAATTGATAAATATGAAGGAAAATATTGAATTTTCAAAATTTATTTCGTTTGAGTAGTCTGAATCTTTATTGCAGCGCGTTTAATCTTATCTTCACACGAAGTGAAGCGTTTAAATCAGTGATAGGCAAAACGCACACTGTCACGCTTAGCTCGTACGCGAAATGGGAGCTGAAATAACTTTTCGGCAAGTGCCGAACGCTATTTCGTGACAGCCATACGATAGTTTAGTAGTAACATAAAACCCAAAGAACAATGCAATAACAACAAGATACCATTACGAGGGGCGTCAACAGCATAACCTTACCTTGTATTCTTATACTATGGTTTATAGTGTACATGAGCCCGGATAGCATAATTATCGGCCATATCACGCGAGCTAGAGAATTGAGAGTTCGCACACCACTGCTTAAAATGTAAGACATCTGAGAGATCATGCTGAAGCTGTGTCGAAGATAATACTTTAGGTCTTTATATTAAATATCAGATTTTTATAAGCTTTACAAAACATTTTTCCAAGAAAATGCAAACAAAAAAACTAAAGCGATTTTACGATTCATTATGCTTTATCTGTGCAAGACGAATAGCAAATGGAGAGAAGACTAAAACTAAGTGTAAGACGAATGGTGAATAGAAAGAAGGGAAATAACATTTCAGTTTCTTAGTGATGTTTCTCTGTTTGTGTGGTGTGCCGGTGCGTGACATTGGTTGGCGAAACAATGAATTCTAAGAGAGCAGAGTATATGTATACAATAAAACAGGAGGGTATATCTTTTGGTACCATTGTGATAATATGACGTCACTCAGTCACACATGTTTATGCTCAATTTAAACGTAATTCTATGGAGATGTGGTGAATTGTACAGAATCTCTTATGGTACCGGTGTAAAAAAGCAAAATTAACATTAAGAAGAAGAGCACTATAAAGCAAAGTAGTATACAATAAAAGTCCTATCTGCTCGAGCTCTTCAAAGCAAAGTTAATATTCCATTTAAAAGCCTAAAGCTAACCTCTTTTAATTAACAGATACACATGAAAATTCTTTTATTGAGTACTTTTAGTTTTTCAATATTTTTCTTTTAGCTTTGTACACATTGGATTTATAAATTTGCTAGCTTTTAAATAAACTCTTTTAAATAAACTCTTTCTCTTTTGGTGCGCCACCTACAAACACAGCTGAAATCCACAGCTAACAAGCTTTTCCTAGCTAGGAAAGTTGCAAGTTACAAGAAGCATTTTAATTAAGAAGCAAATATTTGCAACATTTTAACAAATTGAAAATGACGTGTGGGTTTTGTAGTGAAAAGTTCTGCATCTTATTGCCACCAGGCGGCAACATCAAAGCACATATCTATCACATTTGAGCATAAGTCTGAGTCACACATTCATAATCTACAAAATAAGTACGAGCTTCAAGCGCAAGCGAGAGGCAGTATGCCGGAGCAGCGACTGAAGCAGCGGTCGCCATGTGGTGCATGTCAATATGAATCTGGTGGCATTACTCAAGTAAATTGAAGCTGCTTGAAAATTGTCGTTTTGTAAATTTTGCAAATTGCGCGAAAATTTTGCAAACACAGTAAATGCATTTGCAACAAAAGCAACAACAACTTTGAGTGGAGCTAACGGCCACCCACGTAGTAGGATATGTATTGACACTCACTCACTGACACAAGCTGAAGCATGAAATATTTAACACGTTTTAAGTGCTGCGTGCAACGTGGTGTGGCAACAACAACAAGGGCAGCTCAAAGAAATCCGGACTAGAAGCATTTTCAATCAAAATGCGCTGTCAAAACGCGCTACAACAACAACAACAATGACAAGTATTAAACTTGAAGTCCTGGCCATTTTGTTTGCACATGGCATACCTGTAGCAACAAAAATAACAAGATCGTCCAAAGCAAAATGTTGCACAAACTGCAGATTTCTGCGGCTTAGCCTCTAATGCCACATAGTACGCGGTTCCAAGCCTAACTGCTACGCATGCGATTGAGGCACCACGCTCCGTACGCCCGCCGCATGCTGCGCGTCAATAACAACAGTCGCGACTGTCGTAAACTTGTGGCAAGTGCAACAAGAGCAGCACGGAGCAGCTGCGGGGGACGATTTAAGTGATTTTTCTTTTCAAATGAATTCCAGCATCCCGACAGCATCAGCGGTGGCAGCAGCAGTGTAAACGGCCGTAAAAAGAGCGGATTGAGTTAATTGCATTCGATATCAACGTACCGTTGTCGTCTCTTTACGAGCGTTTAACGACTTGCATGTTTACATTTGTTTGACATACGTTGGCCAATAAATGTTGCATTCTCCTCAACTGGCAATTAAAATGTATCTAATGGCTGTGGCAAACAAATTGTTGTTGTTGTCGCTGACATTTGGCTGTCCATAAAAGTGTATTTCTTTTCTTTCGAGGTAAACATAAAAAGTATTGTATATGCTAAGATCACAAATTAACGTCCCCAAATCTCAACGGTGGAGTTTATACCACGGCTAACCTGGCCGCGTAGCAGCACTTGAGCCCAACGGTAACGTGGTCCGCCGGATACCAGACTAGGTGTGGCGCCAGAGCTGTTTCTGAAGTTGTCATAGACATAGACGGCCGTAATGTTGTAGTAGTTAGTGGTGCCCTGTTTGAAAAACAACATCTAACGTTAGCAAACTGTTTGAGTTTTGTTTAACTTGGCATAGCTTACCGCACGTGGAAAGTCCACATTCACGTTCCAGTAGTTGTTCTTGATGGGATTACGCACTTCCACTTGGCGGGATAGCAAATAGTCGCCATTTCTCCAGGCACCCCAGCTGGCACTAGAGCAGTAACTGCTGCCGGCCAAGGCGAGCAGAAAAACACAGGAGAGCAAAAATTTCATATTGTCTATAAGGCGTACTTGCTTCAATTGTGCACATTCTATGAATGTGGGTGCTTTTATAGTGCCAAGGTAGCGTCTCTTGATTACCTTATGAGTAATGCTGTTTACAAGCACTTTTTAATTAACTTTCAGCCACACTTAACGCAATCTTATCAGTGGCCGTAGATACTTGCTATATTCCCAGTGAAAAAAAGAGATTCCCTATGTGCTTATTATATATGTGTAGATATGCGATAATTGCAAATGTGTTTTGTTTATAATACTGCTTAGTCTATAAAAAGTCTATTTCGATTTCCAATGCAATTGCATGTGAATCATATGTTCAACATCTGCCGAATGCTATTCTTGGTGCGTAAAGTCAAGAACTGATTAGCGCGGTGCTTTTTGGTATATTTGGCACACTTAGTTCCGAATGTTTTGATTTGACCACACTTCAAACATGATAGAGAGGTTCCTGCGAACTCCAACCGAGATAAGCTGCAATTGAAAATAAGCATCAGCATCGATTCCCGGAAACTAAATCAGCTCATATTAAAAATACCTCTTTAAAAGTTATGCCAAACAAAGTTGTTTACATAACGAATACCTTATATGTAAATAAATATATTACAAGCTAGAAACATTGATAACAATTACTTTTAAATGCGTATATTTTTTGGGTGGGTGTGACAGCTTGTATAAACAAGCAATTTGTTTAAGAAATGGGAGAGTCAAGTCATTTCCGAAGTGTAGGCGGGCGAATAAGCACAAATAGGTTAAAGGTATGCATATGGGAGCAATGTCTGATTTCGAAGTTACATTATATTACATTATTAGTCTATTGGTACATAGATTTTTTTCGTTTACTTTTAAAAGTTTATCTGTTAAAACTCTTTCAACTTTAAACTAGATTTTTGATTTTATACAATAAAAACCCTATTCATCCTAGAACTTCATCCTTCATCAAAATGACTACGCAAGATATTGTTTTAAGTTTTTTCATACTTAAATTGTTTATTTTGATCTGAATACAGCTCTAGATTCATAGAAGCTGTGGAGGGAGGCAAACGTGCAGGGGTCTACGCGAATCTTAAGAATGCTTTTGTATGTTTTGTTTTTAAAATTTTTCGCGTAGTCAAAATTACTAAGGATGACGCTTGTGTAACTTTTCAGGTTTACATAGAGGTGCATACCACTTCCCTTATGTCAAAAAAAGCTCTACAATTACTATTTTGTATTCTACAGCCCATTCAGTGGGATTTTCATGTCTTAATCGAGGCCTCTTTATACCCTGTGCACAAAGTGTAAAAGGGAATTATAGATTTGTACCATGTAGAAGGAGGCCAGACATGTTGCAGACAGAAGGAGGCGTTGCACACTATATTTCCATGTAAAACAATGATCAAGAGCAATAGGCGAGTCTATACTATATAGCCATGCCTGTCTGTCTGACAGACCGTGTTGGTCTCTGTTACTCAAAGACTATAAGAATTAGATCAGCAAATTTTTTACTAAAGGATACGCATTTTCCCGGGAAGAGCAAGTTTGTCGATATCTCAGCTCCTTTCACCGTGACAGATCTTCGCGGTTTACATCCCTACCTTAAAAGTCTTATGATTGAAACTTGGCATAGTTATGCATTCTCTCACTGTGCATGTGTGGTTTCAAAATTATCAAGGTCGGATAAAAACTGCGAATTTTAGAGCCCTCCTCCTACAAACTGCAACAAAATTTCACTTTTTATATAAAGGTTAATATATGGGCTAGATCTTCCAAATTTGATATGTTGACTCATGATAGGCTTAAATACCAAACAATGTTGACCTTAAAAGAGGCGCTATAGTGCCCGTTCCCCCCGTGTGGTGAGCGGGGTACCACCTCAGCTGGTCAAAGATTGTCGTATGAGGCGACTAACAATGACAGTGGGTTCTTTCGAGACCAGTAGGCCTTAAGAGGTTGTGCGTAGGGTTTGGGACCCACCACGTAAAACCACAATTCTAACTAATGAATGTATTTACATCAGGCCGTAGCCCGATAACGGGTTGTTATGGCCAGCTAAGAAGAAGATATTGCCCGTCTGTCTGTTTATATCGAAGACCATAAGACTTAAGAGCTTCAAATTTTATCAAGAGATATTTGCTGAAACATGATTTCTGATAATCTTTCCATGTACACACGTAATATGAAGCCGTCCATCCAAAAGTTCGTACAGCATCGCATTATAAGTTCAAAAGAAATAGATAATACTGTTCCAATATCAGAATGTAATAAGCAAACCAAGTTTAACTTTTGGCTTTATTAGTTTAACATTTCAATACAAAATATGACAAAGATATTTGCGCTCTTTTTGGGAAAATAAGTCCAATTAATTGCACTGTCTGTATCGCGCTGCAAATTTGTATCTATGGCATAGAGACTGAGGACCCGATTCAATGTTGTACCACGAACTTTGCAATCGCATAAAGTCATAAGTTTACGACTCAACCTCGCCGTAAGACCCCAGAAACCATTTTACAAAAAAAGGGTGCAACAATTTGTTTGTAGAAACTGTAAGAAAATCGAAGCTTGATACACACAACGAAATAAATGCAATGCACTAGCTTAAATATCCTCTTAATAAATTATTTTATTACATTTTTTTTAAATAGTTATTTGAAGTACTTTCATTTAGTTCCTAACCCAGAACTGAGCTGTTACATTAATGCCTTGACCATATTGACTATTGACTTTGATGGTGGCACGTGTGAAGCCGGGACCACCAGACCACACAGTAGAAGTGGGACCGGAATTGTTCGCAAATCGATCGGTTACATTGATGAAAGTGATAGCCTTGTTGTTTGTCTGATTCTGTGGATTTAAGAGGTTTTCGCTTTTAACGTGTTTATTGCATTCTACCTCTATAACTTAAAGTACTTACAGGAGCTGGAAAATAGATGTATTGGCTCTGGTATTGGTTATTCTTCTTGCTGACCGTCAAGTTCTGTGTACTGGCCAACACATCACGGCTGCCCCAAGTCGCATTGGCGGCATAAGTGATGGCCAAGATGCCCGAGAAAAGAATGCAAAGCTGCAGCACTTTCATTGTCGGAATTACTGTACTACAACACTTTGAAAACTGACTTGAATACTATTCAAGAGTTCAACTGTCTTTTTATAGAAAATACAAGAGTTTCTATACTAAATAAACTAGATTAGTTGAGCTGATAGGCTGTTCTCTAGTTATTTGTTGTTTTGCTGACTAATTGGCTGTATAATATGAGTGAAGTGTGTATTATATCATTTTGAGGGTACTTTTTTTTCTTCTAATTATTGCTGTCAATAAAAAAAATGTGTAATGAAGTATACAAAACAAGCAAAAGCAAATTAAAAAGTGAATTTCTTTTTTATGTTCTTATTAACAAAACTATTTATTCTAAATAAATAGTAGTACATATGTTACTACATCTAAGCTTCTGACCAGAGCTGCAAAACTATCGATAGTCAGCCGATCGCCATTCGCAATTTTTGATAGTTTCAGTTGGAACGCACTGAAACAATGCTTACTTACCTTCCCTATTATAATGAGTTAAGCTACATTCAGACGGGATGACAAGTGACATGCCGACCCTTGCATTACGTTGGTCAAATGAGTGGTCCAAATTTTTGAAGCTGGCACATAGTTTAAAGTCGTAGTCAGACAGTCGGCAGAGAAGAGTTGATTTTACCGATAATCTTTCCCTTGACTAGCCATAACAACAAGTTACCGGACTACGACCTAATGTAGGGCACTTCTTCAGACGGCTTATGCCATCTTCCATTGTTAAAGTCCCGGGCATACTTCGCTGCGCATGTAAGCTCAATGCCCTAGTGACCTAATAACCTAGTAGTGATTAAAACAGCTAACCAGGTGGCACCTCATGGAGGTTGTGCGCCAACATGGTAAATATAGAAACAGGGATCAGGGAGCTTCACCATGATCCAAGGCCCACCCATTTATTTGCTCATAACGATTCCTTATAACAGGATAAGGATGTAGAAAAGGATACAATTATTGCACGCGCTTAAGAACCACACGTGACAAGTGAGTAGGACAGTAGCTTCTGCATTCTTACAATCCGCTGGCAAGAAACTTCACGACAGGCACGATAAATGTCTGGAGAGTAGTGATCATACATTTCGATTTTAGTTGCCGACACAGGTGCTCGTTTAGGTTTACGTCGGCGTGCATGTTTTTGGCGGTCAGACATTGTGCGGACAAATGCGAACGATTTTTGTGAGTCGGAATGAGCATTGTTGGCAAAAGTTTGAAGAATAAGGTAGATGCTTTTCGTAGAACTCAAAAAGCTTTGAATTTAGTACTTTGGAGAACACAGCTGTTATTTAAGATAAAATGTGATCATTAAACACGGCGAAAATATTACTATCGTCAGTACCATGCTCATTCTGACCTAATAGGGCCTTTACTTTCTGACTGTTGTGAAGATATTATTTGCCATACATTTTTGTTATTTGTGGTGTCTTCTTCTTCTTTTCATTCAGTTTTAAATATGTAGGAGTTCAATAGTTTTATAGACGATACAGAAAGGAATGAGAAGTTATTTAAAGAGAACTGTATTTTATTTAAAGTCGTTAATAGACTTACAGCCGATTTTAAAACATTAAGTAGGTGTACTAAAAACCAGAATGAAATATCCATCTTTTTCGCAAATTTTTCTATTTTCTTTTATATCATCATTATCTTTCATATATAGCCTTTTTGAGTTAGGCGTTAGCGTATATTTTCATTATCAGTAAACCCGCAATAACACTTTTACAAATTCTAATATCGGCAATTGGTGGAGACTTTTGGGTAAAACATACCTGTTTCAGTAAGTTTGGCCGCCAATTTCGAACCCGTCAATCATTTTCTAATAGGGATTTCGAATTATCACTACTTTTTTCAAAATACGTACTTTTTTTTTATTCTTATGGGCTGTTCATAATTGACGTCATTAAAATTTTGAAGATAATAATAGTCACATTTAGGTAACCCCCTCCCCCTAATGTGATGTCACAAGCAGTCCAACCGAAAGACAACTGGGAGCATTCCTAGAAACTTGGAATGTAATAACAACTGAATTATTGCAGACAGGATGCACAGAGTATACGCTGCTTCTATAAAAGCGAATGGAAGATCTTTGAAGAGTCAATAATTTAAAATGGATATGTTTGAATTCGAAAGAAAAGTAAACATTGCATGAACGTGACGTCACGCGTTCGGAACACCCCTTCCCCAACGTCCCCTTAAGTAATTATATTAAATATTAAAGAAAACTTGTACCACGTTTGTTATGAATTCAATAAATTTATTTTTTGCGAACATATCGACACCCATTTTATTGAACACAACACACAAAAGTCAATTTCGAATCCAACAATTGTTTTAAATTTCCTAGAACGGCTTTTAAATAATGGAGTTTTGAAATTGGCAAGTCACATATTGCTCGTGAATATTACTTTCGATCGTGATAACTAAAATTGAAGGGAAGTCAAGTGGACTGTTTTGATCTAACTTGACTCGATTGTGGATTAAACGGCAATGAATTATCGAATTTAAAACAAAACTAAAGATTATTGCTCTTTATTCTACAATCGAGTCAAGCAACTACAAACCGGTCTTAGCAACATTGAACCGATATTTAAAAACCCTTAAGATCCTAAAGTAATATGTGGTTTACTGACTTCGAAACTAGTTAATATCGAATTTTTTTTAGTAACGATGATTCTAAAACTTTGCCAGCATACTGGATTCAATATCATTCACTGAAAATTTACCAGAAAATGTATGTTTTCTAGGAAGTTCATACATCTTCCAGCTAGTAAGTCTTATTCAGCGAGTATGAGCTGCGAGGATTCCTTCCAGTGTTCGCACAATCTACAAGTATTAAAGCTTTTGAAACCTTACTACCTTGACTAAGTGTCCCTTTGGTCTACAATTTCGATTAACTATGAATCTACCAGAATTATAGGAACTGAGCAACTGTTTTGCTTGTCTAACGACTGGAGCACAAATCGAGTAAAGTTCTGTAAAGTTTTATTTTTGTCTCCATAGTTGCTCCACAGTGTGCCGCCTTCCCTTGCGCGATCAAGTTTTTTTGGGGTTTGCAGTATAGTTTCTTGGTTGTTTTCCAGTAAGTTCATTCCCGGGAATGTTGGTGTCACCAGGAACCCATCGGTGCAAGCGTTTGTGGTTAAACATTCTGATTTCAAGAGCTCAACTGTCTGCTTATTGGAAGTCCAATTAATTTTAAATATAATACTACAAATACTCGAATACTTTGGTTGATAAGCTGCTATTTATCTTATTTTCGAACTATAAACACTTTTTCCTAAGTTATTTTGATAATATTTCTATTATCTATTGCAGACAATTTGCCATTTTTGATAGTTTTCTTTCATTTTAAAACTTGAGAGTTATCAGCAACAGTAGATTGTGATTTTGTTTGCCAACTGTTGAATTTTTTATACATTGTTGCCATAAATACTATATGGCAGTTCCTATAGAGAAATGTCGAGACCATGAAAAAGTGCCCAAATGTAGTTAGCTATAGTTACAAAGTTGATTATGAGTTTTAAAAGGTCATCTTCTGTATATAAGTTGTCTGATACAAAGTTCCAAATAAAACAATACTATTATTTTTCAATTTCATCAATGTTTTTTTTTTTTTTAATTTTATTTAATTCATTTTTTTTTTGTTCCACGAATGAATTTAGTTCTGTACCCAAAACTGAGTAGATACATTAATGCCCTGGCTGTACTGACTCTTGAGATTGATGCTGGCAAATGTAAAGCCGGGACCACCAGACCACAGAGTAGCGATGGGTCCAGAGCTGTTGGTAAATCTATCGGTCACATTGATGAATGTAATAATCTTGGTGTTTATCTGGCCCTGTGGAATTTATTAGAAAACGTTAAATTTAGCTTAGTACTAGAACTACTCCAGTCGATTCCTTGTGATTCTGAGTACTTACATTGGCTGGGAAGTTAATGGTGGTGGTCAAATATTGATTGTTCTGTTTGTTTTGGGTCACGTTCTGTGTATTAGCCAACACACTGTAGTTTGTTTTGCTGCCCCAGGTAGCATTGGCGGCATAGGCAATGGCCAAGATGCTCGAGAAAAGAATGCAAATCTGCAGTACCTTCATTTTCGTTGAAATATTAGCGACACTCTAAAATGCAAAACTGCCAATATGCAAGAGCTCTACTGGCTTTTTATTGGAAATTCAACGAATTCTATATACTAAATATTCTAGACTTATTTTGCTGATTGGCTGCTATCTCTAGCTACTTTATTGGTTGGCGCTAGAATTCTAATGAAGCGCGGGTGCTTCACTTATCAGTTGCCTTTAACTTAGCAAAAAGTTAGTCGTTGGAACTCACAATCTTATCCCCTTAATTGCAAATTTCAGACGAAAATAAACTCGTTTGTTTGGGATTTGGGCCGAAATTAACCGACTTAATAGTAATAGCTTTACAGTGAAACTAGAAGCTGCACCGTGGGCGAACGATACGAAATAGTGCAATAAAAATAGCAAAAGTCATTCTTAGCTAAACTTTTAAATATACGGCAGAATTGAGGATAGTTTGAAATTGCTCCAAAAACTACTGTATATCGGGTGTTGCTAATACAGAAACTTAATTCTTGACTTGCGTCAGCGGTCCAAAATTTCCTACTGGCTTGTTGTGTAAGTCAAACTCCAGTAACTGTCCCAGCCAAGCGTATGTTTGTCTCGCTCACACTCGCACACAGGCGCAACGTGCAAAAAAAGGTCTTAAATGAAAAGAAAATGGAACTATTGCAAAAAAAGATTTGGGCTGTACATATCCCAAATGAAAACCGTACCACAAGTGAAAGGCTGTCTTTTATTTAAGGGAAGGTTCGATATAAGCGCATTGTGGCGCCAAGATACAACTCAGCACTAGTGCTTCCCAATATTAATTGGTCAAACCTAAAGTCAATTGTTCTTGAGATAGAGTGAAAAGAGTAGTTTTTTGAACTATCGATAAAAAAACAGTTTGATTATTTGCTGAAAAAATGTTGCACCTCATTTTATTTTTAAAAGTCTGTACACTCCTCCGCTGAGTCGCTGCTGCAGCGGTCCGCCATATTGGTATGACAATAAAATTATTAAAAAAATATTTACCATTGATATTGGATAGGGTTGTTACGTAGATAAACCGAAACAAAGTGCAAGTTATTTATCTTTTGTGCCTAAATTGTCAGAAATACCGCTGCTGGTATCTGGCTTTAAACTATCGATAGTGGAACAATAAACATCGATAGCGAGACCCAACGGAAAATATTAAATATATCGATAGTAATATCGATTGTTTTGCAGCTCTAGTGTGAAGTATTTGCAAGATTATGAAAATTATCTTAATAATAATAATTATTTCCCAAAAAAAGTTTTCCATTATTTATCGATGTGAGAAACTTCAGGGTAGTACTTAAAACAGTTTTAGTTTGTCATATTTGCTTAGCATTAAGGCGCGTGTTACACGAAGCGAGATTTTCAATCGAGGCACCGTTTGTAGGCACGGTAATATCGCCCGTAAGCTGTCTCGAATGCAACCCTATACGACTTACTTCATTATAGAATGCATTTTTAAGCCGACTGAGATTTTGTGAGAGGTCTTTACTTTCTCGCTTGAAAATTTCGCTTAACAAGCGCCTAACGAAGAAACCCTTGAATGCATCGGACTTTCATATCAACTTGCAGCAAATTGATGCCGCATATGTTTCATATATGTATGTTTCCTATTAGCCTGGAAATCCACTGCACTCGATGTACTCAATATAAGTAATATTGCAAATGCTAAATGGCCAATTAACTTTCTCGACTGAGTGTAAGTGAGTACGTTAATAATGCGAGCAGCAGCCTAGTTAGTTTTGAGTGCTCTGCTTGAGTCATTTGTGCTGCTGATAAGCATTTGAGTGTTTCGCTGGGAGCATCTTTGACTCACAGTGTTGCCTTTCGATTCTAAATAAGTAAAGCGAGATATCGCTATGTTGGTGTTTTTTTTTTTTTAGTATTTTCGTATAACAAAGACTTTAAACCAATTCGCGCTCAGAGCAACGAATTAGTTTCAAATCTGTACTTAACACGAGCGCTACCAGCAGCTGCAACGCGTCAAATCAATTAGAAAAAAAAACGGGCAGCATATTTAAAAAAGCAGAAAAAAGCAACCACCAGCACCACAACAACCACAACAAGAACAACCACATTAAGCTAGCGGACACTAAGCAGAGCTGATAGTAGGCTACTCTTCTCGTGCCTACGAGCCGACGATAATCATCATAACAATAATACGTTGCGTACGGCAGCTGCGACGGCGTCTAAATACGTATTGTACATAGAAACCAGCGCCAAGTTCAACACATTCTATAAATAGTTGCTGGACAGGTCTGCAAGGAGTGTGCTCGCACTGCATCCGGAAATGGCAATGTGCCGCAGTCTGCCAATTTCGGGAATCCTGTTTGTGGCCTGCTACTTGGTCACTGCCTACGCCGTCTCAAGCACATGGGGCAATATCTCAAATACAGCACAGCTGCTGCATGCGGAGAACGTTGTAAACGCCTCATCGCCGGGCAAATATGTGAATCACGAGATAAAGTATCCCAAAAACGTAAGCAATACTCAAGTTAGCACTCATAGCTCACACACACACACACACACACACTCATACTCATACTCATACTCATACTCATACTCATACTCACACTGCACCACGTGTCAGAGTGCACAAGACTCACCAAAAACTCTCTGGTTTTTGTGCGTTGCTGTTGTCTCAAGTGCAAGTGCAGGCTGAAAGTGATCTACTTGAGTGCCGTGACGCGTGCAGACCCTTACACGCGCTCTCACACTCACTCGCTCTCTTTCTACGCGCTCACTTTCTCTCAAGATTTATAGCCTCTTGTTTCTGGGCTTATCACAAGCTTTGGGTTTCGTTTTTTCCAAAATCATTTGCGCATTTTTTTGTTGTGTATCTCAAGGTTGCTTTTTGCATTTATGAGATTTTAATTGTCTGGTGGGTGCTCCAAAATGCGTAAATGCTTTAGAAATGCCAAAATTTGTAATTTAAATGGCGTAGTCAGCTGGCATTATGTATTTAGTATTCATTTTTTTGTTGTTTCATAAGATTCTCGGGCTTGTGTGTTTGCCCCCAAGCTGCTGCTATTTACTTTATATATGTACTATATAAGCTTGTACATACATTCATATTTGCAAATTGTTTTCGTTGAAGCGGAAATGTTTTTGCGAATTTGCGAAAAGAAACAGTTTTTGATAAGCTTTCAGGAAGTGGCGTATTTGGTTTGTGTGTTTGAAGCACTCATACTTCTATCTTCATTGAGCTTTAACGAATATGTTGTATTTCAAGCAAAGTTTGACCAAGAAAGAGCTCCAAGCTCAATTTCGTCAAAATGAGTCTATCGCATCGATGACATCTCAATCGCATAAACATTTTTTAAAAACCTTTACTAATTATTCTATATTTCCAACTGCTGCAGGGCATCGGTAATGGGCGCATCATAACGGGTATACGAGCTTTTGATCAGGTCACCAATAACACCGGAGGACACGCTACGATCTATTCAGGCGGTCCGGGTTTTAATTTTGTTCATATTAAATTGCAATCACAATACAATTACGGTTTAATATTTCGCGTTGAAATTTATGGAAAGTAAATTAACATAATTCAACGCAAACAAAACCGTATACCGCTAAGAATGTTTTAAAATTAATTAATTACTATACATAATACAATAAACTATTGCATAAGCAAACAACAACAACATCGACAAAAATACGATATTAATAAAAAACAGAAACAATCATAAATCCAAATATAAACAGCAATATGTCCACATTAAAATAAATTTAAGCATTTATACACATAAAAACCATAAATGTGAAATGCTGAAATACTTAATTGAATCAAGCGCAGTGCAAAATATTGACAAAGTTGTAAAGCAAATGTTTTTTTAAGGGATAATTTTGTGGCAACTGAATTGTAACTTTATTAAGGTACAATGAGCAGGAAAAAGGGTAGTTATTTTGATTCCTTTGCACGCGGACGACGTGTCGTGTGGCGCAATGACGTCACAGCACGAAGTTTCGAAGCATTGTTAGTCGAGCAAGCAAATTATGGTGGCAGCCTAAAACTATGCTTCGTTTTTTTTCTTCAAATGTATCTATTACTTTCCAGTCCTAAATGTAAGTTAGTTTTTATTTAAATTGTTTTCAAAAAACATTCACAAATTATAGAATTTTGCTCAGAAAATAATTTGTAAGTATTTTCATTGCTACTATATACTTTTCAGATATCTAACTGAATCAAAAAAACAAAGTTGTTTTTAACCAAATTTAATTTAAACAATCAATTAACAAAAGATGAAGTCTTTTGAAGCTAATTAAACAATTGTCATGTTAAAAAGAGGAGTAAACTGATCTGCGTTCTCAACGCGTAAAGGGCCAAAGATCCTTAGGACTACTTTCCGCTTAAACATTCCAAGGGTATTTTCATCCGACCTCTTCATCACCCATGCTTGAGCGCCATAAAGCTAATCGGGATGACGTCTACTACTCATTTGCCTACTGAGACCAAGGTAGCATCTTTTGGCAAGAGTGATTCTCCGCTGACATCAATGAGTCCACCAGCTGCATCTGTCTATTGGCCAGTCATTGTGACGCAGAATTTCTCTCTGCAATTGGCAAATCCGAGTGCAACGCTTTGGAACCAGGGTACCAAAGTTATAAAGCGTAGCGTCTCATTTTCTAGAGCCTGCCAACGCTTTTAGTTACTTTTACAGGCCATACCCCAAATAAGCATTCCACATCTCCAAACCGGCGAGAGGATCTGCAGAAAGGCCAAACGTCTGCTAAGCTTAAGTGTGCAAGAAAAAAGCCATCCCACCTTCATAATTTTCACCCGCGGTCACCTTTCCAGCAATATATTATATTATATATATATATATTGTATATATTATCATAAAGCAAGCCTCTTCAAGTACCAAGACCAGATATTTAGCCTCCACAGCATTGACATAGTTATTGAAATGCAGTCCCGGAGGAATACCACGCCTCAAAGTGTCGCAAACATTCAAACACTTTGCGACACTAATCTTAATGTGACAGCGCATTGTCAATCATCAGCATAGGTACAAATACTAGTATTAATACCACCCCTTAAGTCACCATCCTCGGGTTAAGGGTATGGACCCAAAACCTTTAGATCAGAAACAGCACTTATAGCCTTACACAAAAACTCCTTTCGGATACTAATTCAAGAGTTGGAAATAAATGATTTATATACTTTACACTTTATATAGCGATCCATCATTCCGTGGCTACTACAACTTATTTATATCACTGCTCATGTATTCAAAAAGCTAAATTTACCACTTTTGCATACATTTATTTCTTACCCCTACATTTGGAAGTATGGAAAAAACATTCAGCCCCACTTCTTCCCAATGATACACTTGGCGTACGAATTGATACAGGCACGTGGTTACTCGGTCCCAGAATGGAACTTGAGCCTGGCATCGTTAACTTCGGACTTCAAAGCAAATAAAATGACTGGAAAGAGCAATATCTAAGAGCAATGTTCACCCATTTTGCAATCAGAGGCTCCATTGTAGTAACTTTAAGCTTCTATGATATGCGGGCATTTTAGCCAAATACTATGCATGTACATACAATGCGTATGGTTTCGGGATAACACCCTACTACTCTACATAATTACTCTGAATATTGCAAATCTGTATAATGATGACTTTGAGCCGGAAAAATGTCATACAAGAAGATCAGGTCGCTAACACTAGAGTAATCAATGTTCGTAACTTTCGATGTATTCGATGTTTTTAGAGCATAACAAGAAAACTTTCTGGTGAAATCTCTCTGGCAAATGCTTTTAAGCGAAATAGTTACTTTTTTTTGCGTAAATTGATGAAGTTGCATCCTGATAGGGGAGAAGGGGTTCACCTGGTGAACATGTTTGGTTACATGGGCGATGGTGGGGTAAACGTATTACGTCATCATCATAAATTCCGTCGCTTGAATGGCCTTGTTCTTTAGCTGCTTCTTTGCCAATCTGGTTCCATTCCACAACGATTCGGTTGTGGCAGCAAAGTTGAAGATGATATTATACTTTAATGAAGTGAGCACCGTAATACTTCATCTACATGTATTGTATTTTTGAATGTTCTTCAGAAAATGGTTCGATTTTGGTCAAAATCAAAGTTTTTAAATGCTTTGGAGACCGTACCAAAGGCCTCTCCAGAAACCAATTCTGCCATATTAAGACGTATCCGGGCATTGAATTATGCGCGATTCTCAAATTGTAAAATTTTGTATGTCTCCTAACATTTTTTTGAAGATTTCGATACCAAATGATCAGAGCTATAGGCTAAGTATTCTTTACTACTAAACGCGCATCGTTTATTTTCTTCTTAAATAAATGATATTACTCAGAACATGATATGAAAAGAAAATTACTTGTAAAATGAAACCTTATAGTTAGTCCTTCCTAAGCTCCATAGATTTCAACTCTGGACCTGATGCCGCCACCACGAGCCGATGTAAACACGATCGTAACTGTTGTATCACCAACACCTCCGGCGGTTATCGCAGCTGTAGCACCGCGTTTGCGCTTCTGATCCGTAATTTTTATGTAGCTTATAGTCTTGGCTGTTCCAGCCTGTGTCAGAGTGTAGGTCTGTGTCTGGGTCTGAAAAAGTCTCTTGTTTTTGGTAACGATTTCGTCCGCAATCAAGGTGTCGGTGGCTGCCCTGACGCCATAAGTGCTACTGTTGCTATCGCCGTTATTGCCACCACCTCCTATGCAATGGACCAGACAGATGCAGCCCAGCAGAACCACGAAACTCGAACTGAGATACATGCTGGCTAAGTTTGACTTTGACTACAAAAAAAATGGAACTGATGCGTTTGCCCTACAGTTGGCGGCTTTTATAGCGCCTCGCTGCTGCTGCAATTTGGCCTAAATTGATAGAGAGCTATCAAAATTTCTAGGCCTATTGGAGAAGACAAATGTGACGCCGTAGTGTTGCAACAAGTTGTAACTGTGCTTTAACAAAAGAACAAGTTTGCCTAATAAAACGTATCTGATGGAATTTTTTGTGAACCACAAAAGAAAAAGAAGATCGCACGAAAAAAACCAAAACGCCGAAGTTTGGATATGCTTTACGTTTTAGTTTAGAGAAGTGAATGAAAATACCATTCGCTATGTCGTTTTGCAATGATTACCATCAGAATAAATAAGAAAAATCCTTGAATGCAAAACCCTTTCAGCTGATTATTTGTTTATTATTATTTTAAACTTAATATCCCCAAATCTCGACAACATCATTAATGTCATGGCCACGTTCTGATGTAAAGTAGAGAGTGGCTCCCTTTGAACCGGGACCTCCATTGGTCAGCTCAACAGTTGCACCGTTAGTCTTCTTTTTATCCGTGACCTTAATAGCCGTAATAGTCAATGCATTCAGATCATTCTGTAGGAAGTGTAAAAACCCATGTAGTGAATTCTTACTTCACAATTATGTTGCA
The DNA here is from genome assembly GCA_035041775.1 of Chymomyza caudatula. Lineage (NCBI taxonomy): Eukaryota > Metazoa > Arthropoda > Insecta > Diptera > Drosophilidae > Chymomyza > Chymomyza caudatula. Next base: position 2,428,359 of record JAWNKW010000169.1, read on the forward strand.
AGCTCACCTTTTGTTTGAAGACATATTTTTTAGTGACCTTCACACCCAAAAAAAAGGGCTTCTTTATCGTCTCCTTAGACAACTTGTAGTCATTGGCACCCACCTCACCCCAAATATAGTCGTTGCCGGCTTCAGCTGTTGCCAAGACGCTGCACAACACATAGCCCACCAATGATAGTGCCACAATGCTGGTGCACAAATGCTTCATGTTGTTGCTGCTATCGAACACAGACTAAAAGACTGCAAACAAAGGGTTCTACACGTTCTTTATATTACGAAATCTTTACTCCTATCAGTACGCAGTATCGCGCACTTGAAAGAATATACTATAGACGTTGATTTCTTACGACTTTTTTCTTATATTAAATATAAAAAAAACAACATATGTTTGTAATAGGTTAGATTTCACTTATCTTATCCAAGTTTCCCAATTAAAAGCCAGTTATGGAAACGTTTCTTACAACATAATTGACATGTTGCAATATTTAATCAATTTTTAATTGTGAAAAACATGTTTAAAATAATCTTTAGATTTTTGTGTATTCTCTGCAATGCCAAATATATTAATGGTAAATTTGAAGCCATGGTTGCGTCTGGATGTCAAACGTATTGTAGCATTTTTGGTGCCCGGACCACCCTTCAATAACACAGCTTCACTACCGTTATCCCAGTCATCAATGGCCTCAATCTTTGTTATTATAGACAGTATACTCTATAAAAAATACAAATTGCAGTATTTCAGCGAAGGTACTGTACTTTCAAGATCACCTCTTTTGGTTGCACGTAAACGTATTCATGGCTAAGAACACGCAAGAAACGCCACTCGCATATCACGTTGTCGGAGCGTAGTTGTATGTCATTTTTTTGGCGCTGTCCCCAGGTTGACTTGCCACTGTGCACCTCATGTAGCAAAAGCGCTAAAGTAAAGCACACGCAGATCTATTGCAAGTCCATTTTCAAGTGGTGGCTGCAATCGAACAAAGACTACAAGACTGAAGACCAAGGGCTCTACACGTCCTTTATATTACGAAATCTTTACTCCTATGAGTACGCAGCATCGCGCATTTGAAAGTATATACTATATATAGGAGCTAATTTCCTAGAACTTTTTTTATCAAAAGTAAAACTAAAAAAAACACATATGTTGCTAATTGGTGAACTTTCACTGTACTAAGCGCTGTTATCTTATCCAAGTTTGCCAATTAAAAGCCATTTATTAACGTAATAATTATAATTATAATTGATATGTTGCGAAATGAAGTTATTTTTTAATTGCGAAAAACACGAGTCAGATAATATACATATTATTTTGTATTGGCTTACGTGACAAATATATTAATGGTTATGTTGAGGCCATGGTTGCGTTTGGATTTCAAACGTATCTTGGCATTTTCTGTGCCCGGACCGCCCTCCAATAACACGGCTTCACTACCATTATCCAGCTCATCAATGACTTCAATCATTGTTATTTTAGACGGTGTACCCTATAAAAATACAATCTGCATTATTTTAGCGAAGATACTGTCCTTTGGTCATGTGGCAAGATCACCTCATTTGGTTGCGTAAAAACATAATCATGGGTAAGAACACGCATGAGACGCCACTCGCCAATCACGACGTCGGAGCGTAGTTGTCTATCATGTTTTTGGCGTTGGCCCCAGGTGTTTCTGCTGTGCACCTCAAGTAAAAGGAGCGCTAAAGTCAAGCACACGAAAATCTTCTGCAAGTCCATTTTCAGTGATCGGTTTGACAATTGGCTATCAACTTTTAACCCTGTTTGTTAGTAACGTGTGTGTCTATTGAATTTGAACGGTTTTCATTACTGTTCAAGTGTGAAATTTGAATACACTGAGAAAAATCGTGAACACTTCGTACTAAAAGTAAAAACACTAACTGTCATAATGGATTTAAAGGCAATGAATCTTTATAGCTTAGGCTTCGAATTCAGTTTCATTTTAGTTTTTGAAAAAGATTAATTTTTCCTTAGGACCAGGCGAAACATAAGCAAACATAATGCGCGCTTTCTTTCGATCTCACTGCCAACATGCATACCAAAATCCACAAGAAATATTCCTGCTCTCATGTGGACGCTTCTAGCTTAGCATACTTCGTTGTGAGTTTTCCCGATATTTGGGACTTACAAAGTTCGCTGTAAGGTACAATGAAAAGTTTTATTTATCTTAATCACTTTCTTTAGTCTTTTTGGAGCATTTTAAAGCATGCAAGACAGTGTTTCTTCAAAGATTACCGATAAGGGGGATTGGCCAATTTATCCAACTTTAAAGAACTCTCCTAACTTTCAGTGCACTGCGCAGTTGCGCACGATAAGTGCTCGACTTTATTTCAGAGTTGTTAATTTCACAAGCTGATTTAGTTATTAAACTCATCAGTGGAAATAATGATATGGCTAAACAGTTCGGTATTAGTTTGACATGAGTCCCGGGTCACCCGGCGATGGAAGCTTCTGCTAAGCTACTCTTCTGCTCATGACCGGCTATCTTTAGGCGGAGGCAGTTATATTCTAAATAGCATTACAGAGCTGTCTGAAATTATACCCAAACGGATAGAAGATTTCATATATGCAGCTGGTTGGTCCCCCCTTTTGATTATGTGTTCTTTTTAAGCGTGGAAAGATTATTTTATCTAAATTTGGGTCCACAATAACCGTAATTGTCGGGAGGTAATTTTACTCTTTCTTTGAAAGGTACTTCAAAAATATTCTCTCAAAGAGCATGAGTGAAACCAGAAGGAACGATTGCGTTTACTACCTACCTTATTGGCTCCTAGTCGTCAGTACTGTGATAGTTGTCTGTACCAGCAGAGGAATAATTGATGAAATTTCAATTCTTTCAGTCTTTATTTCCGAAGGGCATCCAATGCTTGTCAGCCTTTTCAGCTTTTATTTTTTCCAGCGTAATAATTTCAAGCTTTGTAATTTACTCCATAACTTACGTATCATATAAATTTAAGTGTATCAAAATTTATTCAAGAGCTTTGCTCGTGCGTTTACTGTTACAGCTAGCAAAGTACTTGAGTTGCTTTTAATTAATTGCATCTCTTTTTATCATAGGCAGTTACTTGAGAGGTTCTAAAGTTTCCTTAATTTCAAATAACGTCACGCATAAATCAATATCCATTTGAGGTACACTAAACGTAAATGACTTTCTATAGATTTCTATAGATTTCACTGGCGCCATTTCCATTTTCAATTAATTAAATGATCGCTCTTCGGAAAGTGCCTTAAAGCGTTAATTTATGAGTGTGTATGTATCTTTTACCTATACGTTTTGTAAATAAAACTCTAGAATGTTTCCCAAAGTTATGTAAAAGAAATTAATCATGCCAAGATACATGCATCAACATGCCGCTGATAAAGCTGTGCTAGCATTTGAAGGTACTGCTGATATGTTGAGAATTCCATCGAACTATCGATGGAAAGGGGGGTGAAGGAAAGTGTAAAAGCTGCGCAGTGAACCAAGCGGCAAAAACTATGAAATACCCAAAACTATTCTTTTAAATCAACCAAAAGAAAAATGATGAAAAAGTTGTGCAAGAAAAATGAAACTTCTACAAAACTTTGGCAGCAGTTTTGAGATTGTGTGTGTGTGTGTGTCTGGTTTAGTCTAAATTTTTCAATTTCACATTTCCACAATTTTATTTAACGCTTTGCTGGCTTGAGTGCCCCAAAGCGACCTGTCTGTGTGCGCTTAAGCACATAAAACTGACATTTAAACAAATCAAAAGATATCTCTTCTAACAGAACAACTGCCCAAAAGTGTCGATTCATCAATAATTCAATTTATTCGCATTTCCATTCTCATGCATATTTTCCTGCTCTCTCTTTCCAGCTGCCTGGGTCTAAAGTCACCGTTCATAGAGTTCAGCAACCAGCCCGAGTTGTTGGCCAATACAAGCATACCGCTTAATATGACCAAAGATGAGCAGGCCTATATGCACCAGGAGGGTCTGCGCAAGCTGGGCACTTTTATCAAGCCTGTGGATCTGCGCGATTCCGAAACGGGCTTTGTCAAGGCGGATTTGACAAAGAAGCTGCCACTGGAGCCACCTAGCGCGCAGGCTCGTCGCGTGCATCCCATTCAGGAGGAAATGGATCAAAAGCAAATCATACTGCTGGATGAGGACACCGACGAGAATGGCCTGCCCGCTAGTCTTACCGACGAGGATCGCAAGTTCATTGTACCCATGGCGCTGAAGAACGCCTCACCCGATCCACGCTGGTCCGGACCAGCGCCTACACCAGCGCGTCTGACCAGCACACAGCGGTCCACTGTGGCCAGCACACGGCGCCGTAGCACGACGAGCACAACAAGCACCACGCTGCCGCCTGATCCCACCTCCGATATTGATGATCTTAAAAAGCACATACTCTTTTTGCATAATATGACCAAGAGTAACAACAATTTTGAATCCAAATTTGTTAAGTTTCCCAGCCTGCAAAAAGACAAAGCGAAGCAGCCGTCGGCCGCAGCGCCAGCTGCAAAGCGACCACAACGTCCAGTTTTTCAATATGCAGCGCCCATAGCGCCACCAACGCGCAAGGTGCCGCAGGGTGCACATACGCCAGGTCAGCAACCTTTTGGTGGCTACTATCACAATGAAGATGATGTCGACAGTTTGTCCACGTTTCTGCAGCCAATAGGAGCTAGTGGCACTGCTGGCGCAGAGTCTGGCGCCAAGGAACGTACCAACATCGGTATAGTGCCGCAGGTACATCTACTGCATGAACCAGACGCCACAACACCCGCTAGTTCCACCACATATACAGCGCTGCCCACAACCACTCCACCTACAACTACCACTGAAGCGCTGCCCAAGCGCACGACCAAACGTCCAGTCTGCTTGCGTAATCCCGATTCGCCAAAATGCATACGTCAGCGTCGCCGCGAGGAGCAGCAGCGACAGCGCGAACGCGACGAATGGTTCCGCGGTCAGTCTGAGTTCATTAGACCACACTTCGAACCCATCATACAGACGATTAATAACACAAAACGCTTCGCGGTTTCCATAGAGATACCCGACTCCTTCAAAGTGCATCTGCACGCTAATGACACTGCCATGCCCGCCGAGGAAACCGAGCTGCAGCTACTCTCGCGTGTGGCACGCTCACAGCACCGGCGGCGCAATATTGGCGCTGGTCTGCCAGGACGCACTCTCATTTCGGTGGAAAAGTCTCGCGCAGCGCCGCCATCAGATTACTTTGAGCAGGACATTGTAATGACCTCGGCGGGTGTTGCAAGCGGTCGGGAGTTTCTGTTAGCGAATATGGAGCAATACGGCATGGGACCAAACAATGAACATGATAACGAGACAACGCCAAGTCCTACGGTGCCGGCATATTCCGAACCAATTGATTTGAATCCGGATAACTGCTATCATGTTGACGGTTTGACCTACGGCCAGAAAAAGCAATGTGTCCTGCATACAAGCGTCATGCCTGCGATTAGCAGAGGAGCGCGTGCTGCCATACAGGTAAGTTGATTCCTATGTTGACAGGTATTCACGAGCATGTTCAAATCTTGATAGATGCGTTGGGTTTCCAATTCGAAAGAGTCAAAGTGAAGCAAGCATTTGTGATCTTTAAATCATAGATTAACTGAAATTTACAGCCTTTTGTAAGTCAAAAATTGAACTTCTTTATCTATGAATGCGGAAATCTAATTAGATATACATAATAGACCAATTACATTCGGATTACTCCCCAATAGTATATATATATATATATATATAGAATCTATACAAAAAAAAAACACAAAAAACACAATTTAAGCAATTTCTATGAACATTCTGTCATTCTCTTTCTCGCTACATATATGTTTTTCTGTTTCAATCTCGAGAATATAATTCTTGACATTACGATCGTTCAGTATTCCAACAGTGTCGCTTTTCCTTTCGATCTCAGCACACTCATCTTTTTACACTGTCGTTAGCTTTCAACAAAAAATTGTTGTTTTGCTGTTTACCCTTTTGCTCTCTTCTATCCCCATCTTAAGGGTTAAAATTTTTATGATATTTTTGTTTATTATGTTTTAAGCCATTACGAAAATAATTCTACTTCAGTATTTTCAGTAAATTTCCTATTCGAAAACAATTTTCTAAAAAGTGAAGATGAATGTTATGGATAAAATTTGGCTAAGAACTTACTAAATTTAACGGCTTGACTCATGATTTAGTAAAGGTATCTAAGCTCCTAGTTCACTGCTCTCGCCGTGATCCTAAGATGCTGGCAATGTTCTTTCCGTCCTCCTCTTCCCTTCATCTTCATCTTCCCCTTCCCAAGTATAAACGATGACGACACTCGTATTTAAATTATTTATTGAACGTAAAACTTTTCGAATTGAATATCTTTGTGTGTAAAGTGGTGAACCGGAAATGAAACACGTTTGAACTCGAAAGGTAAAAATGTTTGAAACTGTGGAATTCTAGGAATAAACCCTTCCTTGCCTTTGTGTATCGTTGCTTTAATAACATTACTCTTAAGTTGCTTCACAACCATTGTTCTACCATTGTACAATTTCAATTGATGTTCAACAGATCCAACCTTTAGTCTTTGATAATCCTGATTAATCCGATGATCATATTACCCTCGTAGTTACATAAATCCTTCGATGATATTCTCAAAAGTGCCTAATTTTCACATTATCAGAGTGCTTTTCTTACTGATGGATAGCAGTCCTTTCAATAATTTCGGGGCTCCTTAACATTTGGACATGTTATATATTTTCTCTTTTTATGGGATTAGACCAAGTTAGCTCTGGACCAGAGATGCATAAAATGTTTAAGGCACTTAACTCTCAAATACCTTATTTTTATTTTGTGCCCAAAAAATTATGCAGACTTATTTTATGCCAAAATGATCGAATCCGACGTCCGATTTGACATGTTTTTGTACCCTTTAAACAAAGTGCAAAAAGGTATTATAGATTTGTGCAATGTATGCAACAGGCAAAAAGAGGCGGTGCAGAACATAAACTCCATGGGCAAACAGGCGTATCATTGAAATTGAAATGAAATGAATCTGGAAACCATAAGAGCTAGAGTTTAAAAAATGTACCAAAAGATGCGCGTCGAATTGGGTCGATATCTACACCCGTTTCCGCCTAGCAGACTTTCGGGGTTTACAGCTGCGCCGTTGAAGTTGTTAAGTCGAAAGTGAGAGCCTCATCATTAAAACTGTGCTCACCCTTTCTCCCACGCAATTACCTTAATTACCGCTACACCCCGCAATATATTGATTTGAAAATTGCTACAGACATTTATAAGTGTGAAACAATTTCTATATTTCAAAATTTAGCAACATTACACTGTAGGCTGGATTAAGTGTTTATGTGGAAAAAAGGGTACAGGGTATCTCACTGTCGGGCAGAAGCAACTTCACTTTAAGACGGAAGTCAATGAGTTGGCAACTTGTGTCTCTGATGTATTAATGGTAATGTAATAGATTTCACAATAGGGAAAGTCTAATGACATCATTTGAGGCAGAAAAGCAGTGCAAGATCAGAATAGGCACTGTAAGTTGGTGTTGGCGAATCGCATTTTTATATGCAATAGTTTATCAGACTTGTCTTGCGTTTAATCTAGTTATTTTATGCTATAATTACAGTAATTTCTTCAGACAAATAACTATTTTTTAGTTTTTTCAAGGATGACCAATTTTGTTGCTCCTCCACTTATCTAGAAACTTCAGATAGAGTATGCCAAAGTTGTCACGTTCCAATTGTCAAGTTCCCGCTTGAATCACTATTTACTTTCCTGCACAAAATCCGCGCTAAGCCGAGACATGTTGCTACAAGGCAAAATCTTATGCGCTTATTCTCTAACTGTAACTTCAACATGGGGATCCGTAACAAGGAAAAGTGTGCACGTCGCCAAAAGAGCAGCAATATTAGGGTTTAAAAGTGGCATGGTATATTCTGTTAGTATAAAGTTTAAAGTTTCTTTTGTTTCATTTTTCAAAAGTGGCGCCCACATGGCCAATACACGTGCACACAAACTTGGCTTCTCCAAACGTGGTAAAACTTTGAGAAAGAAGAAGCAGTACGCGTTTTCAGACGTAATATGTTTGCTAAGTTGTTAAAAAAAAACATACGCAAGTTGGGCATTTATGTTTCTAGAACTCGAATTCTCCGAGCTCTGCTGCAGTTTACGATTGCATGAAAAATTGAAAGTGAAGTAAATAATTTCACTGAACATTAAAATCCGTAGAAAAAGCAAAGCTTTCTAAGTTTTGTTTTACAGCCTTTAAGTTTTTGCGCCATAAACAAACATGGGGAAAATAAATGCTTATAGCCATATTTAAAAAAGCAGCTGTAAAGAAACAGCCGTACCGTAACGCTACGGTAGCGAGACAAGAAAATATAACCAGGACGAGCTCTTTGAGCATATTCACACACAAAGAGCAAATGTCTGCCGTTGCTTAGCACCAAGTCGCTGGCACTACGGATACCAATACAAATGCATACATGTATCTATGCATCTTTGCATTTACTTAGCCAGTGTCTGACGCAATGTCCCAGTAAAACCTTCCTTTTGGCCTTTGGGCGTTTTGAAAAGAAAAGCAAAAGTAAAAAAAAAAAATAACTGCAGCACTAGAAAATGAGTCGGAAAACTCGCGTCGTCTAACGCCTAACATCGTGTGTTGCCGCCATTGCAGTTGGCCACCTTTCCTCAATGCCTTGCACTTTCTCGCCATATATCAGTTGTTTTGGACTTGGACTGCGTTCTAGAGCGACCGCGGACTCGGGTCCTGCTCCTGCTGCTGACTCCACTGCGACAGCGACTGCTCTCATTTCGCATTCGCATTCTCACAGTTGGTTAAACAAACAAACAAACAGTGCATATTTTTCATGTTTTTTGTTGCTATTGCTGTTGCTGCAGTGGAAACGCCCCTGTTTATTTGCCTTTGTCGCAATTATGCGGTCGCTGTTGCAGTCAGCGTTGGTTCAACAAAAATACCACATTTATTTTTGCAGCTGGGCTGCTGCAGTGACCGCTTACCCTTGTCCGACATTTCGATGGGTGCAGACCCCTAGCGCTCGGGGATAGTTATTAAATATTAAGGCGTTTCGTATAAGCACCAGGTTGAAATAGTTGTGAATTTCATTTGAATGCACACAGCTTTTACTCAGCTAGCTCTATTTATGTTTACCACCTTGACCCTTAAACAGTTTTGGTAACAAAACTCATAAACATGCAGACCAGGGCTGCAGACCAAGTAGAGAGCTACTTTGGGCAAGAGGATAATTCATAGAGTATAAAAAACTTGCATCAGAAACCGTTGAACAGTAAAAAAGCTAAATATCTGCCGCTGATCCTTGGCGCCGCTTTACCACCAATCTGATAAAAGATGACAGAGCTATACGTTGTAATTAGCGAAAACTTCATCTGTTAGAATACAAAATATACAACTGAACCTTGAATATCCGCACCTGTATTAACGGTATATTAACCTGTTTATACATTTGTTATCCGAAAGATATAAGAAGTCTAAGGAGAGAATCACAGTATTAATTTGAGCACATTCACAATATATTAACAAGTGTACATTGATAAATATAAAAAAAAGGTGTTGACATAATAGTGAGAAAGCTTAGGTAACACAGGAACTATTTCTGTTGTGGTTTAATGAAAATGTTGTAGCCGAAGCAAGAGAACATTTGGTATGATATCCTTGATTAAGCCCATGGACTAAAGCTTAATTTGAAGTTTTAAATGTAATAACTGTAAATTGAGTTTGGTAAATCATTAAAAGGCAAGACAGCCAAAGCGAAGTGGGCACTGTAACTCCACAGGTTTTAAATAATTTACTAAAATCTCCAAATAGCATTATTGAGAAATAAATCGGCTGGATGCATGCGTCATAGTATCTGAAATTGTGTAGAGTGCGAAGTTGATAATGCACAGTTTTCTATTATGTATAATAAAACGCCAACATGGGCTCGGTCCAAAAATAAACTGAGTGAATAGTGCTAGTACAGTCCACGTTTTGCTCAAACCATAGTTAAAAAATAACAAGGTACGATTACTTAGTCACACCTTATTATTATTATACCATTGGTCAAACGAAGTTGAAATCGCACAGAACGCTCGGCGTTATTTACCATCCTCATGGAATATAGTTCACGCCTTAAATATAGAGTACTGCTTGCTTCGAAGTTACCACTAATGTGTTTCAATTTGATTTGCGTTTCGGTTGTAATGACTTTTTATCTCGTTAAAAAGTTGAAAAAAAAATTCTATAAATTTTATGGTGTTTCGAAGATTGGTACGTATTTTTACCTAGACAGATGGAAACTAAGTAACCAAGTATTCTAAAAACGAAAGTTATTTTGCTTTGTGCAAATGTTTTTAGTGTTAGTTGTTTTTAAACACTTGGAATTGTATAAAATGTCTACTACTGTTCTAAAATAAGCGCTTATTAAACAGATGATAGTTAAAATAAGAGATGAGCCCCTTCCAAATATGCTTCCATTGCTTAGATTCTTTCATTAAATTTTGTTGCTTGACGGATTGCATATTTTTGATATGAAACATCTATTGGCGCCTTTTGGGTGTAAAACCGACTCATATGTTGACATGAAAATTTCTTACTACGTTCGGCTGGTGTTACTCTAGGATGGTGTTACGCTTGTGTGTGCTGTGTTACCAGCTCTCCACAGGAGAATGAGAAGGTTGCACTATTGTTTTTGTGTTAGTATTATGGATGAAAATTTCAAATCAGCCGAGCGTTTCACCAAATTAATGTGGGATAAAAGCATTTAGTCGATTTCAAATTTCGGGGCCAAAAATCAAAATACCATATATACCAAATACATATGCTGGAAACTGCTGATATAAGGCTTTCCCTATATTGTCCGCTGTTCCATAGCTTAAAGCCAAAAAGTTTCACCCGTATGGAAAGTAAATAAAAAGTATCATAAAAAAACACCCATATATGTATTCTACAGCACCTCAAGAGCAACAAAACAAATGGTGTCATTTATTTCGTCGCTGCAACAATTTACGTTTATTGCCAATTTGCATTTCCTTTATTTTTTTTTTATATGCCACAGCAGCTGCCCCTTGCCCCTTGTTCCGGCACTTCCATTGGCTTTTCGATTGCTACGGCTTTCGGAAGCTCAAAATGTTTGATTATATTCCTCTTAATGTTGTTGTCTTGGAAACCAATATGTGTACGCACTTTACCGTATTGCTGTGGCACTTGCAGCTTTATAATTTGCATGTATTACACACATACATATACTATATGCCGTAGTATATACGTACTTACTGTCTGCGCCTTTTATTTACTTAATGCGTCTGTCTGCTGCCTTAACAGAAATTGATAAAAAAAAAAAAACGGCAAACAAAATCCTGCATTAATGAGCAAAAAGTCGCCTAGAACAGCGTTTGCCTGCACTGCCCCACTGTTCATAGGGTTGCCATCCTCTGCTATGATGCTCTACTTGCTGCATAAATTATGCTGTATTCCTGTTGACCGCAAGGTATTTGTGTGGAGTGGCAAGCAAAACCTTGTTGCGTTTTTCGCCTTTAACCATTTTTACTTTGTGTCTCTGCAACATTTAATGTTGCAAGTATCTTGATGTTGGCAGAACGTAAGTTTAAATTTCAGCTCATGGCCCAGCGCGGCATGTCAGTTGTTGGCTGTGGCGCAGCAGTAGCAGCAGCAATGGGCCAATGTTGTTTGTTTGCGAGTTGCAGCGGTTCTTCTAATTAACCACAAAAAAACGCTCTACTTTTTAATATTCATAATTCTGTGTCGGTTAAACCGCAGCAAGGAAGCAACAACAACCACAAGGAAAGGCAAAGTCGGAAAAAGTGCAAATATATATAATTTTTATGCTCCATTTTTTCTATAGCGTCTGAGAACTGTTGCACCAATTTTATCCTTTGGTCAGTTTTGGTCTGTCGGTCCAGGGCCAAAAGCGACTTTATTATTATTTGTTTGTTTTGTTGAGCTACTTCTTGCTTTGTAATTATGCTAAGCACTTTTTGCAGGCACTGTACTGTGGCTGCTGCTGACACTAATGGCATATTTTTTATACTCTTTATACACCAAATGACAGGAAGCTTGGATATTTATAGCAAGCAGAGCACACTTCAGCTCAGAACAGACCTATACAAATTCATATACAGTCATTCTGAGTCCGATCACGTCACTATACTCTTAAAGCAAATGTAAGTCAACCTTGAAGAGAGTCTCGAAAAGTGCATACAACATTCGTCATTTGTCATCGTTTTATTATTAATTATCTTGCTACTTTTGCTGACATTGAGCTAAAATTTGACAAGCAAAAATGTTGGCCGGAACTGCGCTCTTTTGAGTTTCTTTTGAAGCATCTACCCACAGAAGTAATATAGATGTTCTTTGAGCCGAGAACGAGCGTATTATCCAACGCAGTACTTGAACTCAAGAGCTCAACCCCTTACAGCATGCATAATAATTGCCAAGCCAATCAATCAAATGCAATTGTAAGTATGTCAGTCTCTTGGGTCTGGGGTGCCTTTTCGTCTGTGACATATTACAGCAGTAGCAAAGAAATGGGAAATGTGTCAGACACTGGTTGGAGGCACACATTCATTATGCTTTGCTTCATTTACAGATTTGTAAATCAGATGAGTACAGACGGAGGAGGCCCTTCAATCATGGCGAACTAGAAATCATCTTGGTAACACTTTTCACTAGCAATATTAAAAAGGCACAAAGCCCAACAATATGATGAGTTTCAAGTTCTTTAAATGCAAAAGGCAATTTTTTGCAAATCTGTCAGTCTATTCAACTGCCTGTCTACTAGGTTCTAGAACTAGTAGCTTTTAAGAGTAAGGACGCCGAATTTGCCTGCACTACTAAAATTTCTATAACGAGTGCGAAAGCAATAGCTGCCTAACATTAGTATGCTCTTCTTTTCGCTCTCGTAGACAGCAAAGCAAAAAAAAAAAAAAAAAAATGTGCCAGATTTTCAATTGATATTTCACATCGAAAACCTTAAACTTTTATCTCCAGCTCTTTTTAAATAGTTTTGGTAGTAGTCATCGTTTCGGCAATCAGCCAATGCTGCTTATGCATGATTTTTCAGGGTGTTGAGCAGTAAGATCCCTGCTTCAATACGGCATATCTGTGCACATTTGAACAAACAGAACTATATTTAAAAAATCGAGATTTCGCGAGTTACGAAGCCTTGTTTCACTTGTAATCCTTACTTCCGATGGGTTTTGGTCTACTTTGGCTCGATTATGGATAAGCTCAATATATTTTTTCAAAAAATGTTCTTTGAAAGTAACTAACTTTGGAGTTAAAAACTTTTAACGTCACGGAAAGCCTGGCAAATATGTAACATCAAAATTAATGGTTACCGAAAGAATTTATGGCTTGAAAAACTTTTTTTATAACTCAGCCGAAGATCAAAATCGGTTCACTATATCACATGCGCAGCTGACATACGAATGACCGGAAAATGTAAGCTCCTTTTATAGTTGCATCATGAATAGGGGCATAGTGTGGCGCTGTGTGCACATATACTAGCGATTATAAAGTCATCGTCATTATTGATGTGGTCCAGTCACGGCATATACGAATCAGTTTTATTACCAAGGTGAGCCGCTAGATGTTGTACATCAAAATGGGTGTGCCAATCTGCGAAGAAAAACAGCAGCTCTGAATTAATTGGATAGAACTAAACGTCTCATTGAACTTCTGAACTATATCTTTGATTGTTGTTCGTTTAGTTCGATCTCTAGTTCATATTGTAGAGTATAGAGTAGTAACGTATGTCATTATTGTAAAGCCATGCAAGCGTTACACCATAGTTGGACACGATCTTACCTTTTAAGAGCGCCAATAGCTGCTTCGCATCAAACGAAGTTTTTCAAAAAATAGCTATATAAGCAACATATTTCGAAAGAAGTTCTTTGTTAGAAATGTTATTTCAACAAACAATGCAATGAACACTTTTCCAAGGCTTTTGAAAAGCCAGCATCTCGTTTTATTGTTTTTGTTACCTAAACTTTCTTCAATACTCTCAGTCCAATCCCTCACTTACTTATAAATTATGCCTATGTTTTAAGAGCTACCAGCGTGATGGCAGTGCAAAACAATGTGGGACTCTTCAGAATCACAATAATTGCTTATAAAGAATGACATTATTTGAGGAATCTAAAAACAGTAATAAAATACTTAAATTACATTCACTGGCAAAATGATAAACACATAAACCTCTTTAATTGCATTAATTCCACAAAAGTTTCTACTGGCCCCCGGCTGTTTTTATTACCAGTGCATTCAATGGCATATTCGCCTTTTGCCACACTGGTTGTAGATGCAACATTCATGTTCCTGGCACTAAAAAATTTCGCATACATCAAATGCATAGACCAGCCCGTGGCATGCATGCATAAAATTACCAAAATGCAATTGATGCTGCAACTTGACAAACAAGCGCACATCAGTTGCAACAACAACAGCAACAACAACACGAACAGTGGCAACAGCAGTGATGGATCTTGTGGACTCCGTGCTGTCTGCAGTTGCAGTGCAGTGCACCATAATCAATTTATGCACAACGCGAATGTTGATTATGATTTATTGTACATGTTTTTGACCACTCGGCCACAATGCGTAACTTTCCGTCGAAGACGTGACATTGCCGCACATGTGCGCCTTTTCCAAGCAAACTCGTAGCTTTTGCTCCCAATCAGCTGCAGACCCACCAAGTTCTCTAGCTGCTGTATCATCCACCCACACATAATATTGTAGAAAAGAAATATCGCTTGTCATAAATCATAAGATAAAGTTAGGTGCTCCAACAACTTTACTGCCCTGCCCCAAGCCTGAGTCACAATATTGCTTAATGTGTTTATTGCCAAAGTATGGATGGATGCACTTTTCGGTGGGTAGTGAAATCAATAAGAGTATATTGAAAACGAGTTTTACGCCAATTAGAGTGCTGTCGTTGTGAAATCCCAGAATTGATGCATAACAGTTTTTTACTTCTTGTGCGGTTTCACTTATTTTAATAAAGATGTCCATAAAAATATGTATTACTACAACGCTGCTTCAATTTAAAGTAGTTCGTCAGTTATATATATTTTTTTTTTAGTAAAAACAATAAAAAAATTACTTTATAAGCTATAAAAGGTTACTGATCCCAAATTATCGGTTACGGTCGGTATTGTGCCCAATAGTGAAAGCGCTGCATCAAAGTTTCCCAGATGTATGGTGCATGTATGTATGTATCTGTCGATAGCAGAGGGTCTTTGTTTTGACAAAATGTCAACATTGTTTTGTTTATTATGCTCCATATGAGCATACAAAATGAGTCGAACATTGTTGCCACCTATGAGAGCAAGGTGCCAAAGGGTCCTACATATAACCCTAAATCTTGATAATTTGATAAAATCATTACTGTAGAAAGTTTTCTACAAATAATATGAATTTTTTAGTAAAATTTATTGTTCCAAACTTGTCCTCGTCTTATATCATTTCTTTCTGTTGTAGCAAAAGGCTTACGGCCTAATCTAGAGAAGTACGTCAGGTTTCAGTGGTAAGATGATTGGCCCGCTGGGTCTCACACCCATTCACTGCGCATATTAGCTCACTACCATCACACCATACATTATGGCAAACGTGGGAATTTCAGATAAAAAATTATATTTGTTACTGCCACTTAAATAGCTTAGGGACGGTTCATGAGCTGTAAAACTATCGATAGTGTCTTCGATATATCAACATTTTTTCATTGTGTATCGCTATCGATAGTCTCAAAACACAAAAAGCGGCTTATGTAGCAGTCACACTGTAGCATTGTTAAAAAAAGGTCGGAAGGAAAAAATTGGTTAGTACTATCGATAGTATCGAAACTTTTTGGACCAATGGTTAGTATCGAATGTTGCCACTATCGATAGTTTTGCAGCTATAGTTCACAAATGACGTCACCAACGAGGGAGAGGAGGTACTTTTTGTAACGATGGGGCTGGGGCCCTGAAAACGTGCCGTCTCTAACAAAATGTGAATAAAAATTAAAGAAATGTTCTTTATATTTTCATGCAATGTTTTCTTTTCATTTTGAATTCAAAATCATTTCGAATCTTTTCGACACATTCAAAAGACAAAGATCTTGCTTTTATAACAGCAGCGTCAACTCTTTGCATCCAATCTGCATGATTCAGTTGATATTCAATTCGTAGTTTCTCGTAATGCTCAAAGCTGTTTTTGTGTTTTGTTGCACGTGACGTCATATTTATTGAATTTTTGTTTGGAACACGTAAAATTCCAAATATATGAAGAAGAAGTAAACTATATAGCATACTTTTGGGCACTTTGGTGAAGCTTGAAACAATTCGATCAATTATTTGTTTGAATAGCAGCTTATAAGTAAATCTTCATCAGCAAAAGCCAAATGATTTTATAACGTACTAAAAATACTTAGAATGAACCCAACAAGAATAGAAATTAGTATAGAATATTATACTGAGGCCAGAAGATGTGGAAAAAACACTAAATCAATCGAAAATTATCCAATATTCAAAGAATTGTAGCAAAACACACCTAAAGATTGATCATCAATGATTGTTGATGATTTTTGTGGAATTGTGTTTTGGTTGTAAATATAAATCTAACATTAATTATTATGATGCATAAGCTTCGATACGTCGATATATGCAGCCATTTTGAGAAACGTTCATAATTTAATGCATAAAAAACTGTCTAAAATTTTTGAAGATTCCCGAATCAATACTTTTGATTGGTCATTGCGTAGATTCTTAAAAAATTTTAATTTCAACAAAATGCTTATGAATATGGCTGGCTAATCACCTAAGCTTCGTTACCAATCTTTGTGTTGGTGATGAAGGCATCCTATTTAAATTTAGCGGGAAATCTAGAACACATTCAGACTAACTTTCATAACAGTCTATAACTACGAACAGCTTTGAAAAACATTCATAAAATAGACTATATTTAACTATCCCATCATAAGCTGTAATTAAAGTACACATAGCTGTTAACTCGGAAAATTATATTATTTGAGGCGTTTTTATATTTTCATAATTGCAATATGCACACATTTGTTTGATTTTCTTTCGCTTGGTTCACATTCTGAAGTTATTAAAAACTCATAACTATTCCCACACACCAATGCAAACAAACAAACAGCACAATATTTACTGTTATATATGTGTGTGTGTGTGTGTGTGTGTGTATGTGTGTGTGTATGTGTTTGCATTTTGATGTAAAACATTTTAATATATTGCAGTCAAAAATCGGCAACTGCATTCGCAGAGCTACCACCAAGCTCCGAAACCCCCAAAAAGTATATACATATATACATTTGAATTTATCGTAAAAGTTAATTTGTTGGGTTCTTTTTCCATTGCACTCGTCCAAATTGCCATGGAAATAAAACGGAAATTATTTTTTGCTGCACGTTAAGAGGAGAAAAGCCGACTGCAGTGGCTTTAAAGCCGCTGCTGCATATGCGAGTTATATAAATGCTATTAAAATGCGCTTTATAAGCTTCACGTTGTTAATAACAATAATTCCTCAATCTAATTGCATGCAGAAAGAGCTTCTCTTTTGTTTTTGCCACTTTTTGTTGCAAGCAGTGTGTGTGCATCATAATCAAATTGGGACACATTTTTAGATTTGCTGATGTTGATAGGCGGCAAGTTTCGGTGCTGCAACTGCTGCTGTTGCAACTTGAGCATGCGTTGGCTGTTGTTGTATCACAGCTAAATCGGGTTGCAAGAACATTAATTAAATTTTAATTGCATATTGAAGGCAAGTGACAAAGCACACAAAAGTGTGTGCAAGTGTGTGTGTGTGTGTGTGTGTTAATAAGAAGGCATGTGGAACACTGGCAGACGCCTCAAAAAGTAGCTGCAACTTGAGTGAATTTTTTGGCATATATTGACAGGAAATATGCAAGGCACACACACACACACACGCACACACACTTAAGCCTACGAAAAATGTTCATTATTAACCCCTTTCTGCGCACTTAACCCCAATCAGCACACACACACAAACAGCGGCAAGCGATGCCATGTTGACACGATGCCGCCAACAACATCTAGTACATCAGCAGCGCTGCTGGCAGAGCAAGCTGTTCCTGCCCCAGTGTCACAGTTGGCTGTCATGTGGCAGCTTCCGTCTATGCCGTCGTGGCAGAGCTGCGCGCAGAGAGAACTCGGCTTGAAGTGACACTGGTGACAACGGCAAGAAGACATCAGCAGGGCAACAGCAGGGATCAAATTAAATTAAATTGCCAATTTGCACAGAATACACTGACAAACACACACAGATACACACACACAGATACACACACACACAGATACACACACACACACACACACACACACGCAAAGAGCGACAGAGAGAGAGCGAGAGAGTGAAAGAGAAAGCGTGTAAGAGTAGCTGCTGTGAGACGCATAGATGCAGCGCCTGCGTTTTGTTACGCCCATACACACAGACGGTGTCAAATGAGCACACACATAGAGCCGGAGTCAGCAGCGCTCTAACTACGTCACTATCATCATCATCATCATCACCATCATCATCATCAGCAGCAGCAGCAGCAGGAGTAGCAAGCTCATCCGCATCATCGTCTGTCAAATGCGAAAACAATTACAGTCAAATTTGTAATTAGTTTGTCGAAATAACGAAATTTTGATGTGATTATGTATTATAAGTAAGAGAGAGCCAAACACTAAGCAGAGAGATTTGGTAGCTACTACCCAGGAATTCATATAATTAAATTGTTTGCGCAGTTGATTGTATTACTGCGATTGAGATTTTCACATTAGCATGCAGAGCAACAGCAACGGGACTCCATTCCACGCCACACATGCCTCGCATGCCCGAATACGGGCGGACTTTGGAGTACCTGGATTAGCAGTTGCATTCAGCACTTTCTCGGCGACACATGGCCAAGTTGCTTTCATGTAGGACTACTTATGCACTTGTTGCCAAGTGCAAATTGGATTTCAGCTGCTTTAAGGCCTAATGCCAATGAAATTTAAATTAATTTTTCGGGCAGCGGATGTGCATTGAAATGATGTTGCAAGCTCAAGTGCAGCCACGCGCGGCACATTGCAGCATCAAACGGGAAGAACAAATGAAGCAATTGGGGTGATGTTTTTTCAAAAGGGTGCGAAAAGTCGGCATGTACTCAAAGCCGGAAGGGAGGCATGACGAACTTTTCGCGCTTCTAAGTGCATTTTGCAGGGCTTTTAGTGAAGCGTGCCAGCGAAAAATTACAAAAAATTTATGTAGGAAAAATAAAATTTCTGGCAAGTATGTCTTAATTAGTGTTACTTGAGGGTGGCTCAAAATATGCATTAGCGCGCATTTTTTAAGCATTCGAGCAAATTTAAGCTTAACCCTCGAAACACCACGAAACACAAGTGCCACTTCAAAAAAATGTATATAAATGTGATTAACAAAAGGTTTGAAAGTAACTCGAGTTTTTGGCTTATAACTATTGGCACAGCTTGGAGCTAAGACTGACTCGTATGCCGTCACGTAAAAAGAGCGAAATATAAAAAAAGTACAAGATAGAAAGTTTTGAGAAAAACAAAAATGGTATCCTTATCATTGCACTTTTGAGCACTGCAAAGGACCCTGATCCCATCCATTCAGGATGTTGAAGTTGAAGCCCTTTCCTTAAGTGTTGGTTGGTCACCATCAGACGAGTCTCAAATGCTGCTGAAAAGCACAAACTATGGAAATTGTTTACTTACCGTATTCCAAGGTTGGCAAAATGATGCAAAAACTATTTGGACTATTTTTTAATCATCAGTTTACTTGATTGAATATTTTGTTTCATTTATACAATTACTCTATAGACATGACATTTGCCCGGAAAAGAGAAAGTTTATCGATTCATATCGATATCTCACCCCCTTTCCCCGTGGCAGATTTTCGCAGCTTACAGTTGCAGCTTAACTCGACAGAGGTTTGCGCAGTGTTTATGTGCATCTATGTTATAAAAATGATTGAAATAGTTTCAATTGAATAGTAATTCAACGAGATTGGCCCAAATATATATAATAACCAACTTCCCAATAGGAAAACTTGTCAATTGGTACTTCCCAATTGGAAAATATTTACAGTTAAAAGTGGATACTTCCGTTGCCATTTTACCGTATTTAGTGTGCAAAATGTTTTTTGGGATGTCATCTTTGTACGTAATACGTATTGTATTATTGACTTGAGTTTGTCGAAATGAACATAGCGAAAAGTGTACCAACTTGATTGGTAGGCATTATCTTGCATCGTTTAGCATTTGACCAGTGATCGTCGTGTTTAAGCAATTGTAACTGATGACATGGTTCTCGAAATGTTGCACAAACCGTACCATCCACAGTCCGCAATGACTCAAATCAGGTTGAAGCGCGCATATTATTCATGGGATGGATTGTGTAAATATATATCGGGAAGTCCTTTAAACGTGACATTATTAAATCATAAAAACAAACAATATGAAGAGCTGTTAAATGGAATGAGCTGCTCTGTCGAACTGTAATTGAAATGAGAATTGATGAGAATTTTTGACTTTTCTGTTTTCTCAATCCTTCGCGGGGCAATTACGAACTAACTCGCAGAATGAAGTATCCACTTTGGCCCAGTCGTTTTAAGCGTTCGAGAAAATCACGATCCATTTTTATATATACAGATTTGGAAAACATATTTTTTTCGTTTGCAGATGATTTTGTATTAAGAACACTAAAAATATTGAAGATAATAAAAAAAAAATTTCAAAATTTTTTTTTGTAGTTTTATCATTAAAAATAATGTGGAGTTTGCTGTTAAATCAAGAATATTGAATAATTTATGTTTATTTTTTTTAGTTGTATCATTAACCTAAAACAATTTTTAAGTTTTATTTTGAAAACTTGTATTATTTGTTATTGCGATTAATTTATAGTATTTTGTGCCACTAATTTACAATAGAGTTTTTGTTTTTCAAATTTTCGGAAAACTCAACATTATCTTCTTTCACCTTTTATCACCTGGCAAGCAACGAAATCTTCTGAAATATCAGAGTATTACCTTAGAGCGTTAAAAAAACGCGAGCACCAATGTTTAAATGCATAATTGAAAAAGTTGCTACATGCAGTCAAAAATTAATTAACTAATTGTCTCACTCTCTCTCCTTCTCCTCGCAGGAATGCCAATTTCAATTTAAAAATCGCCGCTGGAATTGCAGTACCACAGATGATAATGATAGCAGCGTGTTTGGTCCCATGACTGGGCTGGGTAAGTTTTCCACATTTTCATTATGAATAAATTAAAACTACATGAAAACTACTGAAAATGAAGTCAACAGCGCCAGCAGAAGCAGGAGCACCAGATAAGTGCTTGCCATTATAACACGCACAAACTCAATTCAGTTAATCGATTTTAATAACATTTCCCAAAAAAGGTTGCACGAGCAAGAAGAAGCCAAGGCAACAAAATGCTGCCAAAAGTTGAGGTTGAAATTTTTGGCTTAATTAAATGATGAATAATATTTCCTGTCTGCAAAGTTTTGCTTGTTTGTACAACAATCAGTTGATACAATGCTATTACTGGCATGATGAGCGTGTGTATGTTTGAGATTTGATCCTTTGTGAGACACAGACAAACAGACAGACAGACACACAGATAAAGCAACATGCTGCAATCTAATTGAAAACTTCAAATATTTCATTGTTGCTTATCTGTTGTCTTAATCTGCGCCACACGGCAGCCCATTAACATTAACCCCTTACTGCCCCGGCCCCTGCCCCAGCCTGTTGAACACCAGGTTTGAGTTTTCCGCTCAGGTCTTATGCCAAGAATTTTCCTTAAACTTTTGCCCAAGTTTGTTTTAGTCTTGGGTTTTTGTCTGTTGCAAACTTGCTTTCTCTGTCTTGCCGAAAATTGATTTAAAGCTATCAAAATGCTCTCCGATGAACATTCATTCGTTTATGGAGTGTTTCGGTGCTGCTGGTCAAGGTAGAGCATTTAAATTAATTAAAAGTCGTTTATAGCTGCCAATGCGCTCACATCTTGGCAACAAATTGGAAAACTTGCACAGCTTTCGATATAAAAAGTCTTAGTTTGTAGCACCTTGTAGCAAAAAGCATGAGACTCGCAGTATACACAGTATTGAATTGGTTGGTCAATTTGTCGGACAACAAATTAAGCTGTCTGGCAGTCAATATGGATAGTTGTAGTAGAAGATGTGGCTACAAAAGTTTTAATTGATATTCATGTTCGAACTAGGGATCTCAATTATAAATTGCTTGTAAACAAGAGGACGTTGCTAAGATACGCAGGAAAATGATTCTGCGTGTGGTAAGTTTTGAGAAACGGATATCCATTAAAGATGTAATTGCAAATAAGAAAGTGTACAAAGTCTAAGCTCAGTAAGGGCCATAAACCAAGACTTTAAACAATGACGGCATCAGATTGTGTGGTTTCTCCCAAGACAGACGATTCCCAACTGGAACTGCCTAGAAGTACTGGACGAGCTAGAAAGGAAGCTTGTTAACAATTTTCCAGACAGAATTCATAGCAATTGTGAGCTTATCGAGATGGAGCTAAGAATAAAGTTGGTGATAGTAAACTATAGATATTAAGCGTTATGGCGACCCGTATCAATTGAGAATAGCTCATGAGTCTTTTTTATTTAACTCCTGCGTGAAGTCAAGTTTTGCTTTACAGGTGATCGATTACTTTAAAGATCAAGGTGCTCGTCAAGAGATAACTTTCTGTGTAAACCAGACCCAGCACATCTACCGCGCAAATATAGTATCTATTATATTAATCTAGACAATGCCATTTTTATGCAATTTATTTTTTCACTCTAACCAATTTTATGTCTGGCTCCATCAGTAGGAATTCCGCTGCATATTTACTCTGCGCATATTATCTTTTTTAAAGGTAACGAATTCGGGGATGCTGGACAACTAGGAAATTAGAATTGAAGCTAAACAAGTTGAGTTGACGGGAATTTTATTGTCAAGACGATCAAAACCAAGAGCTGTAAAATTATTGACCTATTATGATACTCACTATGTAACATAGTTTAATATAAGCACCAGTCCGTCTCTATACACGACTTAAGAAATGCCAACTTATCTGGCCATCAGCACTGACTTCAACAAATAACACGCAAACTTGTAACAAATGATCGGAATACCAAACAGTAATCCTCGACAAACTAATACACAATGAAGCCAATTAAAGTGTTTCGATCAGATTAAAATACTTTAAAGTATATCATATTTCACTTAAACTGTTGTGGTTAGCATTCTTTTCTACCTTCAACTATCGTACTTGTCTATGAGGAGCATATGAATGATCCATTACATGCAACTTAAATGAATCTACCATCATTCAGATGGAATATGCTTAAGAACTTAGAAACAAGTAAGTGCACGGTTCGCAACTATATGGTAAGAATTTCAAATCATGGCAAATTTTAGGATACTTACAAACACAGAATTCAGTGCTATGAGTTTTGGGGACTTTTATTATTCTGCGTTCGCTGCTGACAGACTTATTCTCACAAAGATTTCGGTTTTGATAAGTAACTAACTCTATGGCTTCGGCTGAGATTTCCAGCTTAAATTGCTGATATCTAGATGTGAAAACAGAAAAAGATCGCATAAATTTTGATACACAGAAAAACGCTGTTTAGAAATTTAATTTTCGTGTACTCTAATGTACAGTAATTTTTTTACTTAATCGGGTTCCGGTCGTATACTCGCTTATCAGAGCGAACAGCTAATTACGAAGAGGTGAAAAGGAAACACGACATAGCAACATTTGTGTGTATAGTGTATTCGGTTGTTGTTTTTTTCTAACATATACAGTACTTTTCTTACTTCAAATGCATTTTTACCTGACTAAAACGCCACGTATCCAGGTGGAACTTATATTCTGCAAACCACAAGTACTTTATCTTTTGATTGGTATGGGTTTCACCTAAAAACGTTGCTATGTTGCGAAGAAATCGGTACCACACAGAATTTCTTCTAAGCGTGTTAATATAGAGAAGATGTAATCCTCGTGGTTACAGGACTTAAATCGGTGGTCGCGGATCATGAGAGTAGAAAAGAGAGTGAGAGTGTCCTTTCAAATTTGCCCTTATTTTCTTTACTTCTTCTTTCCCTTATTTGCAAAGTTAAGAAACTGTATTTGAATACTATTCCGGGATTGGACTATTCTATTCCAAAACTGTTATCATGCAACGATTTTCTTGATTTGAGTCCAACGTTTTCGATGTTCTCTGTCTCCCTGTGCATGTTTTGTTATTATTTTTCATTTCAAAACTTTTGCTTAGCTTTAAAAAATGTTCATTTGTTATTTAATCTTTCACAACTTTCACAACCAAATACTAATTGCAAGTGTTGTCTATTCTGCACATATGTGAGTAAAAAGTAGAGCTCCCTCCCCCCATCACTCTGCTGCCGAACCACACACGCTTCTCCAACCCAAAAAACGCTCATATTCGCTTTTTTGCATCATATTACGTAAGCTGGGGCAGAGTTGTATACGATTTTACACATGCGTATGTAAATAAACGCTGACTTTCTGCTGGCACTTCCTCCTTCATTTTTGGCCTGACTTTATCCACATCCCGGTGCTGTTTGTCAAACTGTTGGCATTGTTGCCACCGTTGTTGTTGGTAAGCAATATCCTTGCATGTTAATCTCTGCAGGCAATCTGTGTCTGGTGCCGCCGCCATCATTCTTTTGGTGCAGCTTAGAAGGACTTGATTTGAGTACTGTAATGGGCTCTACTGTTTATTTGCTACCTCGTCAACTTGCAGAAGAGGCATTCAATCATTTCTGCTGTCAGCTTTTAAAAGGCAGCGATATACAAAAATATGTGCGTTTTTTGATTAAAACTGTGATTATCGAGTGACTGTGTAAACTTGAAATCGCACAAGAGAAACCGAAAGTGTTTTCCACATGATTGGACAGGCAAATGGTGCTCTCATATGTAATATACCAATTTTGACGTTTTTGCACCAAGCCTAAAACCCAAAAAAAGAAAACAAGCTTTGGCAATCGTTTCTACCCTGCTCCTCCGTGTGGCAATGATTTGGTCGGATTATTCGCAGGCGTCCGTAAACTTTTTTGCTGTATGGATTGCGGTGCTCTTCTCTGTTTTTGAATTTTATTTTAATATGGATTTTGTGTTTGTATATTTGATGGATTTTGCATAACGAATGGCGGTAATCGGGCATGTCAGCTGGTTTAATGTGCCACAACTTTGCAGCTGCCCCAAGGCAATGGTTTTTTCGTCTTTATGATAGTGGTGTGAGTTTTGTTGTATTTCGTTAAACTCACTACAGATGGTCCACTTTTTCTTAAAAGCCCTCCAAAGGTCAAGCAAGCGTCCAGATCACTAAAAGTTGTATATGTTAGTTAAAAAGATGAACCAGTTCCACGGATTATATAATGGATTCTGAAGTTGTTGTGTTGCCAAAATGAAATGGCCCAGATTATTCAAGAGATCTTCCATAAAACGGCGAAGCCAAGTCACATTGTCTTTTATTGTCTTTTTGCATTTTTTCTTAGCAGTATATTCAATAATACTACTACACTAAGCAACAAATTTTACCTCAGTTTAAGGCACTTGGCTAAAACATTGCATCTCCAGTAAATTTGGGAACGCTGTTTTCGAATTTGCCAACTTATTCAATTTACTAGCACAGTTTTCTAATTTTCATGATTTCGCTAGTCAACAAGTCGAGTATAACCCAAATGAAAGGTATTTAAATATAGGTTCAATGTGCCTATTGTGTAAATGCCGAAGTAATATGGGATGGCCGAAAAAATTCCACTGAAAGCTTTTTGGGCTTGATTTGGACTCATTGCGCCCTGTCGATATTCTGCGAAATCGTGAGTGTTATCTAATGTCGTCCAGAGAATCCTTATGATTGATAATACTGATCCACCAAGTTGTTATAATTTTGTGTACTTTTCATATTTCATTCACTGGGATAAGATGGGATGCAAAAAGCAACAAATTTGATCTTTCACTAAAACATATGTCTTCTAGAAACTTTATGGTCGCTAATATTGAAAATGGTAACTGTTTTGGATTTTTAGCACAGTTTTCGAATAAACGCTATTTTGAAAAACTCGATACTTCCCGAATTGTGAAGTTAGTAATGGTTTTGGTAAACCTTCAATGAAATTCGTTTTTTTTTTGTTGCCTAGTGTTAATAGTGAATAGGTTCTTAACTGCCTTCGTGAAAATTATGAGTATGATATGGCAAGACAAACGTCTGGGGTTAGCAAAGTTTGTGTTTGATTCTACAGTACTAAACGCGACAAAGATTTTTGAACACCCTGTACACAAAGTAGAGCATCGAAGAAACGGATTCGCCTTATGCTTTAACTAGGAGTCCCAAGGCTCTTCTATATCTCTTCAATACCTAATGAACTAAACTTTTTCAAAAAGTCGTCAAGGAACACAACACTTAATGCAATAGAACTCGCATACATTTATATAAGAAATTTATACCACTATTTTACACAAGTTGAAGTCATGTCTGTAGAAGAGGCTTCCAGACGTAGACAGCAATTAAAAGCACACACAGTTCGGTTATGTCCAAAAGTTTTGCTTTAATTGATTCAGTACTAATACCCAAAACACCATTTCAAGTTCTAACTGAATGCATTCAAATCTGTACGAATACGTTAAGCCTCAGCATTATGGCCGTGGCTTATGTAATCAAATTTATGCTCATTCAAATTATTCAGAATTAGCAAACACTTAGTCGATATTAGATGGACGCCCATAACCATTACCGTTACACGCAGGCAGACAAACTAACAAAAGCGCTGGGAAACTTTTCCGAGAGTCAAAATATGCGTAGCGCACTTTTCACCTACTTATTTCCTTCTGTAGAGTAGTTAATCGCGGCTGGAAAGTTGGCGGTGAGCTACGAATTCCATGCAAATCCCATAAAAGCTTTTATCGGCGCATTAAGCTTGACATTATGGTGGCAGCCACTTCAACAATCCCAGCCTAATACACATTTCATAATTATTAAAATAACTTTTAAAAATCCACTATATACGCACTACGGCTGACTTGGTTTATACATTTGAAGTGTCTATTAGAACTACACGCGCCATTTAATTAATTCCATTGTGGGCGAAGGAAGGTCCTGGATGGTACGGCCAAAAACTTTCTGACAGGGTAGAGTGTTATTTTTACGCTTGATTTAAGCTTTCTACAACTTTGCCTCGCTTCCGCGTCACTTGCACGTTAGAAACCGGCCAGGACAAACTGACTGTGGCAGATGGAGATACAAAAACCATCAGACAAAATGGCAGCAAAAAGAGTTTTCAACTTGAGTTCACCTTTTTGCGTGGGACATAGCCGAGCGCTCCTTTGGACGCCACTAGGAATGCCTGGCAGCCATTGCCGGCATTCATTTAGCCACGGCACATTACGAATTAATTATTCAGCTGCTCAATCCGTCCGTGTGCGTTTCCCCGCTCGAAACTGCCAACTGCCAGAAACAAGCGCGGGCGCACACTGGGAGGGAGCAGCTTTACCGAGCGCTTTGAGTTGCTTTGACGACCTCGCTGGCGCATAAACATAACCATTAGTAGGAGCAGATAAAATCAAAACGATGGCTTCAATTCCCAGGGAGTTGACATGAGTGCAAATGGCGTGGAAGGTGGGCGGGGTTGGGAGTTTACTACGGGGGCGGCAGTAACATACAAAATGTTTCATTAAATAATAAAATGCATATTAGCCGAAACAAAAGTTTGAAAGGGTCGATAGAAACGCGTCTGTTATTTGGAGGCAGCCTTCATCACATTGCTGCCAAACGATTGCCACAAGTGGTAAGCCTACACATGTGGACCTATGGGCTTAACAAAGTGTCATATGACAGCCGAGTCGAGTCCAGTCGAGTCTGTCTGATGTGGTGAATTTAACTTAGAGCACCCGCGACGCAGTTTTGCTGCTAAAAAGCGTAGTAGAGCAACAACAACAACAATAGCTTGATTCCGGCACCAGTCTATAAGCGCTGAGATTTAGGACTAAACAACCCCCACATAGCGTCAGCAGCGACCCCTAACCCAACAGGCAGCGCACACCTTTGTTGTTTTGGCCTTGTTTGTACCCTTGCGTTCTTCAAATGCAAATAATCTCAGCGACCCACAAAAGGCCAACAGCAAACAATTTGTGTAAGCTATCTGCTTGTGTTTTGTACTCGGAGTCGGAGCTGGAGTTGGAACGTAACGCCAATTCACCCACCCTGGCAGTTGGAGCTTGCTGCCGGTGCGGCGCGACGACGACGCCCTAACCTCACTTAAGTCGTAAAATGTAATAAACGCTCGCACTAATTTAACAATTTGTTGCGGTTTTGAAGTTATGATCCCGATGCTAATATTTATATGTGCGCCCAAAACAACAAGAAAACCGGAAACCGGAAAAGGGGCGGTGGCTGTAATGGGCAGGGTCGGTCGCTCGTTCCGGGTTGCTTTGCGTTGCTGCTAATGCCCACGCAGAAATGCCGCTCCAGTCGTACTCTATGTCATCTTAGTGTTGTATGTGTGTCTGCGTACGGGGTGTGCTTTTAATAATAACAAAAATAACGCATATCATGATTTAAAATATGTGCGCAGTCCCTTCTTTCGATTCGTTACGCCCGTAAAAAGTTGTAAGCCATCCCTTCCCTTACACTGTAAGTGCACCAGTTTTGAGTTGTTTGCTCTTTTTTTGTTGTTTTTCAGTTTAAGTTTATGCGCCAAATTGTTTTCGGCCTAAAAAATGCTGCTGATGAACCTTTCAACGCAGTCACTGACATGGCTAGTGTCCAAGGCCCATATGTGTATGCTGTGCCTACTTTACAACTTTGACTCTGGCCTGTAGTTATGCCAAAAGGGCAAACTGGTATCAGCCCACAAATCAAAAACTTGGCAGCCACATAGATAAACTACTAGATAAATACAAGATAAAGTTGGCTCTTAAATGGATTAATAATTTTCCACTTAGGCAAAGCTTTTAGTTTTGTTAAAGTTACAGTTTGCAGAAGTTTTTCCCAAAATGCCAAGCGTTCACGATTATATTTTAATTTTATTACATTTTGTTTCATTGCATCAAGAAAAAGAGCGAAGGTAAGCATTTAATAGAGTGATCTGTTCCTCATTAAATTGAAGAGAGGCGAAACCTTCTGCTATTGCTTTGTCTTCCATTATTGCTTTTATAAACGAGAAGGGGAAATCTACCCATACAGCCAGGCTGTGCTGCGTAAGATTAGATAGATTAGATCCACAATATACCTAACTTAAAAAAGACAACTTGCAGAAGATTCAAAGAAAGTTAGTCATAATGAAATTAAGGTTCGATGTGTAAAGACTTGTCACAATCATACTCGTAATTGCAGAAACTGTCAAACTAATGAGTAGAAGTCAACCGAATACCACGAGGAACCCTTTGACTAAAAGATAGATTCCTGAAACTGGGTTTCACTCTGAACTTAAACGATATATTAAGTTCCCCATTGGCAACCTAAGTTTCCAGACGAGCTGCCAACCCTCTCGAACTATTTTGGGATCTGATAGTTAGATTGAACACCACAAATATGATCAAAATTATTAAAGAGATTTTAAAAAAGATTATTAAGCACGCACGTGCTTAACATAAGCAATTGAATTTGAAGCAAATTGTAAAAACAAAGAAAGTTCCGGGAACTAATGGAAATGAGGAATAAAGCTTTGTCTCGTCGCAATTGCTAGTTAACATAACTTTCCTTGATCGAAACTGTATTAAATCCATCGTTTCTAATAGATCAATTATTGTACCAAAATAGTTTGGAGGCGGTTCCCATGATCATTTTAATGACTTGTCATGCAACTCTACGATATAAAGCAGCCCAGCCCAAATCCCGTATTCAATTTTAATTCTTCTTCCTCTTGACTAGCCATTACAAACCGTTCCCAGTTTATAGCCTCATGTAAGGTGTCCGCTCAAGCGCTTCTGCTTCACACACACCATCTCCACTCTTTATTATATAAGGCATTTAGTTTGTCATACTCGTATTCACTACCTGATCCGCCCACGTGAAGTCTCCAGTGACATGTCGCCTGGTGCGACCAGTAATGTCAATATAATATGTATTGGCAGCTGGCTCCGATGCAATCAGGCTTTTCATCTCAGGAAATAACGCCGCATTGCCTAAAATTTCGGCAGAGTTGCTTTCCTAGTTAGACGGAGTTGCGACAGATACGAAATACTTCAAATACTGCTTTAGAGGCGTTGGCAGAGATGGTGGCTTTGATTTGTTGATCTTTTTCTGGCGTAGTTTGTATATATGGTCAATGGGGGACTAACCAAGCCTAAAACCACAATAATAAGGTGCGATCAGTGCCTTTGCTAATGTCCTCTCACAACACGCTGCATAAGATCATGTACGAGGGTTGCCATTTATATTTCCAGCCTTACAATGAAAAAAATGATACATGAAGACGAATACACTTTTGAATGTATTCAAACAATTCCTTTTGTTACTACCCGATGGTGTAACCTCTAGAATGAGCTAATTGAATGCTACAAAAGTCTCTTCTATTGCCGGAAAACGTTGACATCGTCACCTTCGATTGTCGGAAATAAAGCCAAGTCGTTAGGTGCACAATTAGGGCTGTAAGATGGCAGACTGTTGTTTTAGCTGGTGAGCTGGCATTGTCGTAATGCCATACCTAAAATTTCAAATGCATTTTGAATGCTTTTAATCTGAAATTCTGATATACTGCGCATAGCACTGAGGTACTGAAAATACTAAATAGTTTCTTAAAGACTTAAAGTTTGCTTTGTTACAATTTTGATACTTTGATTGGCTTATATACAAATATATTGTGCGACTTATTGCTAGTTATGCACTCAAATATTAAATCATACGCCGGACGGACTACTGATAACTTATGCAAAAGCAATTTCAAATAAAATTTCATTACCAAAATGTTATTACGTGCTCGGCACACACACACGCACACTGAGAAATAAGAATCATTATTTGCTACACATAAATAAGAAATATGGGAGTAATATCAGTAACTTTATTTACATCCCTAATCCTATTTCAGGGACCAAGGGCAAGTGGCGTCTTAATGCATATACAAAGCAAATATTTGCGCACTCTGTTAGCCAGACAGTCACTCAGTTAGTCAGTTAGTCACTCATTCAGTCAGTCCGTGAAGCATTCATTCATAGTTTGAATAACATGCTGGTCGCACTTTGCGCTCTTCCGAATACTTATTATGTTGCTCATACTCGCGTGTAATCGGCTTAAAAGAGCAGAAGTTTTCATTAAAATTTATTCAACCGCAATTCGATAAAAGTCAAAATCAATAGCATTATGCTTGGAAATGCAGCAGTGCGGACAGCGGCTGAGTCACCCTAATTTAGCTAGACGTTCAGACACTATGACGTACTGTGGCAGTCACCTGAAATCCGACTCATTTTTCGGCTGCGTAAGCCCCCAAAAAGAATTCGAATCAAAGAGAATGGCCAAACTTTTCTTTCTTTTTTTTTTTGATCAAGTGTCTATACTTATTTAATGTTGGCACAAGGTTTGCCGCCACTTTGGCGCCCTTTGTTGCTGCTGTTGTTGCTCTTGTTGAATTGCACTTCTGGCCACTTAAACGCTTAAGGCGGCAAATGGTGCGGCAGCCAAACTGGCCAAAACAAAATGGCAAAAACAAGGAGCAAGTTGTGTCCATTGTACTGGTGGGAGGCGGCAGAGGCGGCGGCACTTGGCAGTTGAAGCTGTCTGTTCCCTTTAGCGCATGCTTCAATTGCCAATAGATTTCATGTTGCATGTTTGAGCTTGTAGTTCTTCTGCTGAAGTGTAGCTTTTCCGGTCGACTCTGCTTTGTAGCTTGTTGTTTTTTCACAAATTGAATTGACATTTGACAGGCAACGGCCAAGGGCCAATGGCCAATAGCCAAAACTCCCTAATCTCCGCTCTCCACTTTTGCTGAAATCATTCACTGGCCAATATACTAGCACATTCAAAGCGTGTTGTCAATGTCACTAAATGATGGACCGTCGCCAAAGTTCCAATCCCAGACCTTCCTCCTCATCGCCCTAACGACTGCTGTCGGAGTTGTGTGGGAGTTTGTGTGTTGACCCTGTCCGGAGCAAGGGCAAATTAATGCTGCAGGTGTTCAACTGACAGCTTTTGACTTTATTAATTGGACATTATTAAAATAATTAATGAATGAACGCAGAGCAGCCAGCACGCATGAGTGGTACAGTGGGACACAGAGTGTAGGGTATAGCACAATGGGAGGGCTGTAGCAAAAAGTTAACAGACGGCAATCAAGAGCAGCTTGGCCAAACAAAGAGATTGTATCCAAGAGGATATATTTTAATTAAATTCACATAGGACCCAAAAGTCACTATATTGCACACAAACAAAGCCGACTAAGAGCTTAAATATGTTATGCATTAATTTATTAATTTAATAGCTGATTGTTAACATTGTTTGCATGTGCAGCGTATCAAAAGTCAATACAATACAGACACTACATTGCGATTAAACAATTACATAAGGACATATAAGGAGTGCAACGAATTGGATTGAAATTGCCATAAAATGTTTGAGTGGGGATTACATGTTTGTTATTATCCTGTAAAAATGTAGAACTGTGAATACGTTTTTTGCTTCTACTCTTTTTTTTAATCAGCCAACTTAAAATTATAACGTTAATCAGTTCACAGTAAAAGTTTTTGGCAACTTTGTATAAAACGATGACTTTTAATAACATATTTATAAAGTTGTTTTTTTTTTGTTAAACCGTTCAAAATGGAGAGGAAGAAAAAAATTGCATTAGAATAAGTGTGGACATTGAAAAATTTGATCGAAAAACAGAAAAAGCGTCTGTTCCCAATTTCGATTCCGATTTTGATTGCCCTTTTTGACATTACAGTTCGTACAGTCATTTGAACCGGTTGGTATCGAAATCCAGAATATTTTTTTTTTTCACCCCAGATAGCCGCCCCATATTTTCAAACCGGCGCTCGAATCCATGCATAGACCAATCGTCTGAGCCTGACATACTGCCCAGCCAGTAACAGGCCTGAAGAAATGGTCTGCTTTGACAGGATTTGAGACCTGATCGAATTCGAACGAAACGTCGAGTCCAGAGATTCCCCAAGTCTTCATTGTCATAGATTTGAAGTATATCATAGGTCTAACAGAAACAGCGTCTGTCTGTAGATGCAGATAAATTCTCCATTTTCATACTTCAAAAACAAAAATTTTATGCAGATAGTCAAAACGGTACCCGACAGTGGAATAACCTGTGGGTATCCTTTTTCTCCCAGAAACACTAAATTCAGCATACGGTGAAATGAGAACGGAAGTATCTACTTTATGTCTCTTTCCATAAGTTCCATATGACTGTAACCATTTTCCTATTCGCAAACTACAATTAAGAAGTTTTAAATTGGGAAGTCGATTATTGTAGGGGGCAAATATTACTTTTATGCCAGTAATTTGGTGTGGCAGTAATTAACTTTTCATTTGTTTGTATGGTAACTCGTAAGAATATCAACATTTTCTGGCTAACAATTTTTTTTTTTGCTTGTGCTGCTGCTGTTTTCCTATTACATTGTAGGCACTTTGAGCAATTCAGTTCAACAACATGAATATTTATTGAGAGATTTATGACCGTTTGGCTGCCTTTTGGCCCAGTGTGCAGATTGTTGTTGTTGTTGTTAACCTAATATCTGTTACTTATTTAGCCAATTGTTTATCTTTACAGGATCCCCAGAAATGGCCTTCATACATGCCCTGGCCGCCGCAACAGTAACCAGTTTTATAGCCAGAGCCTGTCGAGATGGACAGTTGGCCTCTTGTGGTTGTTCACGTGGTTCCCGGCCCAAACAGTTGCACGACGACTGGAGCTGGGGCGGCTGTGGCGATAATCTGGAGTATGCCTACAAGTAAGTACTATTACCTAGTAATAGCGTTTAACACTTAAACTGCTGCTAGCTTTGTTCGTATATAGACATATTTATGGCTTACATATTACTTTTAAGGAACACAGTTTATAATACTTTAGCACTAAATCAACTTAGTTTTATTAAGTTAAGGTCTGCAGTTAAAACTTTTGCGAAACTTGTGTAAGCAGGAAATCATTTAAAACTTGTTTATTTTGACAAGTCAGAGATACAGTAACCATATTTTATTATTGTATATAGAAATATATTCGAAGGGGGAAAGTAAGAGAGAAAAATGTCTGTTTATGTTGCAAAATGTGCTATTATTTGTTTATGCAAAAATTTTCGTTGGAGTGTAAAATAATTTATGATGTTTTTTGTAGGTCTACTCCAATGTTAATATTTATGCACATATATATGTGTGTGTACTCTGTTTTGGGGCTGGCTAAAGTTGTTCCTGCTTTTTCTTTTTGGAGCTCGGCACAGGCTGCAAAAGTGCTCATTCCGATGGCAAATTTAAAATTCGTCAGTTTCGTTTGCTGCTCCTCATCGATGACGCTAGCCAGCTAGGGGTGCATAAATTAACGTGCTCGATAACAGACGCCCGTCTGTCTTTGATTCATGCCAGATCCGCCCGGACTCTTGCTCACTCATTCTGTCCGTTTGTTTGCCGTATTTGTTTTGTTATTTGAAAATCTGTTGCGGTCTGTCTGCGCTCGTTGGTGGCTGCCCTTAATTCGGCCAGGCCGTTCCTCATTCAAGCGTTTAAGTTTAGCTCCTAAAATGTGTTAGCATACATTCAAGCATGGCCAATACCAAGTCTTTGCCAAGTGCTTAACTTGATTTAAAATTGTGCAAAGGCAAGCGAAAAGTCAGGCCAATCTGCTCATGCCACACATTCGCGTAGGGGTCGCTCCACCAGACAGGGCATAGGGAAACCCGGAGCGCCACAAAATACAGCCATGTGCTTGCCCATTGCTGCACGCCGCTTCGAATGGCAGCAAAACAACCCCAATGAGAGACTCTAGCCACAACGCTACAAAGGTGGTTGGAAAATGGAAAAATGTGAAAATGCTTAGGAATTGTGTACACTTGCTGAAACAGCTGTGCGCCTGGCAAGCTAAATATTCAAAAATGAAAGCTTAGATAGCAAAGAGTGTTTGCTTAGATAGGAAATGCGTCTATGTGCAGCTGTGCGCCTGTGCAACTTGCACGTGGAATTGCGGAAAATCGAACAAAAGTGCTGTGGCACTTCCGGTGTGTGCTGCACGGCGTAAGTGCCAACAACTCCGGTTGAATTCGCAATTGAATAAGCCGGCTCAGCTGTTCAGCTGTTTGTAGCTGTCAGCCGTTCAATGCCACGGCAACGAATGGCAAGTGGCAGCCCGTTTTGTGCGGTGGCGCGTTTCGTGTTGCATACAAACAGGCGCACAGCTGCAAGTGCAGGCGAAAGTGTGTGGCAAATAGCGGCAGAGTGAAGCGCAGTAGTTGGCAGCACATTCCGTATACGCCGATTGGGCTAGCAACGCACAATTGCTGCGCGCCGGCTGCCTATGACACGCAAGAGTATCGAATTTTCATTTTTTGCCGGGTATGGCTCCAGTGCTCCGGCTCTGGTTTACAGCTTGTGTGCGTGCGGATGTCGCATGTGATATAAATTGTGTTGAAGTACGAGTGTAGAGTGTGCTGCGTCCGTGGTGCGTGTCGCTCTGGGTTCTGCTAGGATGCTTGGCCAGCCTTACGTTTGACTTGTGAATTTACTAACTTCTATTGTGGACTAACAAGTTCCTTCATCTGTTCAATTTGTTGGCCAAATCACTTCCTGTGTGTGCGTGTGTGTGTGCGGCCTTTGTGGGGCAGTGTCAATATAGCACAGTTTAAAAGCCGTCTCCTTTACTCCTGTTGTCAGCTCTCGCACTTGACATTTGTTATCTGCACACACTCCCGTTGAAGGGAGCTGTTGCGGCGCGTCACACGTTAACTTTGGGCGCTTATAAGCACTATACACCCAACTGGGTCTGGGTCCGGGTCTGCTCCCAAATGGTTGCTACTGAGCGCGCACGTGTAACTCAAACAGGATGTGTCCGCCCGCATGTAGCCGTACCTTAAACCCCCTTTATCCTTTTCCAGCCGGCTTTTGCTATGCCATTTTTCCCTTTTTTTTTGCTTGTCTTTTTATTAGCACAATTGTGGTCTATGTATTTTATGGTGTATGCGTGTTGGCATTGGGTTGACTCGGATGCGCCTTGTTTATCACAGTGATTACCTCAATAATACCTCGTGCTTAGTAGCTATCCGCCGCCCCCCATTTGACCTTTTGCCTTGCACTTTGATTACGTACTTGTATCTTGGCTAGGCTGAAAAAGTCGTCTATATAAAATATATTTTTATGGGCAGGTTATGCACTTCAATGCCAGTTATTGCCAAAGCACACGCCTAATGGTGTGTAATATTGTCTTACATATGTGCCACCCGGATTCGGACTTAAAGCCTATTCCCCGGGCTTTAAACATGCAACTGCTTGTCCATTCCTCTTGTATATCAGAGGCTTGGCCGCTGCTCTAGATAAGTTTTAGCCAAAACCCAAGCCGCAATCACATTGTTTTGAACTCAATTCAATTTCTTATCACGTTGCTGCCAAGCTCAGCCTCAGACCTACATCATCAACCGGCATTACTTCATATATACTACAGCAAAAGACAAAGCATGGGCAACCCTTTGTGGCGCATGCCGCTCATTATCGCAACCCGGCGCTCAATTGAAACCAACTGCTGGAAAAGCAACTTACAGTGTTCCCCTCAACCCCAAATCTAAATAGGTGCATAATGCTACCGCTGTTGCTGCCACACCCACTACCAATACCACAAAAGTCAACTGATAATGTGATGGTTGGAGTGGTTCTTTTATACGCTATACCCTATGTCGATAAGGGTATATTAAGTCTGTAAAATAGTATGTATATACAACAATGTTTCGGCTACAAAGTCAAACAAACTTGTCAATGTGTTAGGATATGATCATGTCTACTTTATGAGGTCTTACGATTCCCACATTATCACCCTTCTAAAAGTTACGACACTAGAAAAGTTTTGTAAATGGATTCATAATATTGTGTCTGTTCGTTTGTCTGTGTATCTATAGACGAGTCTGTTTGTTTATCAGTTTGCCTCCCTATTGGCTGTCTGGCCAATTGTTTATTTCTTTATCTGTCCTACTGTTTAGAAGTATATTTCACTGATTGTTGTAGATTTATAAATTGTTTGCAAAACCTCTCTCTTTCTTCAAATGATAAACAAATGCACTAACACTATGATATACAGGCAACCAAATTGGAGTTACTTTTTCACGCAAAAAGATTGTAACAATCAGCGAAAAAGAAAGCGACACTGTTGGAATAGTGAGCGATCGTGCTGCCGGCACGAGCTCTAAAATCAGAGCAACAATTAAGCGCAAGTCTTATGCTATTCGCTCTTGATACACAAAATGGGAGAGTATCAAATTGGAAGTACTTATCTTTGTTCTCATTTGTGAGTCTTTTTGAGGTAGCATCTATTTGCATAGATCATTTATTTGTACAGGAGTTTTCACTAAGCGCGGGTAGAAGTTGAAATGGAGTAAAGCAAGCTGTATATGAGTATTTAAAAAAAAAAACCCCGTTTGCCACGTTTGCTTTCTACGGTGGCACGGATCCGAGTGGTCCAATTTCCAATGACTTTAAGGGAGCGTGATCTGCTACTTTAGACAATCTCACAAGTAAAAGTCTAGCGGGTTCAAATTGCAACATTTTGGTGGCCTATACACATCGCCTCTACGAGTGATAATATTGCTCGTAGCGCCGCCCTGCTGGAGAGAACATGCCGTCTATAGTTTAATTTGCAGTAAAAGATATCGATAATCATCGTTTTGTAGTGTTCGTCGTTGACATTAGACCAATGACACCGCTGGCCTTATATTTGCACCAAAGAGTAACTTTTAGTAAGTGCATTAGCGCCTGGTGATCATTGTGTGGGCTGGCGTCGTCCCATAAATGGAAATATATACAATATATACAATATTTCTACGCTAAATTTGCCAAATAGAAGTCTGCGAAAAACCTAATTCTGGTTCTCCTAAACATTCCGAGGGACCAAAACGATTTTCTCGGATTATCTCCTCTTCGTTGATCGTACGGCAGATTGTTTGCCAAACCGGTGGACTCGAATTTGGTCACCAAAAGTTGGAAAAGAAGAAAAGCAAATTGTATCAATTGGGTTATGTAACTTGCCAATTAGCTGAATATATTTGCCAGTGTATGTCTGCTAAAATATCTGTCTTTTTCCATGTCAGTCTAGCAGTCTGTCCCTGAGCTATTGTCCTGAGCCCTTCAATAAATGGGCTCATCTTATGTTCTCATGGTACACTTATTGCGTCTTCTTTAATAATGTTTCCCGATTTATACCCACATTTTGCCAGACAACATCCAAATTGTCCAATTTGAACAGTGTATCTTATAGTCGTATATCTCCCAATTGCAGCATCTCACTTGTTTTTGTTTTGTTTTATTTTTTTGTTATTTACAATTGACTGAATGCAGACCCACTCCCAAATCATATACATCCTAGGCATAGGCTTCACTCATTGCCAGTTAGAAAATGCTGGATGAATATCTAGTGGCGGCGGATGCGGAGCCGGGGCAATACGTGCCTATGAATTCTATTTTGATTTTGTTGCCATTGCCAGCTGCTGTTGTTGCCTTTTCTGCTGCTGCTCCAAATCCAAACAAAATGTTAATGCCGAAAATCCTTTTGACGCAACAGCAGAGCCGCCTCCTTCCCACAAACACACACACAGACACACATTTGTGGGACCCCAGCTGAGGCATTTTAAATACGACTCCGCCCGCATGCTCTCGCCCAGCTCACAGTGTCGCTTCCAGACCACACTCGAGAGCTTGCGCCTTATCTGTCAATGCGTTGGCAGTACTGCTTCCTGCAATTGTAGTATCCTTGCTGGCCTTTGTTGTTGCTTCTGCACATTCTGTAGTTGATTCACTGGATACTCAACTCATACAGCTTAAAGGGAAATCGACGTCGAGCTGTTGCAAAAAGTGAAACATCACAAACATTGCAAAATGCGTTGCTATACACACAACACAACACAACAACAAGAAAACTCGCCATTTCCATACCAACCCCAAGTGGGGAAAAGCCTTTGGTATGACTAAAAAATAAGAAAAAATAAAAAAATAAAAGAAAACCTAACAAAATAAAAGAAAAGAAAGCTACTGGGTAAACACAAACAATTGTTGCGTGTTAAAAATAATGCCAACGACATAAAGTCGGAGCTTCTGAACCGTTTTTGTTTGGAACTCCTTCGCTGTTCCTGTTCTCCGCTCGGCCTCGGTTTCTTGTAAGAGGCAAAGGATTGTTGTTGCATGGTGATGTTTTAGCCGCTGGCCATGTCAATATTTGAATTTGTGTAATGAGCGGCAAGTAGCGGGAAAGTGAGGAGGATATTCCCAGAAACGTAACGCTTCAGTTGGAAATGGTGCGTGGAACATGGTAGTAAAAACTTTTTATTGTGGCAGTGGCATAAATTGCATTTTTCGACACCATTTGCAGCGCTTCTTTTGCGCCACTTTCTTGGGATTCTTAGTTGCCGTGACACTTAATGAGAAATGAAGTGCCACAAAGTTGAAGATTGAAAAAGTTTATGCCCGCATACGAACTACAAGTTCCTATATTTGTAATAATTAGTAAGTTGTAGATGTTATTGCATTCTTTGGTAAAACGTGTGGCAGCTACAAGTTGGGAATACAATAAAAAAAAGGTTGAGCAAAAAGAAGTTGTGGCAGTACTTGCAGCAAAAGGAATACAGTAATTGGGAATACACAAAGCCTACAGGTAAAGCACTAAGTGTTCAGAAGAAATAAGAGAAACCCATCCAAGAAATATGGGCCTGCAGAGCATATCAGATTCAAACAGAGCGGGGGACTACTAATTATATAAATTTATATATATATTTTTTTTTTATTTAACTAATTTCTGCATTATCTATTAGTCGGAGAGCAACTAGTATAAAGGGGTTACTTCTCTTAAGCCTCTTGTACCTTAAAAAATTTCAATAAATGCGCTTAAGTCCAAAATTTGCTAAAATTAGATTTGAAAAGAGCTCCTAAGAATAAAAAATATAACTTTTTAAGACTAAGATTCCTAGTCAATGCTCTTCCGTTTGCAACTTGCTCACGAGAGGCAACTTTAACTACTGCACATTAGACGTAATTATTTGTTGACTTTGTAACAACAAAAGATACGGAAATTTGCATAAAACATTAAAATGTTTTATGGTAAACAAACATTACGGGTAATAAAATGTATATTTAATGACTTTTCTTGTATTCGTATATGCGTGTTAGTTATGCCTTATATAGGTATATGTGTAGCTATTACGATAAACTGCATAGTTAAAATGACAAATCGAAAACGGAATAGGGGTTTGCTTAGAACCAGTTATTCACATATTCAAGAGTCAATGGTTGTATAGAGTACAACTGTGCTTGAAGCACTTGCTAGGTATTTTTATTGATTTCCATCCATTTCGAACACTCAAATCAGTTGCTTAACTTCTACCCAATGGAAATTATATTGAAATTGGCGGCCCCTAAGCTTTTATTAATGCTTCATACTATTTACCAATGTATTAGGGTCATTGGCGCTAATTCTTATCCATTCTTCTAGCAGATCCAATCGCTACCCGAGTCAATAGATCTAGATATATATAAGTCACCCTATACAAATGTGAGGACCATCGTTTTAACTCTGTAGTTTCTTTATAATCAACCGTTGGCTTATAGTTTTTAAAATCAAATTTTCCTATAGTACACAAAATTTATCAACTTTGACAGACAATGCTTACGGTACTAAAAAGTAAAAGTACCAGAGAACAGAGTGCTTTTCGATTATGCAGCAACTATATGTATTTGGTAGAAAAACATTCAAGATTGCATTAAACGTAACAAATGACAATGTCTCATATCTTACGATAATACTTTTTTAAAACGTTTTTCATATCGGCTAACCCTCTCAATATGTTTTTCAACATGTCAATTGTATTTTATCAAATTCATTTTCCTTAGTAAGCAAATTGATCCTTCCTGATTTGTTATGTATATCGAAAACAATGTTGTGAATGCCTTCTCTTTTGTGTTTATGTGCAAACCGCCGCTAAGAGAAATGCTTCTATATTCGATGAAAGTAGAGGAAATCTCATTGTCAATGAGTCACAATCAACGCCTTTGTGTGTGTGCTTGTGTTTTGGTAAGCTTATCTATCAAAACATGGAAAATATATTTTTAAAGTGACTGACTTTGGTGTGTACTTCTTACATAAATACAAAAACAACAAAAAATCCCTCAAAATGCTTCTGTTCCAAGAACCAACAAGCACATTATCTTGGTTTGCATATACTTACTCACATAAGTAATATCGCCCATATGGTACAATAGCGACAGAAACAAAAAACTTGGCAGCATCCCTGGCTCCGCAATGAGCTGGATGCCACCCACGTTGCAGATTCAATCTAAGCACAGACAAACCCACCCAAACGCTTAAAGGCAGCACCATAAACAACACACCCCCCGCAAATACAACCCACACACACACACATGTATATCCTTTGTACCTACAGTCTTATCAGACTGCATAAAAACAACGCCTACCGTACAGTAATAGATGCGAGCAACTGCAATTACAAGCCAGCATTTTGGGTGTAACGTTGCCTTCATTGCCGCCAGTTATTACTGTAGTACCTTCCCTGAGCAGGGGGGTAGAGTAGTCGAGGAGTCGTTGTGATTAGATCAACTCGCAGCGTTAAGCTAGGCTGCAATAAAAGTTAGTGAACGCAATTAAGCATAAATGTGTTGCTGTGTGGGCTTACCTCTAACTCCGCCACTACCTCTCCCCTCCGTATGTGCGTATGTATGTGGCACATCTGGCAAGGATGCACGTACTAGCTGACGCTTTGTGTGGTGGTTGTGGCAACGACATTTGCGCAGCTGTGATTTTTAATCAGGGTGACTTGGTGTGCCATAAAAAACCCAAGACATGGCATAAGCTTTGACCGAAACAAACGAAAAAAAGATATGGCATAAGGAGTAAAATTCATAAAATATTTGTGCAGTGCACTTCCTGCTACAAGTTCTATAGACAAGCGATTCAACTTCTTCTTTATCGTTTTCGCACCGTTCAACAGATTTGCTACGGATTTTATTGATGTGCGCGAGAAAGAGACGCGCCGTGGCACGCGTGGTGCTGGCAATCCGGAACGACGACGAGCACGTCTGCAGCAAAAACGCCAGCAGATGCAGGCAGACGATGCGGCGGCGGCGGCAGCGGCAGCAGCAGCAGCTCCATTGTCGGCGACCTCCAACAATGTCAAACAAGCTGCGAAGACGACGCAGCAGAAACACCAGCTGCAGCAGCAGCAGAGTGCAGCGAACAATGCTACAAAGGACACGAAACCGAACAACGGCAACAATCAAACGCACGCCAACAATATGGCAACACTGTCGTCGCCTTCATCAACTGGGTCGTCTTTACTGCTCAACTCTTCGCTGGCACCACCAAGGCAGGAGTATTCCGGCGAGGAGGACGAAGGCTTGGCGCAGCGCATCAGGCCGGAAGATTTATTAGAGCTGCAGGAGCGCATCACAAAGGAAATACTCAATTCGAAATTGCAGGAAAAGGAAATGCTCGAATTGCAGGTGAGGCATAACGCAATTTCTTCCGCTCCAATTTACTCCCTCCATATGCTATGCTTTATAGTATTAAGTATACGCTGTGTAATCAACACATTGTGCGCTCACGCTAGCAAAAAGACATGAAAGAGCGAAAGTCGAACTAAGCTGGTAAACTTGCTGTCCGGCAGGATACTATGCATCCTAGTCGAGTATCGAGTAATGCATATTTACGAGTCGTTGTTTTACGACAGCTGTCAAAGTATTTTTTAATAAAATTGCTCACTGAATAACAACTGGCAACGCTATAAACAACAAAAACAACATGGTACAATTCAAAGTTCTGTCCAAGTGACATTCATGCAAATGTTGTCGCTGTTGTTGTTGCGCCTGATGTTGACAGAAATTGCGGCAACTTTATTAAAAGCCTTGCGTCAGCAACCTAAAAGCCAATTTTATTACCTTTCTCACTAACACTAACGCAGATACAAGCCAGGACACACACACAGACTGACATATAACGCCTTGCACCTGTTACACCTGTTCAAGCATATTAATTCATGGCCACTACACCGCTCTATGCTGCTACCTTACCCCTCTCAGCAATCTTGACATGCTATAAAACTTTGTTTTTTTTTTTTATTGAATTTTTGACGCGTTTGTGACTTTCTTTGCTTTCTGCCCCAAACTCGACCTCAACCTACTTGCCCCGTTGGTCTCAGCTTACCTGCGTTTTATATTGAAAATGCAAGGCAACTTTGCCACCAACTTCAACCATTTTTGACATGTTACTGAACGAGCAAACTTTGTTTCACATTTTCCATGCCACAGGAGAAAATCAATCGGGAAATTTTAAACTCAAAAGTTTTTAACCTGGACAACAACGTGAAGCGACGCAAGCGGAAACGCAAAAATCAACGCGCCGTCACCGGAGAGGCCCCAGCACTCGCCCAGGTATCGACCAGCGATGCCATCTACAATGACGATGGCCAGTCCGGCGCCGCCGCTTTGGGTGCCGGCAACAAGGCACGCAATACGGCAACTGCCAAGGCGCGCAGCCTAATGAATCTGCACAACAATGAGGCGGGTCGTCGGGTAAGTGTACCTCCTCCCACTACTTCAAATATATATCGTAACTACTTTAATTAATCTCGCCGTGGGCGTAGCTAACTAAAATTGCTGCAAGTTCCGACTAGTGCCACAAATTAAACTGTTTAGTTATAGTTGCTGTTGTGTTGCAAGTTATAGTAGTTGCAGCAGCAAACACAACATTGTTACTA
Source organism: Chymomyza caudatula (assembly GCA_035041775.1). NCBI lineage: Eukaryota > Metazoa > Arthropoda > Insecta > Diptera > Drosophilidae > Chymomyza > Chymomyza caudatula. The sequence continues at coordinate 2,472,316 of JAWNKW010000169.1, forward strand.
AGTACTGTACATAAAAAGAGCACAGAAACCGCACAACTGTGCAACGTAGCGTGAAAGCTGCAAAACGCCACAAAATAACAACAAAACGACCAATTATCAATTACAAAGAATTATGAAAGCCCAACATAGTTTTGGCTCCTAATAACTAAGTGTGTGTGTGTGTGTGACAAGTGAGCCAGAAAGAGTGAAAAAGGCAGACGTACTGAATTGTCCGATTCCTCTCTTTACGAGTGATGTTTCATTTAGTGGTATCCTACCATTTAACTACTATATAGTACACACCACGTAGTATGGAGAATACGATATTTTAGAAATATACACCTATGACATTAGAAGCACTTCTTCACTAGATCCTTGCATGAATGCGTTTAAGAACTGGGTTCTTTCGAGACCGGTAGAGCTACCCCAGGCCTTAAAAGGGTTGTGCGTAGAATTTGGAAGCCACCATGTAAAACCAAAATTCCAATGAAAGAATGTATTTACAACAGGCCGTAACCCGATAACGGGTTGTTATGGCCAGTTAATAAGAAGAAAAAGTTATTCGATCAGAGCAAAAATATTCAATAGTGATAGAGATAAAGAGAGAACGACACTGTTATATCAGTGAGCAATCGTACTTGCGGAACGCGCTAATAAAATAATGAAACAACATAAGACAAGAGATATCGAAGACTAACTTTAGAAATAACTTGGACTTGTCCCACTTGTTCAGATTCTATTAAAGCTGGCAGTTTCCCAGACCGCTTCATTCCTCTTTTCGGTATAATATGTTATTGAGTTTTGCAAAGAGTAGCAAACATTACTTGATAATTGTATTTTTGGAAATTGGTTTTCTTTTCTTGATCTGGCGCGTTTCGCAACTCATATATGGCGTCATCTTCAGTGCTTTACGCAGGGTACACTCAGTAAGCTATGACAGATTGCTACAAATGTACACTTAAGAGTGTGAATGTTTATGTGAATATTAAATAGTCATGGCAGTGTTTTTTTTACAGCTATAGCGGTGTATTGCGGTCGACATTTATTAAGAGTGTTTATACCTTACTAAGTGTACCATGGCTTTACCCATCATCGTTTTACCTTATTAACCTAGCAACTATTTACTTATACTAGCTTACAGTAGAGCTGCAAAAGCAATTCGATACATCGAAATTTTTCCTATTGCTCTCACTACCGATGGTTTCTTCACTATCGCTAAGCGGCTAAGGTTATGAAGATAGAAAGGGAAAAAACGATAGTACTATCGATCATATCGAATCTTTTCGAGTCGCGATCTTTTCCCTGAACTACTTAAAATATCGAGTAACACTACAGTCGATAGTTTTGTTGCTATTTTTTACAGCCATTTTATTTAAAATTAAATTATCTCATGAAGCAGATGCAATTCGCCGATATACCAAATATCCGCTTCAGCCGAATTTGAACCTAGAAAGCTGTCTACCAATGTGAATGAAATATTATTGAAACAGTTGAAAATCTATCATATAAAATCAATGATATATTTTTCAAGAGACCACAAGTTAAAAATAAAAATCTTTTGCACAGGAAGATCAAAAATAATCTAATCTTAACAAGTAAGCAAATGAAGCAGTAAACAAACATCTGTTGCTTTATGGTCGCAAGATATTGCTTCCCAGGACTTGCGGACCTGCTTCCACGCTCGAGCTGCTGGGCGCAAAGCGCCTTAATGCCTCCCATGTCGACGAGCTAGCGATTATCAGGCAGGTAAGGTTTCACACTTTGATAGACTCACCAGCAGCATCCTCATGCTTCTAATTGGAAAAGCGCCCACTCACGAAAATTACGTAAAGTGAGTCTTCTTCAGAACCTTCTCCAACCCCGTGAGCATTCAGCGCGGCTTTCGTGCTTCAAGTGCCATATAAAGCTCACAATCTGCGTCATGTAGAAGTTAACTTTTCCAGACCCGACCCTTTGTCGATATATCCCAATTTGCTTGCCAACGCGTAAGACTTTCTTGCCTTACCGCCGATATTCTTATTCCAAAGCTACTTTGACAATTGTTGCGTGACGCACTACGCAAGGGAGCTACTCTGGAGCAGTCTTAAGGATTAAGGCCTTGGTCACTCCCATAAGAAATCGCCTTCGCTCCTTCGACCATCGCGTGCTCAGTACAATTTGCGAGAGCTCATGACACTTGCCATGGGCATGGGCTAAGTGATCCTTTAAGCATCACACCAAGGTACTTAAAACTAGGAGCACACAAAAGATTCTTCAGGACATCCAACTTAGGGACAATTTGAGTCAAGGCCAAACCTGTGTAGGTAATTCCTAAAGCACCAATGGCAGCTGAACAACACTTGAATGAAAGTTAATTTAGCCGTTGCGTCTACTAAGCCAGAGGGTTTTGCTAAAGATCAGCTTAAACGTGCACCGTCTCAATGATAAGTCTGTTGAAAGTTGCGAAGTGACTAATAGATCGATGTGCACCGTCTAAATGATAAGTCTGTTGAAAGTTGCGAAGTGACCAATAGATCGATGTGCACCATACCCGCTCTGATCACGATCGCATCATTGGAGGCCGTTCAAAATGCATAACATAGTCGTATCACTTTAACACCTTGCATGTATATTCCGGAGCGAGTCACCTTCCCCCTTATTGATGTCGCATACATAATGGCTGCCTTTACCATGCGGGTTTTGGATCGCGACAGTTTAATAACTGGATAGTTCATAAATTGCTTCTATTAGCTGCTTTTTGGCATTATTTACGCCCCGGCGTCTGTGAGTACTACCAATTGGTCGTTACTTGGTATGTATACCTTGTACCTTGTGTCATACGGATAAAAGTAGTGAGGTATCCGACTGTATTTGTTAGAGAATACTTACATTTGTGCAAGGCTCCAATCTATGCAATCACCATGTCTTACTTTAGTTGTAAGTCTTTAAAAGTACAGCCCGAGAGTAACTGTGGCCAATTAAGTAAATATATCATCATGTTACCATAACTAAGCGCATTTGCCGTGCAAGTCAAAAATGTCATGTGGTTGACGGGTCTCTGGCGAACAACAGCAAAAATAGTTTATTTTTCTTGAAGCTAAGCGATTCGTATATCGCAACCGTGTCATCGCTACAAAACTTAATATAAACTCATATTCTTGGCTAGAAATATGTGTTTGGCGTGGCTGTACTTCGAGAGTGCGAGCGAGATAGTCCTATGCGCAAGCCAAAATGTCAACGAATATGAAATCCCTGCAAAATTCATGACATGCACTCAAAGAAAATGTGAAGCCATGTCTCTATGTGTGTGTGTGTGTGTGCGTGTGTGTGTGTGTGTGTGTGTGTGTGTGTGTGTGCAAGTGTGTAACTGCTGGCCTGGATAAAGCTGGCAAAAACGGATTTTAGTTTATGATATCGATGGCGCATTTCTTGCTTGCCTGGTTCTTTTAACAGCACGCTGAAAAGCTGCAAACGGAAGAAAATCAAGCGTATCAAAAATGTGGCAGTTGCAGAAAGGGCAAAACAAAGGATATAAACCCCACAAAAAGATGTCAGACGTAAATGTAACGGAGTGCGAGGGAGACAGACAGAGAGAGAGAGTGAGACAGAGAGTGAGATCATGAAAATGCGTACTATGCTAAGGCAAAGCAGCGTTAGGCAATGATTATAACTGTTGACAACTTCCAATGGACGTCCTTCGACTGGGTACAGATATGTCTGTATTTGTTTGAGCTTATATATATATATGTGTGTGTGTGTGTGTGTGTGAGAGAGCATATAAAACAAAGCGTGACAAATCGCAAGGATTTTCCGTTGTCGCGCATACACAAAGCATTAGAGTATAGCACTACGACGGAGAGTCCGCGAAGAGGCCAGCGGATGGAGCACTGTTGTTGCTGAATTTATGAGGCGTTGGCTACGGTGGCTGTTGCTCTGGCATCTGGCACAGGGGCACGCACACGGCTAACTGTGATTGTCAGTGGCAATTGTTGCGTGGCCACTAAGCCGCTTAACCATTGTTGCTGTCGGACCCCGGATTGCTTCATGCAGCATGGTGGCATGCCTCTGGCTCGCAATTGAATTGCAACGCAATAAAAAGCAAAGCGAAATGAATTTAATAAATTTATTAAATAAATTAAGGACATTCGCTTTTGTTTGGCTGACACATTTCACTTTTGGTTTTGACTTGGACTTGATTGCGGGCAGCTAACAAATTAGGTCGTTGCCTTTCTCTACGCAAAGATTTGTCCATATCAGAATGCTAAGATCACTTGCCGTTTTCAATGGCTTTTCGCAAGTACAGACAAATGGCCTCTGAGTGAGCAGGGGGAGCCCACTAAATATAACAAATGATTGCCAAGCCAACGGGTAGTGGAAGATTCAAAGACAAAAACATGGCAAACAGATTGATGCAACATGCGGCCATCGTGCGACACATCAAATGTCAACTAAAGCGCAAACAAAGGCAGAGCTTGCCGAGTAAGGGAAGCTGCACACACACACACACACACACACACACACACACACACACACACACACGACACAATCAAGCAAACAAAAACAAAAGAAAAAAAACGAAGAATACAAAAAAATCTCGAAATAAATATGCAATTTTGACTAGCGTCAGCGCCAGCGGGCGACAACATGGCGTATGAGCAATGAAGTGGATGCCACAACAGCAATGTGGCCAATGCCAGCAGTACAATGTCCGCAAGAACGACTATTCTATGCACTGCTTTACTTGCACGCGAAGCCAGAATGTAAAAAATGTACTCGTCATTTTCATTATTATTTTTTCAAACCTTAGAGCAGATTAGATTTGTGGTGAATGCGATGGCTCATCAGAGAAAGATGAAACCATCCCTAGCACTCAGGCAGCCTTGCCCATTATGCCATGCCTGACAGAGGAAGTTAGCCCCATATTGACCAGGTGTTGTATAGTGACCTGTGATTAATCCAACCAGTGCTCGCAGATGTGTCCTCTTCTGACGAAGAAGATATCTGGCGTCCCTTGGATTAGGTTCTTTCCCGAATTTCTTTGTTACGCGGCATCCAGTGGTGGATATCCAGCGTTCAGATGTTGTCTGTATAGGCTGCTATCCAACCAACCAATTCAGCTGCGCTGACAGGAATGATTTGTTCAGGCCCTATTGGTTGTGACGCCGAGCCTTTGTTTGCCAGCTCATCCGCCATTTCATTTCCCTGGATACCTCGGTGTTTCAAACCTTAGAACATTTTTAAGGTACCTTCGTTTACACCAAATATGACTTTTATTACTTTTGAACCAGATTTTCCCGCATCATAATCAAAGTTTGTCCGACTATCATGTGTATTATTTTTTAAGTTTGTTTCGGGAAGAATTTTTTGAAACTGCTTTGGATTCGGAGTGAGTTCAAAACGATTTCGAATCGAAATGCGTTAATTTTTATTTACTGTTTTAAATTTTAGTAAGCAATACTTTTTAATAAAAGAAATCAACCACATTGGGCGTTTTAGAAGCCGATCACAAAGTGATGCAAAAATTGAGTGAACTTTTTCATTTCGATTCGATATAACACAGTATCTAATCCCAAATATACTACAGTGTTCAAAAAGTAAAATGCATTTTGTGATAAAATAAAAAAACTTTATTTAAACATCTTAATCAAGTTCATCCCCTTCGAAGTAATCCCCCTCCACTTATGACACCTCTTTTCCCAGTCCTCAAAGCATATCAAAATGTCGTTTTGCGGTTTAATTTCTTCTATAGATTCGAAGTGAACAGCCCTAAGTCACACGGAGCTAAATCAGGTGATGTAGGCGGTTGCGGACCGATATAAGAGGAATTTTTGTCAAATATATTTCGAAAAATCAGTCCCGTGTGAGACGTTATTTGGTACCAAACAAGATTCGACTCTGCTAAGGCCCAAATGATCTCTCAAAATTTTTTGAACCGATTCAATTGAAATCCTTTTGTCAATCGACCAGTTGCTTATTATTTGACGTTGATGGTCATTCATATATATGATCCTACACTGTGTGTACTACACACAGCTTTTCTAGAAAATCTATTAGAGTGGCGAATGCTTTCACGCAAATCTCTTATTATGCTCGGAAAATATACGCTTATGTGTACTGTCTTAGCAGCAAAAGTATACCGCAGCTTTATCGAGATTTTTATTAAGCTTCTGCTTCTGAACCTTGTAAAGTTGATTGCATAATGTCTTAAAAGTTTCAGCAATTGTAGGGACTTTTTGGTAAAGTATATAAAACACCAGGATTAGCAGGGTTTTTGAAACTACGCCAAAGGGTATTAAAAAGTCATCGAGACTTTTTGAGCTTACGGCAACTCTTAATGCAGACTCTGGCGACGATACAACTGGCGTCAGACATATGTACATAAAGACACATTCACGTAAAAAACACTCGCACACACTAATACCGACACGCACACTCACACACACACACTCACTGACACACACACACTCACTCACACACACACTCACTCAGAGAGACAGACACAATCAAGCAATAGGAAAAGCCGAGTGCACTATGAACTCTTGACATAACATTGTGGTTGCCAAAATGCGAGACCATTAGTTCTGCTGCTGCAATCCGGCGCTTGTACTACGCCCGCACTCCTTGCCGCCCCTCCTGGAAGCTCTCGTGTTGTGCCATGTAACAGTCTGCTGCCATAATAACAAATTGGTCCCTACTTTTTTGTGGCAAAAAGTCGCGCTAAATGCTTCAACTATATGAATTCGGCATGCCAACTCGCTTGCTATTTTTATGCATGCCGCAAGACAATGACCAACCGGGGAGTCTGGCCCAAAGATTGTTTTGTTTTTTTGTTTTTGGTAATAGTACTTCACTCTCCACGTTTACCTAGGCCATTGTAGATTTTGGCAAAATATCATTTTGCGGCAAATGAAATAATATGTTGCAGTTTTGCCATATTCCACAACAGACTGAAATCGTTTGAGTTTTGGTTGTTGCTGCTTTTTGGCACAACTTTGGTCAACTTTGGTTTTGTATATCGCTGATGTTCCGCTGTCTCACAGTCTGTCTGTCTGTCGGTCTGCCTATCTGTCGTTCGTCTCTGTGTTTGATTTGTACAGTTTTTCATGCTGATTGCAGAGTTATATGCTATGATTTTTGATTTGAAGTTCGCCACACGTGACTGCCATTGTAATATCGATGGCAGCTTGCTGTCAAATTGTATTTGTATTTTGAAACATTTTTTTGTGGCATGAACACATGCAACCCGTAGTAGAGAGTAGTTTTAGTGGTCGTCATAGTTGCGGCTCTTATCGTTGCCAAGTGGCTGTCTTTACGTTTCTGACGCTTTGCGGTTTGTTTAAGTCAAAAATTTATATGGAACAAGATTACATATTTATAAAGTTGCAATAAGCAATCTTCAAAACTAATCAATCTTTTTTTTTCCTTTTACAGGCCGTTATAAAGAAAACACGCATCACTTGCAAATGCCATGGAGTTTCCGGCTCTTGCAGTTTAATTACTTGCTGGCAGCAATTGTCATCAATAAGAGAAATTGGTAAGTCTTAAAAGTACTCAAGCAATTATTTTTGTACCTTCAATCGGGAAAAGAACGATCTTCTCGTTTGATATAGAGTTCAAGCTGTGTTATTTGGGTGAATTTGAATATTAGGATAATCCACAATTTAAAATCAATGTTTTAAAAGCATTTAATAAAATAAAACACTAATGTTCGCATCCACAAACGCAATTATTATTATTATTTTCTTTCTATTAGACTTTTTGAAATGTTATTATTTGTTTATAATGAAAACTTTTGTCCAATGTAGACAGGGTCTACAAAGCGTTTTTGGAAATCATTTGGTGACGCTAAAAAAATGAATGAACCCATTACTTGACGAAAAGGTTTTAATTTGTAGCTCTTCTGCACTTCGTAAGGATTTTTTTTTTTTGTAAAAACGGTGCTATGAAAATCAGTCTCCGTTGTACCCAGACTACTTACAAGTGGAGTGGTCTTAAAAATACTAAAAAAGTGTCCAATTTATAAGGTAGACAGAGACCAATTTACACAATGACAAAAATACATTCCCGACAGTGAGTTACCCTATAAATAATTCGGCAAAATGTCAACAATGTTTGGTTTGTAAGCTTAACATGAGTCGTCGTACCAAATTTGGTGGCTCTAACATAAATGTTAACCTTAACATTGCGGTAAAAATAAAATTTTCTAAACGTCCCGGAGTAGGGGCCTCAAATTGCCACATTATTACCTTTATCTTTTAAAGTTTCTATCTGATCTTCATCAAATTTACACCACACATGCACAGTGATAGTGTGCATACCTTCGCCAAGTTTCAATCAGATAGCTGCGAAAATCTCTCACGTGGGTAGGGGGTGAGATATCGACATGATTCGACAAACCTGATTTGCTTGACGAAAATGCGCATCTTTCGGTCAAATTTTTGTGTCTCTAGCTCTTAGGGTGTCCCAGATCTCGAAGTTCACACGGACATGGTCCAATCGCTACCAGAGTCAATGATAAGTATTTTTGCCCATGGAACTTATGGTTTGACACACCCCCTTCTGTCTGTTACAATACCCTTTAACACTTTGTGTGCAGGGTATAAAAACCTTAACCTCAGCATTACAATATACTTGTATGTTTGTAGTTGGAAAGACATTATTATCTCTTTTAACTTTCGAAAATAGTTTGGTAGTTGACTGAGTTATAAAAATACGAGAATGAAATACGATCAAAATAACGTTTTATTGAGAATAACAGTTCAACAATTTTTTTCAAGAGTTTCTTATAAAACTTTCGGAAGTGGAGGCGAATTAGCTTTGCCGTGAGCCTAATAGTTCTTAATCGTAACGGATTAAACGTAATAAAAGTTGTGGTTTTACTTTTTGAAAAATTCTAATTTGTGAGAATATAAAAATCTAATTAAAGGAGAATATAATTATGAACGACCCTCCGAACCCCCATCTTTAGTTTCAAATTCTTTTTGTAAATTCTAACTAATTGCATAAGTCAGTGCGTTTATTAGACAATTAATTCAAAGTTGTGGATAATTTGAATATTCATAATATACATAAATAACTAAAAAACAAAAGATTTGTTTAACTGTATAACTACTGGAAATTATAAGTTAATGCTTGCACGTCTTTTTTCGATTTTATTGTAATTTGCATGCATGTATGTATTTCTTAGAATTTAAATCAAGTTCAAATTTCAACGTTTTCATATCAGTCAGCTTTTTGCAGTGCTGCGTACAATCAAGCAGATTAACAAGCAGTCAATATTTGACAAGCAGTCAATATTTGACAAGCAGTGCAGTAAGCAGTGCAACTGCTATTAATACGATATAGAGCTTACACATTTACGATATTCCGTTTACTTACAAAAATATAACAGCTCTAATATCGTTTTGGGCGTTAAGTCCGTTTAGTTTACGGCGATAAAGACCAAAATTGTTTCTGGCGTTGAAATTATTTCCAATTAATGAATAAGATGATAAAAAATGAGAGAAAACTAGCGTAAATATAGTAATAGTTTTTTAAATAACTCGTTTCGCATTATATTTGATAAACTAAAATAATATTGACAAATATATTCATGATTTCGAATCCCGGAAACTGTTTTTAATTGTCCAGAACAGTTTTCGAAATATCGCTCTTTTAAAATTCGAGAGTTGCTAAGTCAGTAAAGCTTATATTACTCGGCAAACATACTGATACTATTGAGATGAACTCTAACTTTTTGTTATTAAGTTGCAACGGAAGGTTTAGGACTATCTTGTCCCGATTCTGGATTACAGGGCAATGAAGTCAAAGAAACATATATGACGTAATCATTAAAATTTACTATGAATAACTATATATACTATCGTTTTTTGCACCCACATACAGAAAAATAATAATAACAGCAAACTTAAGATAGAAACTACGATTTCAGTTTATTCGATTGACTTCGTGCTTGCTCTCATGTTATCATGTTAACATAATCAACTAGGTGACACCTTTCACCGATCGGTGATGACATTATATATGGACGGCCTCCCGTATATTTTTGGAAAATAATGCTTGATTTCATAGAAACGGTGCTAAAAACAGTATTGAGAAACTAAGCTAGTAAGCTCTGAAAAGTTTTGTGAGCTTGAGAAAGACTCTTTGTTGTACATAATATATCGTAATCATATTACTTTCAATGAAGCTATAAGCTCAATGCATTTATTGTTATCAGTTAAAATTACATGTTTTTCTTCGTTTTCAGCTGTAGAGCTCAGACTTTTTGTACAAAGATTTTGCTTGTTAGTATTGTATTTCAACACACTTCCTTTTTGCTCTTCCAGGTGACTATTTGCGCGAAAAATATGAAGAAGCCACTGAAGTAAAGCTGAACAAACGCGGACGACTGCAGGTGAAAGATCCGCAGTTCAAGGTGCCCACAGCGCATGATTTAGTTTATTTGGACGAGAGTCCCGATTGGTGTCGCACCAATCGCCAGCTGCAATGGCCAGGTAAGCTACAATATACAGAGTTTTCCGATTTCAATATTTAATGCGATTCCTAATGTTTATCCCTTTGCAGGCACACATGGCCGCGTTTGCAACAAAAGCTCTTCCGGCCTGGACGGCTGCGGGATACTCTGCTGCGGTCGGGGCTATAATACCAAGAATATTGTGGTCCGAGAACGCTGCAACTGCAAATTCCATTGGTGCTGCCAAGTTAAATGTGATGTCTGCACGAAAGTACTCGAAGAGCACACCTGTAAATAAAGTGTCTGGATGGCAGAGGAGGAGAAATGGCTAGCAAATAAAAAAAAACAGAAGCCCAATTCGATATAGCAGCAAACCGCAGAAGTGCATTGAATATCGTATTGAAATTTCATATATATAACGTATATTATTTATTTAAATGTATATTTAAGTTGCACCATGGAAGCTTTTTATAGTTATTATTATTTAACTTAAGAGTGTAGTAGTGTTAAGCGCCTATTTATGAGCCCCTCAACTGCCCACCTAAGCTTTGAAAGATTTCCTTAGGCTTTGCAATTTTCCAGGACTATATCAAACTAAGCATTTTTGCCAATTCAGATGATAATAAGCAATCTGTTAAGTAAACAATATCAGCGTTAAAAAAGAAAACCACTTAAAATACTTTATTTAAATTGTAAATTATACTACTTACATATAAATAAGCTTTAAGCGTAACTTTGTGTTGTTTTCAAATGGTTCAAATTATGTTTAAATTTACATGCTACCCATTGTAATGTATTTTATTTTGTGAAAATTTAAATTCTACCTATGCTTAACACTTGAAATAGCACAAGAATTTCACTAGACTTAAGCGCAGCCCCCCAATAGTTATACGAGTTATTAGGTCTTAGGCTTAATAGTGCTACATCTAATTTAATTAGCCCCAAGTTGGCGCCATTAAGGGCTACTGCGGGCAGCCCACCCTAGGGGGCAGGTGAAGTAATTATAATGCATAGAGTACGTATGATGTATATGTATGATTATAGCCTGTAGCTAGTAGTGTTTTAAAGTATGCGTATCTGTATTTAAAAACTAAATAAGTGTTAGCTGTATGTTCTCTAAGTAAGTGAAACGAAACGAAACAAAACTAAACGCAGCGAAGCGATCCTGTAATATCGACTTCCAAGACAAACATCATACAAGAATTACAAAATAAATAAAACAAATTGTAAATGTGAACTTTAAAAGTGTGTTTTTGGATATGAACAAAGCGGTTAAACAAAATCGCCTATTTGCGCCACAAATTTTAACAACTCTAGTCCTTACATACGACTCTTAAACGATGAAGATTTTTTGAATGTAACGTTACAATTTAGAATTTTTTTTTTGAGTAAGCAAAGCATTAATCTGAAAGCAGTAGGAGCAGAGTTTCCTACAGTACACAACATTTTTAAGCCAATCTAGAAATACGGTGCAGAATTATGGTTTAGGAATGGAAGAAAAAGCGCCCTAACCAACTCTTCAGATCACTCACACGGAACAATCAGTTGAAGTTTTAAAGTTTCAGATAAACATTTTGTTGTTGGTCTAATAAAGAAACAAAATGTTTAATGATTTTTATTTATTTCTTTCTTTCTATAACAAAGCTAAGAATATGCTGCAGAAATAAAAAAATCGCAAAATAAAAGATAAAACCCTTCCCGGAACAGCTGCATTGAAGACCTTTCTCGCAGCGGAGCAGCTAGATATAAATAATAATAATAATCCATAGTACTAGAGTTCGTCGGTCCATCGAATGCGGTAGTCGTTGCCAACTTGCTATACAAATTTTAAAGAACCCTATGGTTTGTATATTAACGTTTAAATGTACCAGAAAAAGATGATCTAGGGTGTGTCAGAAATCTCAATAAAAATGTTTCGGTATGCCAAAAATTATTTAAACCGAATTTCAGCTAAAAGTAATTCGTCAATGGTACAGAAATATCTTTAAGAGTGTGGAAAATTATAAATGAAGTCATCAGGCCGACATATTTTTAAAGTGAATTCAAATAAAACTAGGCAAATTTTTTTATTTTATTTTTATTATTAATGGCAATCAGCCTGCTAAAACTAAGGCTATAATCCAGTATGTATGTACATTATACTTAATCGCTACACACTAAGTGTTTAATAGTGTGGTCTAGGGCAGATAAATTCTATTACTTAATTATTATTATAAGTTTTATAGGATACAATATTTAATATTAAGGAAAATTTTTAATAATAACGAAAAAGAGGTAGGAAATTAAAAAGTGCCGACAATCCTCCTCGGTTTCTCGACTCTTTTAAACACCGGCAGTGTTGGATTGTGTTAAAACAGTGGATAGTGTTAAAACACGTCACGCAGGTGATCGGTCGTGCCTGACACGAGAAAACCTCCTCTTCAAGGTCTCTACAAAGGAGGAGCCCTCCAAAAAGCTATCAATCAAAACTGGACTCCCTCAAAGAGGCGCTCAGTAACACTAGACTTTTAACGGCCACCCATGACGACGGCGCTGCCATACTATCCTTAGCAATCTCCGTACAAGAGGCCGAGGATGACTTGAAGCAGAAATTGGAAGAACTAGGAAAATGGTCCAATCGATGGAAAACTCAACTAAACGGTGAAAAATCAACCGTTGCACTGTTCACGCTGAGGAGAGACACATGCCCTCCATTATCACTAAAAGGCAAAATCGTTTTTTTTTTTTTTTTTTTTTTAATAATAATATAATAATTCTATTACTTAGTTATTATTATAACTCTAATAGGATATTATTATAGGATATATTTACATTACAATATTTAATATTAAGGAACATTTACAATAATAACGAAAAAGAGGTAGGAAATTAAAAAGTGCCGACAATCCCGAGTCACCAATTCGGATTCCATAAAAGACACGGCATGCCCGAACAAGCGCACAGAGTTGTTCAGCGGTTTCTCGACTCTTTTAAACACCGGCAGTGTTGGATTGAATCGTTAAAATACGTCACACGGGTGATTGGTCGTGCCTGACACGAGAAAACCGCCTCTTCAAGGTCGCAACAAAGGAGGAGCCCTCCAAAAAGCTCTCAATCAGAGCTGGACTCCCTCAAAGAGGCGCTCTTTCACCGTTCCCATATACACTACTCAAAGTTGATACGAACTATTAGTAATACTCTTGGTCATCAATAACGAAGACCATGACGAGATATAGGACAAAACTGGCAAAAATGGAATGGCTGCTATGCAGTTGAAGCAAGCTGTCAATGAAAAACAGTATACTGTAATACAAATGTATCATACTACCAATCAGAAAGTATGACATTCAAGCTTGAGGAACCGCAGCCAAAACGTGACTGCAGAGTGTCCAAAGTTTACAAGACTGGTGCTCTTATATCATTTGTCGACTTCTGAGATCACATGGATGGAGGCGTTTCAATCAGTTTATCAAAGACTGCCATCGAGGGCGGACGTTTAATTAAATATCACGGTTATCTATGTGCGGTGTCAAACTTTTTCGGGTGCTTCGCTGGCAGCGCGAAACTGGGGGGTGCTCCATTGAGTGACCAGTGTCATACTAAATCCTCTCGAGGGGATCACAGACAAATCCACAAACGTGGTAGTGATTCATAAAGCCAAAAACCCGCACATTAAAAGTGACCAAGCCATCGAGCTTGAAAAAAATTAGAAAATTTGAAAAATCAACTTTCCCCCACTGGGAGTTGATCTCGTGACTGAGTGTTTCTCTTCTTCTTTTTTTTGGGCTAAGCCTTACCCCACTAAGCCACTGCTTGATAGGCACTGGGCCTACCAAAAGTGCATCTAGTGTTATAAAAGCTAGTGCATCTAAAAACTTAAAAATAATAAATAAATTGCCTCCACCGGGATTTGAACCCACGACATCCTGATTTTGAGTCTTGTGCTTGCACCTCTAGGCTACAGCTTGTTAGACGTATAGTCTGCAAAATCTACAGCTAGTAGAATCAAAAATCAAGCTACCATCGCCAACATAAATATGGATACCTATGACGATGAATTCAGCTCGGCCGCAGCAAATGTCGTTGCAAAATTTAATAATACATTGGGTCAATCGGCAACCAAGAAACCATCGACGCCTTCCTGGCAAATCGTGCCAGTTAAAAATAATCCCACCGTCACCAAACGGGCGGCTTCTCGTTCCCCCGAAGCAACCCGTAAAACATCGAAGACAGACCATGCTGCCAGCACGAGTGCAGCTGCAACTCGCGCAAATCGTTTTGCTGCCCTGGGCGCAGCTTTTGAAAAAGCGCTAAACGACCCCGAAACCGTATCCGAGGTAAACGAGCCAAAAGAACACCAATCTAGTGCACTTCGGACAGAAAAACCACCGCCAATCATTTTGAAAAGATGCACAGACATAAATGCCTTCTTTAATGATTTTACAGATGTAAACCCAGATAAATTCAACACAAAATCTGCAGGAGAATCCCTTCGGATAATAGCTGCTGATGTACCGACATTCAGAGCCATCGTAGCCAGGCTAGACACCCTGGGCGCAGAATTTCATGTGTACCAACTGGCAAGTGAACGCGCGTACAGAGTGGTCCTCAGAGGCTTGCATCACTCTACAAGCCATGAGCAACTAAAAGCGGAACTGACAAAATTGGGCCACTCAGTCCGCAATATATATAACCCGAAAAGTAAACGGGACGGTTCAACGCTTGACATTTTTTTTGTTGACCTTGACCCCAAAGTCAACAATAAGGAAATCTTTCGAACAACCACCCTGTGTCGCCAAAAAATAACCGTAGAAAAGCCACGTAAAAATAACGATTTTGTACAGTGTCATCGCTGTCAAAATTATGGACACACCAAGCGCTACTGCAGGAGAGCTTTTCGCTGCGTCAAATGTGGTGAAAACCACGCATCAACCGAGTGCATTAAGCCACTTGAAGAACCTGCCACCTGCGTTCACTGCAAAATGCCGCACACGGCAAATTACAAAGGCTGCCGAATTTACCAGCGCCTCTCAAAACGGCCAGTGATCCAGGAAACTCGCCGCCAACCTCTACAAAATAGAAGTCAACTTTCTAATGCCCCAGCTGCAGAACAAACATATAACCCGTTTAGACAACAACCACGAGGAATGCCCATGTCGTTTGCTGACGTGGCCAGAGGAACCCAACCCCCGCTGACAAATACCTGGCAAACTCCTAATTCTGCTCCTCAGGATAATCACCCGGAATTGGAAAACAAAATTGATAGTCTCTTGGGCCGTTTTGACCAATTCATATCAATGCAGCGTGACATGATGGAGATGCAGAAGCAAATGCTCCAACTAATGACAATGATGGTTAAAAATGCTTCCAAAAATTAAAATCTTAGTTTGGAATGCAAACGGCATAGCTAACAAAGCCTTAGAACTTAAAAACTTTATAGCTACAAACCAAATTGACATCGCTCTGCTATCAGAAACTCATTTCTGTAGTAGAGCCACTTTTAAGGTACTTGGGTATGAGCTCTACGTAGCGAACCACCCTTCAGACAGCTGCCGAGGAGGAGCAGCTATTCTTATTAAAAAAGATTACAAGCATCATCCAATTTTGCCAATATCTACACCAGAGATGCAAGCTGCAATCATAGAATTAGTTACCGAGCAGGGTAACATAACCATCTCTGCTGTGTACTGTCCGCCTGGGATATTATGGGGAGCAGTTCCCTTTACAGAGCTCCTTCGTCAGCAAAGCCACCGCTTTGTCGCTGCAGGTGATTGGAACGCTAAACATGCACTCTGGGGAAACTCACGCGCATGCACCAGAGGTCGTGCGCTTTGTTCAGCTATGCAAAACACGCCTCTATTCATCCTGGCAACCGGCGCACCAACCCATTTTCCCGGAGACATCTCCCGCACACCCAGCGCACCAGATTTTGCAATCTGCCGAGGTCTCCATCCACAGCAGGTATCTATTAAATCTCTGGTAGAGTTAGACTCGGACCATTTACCTCTGATCATCAAAATCTGTGCAAATGTTGCTGAATATTGCAAAAACCAAATACTTCTGCATCCTGGAGCAAATTTGGATATTTTTCAGAGATACATTAACCGCAAGACGTATCTTACGTTGGAAATTACAACAGAAAGCGATATCGATGATGCAGTCAAGATTCTGCAGAAAAATATTGTTGACGCTGCAAAGTTAGCTGCTCCTCGAAGTGCATATCGCCTTCAACAGACGCCTCGAGATACTCTCGACCCACAGATAGCACATCTGCTAAGGGAAAAACGCCGGAGCAGAAAAAGATACATGCGAACCAACAATCTGGCAGACAAAGCCCTGCTTCGTAGTGCTGAGACAAGCCTAAAAAAAGCACTCAAGGATGCAAGCCAAGACAAAATCAATCGTCTTTTGTCTGAGGCTAGCCCTAATGAAGAAGGAAATCGCAGCCTATGGAGATTAACACGATACATAAAAAAAGCACCAATTCCAAGCGCACCAATAAAGGCTCCCAATGGTCGTTGGTGCCGCTCGGACCAAGATCGCGCTGACGCTTTCGCTCAACACCTTGAGGAACGCTTTACTCCATTCAACCTGAACACCGATGCTGAGGTTGAGGAAACTCGCGAGGTGCTTTCTTCTGCGCTCCAATTAGATGTCCCTAATCGACCAGTGACGCTAGATGAAGTTGTAGAGCAAATTAATATGCTTAACAACAAAAAAGCACCTGGAATTGACAATATAGACGCCAGAGTAGCCAAGGCTCTTCCCATGGCGGGTATACTCGCGCTGTGCAATATATACAATGCGATAATGCGTCTGGCATATTTCCCAAAAGAGTGGAAATGTGCTCAGATCGCAATGATCTTAAAGCCTTCCCAGCCACCTACGTCAATTGCGTCATATCGCCCTATTAGCCTGCTGCCGGTATTCGCCAAAATATTCGAAAGAATATTTTTGTGCAGAGTATTGGCAACAGATAATGAAGCGACTCTAGTTCCGAAACATCAGTTCGGCTTCCGTCCAGGGCACGGCACGCCCGAGCAGGTGCACAGAGTGGTTCAGCATATACTCGATTCCTTCGAGCAAAAACAATACTGCATTGGAGCGTTTTTAGACGTTAAGCAGGCGTTTGACCGAGTCTGGCACGACGGACTACTGCAAAAACTTAAAAGTTCGCTTCCTGCTCCTCAATACGGAGTACTCAAATCGTTCCTGGAAGATCGCTGCTTCATGGTTTCAGTAAAGGGTGAGTTATCCGACAGGCGGTTAGTCAGGGCTGGGGTCCCACAAGGAAGTGTTCTCGCACCTTTCCTATATACACTATACACCATGGACATGCCGATCAATGCGGGCCTTCTCACGGCTACTTATGCCGATGACACCGCTCTTCTGTCATCAGCAAACAACGCCCACGATGCCGCTCTGGCCCTGCAGCTGGAATTGGGCAATATAGATAAGTGGGCAAAGCGCTGGAACATTCGGCTCAATGGAGAAAAGTCCGCCATTGTTCTGTTTTCCCTGAGAAGAGACCTATGCCCTCAAATAAATCTGGACGGGGAGGTTATTCCCACTAAATCATCGCATCCCTACCTCGGTATTCATCTTGACGCAAAATTGAACTGGGCCCAACATATAAAAATAATCACCGCAAGATGTAGAACGAAGATTGCCAAAATGGAGTGGCTGCTGGGCAGAAGTAGCAGGCTCTCTCTAGGAAATAAGACCATACTCTACAAAAGTGTGGTAATGCCGACTTGGTTTTATGGCGTCCAGGTCTGGGGAACCGCAGCAAAAACGAACTTAAAAAAAATTCAGACCATGCAAAACAGGGCACTACGGAAAATTGCGGACGCTCCGTGGTATGTCCGCAACCGCAATCTGCACAAGGACCTCGGCGTTCCTTTCGTGGGTGACTTATTAAACAGATTGAGCGGCCGGTATGAGGATCGGTTAAGAGTTCACCCGAATTCCCTTGCCTGCGCCCTGGCCGGTCACAGACCAAGGAGGCAAAATCGTAGATTTTAAGCACAATATATCTTTGCAACTAAAAGTATGCTACACTTTGTTGTCAACGGCAAAAGCAAGGGAGCCCTTTTTTGTAGCATATTTTTAGGGATTGCGTTGATTTTCTTTTACCCTCCCAAGCTATTTTTAGCTAGCAATTGTCGTGCAACTTTCGGTGTGAAAAGGCTATAATATTCTCATGCTCTGGGCACGAGTATAGCAGGTAGTCTGATCTTCAGAGAAGAAGTTGTGTGTTCTCCATTCAGCCATTTTTCTGTTTTTCATTTGCCGATTTATGAGATCTCGTTTGTATGGTGTTTATAGAGGTGAAGAGGTATACTAGAGTAGGAATCATGAGCAGACCTGGTTTCCGGGATGACGGGCAATCAGTAGAATCTTAATTTTCTTGTAATGCTGGGTAGTGATTTTACAAATTTGACTGATTGAAATACAAATTTGCTCCTGGTTCTTTTTAGAGGATATTATAGATAAGATATCAGTGCAAATTATAAATGCGCCTTAAATGCATTTTAAATGAATCCAGGTTTTTAGGTGACGCCTCCAATTAACTTAGATTATCAAGTTAAAGCTTAGAATCAATAGACATATGCTGAAATTCGGTATGAACGTACATTAAGGCACTGAGATATTTCAACAGCCGCGAAAATCTGTCACGGGGGAAGGGATAACATATTGTTTTGATTCGACAAACTCCCTCAGCCTTGGGAAAATGCGCATCTTTTATTAAAATATTTTTGCTCTGAATTTGATTACATTTCTTTATTTGATTTTTTTCGGCTCTGTCGCTCACGCTTTAAATCAATAAAAGCGCCATCTAGCGTGTAAAAGCGCCGCCACAAAAAACAACAATCTTTCATAAGCATGCATGCACAATATGAGAGTGAAATAAAATAAATAAACAAATACAAGTTATTTAAAAATAAATAACAATAATAATAGTTTAAAATACATACATATATAAAAGTCCATTAAGGAGCAGCATTGCGGTTGCATAGATTTATCTCAAATAAAATCCCTAGAACAGCAAGCTCTTAGCTTTTCTGCAGTAGATCGTGTGGTGCAACCTTCTCGCCGCTCTGTTCTCTACCGTAAAACTGCTAATAAAGCACCCGATCGGGCCACTCGAATCACACCACCCGATGACTTACATGCCCACTTGTATGCCATCATGTTATTAGACTCGGATGGTGTTACACTTGTGTGTGTCGTGTTACACAGGAGAGCGAGAATCTTGAAATCTTGTATGCCGTGTTAGCAGAGTACACAGGAGAGCGAGAATCTTGAAAGTTTACTATACCCTGTACACAAAGTGTAAAAGGGTATTATAGGTTTGTGCGATGTATGTAACAGGTAAAAGGACGCGTGTCAGACCATATGTTCCGTGGGAAAAATGTCCGTCTGTCCGTCCTTTCGTATGAACATCGAGATCTCAGCCACCATAAAAATTAGAGGTAGGTGTTAACATATTTATTTTGAGTAATAAAATCCATTTTACTAAGATTTTAGGAATCACTTTTTTCTGAGTGTAGATGGCGCCACATTATGCCAAGCTGGGGAGGATCAGGGAAGTCCATATTATGATATATAAAATTGGCCCAAGCCTACTTACTATATTGACCCATATGCATACATATTTGACACTTTGTGCTACAACCTCTGAGCGATTTATTGATATACATAGTTATATCTATATTACAAACGATTATTATCAATTGGTTGTTGGAAGCTTACGCAATATTAACCAGTTAGTAGTGGGCTGCCTCACAAATTGTTTTTATGTTAAGTACCTCTTGTGCCGCGCCACAACGTCTCCTTTGATAGGCCGGACACGAACTTGGACTAGCTGCTTCGGTGGTAGTTTATTATTTGTCCAACTAGTATATTGATATACGTAACACATACTACGCTTATCATTGGTATCGCATAGAAAACACGTTAAAAAAAAATCAAGTTGGAAAAGCGAAAGGAATAAAGCTTTTATCGCAACGGTAGCTCGACATTTACCATGGAAAATGGTTAGATTGCCCATCAGGTTCCCACACTTAGTCAACGCTTTCACTGCTTATCTAACTTAACCGTGCGCTATCAGTGTCCCAAACACACCAAAACGGCTTATCGTAAAGATTTTTATACCCTGTATACAAAGTGTAAAAGGCTATTATAGGTTTGTGCAATGTACGTACCAGGCAGAAGGAGGCGTGGCACACCATAAGTTCCATGGGCAAAAAGTCTTATCATTGACTCTGGTAGCCGTAGTCCGTATGAGGGGGATAGATCTCCAAGACCATAAGAGCTAGAGACACAAAATTTTACCAAAAGATGCGTGTAAGATGAAGTTTATCGAATCAAGTCGATATCTTACCCCCTTCCCTCGTGACAGATTTGCGCGGTTGACAACCGCTCCATTGAGTTTATCAACTCGAAACTCCTCAGAGATGTGCGTCGTGTTAATGTGCATCTATGCTCGAAAAATAATCGACATCGGATAAATACATCAAAAGTTATAGTCGTAAATATGCTAATTTCACCCCCCCTTGCCAACAAACTGCTTCAAAATTCCACTACATGTAGATATGGATACATGTGAGCTAGAGTTACATAATTTGGTGTGGAGACTTGTGTGACTAATCGTTAAAACCGTATCCACCATTTCCGATAGAACCCCCCTTCCCCAGCCATCGATTTACCTTAATTACTGCCACTCCCCCCAATATATTGATTTGAAAATTGTCACAGACATTTATAAATGTATTTTTGATCTATGTTACAAAATTCAACGACATTGAATAATAAGAATACTGGAGTTATGGGCATAAAAGTAATTTTTGCCACACTTCCCAATAGGAAAACTTGTCAATTGGAACTTCCCAATAGGAAAATGCTTACAGTCATATTGAACTTGTAAAAAGAGACATAAAAAAAATTATTCCTTACCCATTTTACCGTGAGCTGGACTTAGTGCTTATGGGGGAAAAAAAAGGGTACAGGGTATTCCACTGTCGGGCACCGTCCCGACTGTCTGCATCAAATTTTTAGTATTAATTTTACGATGCATTCGCCAACAGCCGTTGCTAATCTCAACATATTCAGGTTTCAGGGTGCGTATGGCAAATCTGTTGGCCTTAAATTGCCAGTAGACTAGACAGTTTGCTAGGAGCTTCCGTTACGAGCAGAACGAACTATAGAACGTGTTTGACGCAGTTTATCAAGTACGATACGTAGTTCAAAAAAACAAATGGAAGCTACGTCGCACTCCTTTCCAAGTGCATACTTACGGGCGCAATAAGAGTGATCCTTACGCAGGATGCAGGTGCTGCGTGTACCAAGCAGAGCATTAATCCTTTTCTCGAGCTTTATGTTGCTCAGCTGTGCCAGCTGTATTAATCGCACAGCTGTTAGCATAAACAAGGGCATAGCTAGTGCAAAATTGGAGGATCATGACTTACGCCGCGGACTGAAACAGCTCAGGGATGCAGTAATGAAGATAAGGTAAGTGGTTTTAAATTTTCGAGCGATAAACACTATTTGTCGCATCTATTTGGCAGTCCTGAACTCGGCATCAGCATACGCGATTTACCTCAGAAATGTTTACGGGTACAGTGCCGCTTTATATGCTTCAATGGACTGCAGGCCGAGATTGGTGATGACATAAGTCTTGCCATGATAAATTCCGACTATGTAAGTAGACTTATTTATATGTATGTAGAAAGATGATTTACTAACTTGTGAACTCATGTTTTAGAACACAACATGTGATTTTATAGACGATTTGCAGCTGTATAACTACAAATTTCCAAATGCCGTAGTGCCCGTCGGTTTTTTGGGTGCTTATGGTAATAAAGTGAAAATCATACACATTTGCATTTCGAACGTGACAGCTATAGAGCCTGGCGCTTTTGGCGGAGGTGTATTTAAACGCATTGTTTTGGAAGATCTGCGCCTTATAAGCCTCGACAAGGAGTTTTTTAAAAACATTTCCAACGCTTTTACAGCGCTTACCATAGTGCAACGCGATCTTCCCATGAGAAGTATATACACCGACTTTTTGGAATATGTCAAATTTCAAATTGAATACCTGGTAATGCAAGTGGGTCTGCAATGTGTTCGAAACGTAACGGCCAGCGATTCAGTGTTGAGCACACTTAGCTTTGTGGATCTACGGTATAACGATTTCAGAGATGGCTTAAGGAAAGACTCGTTCAACAAACTGACAATGATCGAACGTTTGTCGCTTGCAAGCTCCAATATCGAGCTTCTGCCCAACTATATTTTTAAATCTATGGATTACTTGGAATACTTGGACCTATCGCAAAATAAGCTAACTACTCTGTCTCATGATATATTCGGTGGTTATGGAGCTCCTCGTTATCTCCGCGTATATGCCTACTCCAATCCTTGGCACTGCGATTGCAATCTACAACAAGAAATGAATTTGATTTTTACACAGAGCACATCGCAGCTATATTGCGAAACGCCGGAGATATACGAGAATTGGTCGGTATTTGATGAACGCCTTTGTGAAACTGCCACGACTTTTTATACTACTGCAACTATTTCTACTTCGACTAACACACCATACTACACTTCGACTACAACCAATGCAACTACCACGCCGTACTCAACTTCCATTTCAACCGATAAAGTAAACACAGAGTACTACACAACCAACATATATACGACTAATGGACAACCTGCCACAACGGATCCCATAGTCTACGAAACCGATTCACTTGGCTGCAAGGGAAAAAACACACAGCAATACATACGGGTGCCACTGCTGGAATTTTATCCCACTGCCTTTGGCGCGCTAACTGTTAAGATTACCCTAGAGTCCAAGTACGAAGCTGCATCATTCGGTTTGTTTTGGTTTTCGATGACCACGAAAGAGTACTATATGATGCAGATGGTGCCTGATCATTACGGCATTGGTTGCCATTTTCCAATACCGTCCGAGACGATTGTCAAGAACCTAGTGCCAAATGTAGCGTATACCTTCTGCCTGGTGGAAAGCAATGAAAAAACGGTATCCCCCTTTAGCTGCAAGTCCATACATGTTGACGGTAACGTGGAAACCTACTATTATTCGAGATCCTCGCCTAGTACGCGCGGAATATCCTTAATGGTCATCGGCGTAGTGCTTTTTATGCTATTTGGCATAGCTTTTGTTTACCTGGTACTCAAAAAGAAGCCCGTTTGGCTGAAAGGTAGCAAGCGCGTCACGAAACCTAAGAACAGCTCTGGTGAAATTGTCGTGCTTCCCCGAGCCAACACCAAGGATCAATTAAAGCGCCGAGAGGCCATGCTCTCACGAGGCAAGCCACATCGGTAAATTTGATTTTATCTACTATGTAACCATAGGTTTAATAACCCTTTTATTATTTAGTTCTTTACATTGTGCTTCGCGTCGCAATTCTGTGGAGAGCTTTGGCAGCGACAGCTACATGAATGACAATATTTACGAAGTAATACCGGCCTATTTGACATTTGATGAGGTGCATCACCCAACCACGTCCACATCCGTCGATTTCCAATCCCACAACCAGTACACTATGGCCTCAGCCTCGTCTGTGGGGGGCGGTGGACTCGACTATATGGAAATAGCGCCGCGCACTAAGCGCACTTCCAGCGATCCCCTACCTGCAGTGCCTATGGAAAAAGCATCGTTTTCGCTTCAAGTGCCGGGTCTGAGCCGTGTGAGTGATGCAAGTGCTGACTATATTGTTACCGTAAATAGTAGTGGGCTAAATGTTATCACCGACGTTACTTTGTAAAGGTCGTCATAAAAGTACATATATATATATAGGAATGACCGTTTTAGCATTATTGAAATATTTAGTCCTGAGGAAGAGCGAAGAAGCATTAACGAGGAGTAGAAGTTGAGCTGCCGAAAAGATCAGTTGTGCGCGTAAGAAATAAAAATGTGCTTGTGGTAATAATAACACGGCGGAGTTTAATTATTTGGAAAAACAATATTGGCGTTACAAATAGTTTCCTACATATAACTTATGCCATATTGAAATTATAAATAATAATAAATGGGTTTGTGTTTATATTATTTATATTTTGAGATAATTTGGTATTTAACTTAAGAACTTAAGTTAAGTTTATCAGTGATGCGCCAAAGAGAGATCCCTCAACCTAACTGCGACCCAACAGCAGTGCTTAGTTCTGTTAGATTAAATCTGGGCCTGATTACCGGAACATGCTGTCACGAACAGTGTTTGATTTATTAATAAGAGGTCCTGATTCAAAACCAACTTTTTGGCTAATGGCCTTGTGCCAACCGTGACCATGTGGCTCCAGTACGACAATAAGCAGAAGTGTTGGGTTTGTACTTCCATCCATATGAAATTGTGCTCACATAGGAATTTACGCCCACCGACCATAGTGTTCGTGTGTCTTTTATTAGATTTCAACACCAAACAACATCGGACCACATACAGAATTCTAGATTCTTTATACACTGTATACAAAGTTAAAGGATATTATAAGTTTGTGCAATGTATGTAACAGGCATAAGGAGGCGTGGCAGACCATATGTTCTATGGGCAAAAATAATCAGGAGCAATAGCCATGTCCGTCCGTATGTCTTTCCGCCCATCTGTCCATCCTTTAGTATGAACGTCAAGATCTCAGGCACCATAAAAGTAAGAGCCACAAAAATTGTACCAAAAGTTGCGGAATTTCGTCAAGTGAGGTTTTTCAAATTTTGTTGATATCTCGCCCAATTCCCATGTGAGAGAATTTCGCGTTTTACACCCACACCATAAAGGCTATCACTGAAATTGGTATAGTTATTCTAATTTTACTGCTAATGTGATGTCAATGTCGTTGTAGAGCTCATACAGTTCTTCGTTCCAACGAATGCGGAAGTCTTTGCCAACGCGCAAGATTTTATCGCTCAAACAATATAACGCATCTGCATCAGATATCGTCACGTGAAGGAATAGATGGCAGCTATGAAGTTCAAGGAGCGATATAGTCTTCCAGAATAAATGAATAATATATGAATGCCATTGCAGGTTGACAATCATGAAATTCGTATTTATGGAGTGATTACTCATTAGTTCTTATAGGACACTTGACATTGCTCCCATTCTTTACGATGCTTTTGTAAACAAATGTGTAATTTTATTATTTGGTATACTACAAACATTCTATGTCCTACAATATGAGTTTCCTATGTGACAAATTCCATTTCTACAATGAAATATTTCTGGAGAAACCATCAATTCAATACACGGTTCTGCCCAACTACGTAGTATCACAAAAAAAGATAAGTAAATAAAAACAAATAGATAAAAAGGATTGTGTTCACGCCTATATAATTTTCAGTTCGAAATCTAATCATTGGCAAATACTCACCAAATTCGCTGATAATATTAAGCGAGGCAACCAAAACCTGCCTAGGAAATACTCTTTCAGCTGAAGAAAGCCAGGAGTAATGTATTTGAGAATGAATGTGCTGGTGACAATGTTTCTCTCGCTTCATCTTCACTATTTAATCGAAAAGATAACGCTTTTCAAGGACCACAAAGATCAATTCGGCCAGTATAAAATAGGCAAACTCAAACTGTAAAATTTTTGCCTAAGGTACTTAAGTGTAGGGTGTAACATTCGATTACATAAAGTGTATATACCCAATGGACAATAGGTCAAGTACCTACACTATTAGAGTAACAATTATCTGCTAAATTAAATCAAACTATTTTGGTGTTCAATTAGTATGCGAATGATTATTTTGACGCATTGACAACAATTGCTTAGCTGGGTCGGCAAGCCAACGAGATCGGTTGTGATTATGTTCAAGTCAAAGTCCTTCGATCTAGTTAATGAAGAAAAGGACAAAAAATCGGAACGTTTCTATCAGCCACGCAGAATGCGCTGGATGAAGTACATCATTATACCAGCCGGATGCGCGTTCGTGCTCATGTTGATACTCTGCAATGTGGATTTTTCATATGAGGTAACAATAAATGGCAATTTGGAACCTTTTACAGTTATGCCAAATCAAACGCGTCAGATGCGCGAATTGACCGTGTGCAATTTGGACGACAGCGCCCAATCCCAATGCAAACTCAGCTGCTATGCGAATTCCAGCATGCTTACGAATGAATTGATCCAGGAGCTGGAACAACAGCAAAAACAGTGTGATGTGGGCCTTGAACTTTGCATTTTCAATGCTCAACTGCCCAACGGTAAATTGAAAGGGAATATGTTGCAAGGCGCATACCAGCTGAAGAGCTTAAGCATCATTAACTCTACGTTGTCAACCATAGAAGATGAAGCTTTTCAACAGGATAGCTTGGAGAATATGCTTAGTCTTGAGCTTAGAAACACACAACTTATAGAGCTCAGAGAGCTCTCCTTCCAAGGACTAAAAAGTGCGCGTAACTTTACTTTAATAAATGTTGTAAGCTCCTTTATAGCTGATAGTTTTCTATTGCCACTGGCAGAAACGTTGGAATATGTTTTCATACAAATTCCAGGCATTAGTGCAGCACCAGAAAGCTGGTTTGGCTTGGCAGTCTACAAACAGCTGCAAGTTGTGGATTTAAAAGGAAATACTTTTGATCAATTGACTGTGACCACTTTTAAGCACATGCCACAGTTGCAACGCCTTATACTAGCCGACTGCGGCCTCATAAGTCTAGAGCTGGAGTTGCTCAGTGACAATCTTCATACACTGCGGTATTTGGACTTGAGTGGAAATCAGCTCACGACACTTAACAGTGAGTTCTTCTTCGTGAGCTCTTTAAACTTGGAACTAGCAGGCAATGCATGGGATTGCACCTGCACAAACATAGAACTGCTAACCTATACTCAAAATAAGCAGCAGTATCTTGAAGAACCCCAATGTGCAACTCCGGCAGAGCGTGCCGGCAAGCCTACAAGTTCATTTAAACTGAATTGTTTAATTTCTGAGACAACTACAGATAAAGTAACTGCTCCCACAAGGACACCAAATCCTGACACCACAACAGAGGATACTAATATGTATGCTCAAATGGTTTGTGTAGACGCTGCTGGACAGTACACTCAAACTAAATCAGTGGTCTACGATGTAATTATGTCGTTTAACGATGTTTCCAATGTTGAGGTACAAGTTGAGTTTTCGCAGCTGGAAGAAGCCGCATGGCACCTAATGTACTTCGAGGATAAAACGCTGCAGGGTCAAGTGGATTATACAGACAGTGAGTTGGTGGTAGTTGACCATAGTCATACGTCCATTAAAGTGGAACAGCTGCACTGCTCTACGCCTTATATGTTTTGCCTTATCTTGGCTGAAAATGTCACTTCGCCCTACAATTGTCGCTCCCATCGCACTACGGCTTGTATTGAAACTTGGTTTGAGGCACACTGCGCTTTGATCATAGGCGTCGGTATTGGAGGCATATTGCTTTGTGTTGCCATTGGACTCTTTAGTGTGTACGGCCTATTGCGGTTGCGTCCGAATTGGCTGCGTGGCAGCAAACGTTTGGTGCGTCCAACTCGGCATACCCACAAGATGATGTTACTCCCTAGAGGTAGTACAGAGGAGAGCTATGGCGACAGGTGGGGGTCTGACCTATAGGTAGCCATTTTTACACCCAAACTAACTGGTTTAATATTTTACAGAAGTGCCAATTCCGTGACTAATAACCACGATTATATTGCTTACTATAGACACTTGGAGCAAACGAAATTGTTGCAAATGGATTCCAACAAGTACAATGTGCCGCCTAGGGATCGTGCACCTTCAGCGCCACCCTCCAGTAAGCAGGATAACGAAAGCCACAGGACATCAACAGAAACTGCTACGAGTCCTAATAGCTACATTTACGAATGTCTGGAGCTGTACGAGGAAGTATATTAGAGGAACTGCGCTTAAATGTTGATTATGATAAAATTTTAATAAAAGTATGAATACACACTTTCATAGCAGAGTAGAAAATGACAATGGGATTATTTGAAAAGAACTATTTGATGATGGCACAGAAAAACTTTGTCAGGAACGAGTTTCTCGTTTCATTCAATTGATTGCGCGAACACTTAAAGAGCAAGAGAATCCGCATCAGATTACGCCATTACCCGTGCTTCAGAGCTATAAAGTCTTGTTGAGTGTTAACTTTGTCTGGCGATAGGGACCTCTATCGCAAGAGGAAATCTCCATTTTATTACTGCTGATGATGGTTATTGATGAATATTGTTTCCAATGGTTCCAAAGAAGACGAAGTTCTTGACTATATCAAGAGAATAGTTTTCATTCAAGTCAGATAGGTACCATTCCAATGCATTTCGGCCCTTCGCTACTTAATCTTCATCACAAAGTTAAAGAGGTCGCATGAGGGAAAAGCTCAAACCACCAATTATCCACGAAATTTTGTTTCAATAAGTTTTAATTAATCTTAAACCTCGAGAGAATTTCAGTCACAACTCATAACTACTGAAAATGAGCGAAAACATCTTAATACATAGGGACTTTCAGGCTAAAGAATCAAGCTACCGACAGCAAGCAATGAATATTTTTTAACGTGCGCTCTTCGAGCCATAATATAATTTGCGTCAATTTGCAGATTTTGGTTCCCATTTAGCTGCTTTTCCTGCGGTCTAAGTTGTGCAATATTAAAAACATTTTATATGTATGTTAGCTACATTTAACTATAATATTGCATTAGTAATTAACCATATGGATTGTAAATATCAGAGTGAGTTATCGGCAGATAATATTTGTGCCAGAGATAAGCTTTATGCAAGATAGTCGTTCTAACCGTATAACTAATATATTTTGATACGATTCAATACAGTTGTATCATAGCTCCTTTGACGAAATGTCGCAGCAAAAACAGCAAGAGCACGAAAAAGTGGGAACTCAAGGGCAAACAGGGAAAAGGTACCAGACAACCGAACTATGTCCGAAATATCCTACATCCTTTAATCTTTATGCAGTTCCCCAAGATGCGTCCGACGTCTGGTCTATGAAAGATGTATACAAATTCTTGCTTGGATGTTACTTACAGTGGGTCTGTGCATAATCGGCTTGGTGCTTTACCTGGCACTACGGCAAAAAAGCGAAATCTATAACACTTATATGGAAGACCAGGCACGGCGTATCAATAGCTCCAATAACCATAACACTTTTGAAGACGAATTGATGCACTTTAATTTTTCGCTAGAATCACTAGGGTGAATATTTTTATGCACAAATAACTGTACTGCGTCCGACCTGTTTTTAATTTTACTCTACAGACGCTCTTCGAATGTAGATAAACAAGTGGGATGTGCAGAGGTTTCATGTCGCATTGTATGCTCTGATAATAACGATATATACACGGAAGTAGCAGCCATAATGCAGTCCAGCACATGCGATGAGGTCAGTTCACTAACACTTTCCCATCAAAGCCGTAAGAGCGTAGATAATAATTGGATCAATCTGGACGTCAACGTGCTCACTATTGTGCTATCCAATAGTGAAATTGACAAACTGAAAAGCAGCGCCTTCAACTCTCCCATGTTTGCCAAGGTGTTGCATATGAGTTGGTACGAGCTTGAGCTCAAGAGCGTCAGTAGCGGTGCCTTGCTAGGACTTTACTCGCTCAGTAAACTGGAAATCGACACCATATTGGATGGGCTAAGCATATCATTTCTGCAGCCTGTGCAGACGACATTAACCCAGCTGCGGCTTAATGGTGAGATCTCGATGAACAGCAACTGCAGCCTATTTGATGGATTCTATTTCGCCAAACTTTGGTATTTGGACTTGAGCTACAACAGTTTTAGAGGGCCGCTTAGCAAGCGTATTTTTAAATCCACACCAAAAATAACACATCTTCATCTAAAATATTGCTACATCAGCTATATAGAAGACAACGCTTTTGAGGACATTAGCAGCCAGCTAATAGAGCTTAATCTGGCCAACAATTTGCTTATAACCCTAAATGTGGGCGT
This sequence comes from Chymomyza caudatula, assembly GCA_035041775.1. Taxonomy (NCBI): domain Eukaryota; kingdom Metazoa; phylum Arthropoda; class Insecta; order Diptera; family Drosophilidae; genus Chymomyza; species Chymomyza caudatula. The sequence continues at coordinate 2,502,662 of JAWNKW010000169.1, forward strand.
GCTGAGCTTAGCTGCAAAAGGCGCTTTAGGCAGTCTTGTGACTATAGAAGTAGAGCCCAATTATTGGGCCTGCAGTTGTCATATGAAAGCATTCGTGCAGTTTTACAAGACTAACAGCAACAAATTTGCGAGTGAACCTTATTGTCGCAGTCCCTACGATATGGCCGGTATTAGTTTTAGGGATCTGGACGCAGAACAGCTGCCTTGCTACAACATAACAGACTCGCCCTATTATACCTTTACGTCACAGGTGGTGGTAACAGCACAAACAACCACCCCAACTACCTCGATGCATGAGAGGACAACTACAACACCGACAACACCTAAGGAAAAGAGTCCGGATGACACAATCATTACAGTAACAACGCCGAGGGAAAAGAGTCCAGATGATGCAGACATAAAGAGTTCCACAGACGGCTCGGACAATCTTATAGAGTATGGCAGCACTGAATCCACTCCTATGAGAATAATACTGCAATTTAATTGCTCGCCTGTCATTGAAAATTCTACGTCATGCAATGACAAAACTGAGAAGCAAAGAATTGGATTACATGTGCAACCTAGTCCAGGCACTTTTGTATTTGAACCACCAAAATACGATCTAAAATTAGAATATTTTGAGAATCAGGGTTTGGTTGCCTCAATACTGTCTTACGATGTAGCGGACGAGTTAAACATTATATGGTTTACGGAGCATTTCGAAAGCGATGTACATAGCGTGGATACTGTGCAGCGGGACTACAACTGTATGAACTACGAGGATCCGTTTTTGCTTATAGAAACAATAGAGCGAAACGCTACCTATACATTTTGTATGATGCCCAAGAATGCGGAGGACATATCGCCACTCTATTGTCAGCCATTTTATTTGCCCGCCTATCAGCAGGAAAGTGAAAATGAGGCTGCTGGAAGTGAAAAGCAATTCACCATTGCCATGTTATGTTTAATATTTTCAATGTCTACGTTATTTGGTTCTGTTTTAGCATATTTGGGCATTAAAGCCTATCCAGATTTGCTGGAGGGTTCCAAAAATGTGTTGGTCCTCAAGGAATCTGATAAAACTTGCTATGTGTCTACCATAAGCAACTCGGAAAACTTGAGGAGCTCAAGCTTAAAGAAACATTCAGCGGAAACTTTGTTTAGAAATGAAAGCGCAATGTGAGTATATAATTGTAGTTTTACGGTAGTGAAAAAACTCGTTAAGAGCTAACGTCAAAAATATGGAAGTATCGAATTGAAGTTTAGAGAAATATTTCAATTATAAACTTTCCCTGAACTTTAACGAAGATGTTAAAACAAATTTCAAGCCAATCGGTTGAGCCGTTTACGAGTTCACTGGATTGAGACATACATACAGACATTCAATTTTACATATAAAGATAGAATCTGCACTAGATTTACGTTTAACCCCGTCCCCTTCACCCTTCGCTCACAACCTCCTTACCCCTTTGTAGGTAGATCATATTCCTCTAAATATTCATCTTCATATTTCAGTTCCCCTTCCGGTTCCTATTAGTAGGTGTTGCCAGAATCTATGCACAGTTTTTGGGACAAATAATAGTAGGTTTGAGATTTTATTTCATTTTATGTAGTTTTACGCGTTTTTGTCCACCAAAATAAGATTTTATTTTGATAATTTTTACACCGCATATGCATAGTAACAGAGTGTAAAGCTGTGCTAAGTTTCAATTCGATAACTTTAATGGGTTGGGTGTAAATCACGAAATGCTGTCAAGGGCTTTTTTTTTCATATTTCTGTCTCTGTAAAAAAATGGTTCAGCGGCTTAGGTGGGAAAAGGCAACAGACACACAGACAGAGCTACTTTCGAATTTATAATATAAGTACAGATCTTCGCTTTAATTTGTAAGTTTTAAGACCAAACTATGGGCGTTATTAGGTAGGTAGGTATTACCGATATTCGCGGATATCTCAAGAGCTAAGGCTAGTAAGTGATCACACAACAGAAGTCGCGAATCAGGACAAAGCTGAATTTTTATAATTCTGTGTCATTAAAGTTATCTTGTATGCGTTTCTTACCTTTAAAGTGTTTCAATTTGATTTCCGTTACTGTTCAGCGGAATTGCTCAAATGAAAAGCTTACATATTTAACAAGCTGTAGCTGACCACCAAAGTGTTTCACTTTGATTTTCGTTTCAAAGTTTCTGACTTACTTCCTCGCTAAAAAAATTAACTTCAAAGCTAACGATACTCTGATTTGGATGTCTTGCCCATATATTAATTTTCTATCATATCTTTTTTTTCAATTTAGCTGTCAATCCGAGCGACCGGAATCATCGTGTACCAGCATGAACAACAAAGAGTTTAATAGAATATCCAGCACTAAATCTTCAAATGGTTTTACAGTGGAATCATTTAGCAATGCTGCTTTTCAAGACGATGAATACGAAATGCCAAAACAGTTCAATTATTCTCTAAAAAAGCGCTGCGACTCCAAATACTATGAAAGGAAGCCCGCCTCTCCGCCGCCCTTGCCCAAGCGTAACTCCAACTTTTCTTTGGTAATCGAAAAGCCAGCTACGAATATTGAGGAAACATATGAGTAAAATGTGACACTTTTTTGTAATTACAATCTCAGACAAATAAGAGAGATTTCAAATATGCTATAGCGAAATAAATTCGTCTTGTACCTTTGCTATAATTTGCTACAATTTTAATTGCCATGTAGCAGACGCACAAGCCATTGCATTGTACGGCCGTTGGCTAAACATATAAACTTAAATATAGCGATTTACTGTGGCTATTTATAAAACTATGTCGCCACGAAATCGACTAGATTATTGCACCCTTTACATAAGTCGCGTGAAATGCGTCGCGTGCTGCTGTCATCAAACATTAATTTCTTTTACGATTTGGCACAGAATCGCTAGAACTATTGCCAATGTAATATTATGTATGTCTCTCTACCTTTGATTTTTTTTTTTTTAGGTAAATGTCGCATACGTACAAACGGATGTCAGATCTTGCATACTGCGGGGAAGACTTCTTGAAAGTAGCCATCTTCAATGGTTCTCAACTTTTCATTCACACATAGCTTCTGAAATTTCTTTTAGGCTATATAACTAATGATCTTTAGACAAACGCAGCTACGCAGTTGTATTGTCCACATATGATTGCCGGAGACAACCCTTGAATAATGGGTAATTGGACGACAATGAGGGACTCTCTACACATAATGCCAATTTATTTTGGCTCTGACAGTCCTTTTAGATTTGTCGATTTTTCAATGTCAGACTAGCTCATTGAATTATTTTATTTTTATTTTTTATAGTTGATTTCAGTTAGTCCATTTTTTTTTTCAAATTATTGTTGTTTTGCATAATTATGAATTGTTTCTAAATTGCCTTTATAAAATGCTAAAATTTTAAATAGTTTTTGTCTATTGGCTTTGCTCTTGACCACAAATCTTATAGTCTCTTCACATGCAAAAGCATTTTACAGTTGATTTTGGGTGCACTAACCCAGAGACCCAGTCAATATATGTATGTACATATATATGTACTATATATAAGATCTAGTGATTTGCTACACTTGTTCGAGTGAATCATCTATTTTTATCGACGCCACTTGCATTTTGGTTATTGCTATCAGTTTTCTCCTTTGTGACCCATAAGTTATTTTTCTATAGATTTTTTCGCTATTTCTGCTTCTGCAAAGTTTTACTCTATTTTTTTTGGTTGGCATTTTGTATCCTATGTTTGGAAGACAAGTTTTTCAATCTAAATTTGTATTTTTCGAGCAATTATATATATCTTTAAGTATATAATTCCTAAGTAGTAACTAAACAGTATAACCAAAGTATATAAGTACTTAAGTTCCAGTTTGATCAGTGCAATATTCCAGACAGATCAGCTTTCACAGGAAACGGACTAAGCTTGTTCTCTTTTTATCTACATAAATTTTAAGTTTTCTGCATACCGTGAAGAACTTTGGGAATTTGTTTTCATGGGCATGGACAGTTTTCACTACGAAAACCAGGCCTCTCCATCAACTAAAAAAGGTGCTTCAATCTGTTTAAACACATTTTTTAGCAAAATCCAAAGAATTAAAGTTCGTCCCAAATATCGACTCAATATCTAATGCGAATACAGTTTAAATCCGAAAAAGAACACGGGTGCTGAGATAGTTGCCATACAAGAAGAAGCTTGCGACCATGCCCCAAAATATGGATTACCGACGATTTACCAAATACCGGCCTAAATATGAAAAAAGTGAGGGACTTGTTGAACTCTGATAGAAGCCTATCTGATGGGTTTTTAATTAAGAGCACTCCTCCAATCGGCGATACTAAAGGTAGCTAGTGTGCTCTCTACCTGTTATTTACAACGGAGGCATTGCCTGCTCCTTCGTTCATTCAAAAACCACATTGAAGACCTTACCCCATTTTTACTTGGATAGCCTAAAAAGTCCCCAATACAGAATATAACGAGTCAGGAAGAAGATCACCAACATTTGCGTCTTCTCCATGACAAAGTGCCGACGCACAAATCTTTCATTGTCACGGAGTATTTAGCAGACACTGCCCCAGCCGCCGTACATCAACTATCGGATTTCTTCTTGTGCCCGAGGATCAAGAAAGAACTCACCACGAGGTGCTTAAAGGAGGTCCCCGTCGATGCTTTCCAGGCTGAGAAGAGAGCAACTTAGAAAATTTTTGTTGCCTGTATTGGTGATACCAAAGGTAGATAGTGTGCTCTGTACCTGGTCCTTCCAACGGAGACAAGGCCTGGCCCTTCGTCGGCTTAGTTCAACAACACCATTAAAGACCTTTCGCGCAGAAACTTCTTCATCCATGCGCACAACATGACCTAGCCAGCTTGAATATATCAATGTCTTTGTAGAGCTCATAGAGTTTGCCGTTCCATTGAATGTCGTAGTCATATTTGACAGTCATATAGAGTGTTAGTTTCGTCTGGGAAGTGGTCTCTTCCAACAGTGATTCTCCGCTTGATCTCCATGCTTATATCGTTCGTTATTGTGACGGTGGTGGCAAGGTAGACGAATCCTACAACATCAAAGGTATAGTTTTCAACATCAATCTGCGAGTCCAATCGCTGCATATACTCTGTTCAGATTATCTTTCAATAACCGCGGACAACCTTAGTACGACCAATGATATCGATATTTTGCGACAGTCTCTAAAAGTAATTAAGTGTTAAAGTAGATAAAGTAGTAGTAGAGGTAAACAATATTGAAAACAAATTTATAAACAGCCATGGCTTAAACCAATATATTGGTCGTAACTCTCCAAATACTGGACTATCGCAATTGGAATATCGTTAATGCTCGCGATGTCCTTTATCGATGGCTGTTTGTAAAAAATCATCGTTTTCCAAATTTAGAAAATTTCCTATGTTCCTTTAAGTGAAAAGTTTCAATATCTAGCAAATCAACATCGTACGTTTAGAATAGGTTGGGTTCGTTTTACAAAACCGAATGACGGGTTTCTATGCATATGTATTGAAATAAGTTGTGTATGTAGAATGATGGATTGAGGCATTGAACTGTTTTGCAAATTAATACATTATCTAGTTTGAATGTCTAGGAAATAAGTGGTCCGTGAATACATTCATAAGATGATGAATTGGGGCGAGTAATAGTTTTTGCTAATTGTCATGTTCTTGAAGTATTTATGCAATTTTCTTCTACTACGTCTGATAGTTTTTCCTGACAATTAAAATGTTACGGTTAGTTGACAAACACTTTGTTATCTCCCATTACTTCATTTTTTTTTTGGTTCCTAAAACAAAAGTATTTCGTTCGTCTGAGAGCTATGTCACTTTGCACACAGATCTTTCACATAATAAAGAGGCATGTGCGGCAGAGTACATACCTCCTATAGATAGATAGATGGATGGATGGGCACACACGGTAATATTGCACACGCCTACGAAATTCATATTTGAATTTTTCTATGTCATATTTTTGGCTTAGGCGGCTTGATGAGCCATTTTTGTTGCTCTATTGAATATTATTTATTTTCTATTATTTTTTTGTCGTTTTGGCTAAATTACGAAGCAATAATAATCTAGCGTGGTGTCTTTTTTTTGACACGACTGTCGGCTGTCTCTTTCCGTCCTATGGCAATTATGTGTGGGTGGTATTTGTATCTTTGCTTTGCTTTCGTCTAGTTTTTCAGTTGTTTCGTTGACTTAAGGCGCTTTCTTCTCAGTGTCGGTTTGAGTTTATTACGAATGGCGATTTATAGTGGATTTCCAAAGAAAACAGACTCAAACAAACGCTCGTCGACGTCACGCAGCGCTTCCTCGCCATTTCTGCACGACCAAATCGATTTAGCCTATATGTTGTATGTGTGTGAGTGTGTCTTTGTGTGTGTGTGTGTGTGCGTGTAAGCGTCGGCGATATGGATGTATCCGTTTGTTGTGCGCCTCCATCAGCCATTTCGCTTGGTCCAGTTAGTTCAGTTCTGTCATTTAGTTGAAGCGGCAAAATCTTCCCAACTCGCTTGTCGTATAATAAATTGAACCATAAAAATTGCTAAGGATAATCAAGCATCACATTAGTTGCAGCACTTAAAGATTGCAATAGGAAAAATCAAGTTTAAGCAAACAAGTTCAAAATGGGAAACACAACTATGGTTAGTACTGTAAACCATTCTTGGGATCGTTTTACAAAAATCTGCGGAAATGCAAAATCGCCTTAAGTGATGTAAACAAAGCATCTCTGTAAATATGTGAAATAGTTTGCAAATTAAATATTCTTTTTACTCATTAAACTTTCGGTGTTGGAAAAACAAAAGTTCGAAACAGTGGCTTGTTATGCTGTCATTGGCAAAGGAATCACATTCTTGGCAACGAAATTTGTATAAATTCAAGACACATATAAATGCGTAATTTTTCTATGGATTCCTTTGCAGCAAATAAACATCGCCCATAACCAACAAGTGACAATAACAACCAAATCTAAGAGTGTGTCGAACATTTCCCATGGTTTTCAGTCGCTCCTTCTCTCTCCCTCCAATTTGGTTTCATTTATTAATTCCAAATTACCTAAAACTACGACCGTCCTTAAAAGATTTAGATTGCATTTGTTAACGTTAATATTATAATATGCTTGGTTCCTATAAAAGTGATTATAAATTATATTAAATTTTAATAGATTTAATGATATATATAAGAAATAAATCTTATAAACCTCTTGCCCGCACTTATTGCCTGCGACATTTTTTGACGTAATTAAATTTACTGTCCGAAATTGTTCTACATAGTTTCTGCGGCAATACTTTTCATTTTATTATATATACCAGCCTATCGGTGGTATTTGTTTCTCGCACTGCTTCCACTCTGTTGTGGCGTAGAAATTGGCTTTAATTACAAATATCTAGATCAAATTTTATTACCAAATCAAAAAACTGATAAAGAAATAAAAACATCTTCTATGTCTAAATCTAATCGTAGGTACATATATATTATTCAAATCATAACATATATGATATAATTTATGTGATGGTACAAGTACACTGGGTACCATTAAGCACATTTTTAAAGGTTCTTGAAAATTATGTATATACAATATTTGATAAAAACATATTCATTATTCGGCAAGCTGTGTTGTCTTATTGGACGTACTACAAACTTCGGTAGCCTTTTTCACTTTATCTACAAGATACTATAAACATGCTGACCGTGTATCAGGTCAATTTCCTATTTTGTCTGTTTAACTCTCTATTATAAAAAAGGAATATATTTATATAGACTAAAATCAACTTATTTTCGTAAGGTGGATTGGTGTAGCTCACCAAGTCGCTCTCAAACGCGAAAAACCCCAGCTAGGTTCAATCACTCTATTTTACTTTTTATACCCCGTACACAAAGTTTAAAAAGATATTATAGATTTGTGCAATGTATATAGCAGGCAGAAGGAGGCGTGGGAGACCATAAGTTCCATAGTCAAAAAGTGTTATCATTGACTCGGGTAGCGATTGGACAATGTCCGTCTGTCCGTCGAGATTTCGGACACTATAAGAGATAGAGGCACACGAATTTTACCAAAAGATGCGTATTTATGTCCCCCCATTCTCACTCTCAAATTAAAAGAAAGTTTTGAAAAAGGCTTACAATTAAAAAAAGATTAAAGATTGGAGCGATGCGGATTTTGATTAGGATGGGCAAGCATGGGGCGGTGCCCCCTTCTGGGGGTTGTGGAGGGAAGGTGGAAGAAAGCGGAGCCCCTTAGTTTATATGAAAGGTAATATCTAATAGAACTTGGTCTCTGGATATAATATTGGCAACGAATACGCCAAACGAAGGTTTTTTTTCTGAAAACAAAGCAACACGAACCTCCATTAGGTAAAATTGATATCATTCTTTTATCTGCCTATTTGTGTAATTATCAATTTTATGTATACATATTTAGTATAGAATCTGTAATAACAGAACAATAGCCAAATCTTTTTACTGATTAACTCTTATTGTTGGCATTCGACGACTTAATAATGTGGCTCCCATAATTATTGAAATGAAAATATTCAAATCAATTTTACCCTGACAAAAACACAACGTTATTGCGAAGTTATCGGTACCATGCGAAATCCGAAAATTCCACATTGTATACAAAAAGTTATAACATATTCTTCACCGATTGGCATTCTTCATGTGCTGATAAACGGACAATTATGGATCGTGACTGCATTTTTTACTTATGACAGTTATCTAGTAATTGAGCGGTTTCTGTACTTAAAGTATGATATGGTTTATAAAACCAAAAATCGATTGTTTTAAGACTTATGCGTATCAAAAACTTTGATAGCTTTTAGATCTGACTATCCGCTAAAAAAAAACATACATATACAAATGGGATCTATTTAAGTACGTATAATCCGCCAAAGAAAAATTTAGTTAATTTTCTCAAAAGCCAAGAAAATAATTACATATCACATATAGTGACACCTGTCCTGACAAATGTTATATGCCTGTGCACACACACACACACATACGACTGAGTGACTATATTTAAACTGGGCTACCCTGAACCATAAATACCGAAAATAAGAGAAGCAAATCCATTGTACTTAGGAGAAGGAAATCGCCCAGACAACAACTAGATCGGCATTATAAACGCTTTCAACGGCAAACGGTAATAAGTTTACAGCAATTCAACAGCAACAACAAGAGTGTTTATTTTTATACATGCGAGAATTATGACAACATTCTTCAAATGCTGCAGAAATGTACCTAGGGCACTTACAATAAAACACTTTGAAACCACTATAAAATTCTAAAGACTCGACGAAGAACTGTATTGCTGTCGTTGTGCATAAAACAATTATAAGATCATAAAAACTGCAATAGTTTGTTAGAAGGCATTTCACCGACTCACAAGAGAAATGGGAAAACAAATAGCAGGATTTTTTAGGTGTATTTATGGAAGTGGAACGAATTTTGGAAAAATATCTTAAAAAAAAAAAAAATTTTATCTGAAAGGGGGAAAAAAAACGATAAATCCTAGCTAATGAAACGTCCTAAAAACTAATCATTTTGCAGTTTGAGCTAAATGTTCTGATTGTATTAAATATCAAACATCAAACACTCTGAAGTTTTAACTTCTTAGTTGAACGTTGAGCCGGGAAAGCAGACAAATAAGTAATAGATCGGATGGAAAACTCTATATATTAAAACTCCGAACCAGTATCCTCTCTAATTGTTATATCTTGTTTCGTTTATTTAATTGCCTAATACCCTTCTCACCCTGGAAGTTGTACGACAATTGCAATTCCTCACTCTTCTAGGTCTTCTTCGCAAGACCAACTTTCCTCTTGGTGGAATGTACCTCATTCCATCATATATAGTTTCTTATGTGCATGTTGATTTAAAATCACTGATTTACGAATTTCACATATGAGTGTAATCTAGTTTAGAGGTTAATATTTGTATCTGAAGCTATCTAGAATTTCGCTAGGAATCTAGTATAGAGGCTAATATTGGTATCTGAAACTATCTGGGATTCCGGTAGGTTACCAGATCCTGTTGGCATGAAAGGAGAGCTTATGACCTATCCAGTACATCAGCTTATATGAGTCCTTAACACTTGAAGTACACTCGGTTTCTAGTTACATAAGCAAAGCATATCTAATAGAGGACAACTCGAAATTTATGAAATTTGTTGTAGGTATACCATCAGATTCACTCCCCCGTGTGGTGAGGGGGTTAGAGAATACCACCCCTGCAGGCCAAAGCTTGTGGTATGAGGCGACTAACAATGACACTGGGTTCTTTCGAGACCAGTAGACCCACCCCAGGCCTTAAAAGGGTTGTGCGTAGGGTTTGGGACTCACCACGTAAAACCACAATTCCAATGAAAGAACGTATTTACATCAGGCCGTAACCTGATAACACGGATTTTTATGGTTAGTTAGGCACATCTGAATCAAATTAGACCTTCCGTAACGACGAAACAAACACTCATTTCAACGATTTTCTGATCACACTAACATACGCAGGAATGCAGAAGAGAAACAAGGGGTCTCTGTACACTACTCCCCAATAACTTCATTGTATTGTATCTGTTAAATGGTTGGGATGGCATTTAATTTAGCAAGAAGTTAACGGATGTCAATGCCAATATTCAAATAGTGCTTACGATTGCGTAAGTGCAAATTCAAAAAAGATATCTCTAAAACTTTCACTTGACTATCTGAGAAGTGAGCTGAGTTTTACATCGTCGAATCTCGCATTCTTCGCATTATGATCCAGAAGATTTGGCCACTGGTTTTTAAGGCATTAATGCGAACAAATAACTGCCTACAAAATCTGGTTCCCCAAAATAGATATCGTAATAAGTCCAAAGAGTTCAAAGTTGCCACATATGGAAATTTCGTCTAAGGTTAAAATTACGAGCTTAGATGTGCCAAAACTCATCTGACTTCTCAGACGGTGAAATCAAAGCTTTATAGGGTGTAAATTTGTTGCTTCAAAAGTCTCAATATCTAAAAAGATAGACAAAATTTATACACCTGAAGTCTATACGAACAAGCATATTCCTAATTTTGGCTAATAACACAGGGCTACATATGTATAAGCATTAGTGAAATCAACAACTAGAAGAGTACCCGTATATAGGGTGTAAGATATTCGTGTGTGCTGTCTGCACATTTAAAATAAAATGTCATTATGATAGATACATGTAAAGTATGTGCCAAAACCAACAACAACATCACACGCAAAAAGAAAATAATTCTGAAAACCCTGAAAAAGAACAACAAAGAACTGAAACATTTCGCTCATTATAATGTCGCATGCTCATAAGTGCAAAATGCATCGGACAGATACATTAATAGTTATAAATAAAATTACCGTCTGACAGAGTATGCATACATGTATGTAGGTATGTATCTGTGTATGTCTAGATACAAGGGGCTTACACCTTGGCTGAAAATTCCTAACAAGCGAAAAACTTTGGCCGACATGCATAATATAATGAAATATGCAAATGTTTCTTGTATTTTGTTGTTGTTGTTGCTGTTGCTGTTGCTAATGTTGTAAATGTTGTTGCGTCGACTGCAGCCCCAGTTCTGCCTGCAGCTTTGTGTGGCCTGTGCGGCCGACAACGCCGCATCAGGGCGCTGCCGGATTTTTTGGCGTACATAATTTGTCGCGTTAGCACGGCAAGTGCTTTTATTCCTTCGTCTTCTATCGAAACAGCAGGAGGTTCCGCCGTCGCGTCGGTGGTAGCAGTAGCAGCAGCAGCAGCAACAGAGGCAGCAGCAGCAGTGGCGCAACTTTGTGGCAGCTCCTTTCTATTTCATACCTATCTATCGTCTTTATCTATGTAGGGGCTGTGGTGTTGATAGTAATTTAACACCCGCTTCAACACCTACACCTACGGCTACGTTTACGTCTACGTCTACGGCTACGTTTACGTCTACGTTCACGTCTTTGCCAACTTTCTCTTCGTATTTGTGTGCTGCTGCGCTTTTCGATGCATCGAGTATAGGCGCATGTGCGACCTCGCACAGAACAACGCAACGTTAGCAGCTACAGAACGGCAACACTTGTCATTATTAACTTTTAACGGACCGATCGACAACGTACTTTCGCTATACTCCGATAACTGATCTCTAGTTCGGTGCAACGTTGACGACGGTTAAGCATAAATCAAAGCGGAATATACTTGTCAGTCAAATCCTTGGTCTGGATCCAACGCCAACGCAGCTGTTCGTGTATTCTTGTATTTGTGTCGTGTTGTTGTATACCTAAAGCATGGTATGTGTCCTGTGAAACAATAAATGTATCTTAAAGATACAATGTCTGTATTTGTCTGCATGTGTGCCATGGAGCGTTGCTGAATACTTTTGAAAACTATTCTCAGCTACAGACATATAGATTATAAAAAGTTTCAGCTTATACAGTCTAAATATAAATTTCTTCTTTCTTCATTTTTTTTTTTTTACAGGATGAACTAGGAAAAGAACAAATTGCGCGTAAGTTATTATTATCAATAAAATCATAAAGTTTTTAAACCCAAGCTGCAATTTATAGTTTTGCGTAATGCGTTTAATGCCTTCGATCCTGAGAAGAATGGCTACATCAACACAGCTATGGTGGGCACAATACTTAGCATGTTGGGTCATCAACTGGATGATGCGACGCTGGCCGAAATCATTGCTGAAGTGGACGAAGATGGGTACTTACCAAAAGCTAACTAAAGTAAAGTGCATTTAATTACCAATAACCCTCAATTTATAGCTCGGGTCAAATTGAATTCGAAGAATTTACAACACTGGCCGCACGCTTTCTGGTTGAAGAAGATGCTGAGGCCATGATGGCTGAACTGAAGGAAGCCTTTCGTCTATACGACAAGGAGGGCAATGGATATATTACAACCGGCGTATTGCGTGAGATTTTGCGCGAATTAGACGATAAGCTGACTAACGATGATCTGGACATGATGATCGAAGAAATCGATTCCGATGGTTCGGGCACGGTAGATTTCGATGGTAAGCTTTATCCTATACAGTTTTCATAATATCGATCTAATTTTTTTCAACTAATTACAGAATTCATGGAGGTTATGACTGGTGGTGATGACTAAAAAGCCTAAGTGCGAACCAATGTTCTTTTGGAGCTATATACTGCGGTACTACTTACTCAAAACCCTAACAACTAATGGCACTTACTTATATACAGTCCGAGACAGCTCAAAAAAGTTGTGCCTTATCTTAAATTGATATGCCCCAAAATGTGCTATTCACCTACCAAACGTATTATCTCTGTCAATCATCTATTCGTAGAACAGAATTCCAAACAACAATCCAACTTAAGTCTGTTCTTTTTGATACTATCTGTCATAACTGAATTTGTGTAAAAGTTCTCACCATAATAAAATAAATTCAATACAATAAAACCTAACACCAGAAACAATTGATACTTTCAAGCTCTTCCCATTTTCACTAAATTTAAATAAAAAAAAAACCCCAGCAGCTGATTCTATAAGTGAGTTGGCCCATGTATGTATGCAAGGTGCTCTAGGACTATATTGCCTACTGACAAGAGTACTTTGGAAACACAGCCAGACCTGAAAGGATTTCAAATCATTTAAAAAACGAATGGCCCAGGTAGACATATGGAATGATTACATGTTTAATGCAAAAGACACTTTATTAGAGGATTTTGTTGGTTGAAAGGCCAACATAAGTTGGCAACATCTGAATGTGTTTGAGTTACTATGAGCTCGACACTTTTTGAGCTTGTCAACATAATTTATACTTTATCAACTCGTTTATCGTTCAATTATTACGTGCAAAGCAAGAAATTAAAAAAACAAAAAAAAAAAAAACTTAAGAAAAACATAATTTTAACCCATCAAGAAAAAAAGTTATTTACTCGCAAATGATATCTATGAACTACTGTATACTATATTTACTGTAGGGTATGCGTAAGCTCTTAAGGCATTGACACAAACTAGAGACATATTTAAAAACATTATAAACAATCGTTTAATGGAACTATTTTATTGTAATATTGAAGAAAATGTTTACTATAAAACAATTAATAAATTTTGGTATGCTGAAGAACAAGCTCGAGCAGAGAGAGGCAACAAGTAAAACGGTAATGAAGTTTGTTTTATTTCTCAAATATTTGTTGGGCTACATATCGGATATTCTAAAACGAAGTACACAATGTAGCAAATTCAAGGCTTCTATGCCAACGGTACGTATACTTGATATTAAAGAAGAGCGAGCATGTTCGCTCGCAAAAGTCATACATACTCTTTTATTATGAGTATTTGTCCATAATCATTAAATCATTATTTCTCAAATATTTGTTGGGCTACATATCGGATATTCTAAAACGAAGATTTTCCAGATCGAAAACACGTTATAAGTCTGAATTTATTGTGTGCATGTTATCCTAATATGCGATCACTTACATTCGTACACGACATTTCTATGTATAAAGAAGATACGTTACTGACTTCAAATCTTTGGTTTTTGGTTAGAGAATAGTTTAGAAGCAACTTCGTCTACTGACAAACTACTGAACATTTGTCAGTCAGTATTTGAGTAAAGATTTCCTTTCTTTCTGGTCAAAAACTTAAGCAAGATGTTTTAAGGCATTAAAATTGGCGGGAAAAAGAGAATTTAGAGAAATTTTGCGAAAGCAATGCTTAATCAGATACACCAACAGAAAGCCAGATCTTTTAAGAATTAATTTCAAATAGTATATAATTGGTATATGTTGGATTAAAAGACACTAGAAGGGTTGCCTCTTTAGCATGCATTACCTTTTGCGTAGAGGCGAGATGTCAATATCCTCCCCACTGCTTTATGGACAGCAGCACCCGAGCATGAAGACTTCACCTAAACTTTGTGTGCCAACATCCGTCATCACGATAATCGGGACTGGTTACCAACGCACAACTTGTGCTGCAATCGTTAGTCGCCGCCGTTTAAATCTGATGACAGCATTGCATACAGCTCTCCGGGCACATCTTAACTGCAGACACAAATCAGCATTTATCGATATATCGTACATATGCATACAAAGGGTACATAATTCAAGTGCAGTCAGTCCACAATCCTTCAGTGCCGAAATGAAATGGTGGATCATAATCATTATAATAGTCGCCATCATCTCCTAAGGCCCAATTGTGCAGCCAATCGTCGTCCTCCAGATACTACCTGTAAGAGTGGATGCTGTGCGACGTAAGGGCATGAGAATAAACCGGCCTAAACTTGTCAGACGAGCAACAGGAAGCAAGATTTAAAATCAAGGCATACTTAACCATGTACTCCAATTTCACTCTCTCAAGTAGACAAAGTTGTCACTCAATGGAAAATATTCAGCTGGTAACGTGAGAGTACCTGGTTAAGTATTTCTTGCTCCAAGCTGCTATTGGTAGTACTTCAGGGCCCACGTCACTGCCAAGTCAGGCGGGAAATTCAGCTTTTTAATGGCAACAAAGTTTTGAACTTAGGTTCTCACTCCTCCACAGAGTATCTTTTAAGCTGTTTCCTTTGCTTTGCATTGATTTTTGATTTGGCAACATCGACTGTGCAACTTTAGTGGCGCTGCCATGTGCCAAACAAAGCAGCTACCAGCAATGCCGCAATCAAACATAAGTGAAAAATGATGATATTTATTTGAGATCATGCATTATAAATGACAAATTTCCGTGGGGCAAATCAAGAGTCTGGCAGCAAACACAAGAAAAAACCCCACGGCCCTAGCTGCTCCCGCTGCCCCTGCTGCACAGTGCCAAATTCTTGTAGCCATATAGCCGATGCACCTTGCTACAGATGTGACTAGATAAATGCATGTACAAAGCAATTACAGCGTAGTACGAGTCATGTTTTTATAAATTTCAGGTTGCCTTTGGTCTCCGAGTTGATTGACAAGTGAGCGCAAGAGGTAATTAATTGGCCAGAAATAGTATTTCGATGCATAATTAATGCAGCAATGCCGCCGACAGAGATTTAATTAAGCGAAATGAAACAAAGAGACAAATACTTGAAATAGTTGCAAATAGAAAATAGAGGCAGCACCCAAAATACTATTTACAAAAAATAAATAAAATAAAAAAAAAATAGACGGCGAAAAGTCATTGAAGCGTACAATTGGCAACTTCTGTAGAAAAAACCAATTAATTTAATCAATACATCAATAAATCTCACATTTTAATCAATTGTGCGCCGCGCCAACAACAACAAAAAGCACGAAAACACATACACTTATCATCATCACGGGCGCAGCATTGCCCTGCCCTGCCCAGCTGGGCGACTACGACACCAAAACTATGTTGACAACGCCCCAAGTTTTGAGGTAGTCAGCCTTTTACAAGTGATGGCCAATATAGCCGTTTTTGGATAATCATGTTCATCAATAGGGTCGTTAAAGTCTTGGATTGATGAAAGATTTTAGGAAATGTTCAGCCAGTTGGTATGTTTTGGCAAGTAAGCTATAAGGACATCTTTTCATCATTCCTAGTAGGAAAGGGCCAAGAAGGCTCCCTATGCGGCGAACGCTTTAACTTTTTTCACTGCAAAAGGGCTGAGTGTCATTAGTGCGAAGTACGAGTTATACTGCGAATTGACTCTCAGATTGCTGTTGAAAATCATATTTTGATATTTGATCATTCTCACAAATCGATGCTACTTTGGTTTTAGTGAACAAATGAGTAGTGGAGACCACAGCCACGTTGAATTATTCGACCTCTTCGATGACATTGGCTCAGGCCAGTGAATTAACAAGTAGCGGGTCAAGAAACTCCTGTGAGAATTATCTTCAATGCGGCTGTCCCTATTAGATGGACCATGTCAAGACCTTTGAAATCACGGAGTGGAGAAAGCGTCTTCGAAGTAGAGGCGCCGGGATGGGCGCCATAGATCTGGTAACGTGTTGCTATGACCAGTTAAGAACAGGAAGTATATGTTATGTTAAAATAGTTATAGATTTGTTCTTAATATAATAATATGACCAATTTTCAGAAAGCGTCATTTATTTCGATTCCTAAATAATAATCGAAAAGTAAGACTAAACTAAACTTGAAACAGTCATAATTTACATATGCTGAAAAGTCAACTTCGAACGAGCTATTGTGTTGTTACTGTGCTCTTCATCTTGGTTTTTAATGTGAAACATCTATTTGTCCGATGGTGTTAGGCTTGTGTGTGCTGTCTTACAAGTGTCCGGAAGATAGTTTGTCTTGTTAGGAATAGCGAAAAGAAGAGCATGCATGCTTATGCTCGGATGTGGTTGTTATTTTCACGCCAGCATATGTTATGCGCACGTTAGATGGCGCCACATTATGCCAAGTTAGAGAGAGTAACAGCTGATTGCTTCACATCTTCCGGATGCCCCGTGGCGGCTTAAAGGTTTTTCTATTTTTGGTATTTCGCAAAATAATAATTAACCCAACCGAACCTGAATTTTGCAGGCAGTTCGATGATACTTTCTGCAAAAAAGTGGTAGTAGTAGCTATTTTCCATACAAGTGCATATTGACTAATTGCATGAGAGTTCATGCTACGAAACTAATCAAAGAGCATTAGAGCTGGCTGAAGTTTAAAGGGTATCGAGAAGTTGCTTTAATCATTTCTCAAACAATTTCCTGGCGCACAGTGGCACCACTTTTGCTTATTAGAGTGCCAAAAGAAACTTGCCCCAATGCTCAGCCCTTAGAACCACTGTGCGCAGTGGTGCTAATGTCAACACTGTGTGTCTCTTTCACGCACTTGGCAACTCTTCGTTTGTCTCTAGTGTGTTTCTGTGGTACACTTGTCTGCCGCTCCTCCCGCACGCTGTTAATGATCAATTGAGATGCGTCAACGACGACATTTTGGCGTTGCGCAGAGTTTCAACGAACCGCTGTAGTGGCCGATTGTTGTTGGGTTTGTTGCTGCGTTGCCGCATGCGCCGACTGAGCAGTCGCTGCTGGCGCTGCTGCCGCTGCGGCGCTTACCAACAGCGGGCATACATCGAAACCGTTCAGACGCTTGCGCTAATTCGATCTGATCGAAAGGTAATTTTTTAATTGATGCAAATCAACGCTCTTGAGTGATTATCGGAATTCGGTAGCGCGTACACGTTAACTTATACAAAGCGCACGATACTACGGGCAAAATATTTTTTAATTGCAGTTAATATACTAACTAAGGATACGCGTATTTTAACTACTTACAGGGTGTAATTACTTTACTAAACTACTGTCAACCAAGCAGCCAAACAATGGTAAGTTGTGAGAACACTGAAAGCAGGCCAAACCGAAGGGAATTACATAAAAAGAAAAGTGCTTAAAATTACAAATTACGATAAATAAATCTGTCTAAACTGTAGACAACTGACCTTGATAAGACTTTAATTAAATTGAAAACATAGTTTAGAGGACATTTGTAGGACACATTATGCGAGCCTAGCTCTGTGGAAAGCACCCGCTTCAGCAATTGCAGTTAAAGGGACAGCCCCTATGCAGCTTCAAGGCAAAGACAACGTTGTGCTTAACACCTTGTCAAAAATCGGGTCAACTGTGGCAAATTTGTCTAATTGCAACAGCGCGCAACCGAATGCAAATCCTCTTTCGACTGCATAAATTCATTTTAATTACGTATACGCGCTGTTGGCCATGTGACACATTGGCAAGTCATATGTCATATGCTTAAGTGCATGCTGGATGCGTTTTATCTATAGGTATAATTTCGATAAATTATTAAACTGGCTTACTTTTGCAGTCTGAAGGCGAATACGATAAGGAACAGCTGCGAAGTAAGTAGTTTTTTGTTGGGGTTAAAAACAACAGCTGACTTTTTATGTTCTCGCAGTTATGCGCAATGCCTTCAAAGCCTTTGATCACGATGGCACTGGCAACATTGAGCACTCCGATGTGTCCGCCATACTTGAAATTCTGGGCCAGAAACTGGAACCACCAGCGGTAAAGGCTCTCATTAAGGAAGTGGACAAGGGCACTTCTGGCAAGCTGGATTTCAGTCAGTTTTGCAAGCTAGCGTCGCGTTTTATTGAGGTCGAGGAGGATGTGGGCGCCTTGCAAGCCGAGCTAAAGGAGGCGTTTCGTGTTTATGACAAGGAGGGCAAGGGTTATCTGACGGTTGCCACCCTGCGGGGCATTCTACATGAACTGGATGATAAAATATCGAATCAGGACTTGGACTCCATAATTGAAGAGATTGATGCCGACGGTTCCGGCACAGTGGACTTTGATGGTAAGCTGAACGCGTCTAATAGTGTGTGCGTTTTTAATTTTTAAATTTTCGCCTTACAGAATTTATGCAAGTGATGACAGGTAACAATCTAGAGGACTTTACCCTGCATCGCCGCTTTGTGTTTGAGCCCTGCGTGTGCCCCAAAGCCCGTTACCGCCTACATCGTCGCATCGAGTGGCACTTTGAGCGTCTCTTTAAGCAAATGTGGCAGCCCTTTGGCTGTGTGGTGCGCTTGCCGGCACGTCTTTTGCCCAGCACACGCACTGTGGTCAGGCGCAGCAGCTGCCACGCCTGCCCCAATAGCACCACTACCGAAGTGCTGAGCAGCTGCAGTCATCGACCTGGCATTTATCGTCCACGCTTTCCCAAATGGGTGCCCATACTCACGCTGTACCGTGAAATCATACAAAATCCTTTCCGCCAACGTAATCGTTATATGATCACGCAATACTAAGCGCCCGCCTCCTTCGAGTGTCGTTGTCCTTATGCTAATTACCAGCTAACTGCCCGTTGTTATGTTGACTTTCGAGTCCCCAACGTTTGTTAAGACTAATCAAAGTATTTTGCATTTTTCTAGGTTAAACTTTACATTGAGATTACATTAGTACAAATCGTGGTTGTTGGTATTGGCCGTCACCTCAGTAAAGATAAGTAAACTTTTTTACATCTACGCAACCCAACCTATACCAGCGCATTACGGCTGTCTCAAAAGTGTTTTGTGTTGAAGTATTTACCTAAATATACAATCCAAAAAAGAAATCTGCTTTAGTTGAATAAATTACTTATTTTGTTCATTATAACATCCATATATGCAAGCGTTTTGTGCACCAGCTATAATAAATAAAAATATTAGAATAACAATACAAATTTTGCAATTCTCCTTTCGAATATCTGTAGGGTTAATTCAACATGCATATTTCATAAATACTTGATGTCTAAAATATTTATCATCTGTTGTGGCCCTTGACACAGCACGCCATAAATTCAGTCAGAAGGCAAACAATTCATTATGTTGTTAGAAAGTAAGATATTGCAAAGCAGTTTCTTCTACCTGGATGACCAAAACTTAAATCGATCTTTAGTTACTGGAAGTGATTGCAGTAGACAAACCTGTCCCTCTTTCAGAATCAGAGGTGACCTCCCATACCTCCTTCCTAATCACGACTCAATGTATTACTAATGAATTCCAGTCGTTTTTAGCGAAAAAAAACCTGTAAAGCACAACTCCGCTTCAATAGCTATTACCGGAGCGCAGCATATCAGTACTGACCTAGTAACACCTATGAGAAGTTGCTACGATCTCAATCTGCACGCTTCCGCTGCTTTCTGGGGGCGTAAATCTAAAGTTGTCTGGCAGCCCCTCGGTTTTTATCTGCCGTTTACTTCTCTGCCGGCTTATGTCTGCATGACTATATATCTAAATGTCGCTCTGAGCTGTGGCTCCCCATAACACGGCTTGCCTCTTCATGTGCCAGTTGAACCCCACTGACCACACAGCGTCCAAGTTTCTCGCTTCCTTTCTTCTGGAACGAGCGCTCTCGATGTCTAGTTCTTGTCCAAGTTTCGTTTTTTAAATGCATCCCCTGCCCACGGATGCAACAACTTCTCCCAAATATAGAGCTAATCTCGAAATTTTTCGACTTTCTCGCTCGTAATACATAACATAGGCTCTTTTCCTGTTCTATGTAATATGGTCAAGAGTGTCCATATAAACACCTAGATTTCGGCAACCTTTACTATTCAATCGAGAGATGCTTGTCTGCTGTTCGAAAGTGAATTTCATTGTATTATGTTGATATCAGCTTAGAGCCTTAAATATAGTAATCTTATGTGAGGCTAATAAACAAAACCTTCCTAATCTTTTATTGAATTGCTTTAATCACGCCCATACCACTTAATATATCGATACTTTTTTTGCTTAGAAACTAGATACAGGGTAACTCACAGTCGTACACAGCCCTGGCTTTATCATATCTTTTTTCCATTATAGCACTTTGTTTGCTTAAATTGTTTTGACAGCGTAATGGCATACAACAATTCAATCTGATATGTGACTTAATTTATTTAGCTTCGCTGCCGTGTCAGTCAAGCGGAAGTGATTAGCTCAATATTAGATGAATGAATTACTTATAAACACAAAAAACCCGCTACAAGAACAAACCAATTTCGGGTTGACTCTATGTCAGCTTTTGGCTTTGGAACTACTTTGGTTCAGCTAGCTGAGATCGTGCTCATTGGGCATGCGTCAGCGTCTCGCACAGCTGACAGCCGCAATTCAATCTACTACAACACTGGCGACTGCGTTGAAGCAGTTAGTAGACACTGGACAGTTAGTTGTTGTTGTTGTCGGAGAAGTTGTCGGCGAACTCTCAAAGCTTATGCTGAAATATCCGTTTCACTTGAATTCCACGCCAAATGAATTGACCAAACTAATTAAAACCGCGCTTATTTATCCAATTCACACCTGTTGTTTAGCAGCCGTATCTGTGTGCGTGTGAATGCGTGCCTGCAGTCAACCTTCGCTCTTAATTGAGCAACTTTACTCCAGCGGTAATGAGTAGTGCTGCTGTTAGTTTAGTCCATTATAAATAATGTCAACTCTGGCGCTGCTTATAGCCCATTAAATTGTCCAATTAGCACAATTCAAAATGCATTTCTACTAAATGCACATAGTACCCATAGTTGGTCTATACATATTTTACGAACCGTTATTGGCCAAATGTGGCTGCAACTGGCTGAGATCAACCACACCCGCCTCCGTGCCACACTTTGCATAAAATCTACTTACTTAGTTTAGTGCAACATTATTTGGCAAGTGCCGAGCATAAATTAAAACGCAAACACGTTCTAAATTGCTCTGCTTTTCATAGAGCTTGCCACATGTCCAAAATTGCGAGCTTGGTAAACTGTCAGTTAGCGAGTTTTACTTGATTTCGGCAATCACGCAGAGTCACATGCTCAGACATTAAGATAATAAATATCTAGTTAACAACTAATCAATGGCTAAATATTTAGGAATACTATGTCAAAGACAACAACAAGAACTTTGGTCTTGTATTTTAAATCATATAAAAATGTATCTGTCCGATGGCAGGTGATAATAATGTGTCGGTGTTGACATATTTACTTTCTAGTAGATGGTTTAGTGTTGTTAGAATTCTTGTCGAATAAATAAACTTTAAATACGGCTACGAAATATATATATTCGGATAGCTCGCTAATACTGTCTTTGCAAAGAAATGCTACGGTGAGCAACACAGGGCAACAAGAGCTTCTCCGAGCCTTTTGATACCTCTCATACAAGGCGATGACCTCTCCAGCGACCTCTTCAACCTTTTGATGGAGAATGCGTTGCGAACTGTATTCTATAAGGGTGTCCAGTTGCTTGCATGCGCAGATGATATCGATATCGTCGGGCGTACTAAGCGAGCGGTTACTGAAGCCTGTCCGGCTATTGAAAGAGAATCTGCCAGGGTGGGTCCGGTGGTAAATGAGAGCAAGACGAAGTATACGCTTTCTTCGAGTTAAGAGTTGTCAAGGATTTCGCCTACCTTGTCCACACAGTCACAATGAAGAACGATGTCAGCATGGAGATCAAGCGGTGAATCACTCTTGCCAATGAAAGTACTCCGTCAGATCTTTGGCTATCTTGATCTTTGTTGAAGAAGCTTGTGCGGGAAAGGTCTTCAATGCGAGTGTGGAAGGGAGACGACGAAGGGACAGACCAAGTCTACGTTGAAGAATCAGGTAGAGAGTAGACTATATACTTTTGGCATCACCGATTGGAGACGGTGCGCGCCAAGCAGAGACGCCGGGAGGAGAGCTACCACCCAATGCATACACGATGGCTTTGTTATACTGAAAAAGAAACGGAATGATTTAAGCAAATGCAGCTTTTATAGAATCTGTACTCATGAGGATAAATCTAAGTAAGTTCCAATTTCATTATGATATAATGACAATAATGCACTGTTAAATCTAGCCTCTCTTGACGAGGCTGAGGCTGTAGCTTTTGTGGTCAAACGAGCAAGGTTTGGTCACACACTTAAAGCCAGCGAGCTAAGGGTGCAAGAAGCTGAGCTGCGTGAACAACAATCAGCCAAAGTCCTGTTATGGCGCGCAGAACACATCTCCCTGCCTTGGGAGCAGAGCTACACTGTGCGATTATTGTTCATTTTAGGCCCAGTTTGTTTGTCTATGAAGACGGATGTCCCAGAAGATGGCTCAACAGTTCGTTATTAACCTTAAAACGTGGGAAATCGCCGCATATATATCATATATATTGTTATATAGATACAAGATAGGCCTGGAAGAGTTAAAGTCATACACTTAGTGGGTAATATACTCTGCCTTTGTACGGTGTTTTCGACTTTTTTCGGGAGTAAAATGACTGAGTGCTAGGGATATGCCAACTTCTCATCGATGAGTCATTTCTCACACACATCTAAGCAATTCTAAACTAGCTCATTCTTCGCTTTTTGTGTTATGGATTTGATTTTCAGCACGATCGCTCACTTCGCCTTTGCTTACAACCACAACACTCTTTGTGCTTTATCACTCTCAGCAAAAAATCTTTTGATTTTGTTTTTCTTTGAAAAACAAGTGTTCTTTGCCTAGTCATTCTAGAGTAAATGCATTTGGATATTACTTGAAGGGTGACAGACGTCAGTTTTCCAATCAGATATAAGTATGCCCATACAAATCTGTATTTTGTGGGTTTAGCTTTGGGTGTTCTTGTTTTTGAGCCATTTGCCAGCATTCCGTTAAATGCATTTGTACGTGACTCTACTATGCAACGAAACTATATCCCAATTACTCACTATATTCCTTTGCTTTGCTTTCGACCTTGACACACTGTTTTGATTTTGCAATTGGGATTTTCCATTCATAAGTTTTAACAAGCTTTCACCTCATTTCCTGTAAAGCAATTAATAGCTCGCGACCTTTAGATGTCAATTGTTCGATATTTGGCATATACCGTATGTAATTGCTATTGCCGCCCCTTAACAGCAAATAGATACTTTCAACTTCTTCTGCAATGACAGTTTACAGGTCCGGTCTGTACAGTTATTGATCGATCGTTTAATAACTTGACACTTTCGTTCAACTTTTTTTATTTTTGCGTGACATGTGCAAAACTATGAGCAATAAAATACACAAAAAAGTTTAAAAGTGACTGGGTTTACATAGGTGCATAAGTAACGCCATAAAGCAAAATCCCACGCCACTTTTATGATTTGCAATAAATTATTAAATGCTGTTTAGTCGTATGCTTGTACAAGTTTTTGTACTTTATAGAGATATTCTGTTCTTTCGTTGTCTTAAGACAAGATTTTAAAAACTAAGCATTTAAGGGGATCTGAAAAATTTAATTTTTATTAGGTAAATTTGCCCCTTAATTTAATTAAAACTATAAAGTGTCAAGTGAGTAAGTACGAAGTACCGTTTTATATATTTCCAACAATTTTTCATGTGAACATTTTTAAAGTTCACAGCATTAAAATAACTACAGTTTTTATTAACAATCATGACTAGCGGTAGTTCTTGCTGTGACGAAAGCAAGAGACTCTGTCGAAGTGCTGTAGCTCTCCAGCTATAAATTACAGGAAATTTTGAACTTTTTCCTAGATCGACTGATCCGGTCGAACCATATATCGTTGTCTAGGTATTAAAGCGTAGATTAACCATTTCATAGACTGGTTTTTGATTTAGTTGTTGGTTTGCAAGATATAGTGGATTAAAAAAATGTTCGTTAGATCTAGCGGAGTGCCCATCAGACATAGAACTCTGATAAAAGCAGATATGGAATCATGGCGTGAATACAAATACAACAAGACCAAAATAAGGTAAATTGGATATACTCTTAAATAGTTATAGCCTTTACAAAATTTACAAATAAAAACTCCTATCGGTGTTATTTTTTGTTTGATAGTATGTGTGAGCAAGTCTTAAACTTTTGATTGGAGCGTCCGACCCGGTCAAGCCGTATGCTGTTGTAAAGGTATTAAAGGGTAGATTAACCTTTTAATAGGCGGTTTTTTGATTTGCCTTTTAGTTTGGAAGATAAGGCGGGATAAATAAAAATGTACCCTTGCTCTAGTGTGTTCCGGTTGGAAAATGATTCGATTCGATGATTAAATGCCAACCATTTAGTTGTACTCGTTATGGCGATATTTTCAAGTGAGTCCGTGGGATTTGTTTCCCAGACTATTTGTAGGTGTTGGGTAGTTCCTCAGCTTAGTGTTCCTATGCGACGATTACAAATGGGAACTACAAGTATCAGTGAGCTGTCGAATATAAAATATAAAGTTTGTGGGTTTTAATTAGAAATATGTAGGGCAAATTTCATTCCAAAAACCATTATAAAAGAACTGATATAAAACAAAAAAACATCTTAAAAGTAAAAAACGACGATATCGTGGGTACTTGCATGCAAATCATAATATATATGATATAAAAAACACTGTATATTGCAATATTTTTCATTGATAATGGAATTTTAAATCACATTTTTCTTTTTTAGTGTGTAGTGATTAAAAATAATGTACATACATATTGGATTATAGCCTTAGTTTTAGCAGGCTGATTGCCATTAATAATAATAAAAAAAAAATTAAAAAAATTTAAAAAAAAAATTGTATAAAAAAAATAGTATTTTGGCAAGCTGTGTGATATTATAAGCCGTCCTACAAACTTTTCACAGCATGCCGAAATGCTGGCTATTTTTTTTTCTTTCAAACCAGAACCTTTAAACTTATTTTACTCCGCATGATCCCTTCCGATTTTCATGCTTTAACTATAATGAAGTAAATCACTTCCTTTCTTTACTTTGGAGTTTACTTCCTTCCTTTCATTTTGATTTTCCATAATCTGCTAATCGTGCGTATGTTGCTTCATCTGTAATGTGAAGCATTATTAAAAAACATACAAAACGGGTGTAATATAATAATTATTTGTATTATTTAAACTATTTGTTTTATGCTTTATATGCATAATCATTGATTTCACTAGCAGAGAAGTCAGTTGAGTTTCCTTGCGTCGAATATAGCCAAATCTGCATATTTTTCTGAAATTTCAACCCACAGGCAGTACGAACAGGAAACTGCCACAAACTGCTGCTTTTTAATCTAAATATCTGCACCGGTCGAATTATCTCTATAATGGATATTATACCTTCTGTTCAAAAGATACTAGAATAGATAAGCTTAAGCTCAGCTGACATCTTTTATAGTGAAATAATTTTTTCATTAATACGCAAAACAAGACCTAGCCAGCGGAGCTACTGGATGTCGTTCGTCGTTCCATCGAATGCGTGTAAAGGGCCAAAGGAGTACTTTACCCTCAAACACTCCAAGGTCATTTTCGACAGACTGCGTCGCACCCATGCTTTAGCGCCATAACACAAAACGGGAAGGATGACTCTGATGACTCTTATAGAGTATTAACTCTGTCTAGCGGGAGTCGTCTCTACTATTGAAACCTACTGAGACCAAAGTAGCATCTATTGGCAAGAGTGATCTTTCCTACCCTGACGGAGCTGCGTGTGTTGCTCAACGTCATTCTGCATAGTCCCAACAACTTTGCAGGGATACCGAACTAAGACATTGCGGCATATACGGGCTATAAAATGCTGCTTTATAATCGACAAAGAGATGGTGGGTGTCAATTTGGTACATAATCACTTGGTGGAGTTTATTTGTTACTGCTAAAATTGGATATGATTGGATCAACGAACTTTTTAGTACAATGTATGAAGACTTACTTGGAAGGTAGAACTCAACAGTCAATCCAAACAGCGATAAGTACATACCATTAGAATCTTGGAAATTCGGCTCTTATCAGGGTGGATTTCTTTAAAGGCCTGGAAATTCTGCAACATAGCAGACGTACTCACCATACAAAGTTCTACTTATGCTCTCCTAGCTGGAAATATATGCATTTTTCAGACAAAGAATTAAACTGTCTACAGCTCGACAAACTTGGACAGAGTTAAATACCATGCAAACAGTTGCACTCTGCTTTCCTTTAGTAGGCAGATATGCTCAGATGTTGTTAGAGCCACTATAGCTATGCTTCCTGCTACCCACAATACCCCTTTTATAAGGTCCGTAGACGAAGAGGAAGAAAATACGCTAGAATATTTCTTTGCTTTTGCCCTGCCCCAAGTATCTGGGTGGGTACTTCCTAAACAGCTTGTCAGAATTGTCAAAAATTTGCCCCAAATAGATAGCGGATTTTATATCAGCTTCTGAATGGTCTTCACTTTAAGCATGTATTCCTACTAGGTGAAAGAAGAAACCATAAAGAGATCCTACGGTTTTGCAAAGGTCAGAATCTCGGTCTAAGTGTGTCAGGTAGAAATCCGGCAGCCGTTTTAACCTAGCCTAACCTACGCTAACCTTCAACCAACAAAACGTCCTCATGGAAAAGCGACAACTCTTCTTGGATCTAAACACCAAAAGGATATTCACATCTTTTGCGCTCGATCTTAGCACCTGTTTGGGACCCTCAATATATTTTGTTATTTTTGCTCTCAAAAGCCTACTATCATATAAGAGCTGTCTAATGTTCATCTAAAAAAAGACGAGTCATTTTAGGGATTTCATTCCCGTTAAGCTCTTTTCTGGTAACTAGGAGTTTTTTTTCGCTCCTTGTATTTAAACCACTTTGACTAAGGCTATGTGCTCGAAACTACACAGCCTTCATATGCCAGGATTATAAAGCTGCTTCTTCTTGTAACGTTTTCTTCTTCTTTTTTTGTAAATTTTTAATTCATTTTGGGGACATTCGACTGCTCTTGTATTCTATATTTTACTCATCATAAATAAATATGTACTGTATAAAAATTCACCGAAAACAAACTCTACTTTCAACTTTAGGCAATGATAACTTGGTATGCCGAAAGATAAAAAACGCGGTGGCAACTTTAAAAATATGTATTCATAGGTGTAGGTGAGTTGTAGAATGCGAAATTATCTACCAAAAGTGGTATGCAACAATATTCATCAACCGTTCTCGAGATAGAGCGCAAAGAGTAAGATGTGCAGTAAGAATATCGTAGAAATGTTGTATTGTGCTGTATTTCTAGAACGGTTGATTGGTTTCTAGCTTAGCACTATATTTGGGAATACCTGCTGGCAGCAAAGTCATAGTAGACGACTTCCAACAGTGCCACTTTCTCACAAGTCAAATTTTCGTTATCATTCTCTCTTTGCTTATAGTTCATCCGGAAGTCTTGCATTTCAAATATAAGTAAAGGAAACACAAGAAGTTATTACACATTTGTATTTGCTTTTTATATTATAAAGCCGCCTTTTTTACCAGGAAACATATTCAGAACTTGTCTTTGATCAATATAGATATTTATGTGCTAGACATATCTGAAATATTACCAATCCTATACATATTTCACATATTATAAATTGCTTATTGACAGGTGTCGCTGGCTTTGCATTTATTGCATTCGCAGCACCAACATTAAAACCTGAAAATGGAATTATGTACCAATACTAGGCAAATATGTATATTCACAGCATGCTGGCCAAGTTTCGAAACTCTTTGATTGGATATTCGCACTAACGCCCCTAATAAGCTGTCGTCCAACATATCGATCTCGATCATATCGCTCAGGTGTTTTGCATGCTGGCAATTCTACTAAATATTGGTAATTAAAAACTATGCCGAACTGTGCCTGCTTTTCTTAGCGTGCCCAAGGCTGTTCATTACGCTCTCAATTGAAATATGTTTACCAATACAGGTTAAAAAAAAAACCAAAAACTAAACCAAAAATAAAACTGGTGGGCTACAAATTGGCTTCGCGTGTAACTCTACATGTTTCTAACTTATTGCGCAAGCATTTGTCTAGTTTTCGGTGTTTATAAGTTCGTATAGTCGGTCCGCATTCTGGGCCATAAAATACTGTAAGCCCCTGCAGTTGTCATTAAGAGGTAAGCGCCTATTGGGTTGGTGTTTAACTGTGAAAGTAAAGTGTTTTTTTGCTGCACACGAAGTCTGGCTGTGGCTTGCCACAGCTGTGTGTGCACTCGGAGTGGCATACATATGTCTCATTTATCAGGATACACGTTTTTAGTGTAAGCAATTCGAAAGGGTTTCAACAGTTTCGGTTTTGTGTGCAAATCATGTACACTTAATGGCGTACTTAAGATCTATGTTTAAGGTGACTTATAAACAGCGTTGTGCATGAAATAGAAATAGGAAATAAAACCGTTACTGCCACAAATTAACTGTTAATTAGTTGGCAGAGTTGCCATTAAAATGCCTGTTATAGGCTTTTGTTTAACCACTTAATTTGTATCTAGTTGATTAATGATATACAACTGCGGCTGGCCCAAGGCTCCAGCAGTTCCTAGCTTTAAGTCTCTTCGAGCTAGCTCATGTTTGGTTAACTAATCGTGCAGACTGCTTAAAGTGATTGTCAAATTTCGACTTGATCAAGACACGAAAACAATTTAATTGCCACCCACAGCGACAACCCTAGGCGTGGCACTGCTCTTAACAAGGCCATTTGCAGTGCCGTTATATATTATATGTTTACGTTGTTTTGAGACCAAACATTAGGGCAGCATGTTGACCCTTTGGTCAACCATGGTACAAAGGCGCTCCAAGGGAGCACCCACAGGCCTTGAGTTCAAATTGAAAATGTAAGCCCGTTTCCATCGAACAATGAATGCCCAGCTGACAAATAGCACTGTCACACTGTCTGACCGTTAACTTGACTTTGTGAATGTAATAGTACTCGGTTTGAATATGCAAATAGTACAAGTGTGCGGCATGAATTACTTTCAGATAGCTTATTAGAAATCATTAGGTGCGACAGCTCATAAACTCGTTGCTGACCGCAGAAGCATGTTTAGGCTATATAGCTGAAGATAATCTTTGCTTTATTGTAATATGTCGTTTGCCGCACAGACAAATAATAAAAACTTGACGATCTGATACTCTATTTTCGCTTTAAACGATTTAATCTTTACAGCTTGATGAAATTCAATCAGAGATATCAAATTGGTAAGAGGATTTGAGCTTAATATAGCTAGAGCCACGATATACTTAGATTAGATTAGATTGTTGGTGGGTGCGATGGTTCTTCAGAGAAGGGACAGTTGAAATGAGAGATGGAGCACGAAAACATAGTAGGCTTGCATAAAGTTTACCTATTGAAACAATTTCCCGAGTAGTAGTAGTATATACCTCACTCATGTTGAGTAAAAGCGCGTGTCCTTGCAAAGGCCGGACGGTAACACAGAAAGTGGGTCGTTAATGAGACCCATATTGACCAGGTATTGGCCATATCTATTGTGACCCGTGATTAATCCTCATCTTTCCTTTTCTGATAAAGAAGATATCTTGACCCCTTTGGATTGAGTTTTTTTTCAAAAAGTACATTGCTACTCGACATTCAGTGATGGCCGCTTTCTATTCAACCAATTCGGACGAGCTGACATGAATGATTGGCTCAGGCCCTAGGCTGTGACGCAGAGTCATTGTTGTCAGCTCATCAGCCATTTAATTACCCCGAATGCATATACTGAGATAGGTTAATTTAAAATTATTCAAATATAACAATGTATAAGATCATAAGCCTTGTGTTGTATTTTGCTATTTTTAGCAAAGTATGCCGACAAATATCCCAGTATTCCAACAGTGTTTTCTTACCTTTCGCTGCTTTTTTTGCCTTCTTTTTCACTCTCAGCTTAAAATTTGTTTGTTGTGTATTTTGAGTTGTAGTGCTAGTATTGGTACATTTGGTTATCGGTTAAAGGGTGATAGATGTTTACTTGTCAGACTTTTGGTAATTTTGCTCGCAAAGCCAACTGATAGCCATTTTGAATACATGCAGAACTCTACAAGGTATACAAGAATTACAAGTGTGACATATTTGAAACAAGTTTATTTTTTAATAAAATAAATATAAAAGGTTCAGCTTAGATGGGAATTTGCACAAGATTCGATGGCAGTTTGATAAGTTAGTGACCTTTTGAATAAAAGAAATTGTTTTCGGCAAAAGAAACTATTTAATTTTTGAGTTTATAAACTACAAAATAATTTATTTTCTTAAATTCATCAAAATCTCTTTAAGCCACAAGGTCTAATAGGGCTCTAGAAGAGCTCATCATCTTCCACCCCTGGAATGGTGAATGTTTTTGGTCTGCATGTCCGTAAGAACAGTCGCCATGACAAGGGGCCTGTTTTGAACTCCATTCATCAAAAGATGACCTTGTACAACTACGGGCCTGAGAGGAAGTATTTTCTCACTGCTTTAAAAAGCTATCACTATGGAAAATAAATGGCACACACGAAACACCATGAAATTGCCACTCACAAGTCAGCAGGGCACTACCAGACAGGTACGCAAGATTATCGGCCAAGCATTCCGCCTTGAGATGACTATCATCATCGCAGATTGCTTATCTGTCGAATATGCTGGATGGGGTAGCAGTTATATGGATTTTTTACATGGCGATAAAAAGGTTGCATTCATGCTTTGTCTAGGTCGACGGGCGCTTTCTTTTTCAAATCAATGTCGAATCTGTCCAACAACTCTGGCTATTCGCCAGTGATCGTTTCACACTTTTTAAAGTAGTAAGTAGTAAGTAAGTAGTTGAGCTTATGGTCGAGTTTCACCATTGGGGCCGACATCGCGCGATTAGCTTTTCCATGTCTAAATAATCACGTAAAATGTGATGTACTCACTCAATTGAGTTTCCTACAACATCAGTCACTTCGCGCACTCTCATTCTCCGTTCGTAAAACATCATTCTATGGATCGCCTTTTAGGCGACCTGAACTTACGGCGTCACTTGTGTTGGTATGATCGCAATGGAATGCAATAACCCACTTCTTAATCATTGAAATCGACGGCGCAGAGTCTCTATAGTATTGATCGAGCCTTTGCTTGGTTTCGGTGATGTTTTTCTTATAAAGTTTTCGTTGAATTTCACGAGGTTCTGTTCTTTCAATGACTGTCAAACACAAACCAGATAACGCAGCAACGCAATAAGTTGTAAGTACTCTATCAACAGATGATAGTTGACAGTAGCAGTGTTGCCACTTATCACTAACTGGTCTAACATCCCTCGTATATGTAGAAGCTTAATTTAAGTTGTCGTAGTTTATATTTAAACTAATATTTTAGACCCACCTAGATACTTTAGGGTAATATATAACAACAGAGTATACGCAACAGCTCGGTAAATTAAATACAAAACGCCCATAAATACAAAACTCGACAGCTTAATACAGAAGTATAAAACATAATTCATAAATCAATGTTTTGACAATAATGATTTAATATTGCTTGAATTACACGTAAATTGCATAATTTTCTTTGCAATGATATGTAATTCATAAGGCCAAAATGAGCGTCAAGTTGAATTCATGATCTAAGAACTTAATGTGAACCCCAAATTTAGTCAACTGAAAAGGCCCAAAGCGCTCGATTAAACAGTAAAAACCTAACCATAAAAAAAGTTTTGAGTTACTCAGTCCAATGGCTCTAATCAATTAGCAAGCTTCAAAATGCATTTGTGCCTATCGGATTTGTAGATTTTATAGCTCAAAATCAACTTGTTTTCGATTTGGTGTTGCCGTTAAAATGCGTGGGCAAAATCAATAGCCTGAGCGCATATTGTGAATTGATGCCTTTGTAGAGTTAACTGGCTTTAAAGCAACCCACTCAATTTGTCAACTAACGCACACCGACAAACACGGTATTTCACATATACACGTACACAGAGAGAAAAAGCGAGTAAGGAGACCTAAATGGTGCAAATCTGAGCATGCATATAGTGTAAGCACAAAATAACATGATTTAAGTTGGAAATAGTTATTTCAAGTACAAGTTACATTTATAGTCAAGTCAAATAAATTTGTTTCTTTATGTTTTAGAGAGAAAGAACAAAGACCAAGCAAAACAGTCAAGCGTCAAGAGAAGACAACACAATCTAAAAAAAGAGAGCAATTTATTAAGAGGGCTTTCTCTGTCCCTTTTCCTCTCTTCTTAGGTATAAAACATTCACTTGAGAGTTCTCTCTAAAATGACAATGTGGAGCTAGAACAACAACAAACTAACATAAGCATATTTGCACTTCTTTCACACTGATAACACCCTTCTGTGGACGCTGCTTACACACACAAGCATAACACCATCCGAACGTGATTTTCGTGACGCCATGAGGCGGTGTTACCCCAAAGGCATGCCAATAGATGTTCCGCGTCAATAAATAACTTATGTGTGAACGAACTCTGTTTTATTTTCCCACCATTTCAAGTTCATTGTAGTCTCACTCTTGGAGTACAAAATTATCTATACATGTTATGAAAAACGGTGAAACTTAAATCGGGTTGGTCCACTTTATTGCTTTTGAGAAAACCACTTTCAAAACAGTTTAATTTTGGCAAAAAAAAATCTTACAAATTACACAAAATCGTAGACTAATTTATTTTTAAATTTCTCAACTGTGCCCATCTATCTTACTATATAAAATCGTTCGTGCGGGGTATGGGTTTCTAAACCTCGAGAACCACTGAACCAAATAACTACATATTTGGACCATATATTCATTTGTTGTGCAGGAAGGTTTTTCTTCAGTATGTGTCCGGTAGGTGGACAGGATCACCAATATTCTTATGTGACGTAATAAATACATATTACTTATACTTATTTAGTAGGCTGCCAAATTAATATGTTTACAAGTCAAGGGGCGGGGCCCCTTAGTTTTACATGTTTTTGAGAGTGTTTTACCAGTTAAAATTTAAAAAGATTCTTTAGTTCGTCTCGAAAGCTTAATCTCCAAACGTAGATTTTCTCTCAGTGTACTGCTGTTTACGCCCCTAAAGCGCATGAGTAGTTACGTTTCACAGCGTTCCCAGGCTATATAAATGACAGCGATTACTGTAAAGCAACTAAGTAGTATGTATAGTAAACTATTTAAATATTGCCAACGCGCCCAGCTACAAATGACTGACGTTGTTCATTGCTTGGATGATTGACGGACGGACGTACTGATGGATTGACAGCAAATGCGTGCCAGGCTTTGCACACAAAATATTTTCAATTGGAAAGCAGTTGACAATAAGTTGACCACTGTAAAGACAATTTGTGATTTTTGTAAAAAAAAAAAATGATTGATTGATTGATTGAAAGCTCGCCGATTTCGTAACAAAAATGGCTTTTGTTTTGTGTTTTTCATAGGTTAAAGAAACTGAGCCAATTTAATGAAAGTATTCACTCGCATCACGTCACATATGCACATACATACACACACTCACACATGTCGTGTAGTTGAGCTGGGGCGTCGTCTACTTGACCCACCAAAAATAGGCGCCACACACACACACACACACGTGTTCGATTGTTCAATCAGCCACATATAAATCATTTCAATGCGATTGCCTTATACACGCTTGTTAAATTTAAAATAACACCCATCTCCCCACATCACATTGGTGTCCGAATTAATCATTGTCGGCATTGTTGAAAGGAATTTGATTGAAATGATACACATACTCACATTACCCGTTACCCGTTGCTGCTCGCATTGTTTGATTTTGGGGGAGTTCTTTACGAATTTAGTAGTTCAAGTTCAGCGGCTACGCCGGGTGCGGCATTTTAAATAGTAGGTACCATATATGGAGTGGTGATATACAGCTATTCAAGTTGTTACAACATGCATAATAAAGTTCAGCTATATCAGGATCAGTGTTTGCATGTATGGAATTCAGTTTATTTTGGGGAATACCGATGTGGCTTGAAATCTTAAGCGCTGCCTTATGCCAATATAATGTCGTTGTGTTTTTCACTGTGATATCTTGAGCCGGCGTCTATCATCACTCGTTTCTTGCCCGAACTCACTCACTTTCGGGCTCCTCTTTGACGGATTTCCTTTGTTGCGATTCCATGTTTTTCGCATTTCCATTCCAGAAATTCTACATGTGCCTCTGGATGATGCCTGCGGTGGCTTGTTGTCGCTCTGGTTATTGTTGGGCATCTTACATGGTATTGCTGTTTCCTCTGTTAAGGCTTGCAGTAGATATTCCAGATATTCCTTCATTCCCAACAACGTTGAGCAGCTATACCGTGCGATGTACAATTGGATTTCCTTGGAGGAATTGTGGTAAAGATTCTTCAGCTAGGCTTTGATCGAGTACAACGTGAATTACTTGACGGTGGATTCGTTCCTTCTCTTCCTCCAAGAAGCTTGGTTAAAAGAAAAATTCCAGATTTTATTTTAAGGAGGTTTACCAATGTGGATAATCTAGCTGGTTATACATCGCCACGCCAGAGCCTTACCTCTGTGGATCACGGGCAGAGTTCTGTGCACTTTGGTTTTTGGTAATTTAAAAACAAGCTCTAAGGGCCTCCACTCGATTAGTGGTCCCATAGTGTGTCACTGACCACCGTCGCACTCTTTCCATGGCATAGGCCAGCATTTTGTCAGCGGGTCGCTCTGGCGTTTGTTGGTTTGGCGGCGTCGGCCTTTACTAGGACGCTAGCGAGCTCTATGCCCGCTGTTTCGAGATCTGCCACTGTTCAATATGATGACGACAGCCTTCTGGCGTAATTAGGGAGGGGTTTATCAATGGTTTTGCTAGAAAATTTTTCGGTTGGTAACAACACTCTTGAAACCCTGCAGCTGAGACAGGATACAGTTACAGGCGTCCTCTCACTGTGATGGTACAAAAATCGTGAAATGAAAACTTGAAAAGTTTTAGCAAAAAACGTAAGAATTCAAACAATTGTTCAACAAACTAAACTTTAAAAGAGATTTTATATGTAGAGACCTATGAGACATCTATTCATCGCCTGCAATTCAGAAAAATAATCATGGTCTGATTAGACTCTTTTGTACAATACCGATTTTCTCGAAATTCCCAAGACCTGAGGGTGATCGCAAAAGACTGAGCGCTGTTGTACTTAACAACCATTATAGATTTTGAATATTCGAAATATTTCAACATGAAGTTGAGAGATTCAAAAAACAAATTTTTTCTTGCAGCTTAACACTACTTGATAACCAATATTGTGGACCATTTCATTCTCAATGCCTGTTCTAAAGAGAATTCCAAATATTGGGCTACAAATATGTATAGAATAATGTAAACGGTTTTGACGAAAGCAGTTCAAAACAGCCAATGAAGTCTGTAAGTACTTTTTAATTCTTCTAGACTAGTAAAATAAAGTGTCTTACAGAGTTTTTTCTTACTTCAGCATTTTGATTGTTTTTTCAAACGAGATTGCCTTAAGAACTTTATTCCGAATTGTTTCTGAGGTTCTTTTGCAAAAAAGGCAACCGACAGAGTTGGAAATTGGGGCAGTTATGACTACATATAGAATATAATAGAAAAACCCATTACGCACTATTTCTTAGATTAGTTTCTTATTACTTTCAGATCTACAGTATAAGCTTGATTATGAACGTCTACATAAACCGTTCATTTATGTTATTATAAACTTTATACCCTTATAGAGTAGCTATATTTTTATAATTTCTAATATCGACGGGTCGAAAGCTTCGCATTTTATGTTGTACATTGGGTTTTTAAGACCCCCGTCAAGAACTTTATTATCATTATTTCTATGCAAACACAACTTTAATTTTTAGGATTGGACTTCAACAATATATGTATACAAATGTATCCCCTTCAATCTTGTCTTTATGAAAGTATCGTTTATTTTTCAAACAATTGACTTATTTCTTTGTAGTGTTTATCCATTATTTAATTATTGTTTGCACAAAAGGCGCTACAAG
The DNA here is from genome assembly GCA_035041775.1 of Chymomyza caudatula. Lineage (NCBI taxonomy): Eukaryota > Metazoa > Arthropoda > Insecta > Diptera > Drosophilidae > Chymomyza > Chymomyza caudatula. The sequence goes on from JAWNKW010000169.1 coordinate 2,539,622, forward strand.
TACCCTTGATACAAAAAATAGAATGTTATATCATACAAATACTACATGTTGCGGATATGTTTCGCTTTTGATAATATAGAACTGAATAAAGCATCAAAACAATGGCTACTATGACAAGACCATTCGAATTATACAAATAAACAAAACCATGTATATCGATAAAGAATACGCATTTTGATTCAACGATTAGCAATCACATGTGTTGCCTTTTGTATTTCAACTTGTCCAAAAAATCTCTCATAGTACCTGCATATAGATCATCGACCCACATTGTGCAAGTAGTACGATATATTCAAAGTGGTTCAACCGAAAAGGAAATTGAAATTGATGGCGCAAACTGCCACCATTTATGTGCCACTTGTCGGCGTGTTTTTTTATGCAAGCAATCGATAACTATTCAATCGATCTCAGAGCAACGGTTTTTGTGTCAGCGGAGCACAGTTCCCTATAACAGTATACGTACTCGACTGCATTCCACACACTTTCGTCTAGTCAGAAAGCCAGAGACACAAAAACAGCGACAAACAAATTCGCGAAGTCAACAAATGGTTTTTTGAATTAGCATCCATGTGACAAAAAAAGACGAAAAAACAGGTTGGTTTGCAGGATGGAGACCAGTTTTTATGAGTCTCGGCATGTATCGAAATCGAATGCGTTAACGTTCAATCATATTCAACTCTAATTTAGCTGGCTTATCTATAACACCATCTGTGAGCTAACTGTCTTGGTTTGTAACGTAATGTTTGTTTTTTCGAATTGAGCAGTAAGAAGTAATGTTATTTGTGTGGGATTACGGACAATGTTGCGCAGCTTATACACTAAAAGAAGAGTATTAATCACACGAGTTGGAGCTTAACGCTTAATCAATCACTGCAATTGACTCAATACTGGATGTGTGATGCGATCCGATCCTTAGGGCTGTCTATGGTTAGTTATCGAGCAACTCATAACTCCTAACTCACAAACTTGTGTAGCCGCTAAAACACACCGTAGGTGGGCAAAAACACAAACTGTTTTATGGCAACGACACTCGTCGTAGATATTTTAATTAATTTGCATGCTTTTAAATTGCTTTAGACTTGAGCCATAAGTAGGTTCACATATTTTAGACGGTCTTTAGCTGGTGCTGGCTTGAACATATGCAGCCAAAACACAAAACCAAATGAAGTACAAATATGCCCATAAATTATCTACTTCTTTTCTGGCCAACTGTTGAATTAACAAACTTAACCATGCAAATTTCATGCTGATCACAGACTTTGCGAATTTTTTTTTCAGCGATTGTTGTTTTCTTTGGTGTTTATTTGCATTTGGCGCTTGGAGCTTGCCGTTTTGGCTTTGACTAACAGCACCAATGACCGAGTGCATATGGGGGTAACACTTACCCACTTACACATAAGCCCAGATCAAGTCCAGCACTGTACATCTGTCCACAGCTGACTGACCCACACGATGCCGCCGAAAGCTCTATAAGCCCATAAGCCCACGCTAGGCCCGTAGTGCTACTCGCTTTTCTACAGAAATAAATTTGGAAATATGCAAAACTGGTTCGAAAGATAACAACATTGCGAAATATTTGCAATTTTTTTCGCGTTTTTGTTTTTGCTCCATTAGACTATGAATGTGGCTTGCAAACTGGAACTAGACCTGAAATAAATGAACATGCAAGACAATTTCGCTGCGGTAAGCCGAAGGCAGGAGCAAGGGGATCGTATGTTATAGCCAATGCTCTTTATAATGCCTTTTATGAATTGCCATATGCACAGCCGGAGCCCCTTTCTACTGCCTTTCAATTTACAATGCGCATTCCATGTGTTTAAATGCGATGCGCGTTCCAGTTTTGTGCGAATTTGCGTATCTCATGGGAAAATTCGCAAATAGCTGCAGATTTTTAATTGATTTTGCAAACGTGCTGCGGCAGTTGTTAACACATTTTCAAACAGACTGTCATCGGAATCCTCTGTAGATGTCCATCTATTTGATGGATTACCTGCATTATCAATGCATTGAAACTGAAAGCTGTGTAACTATGTCGCCAGAAACCAGTGTTACCCCTGAACTAGTTAGTCTTAGCTAATGCGCCCCCCCTTATTTCTTGCGGGCATTACTTGCGTCACACTACTCCACATCACTCCATGATATATAGCCCAAGCTGAATTTGGGTTTGTCTTGCAAATTTGCTGGTCACTTGATGGTCAAACCGCAACGTATACATAGACAAGTAGCAAACTGATTAACTTAAAGTGCCAACATTTTAGAGTTCAAGTTTTGCCGTTTATAGCTGACATTACTAGCTAGCGTTTAGATAGTATCTAACGGATGCGCTAACTATAACAACAAACACAATATAATTAGAAAGGTTTTCGCCTACATAACATACTTAATTGAGTTATATTTTTTACTATCTGCCAAATTCGCAAAAACTTTTAGTTGCAAATGCTGCAGCTCCATATCTGATGCTGCATCAAAGTTTGCTCTTAAGGAAATTGTTAATTAACTATTTTTTGTTGCATCTGCAAAAATATTTGCAAATCTTTATTTATTGGCGTTTTTTAGGTGTTTTTATGCAAATATGGCCAATAATTTGTCTGTCACTTCCCATATGCTTAAATAGAGGTGGTGTTAAACTTGTTGCCGCCACAGTAAAGCACGGCTATAGTTGCCACATCGCAGACTGTAAAAACCAATGAGTGATCGAATTAACGATGTTCTTGGGCAGCTTTAGCAGCTTTTGACAAGCAAAAAGGTAAATAAATTTTGTGCCCCATTAACAGTTAATGTCATTATGGTCGACAAATACGGCTATTTAACTGCAAGCTCAATGACTTTGTTTAAGCGCAAATCTACACATTTGCATAATCCAATGATCGAGCAGTAAACAAACTTAACGGGTTGAGCAATGTGGAAGTTGGGCGACATTTTGGGGATAAATTGAATTGTTTTGTTGGGCTAGAGACTTTGAATTCAGTGATGGAGATATGGCAAAACGCAGCCTGATACGCTGTAATGCACTTGCCACTAGTTCACCTCACGATTGAAAGTGTGCCGAAGGTAGATGAAGGAACCTCTACCGGCTATGCCCACTAGTATGATAATCAGCGAGTATTATGCATACAAAGAGGAACCTTTAGCTTCTTAGACTAACTCTATTCACTTGAATATAAAATGCTTAAGTATTTGCCGTTATGCCATTGACAATTTTCTCAATTAATCTTTTATATAAATAAAGTTTGTTCACCCTTTTTTACCAAGTATATGGCAACAAATGTGGTTGACATTTATATCATTGTGTAGGGAATTTTCGTAAGTTGTGCGAGATATAAGTTTTATTATTAATAAAACACAAGACGTCTCTGCATGTGTTGGTTACTGTTCACAAACTTTTTCTCAGTTGCTATTGTCATGACTCTCACACAAGCAGTGGGCGACCGCCTCAGCTTGCACTTCGGCTGCGTTTGTGCAAATAGCCGACAACTATTCCGTCCGTGCGGGCCCGTGTGGAACAACATGACTATTTTATATGTGTTTGTGACTCACAGCTCAGTGGCCCATATAACTCATAGAAAGAAAAAAATTTATGGATTTCAATTTGTAGTTGGAATCCGACTGCGGGGTTACCACTAGTATAAGTAAATAGGTAAAGTATTAAGCTTCGGCTACGTACAGCTGTATTTTTGATAATCTCGATATCTTTGGTAACACTAAGCGAACAGTTTTCGGAGTCTTTGCGGCTATTGAAAGAGAATCTGTTAGGGTTGCTCTAGTTGTAAATGAGAGCAAAACGAAGTATATGTCGAGTAGAGAGACGCAGCGGTTGGACTTGTAACGAGTTGAATACAATTAATGGGTGGTATTCAAACCCTCCAACATAATGTGGCCTACAACGGTTTTTTAGAACTTATACATTCGGACAACAACAGGAAAAGACTATGAACAGGTAACCCAACGATTTCGGCACTTCATAGTTGGATGTATGACAGGCACAGCTTTCCCTTCCGTTAGGCCATCTCGATTATGTGATTATATAGTTAATACGTTATAAATGTTTATTGCTTAAAGATAATAGGCAGACTAGCGAAAGACACGGAAACAGCAGAGATAAATAACTGACTTAATTTTGAGTGCATTTGAATTCGTACCAACTAGAAATTTTGTAATCACGCATACATATGTACTAACAAAGTTATATGAGGAAATGAGCTTTGAACCAACATAAGTTCTTTCGCACTTACTCAGCTCGTTTAAGGGGGTCAAAGATGAAAGCACTTTCACGGCAACAGTGGCTAAGAGTTTGGAATTATTAACACTAAGTCATACTTTTAACATGTATAGGTTCAAACTGACTGCCAAAATGTATAACTGAAAAAATCCCAAAAAAAATTAACAAACGTCGCTTATTTGGTTTTGGCGCCAATTTGAATCAATTAATAAATTAAAAATTCCGAGTGACTTCACTATAGCGAATAATTCCAAATGCCCCGTTGGCGGCATTGCAAATGCAATATAATCCCCTTTAACAGAACGCCGTGTTGCATGAATCTGCACTTTCTCTTTTTTTCTTCCTCCCACTACTTTCCCAACTCTTACTCCTTAACCACAGCTTTTGCCCATAGATGACGCTTTATTCAATTTGAATGCTAAACGCGCAGTTACAGACACTCAGATTGATGTTAAAAACTGTACTTTTGATGTTGTCAAAGTTTTCGGGTATCTTGGCACCAGCTTCATAATGAAGAACGATGACAGCATAGATATCAAGCGGAGAATCACTCTTACCAATAGATCTTATTTTGGTCTCAGTCGGCAAGTGAGTAGTAAAGATCTATATATAAGATGCACATCCTTCCCGTTTTGCTTTATGGAGCTGAAGCATTTGTGAAATTCTACATAGTCAAGCTAATTAAGGAACTAGAAAAACAATGATCTAGCTATTCTAAAGATTATTTAAGCACCTCCGCTCCTAATGTAAAACGCTTGGACAATAGGGCAAGGGCTTTGCTGTGCTTAACTAAAATTGGTTTTTATGAAAACGAACACACAATAAAGGCAACAATAGTTTTACATCTATTTTAAACCATTTCAGCATTTGGGACTACTGCATCAAATCTGAATCTTGCAACGTGAAGATTAGTGATGTATAACGTAAAAATACTTGGAGCATTTTCCAAAAACTTCATTACCTTAAATGCAAGATTTCAAATACTATAACATAGTTACGCCTCTATCAAAATCCATTGCAATTGTCGGAATTATTAAGCTGTTTTCCCAATTTTGAACAATAGCAAAAGAATGTTTGTTAACCAAGGATCGTGAGTTTGGACCTTGTCCACTAAGGTTTTATGACGCGCCCAGCCAGAACTACATCTTGCCATATAGCATTTCAAAAGTAACATCATAAATGTAAGCTACTAAATACTTTCGCGTATTATATGGTTTGCTCCCTTAATTCGCGGTTCAAATCTGACAAGAGCGTATCTGAAGCGTAAAATCGAGTAGCCCTTAGACAAATACTACGCTGAAATTCATACGGTATCTGCTTTTGGCGCAAGATGAGGTACACTTACGGCCTAATTCTAGTGCTATTGCTCTTATTCGGCTGTTTGGCGTTACTATTATGCCACTTGCTATTACGGTCGAAGGCCAAAATAGATGAGAACAATTACGGTTATGAATTTGAATCGAAAGTGCCAGTACAGTTAGATTCATGGCTGGAGCAGAGCGTGCGTGAAGATCTTAATAGACAGCGCATGCATCTTCGAAAGGCGGACGCCGTGTCCTCCGTAGGCAATCGGTTCGCTCTTCGGGAACACGGCCTGAACATAGAACTAAGCAATATACTCTCCTACATACGCAATCTACCTGATGTGCGTCACGAGCTCTGCAAGCAGCTGGAGCAAAATAATACGGATTATATAAGAGGCAGTGTTATTATTATTTTTTACAATGTGCCGTTGTCTGTGCTGCTGCGTACACTGCACAGTGTAGTAAAACGCAGCGAAGACTATTTGCTTAAGGAAGTGGTGCTGCTCGATGATGCCAGCTCTTATCCAGATTTAAAGCACAAACTGGAGTACTATGTGCACACAAGATTTAAAAATGACATTAAGTTGGTGCGAAATCCACAACGGTAGGCATTAGTTCTCTAATGAAATTGGTTTCACTTTTATGCTATTCTCGTAGACTGGGTACATCGTTATCACGACTAAAAGCTGCCAAATTTGCCACTGGAGAAGCGCTTATCTTCTTGGATGCCTACAGCGAACCCAACGAGGGCTGGCTGCAACCACTGCTGCGGCGCTTGGCGGAGTCACCAAACAGCGTTGTTATGCCTGTGCATGATGACATTGATGCCAATTACTTTACATACAAAGCTAAACCCATCACGTTAGGTGGCTTTAGCTGGAGTGGTATGTACTATGATCAAGTGGTATCCCAGAGCCACTTGGCGCGGTTGGGTCCTAGCTGCAACCAGCCGCTGCCCATATGTCCCCTAAGTACGCCTACTATGTCACCGCGCAGCATTTATGGACTGAGTCGCAAACTCTACAATGATATGATTTACTTCGATGACACGGTCAGTATCAATAGGGCTAGATTACCTAAAGTCAGCATATTTTAGAGGTCATCTATTCTATCAGATGGTCAGTGGCGGTGGAGATACCTTGGATATGTCGTTTAGCATTTGGTTATGCAGCGGCAGAATCGAAGTACTGCCCTGTTCCCGTGTAGGGCGCATAACATTGCATAACAGGTAAGTTTAGTTGCAATATGAGTAACTTTGGGTATATTTGTTTTTAATCTTTGTCAGCTACAAGCGTTTGTACAAATCACGCATAGCAGACCGTGGCAAAGTGGCAATGAGTTGGTGGGGCAAGCGGCATAATCTCTTCTTTTACTTTCATCCCCATATGAGTCCAAACTTATTCAAAACTACCAAGAGAAAGCGGGATTTAGTGCGTGACTTTCTTAATTGCAAAAATATAGACTGGTACTTGGAAAATGTGTACCCTGAAAAGCTAGTACCTTCCACTATGGTCAGCATTTTTGGCAGGTGAGTAAGTCAGGTTATGTCAAATAACATACGTAAAAATACAAATATTCCAAAGACTCAAAACACGGCATGAAGACTATTGTATGAGCGACCAGCTTATGGCAGATCCCAAATCAACCATGAGTCTGGTTGTCATCTATTGCAGTAAAATCCAATATCCACAATATATATTTTTCTATACTAAACAAAATCAGCTTCGTTCAGAGTTCCATTGTTTGGTTGTAGATCCGCACAGTCCTGCTCCGCTATTAGTTGAACTTGTGTCCTGCACAGACATTCCCTCACATTATTTGAAAAATTGGATACTGCACAAGAACTTTATCAGCATGCATCTACCGAATGGAACCTATTGCCTAGATCAATTCATATTGGGCCAGTATCGACGTCCTTCTATAAACCCATGCGATTTCCGGCGTCCTTCGCAACACTGGTCAATAGAGGCTAGTCCAACCAACACTACAACATTAGTTCCAAAGACCACGCCACAAAAAGCGAAAGTTAATAAAGCCACGAAACTAAAGCCTCTTAATAGCAATGGGAAAAAGAATGCTGCCAAAAAGCCAAAAAATCCGCCCAAAAAGATAAAACAAAAGCCGAAAATAGCGCAAAAGGCCAAAGCTAAGACTCGAATTCAGAAAAAGGTGATTATAAAGAATAATAAACGTACCCCCAAAAAAATGCAAAACAAAAAAATAAAACCAAAAATTGTAAACAAGAAATTACAGAAAAAAAATTTAAAGAAATCGAAACCTGCGGCTAAGAAAAAAGTACCCAAAAAACAACAAGCAAAAACCACGAAGAGGAAACAAATAAATAAAAAACCAGAAGTGCCAAAAAAACAAGCCAAGCCAAATAAAAAATAAAAAATGATTTGGGTTTGCTTAATATATAAGTTTAAAAACATAAATAAAAATAACGACTAAATTCGATGTTTGCTCTATTCTTGGAAATTTTTTCGTCAGCTAAAATAAAAATGTGCCTTAAGGCATTATACTTTTCGTGTGCATATAACATAATATTCATCACATATTATATAAGGAAACATACTTAGACGTACTAATAAGCCGGATCTTTACGCTTTAAAAATTATCGTTTAAGGAGCATAAAACCGGATTTTAATAAGCCTTATTCATAATAATGTTGTAATTATGACTATTGTCAATTCCGAAACAGATTTAGTTCTTTGGAATGCGAGGGCGGCCTGTTACATTTCTAGTCTGGGACACTTTTGTGTTTTAAGGCCGCAAATTGTCGAAAATCATAATCAATCTTCGATGTCTGGAGTTTTTGACGCATCCTGTCTTTCCATTAACTCTTAGAAATTGTGTGTGTTACATGTATCTTAAAGTCTGAAAATATCTCTACTCCTTCAAATGTTATGATTTTCGTCGAAAACCAATTTAGACTATCCCACTGTGCGACGTAACAATTCCAGAAAGACGTATGGGCACCTCGCTGGCTTCTATGTTACTTGCAGCAAGTCCAACATCATAATTGACTCCGTCAAATGCGAAAATGTTTAATTCATTCCATTCGCTCAGACAGGCTGAGTCCACTAAGCACCTTGGCGGAACACTCCACAGGAGACTCACTTTAAGGAGACACGTTGGTGTCATAGTTGGCACCTGTAGAGCCAAGCAAGCTTCACTGGTTGCTATATCCTAGCAGCAGGCAGTCCCTCAGTCACGGCGTAAAAATCTTGAAAATCTCTGCAAATTGGAAGCGTAAACGGTTCCAGACCCTCCAGAATAAAACCTCGTGCCTGGTATATACACGTTTCCAAATAGAAGCCAACTTTTTACCGAAAAAAAGGAAGAAGTTTTTAAGTTTTTTTTTTTGGCACTTATGGAACATGGAACTAACAGGAGTTTGTGGTATATCATACAACGAAATGCGAATCGTTTTTTTGCTCGAATACCACAATATCAGAACAGCAAACTGCTACGAAACTGCTGGGAAAATTATTAAATAGTTTTCGGCGCTCGGACTAAAATTCATAACAGGAATGGCTGAGTTACTTTATGAGTTTTATGCTACATAAATACTATATAAAATCGTAATTGCTTGCAGCGTTTAATTAGTCGTCGTGTTCGATTTGCCGAACTGAAATTGTTTATATCTTTTTTTCGTGATTTGCCCTAGTTAGAGTGCTCCGGCGATTGGCTTATATGATCATAGTTAGTGTACTGGGAGACAGGTATGAGTTTTAGCCGTTGGCACAGTCTCCATAAGCCAGATCTTGTTGTTGTTGTGTTGCGTCGCGGTCAGTTGTTGTCAATCAAGTTGCCTTCGTGTTTACTAGGCCTAAATTAGGTTACGCAAACTGAAACACTTTTAAGCATCATTCAATGAATTGAACATAGATACGGGGTAATTAGACTTTGGTACGGCTGTAAATGGAGCACTTGCATCACCCAGGTAAAGAATATGCAATTTGGCTAATATAACCAAAAGGTGGATAGTTAATTATCGGGATTGTAAAACAGTAATTGATTGACAGAGTCCCATAAAAGTTATAACAAGTTCACATGCAATTTGTTGTTATTGTCAATTTAGCGCTTACGCCCAAAGCCAAATCTGTCAGCTTTATGTTCAAGCATTTAACGTACTCACAACATTTATACATAAGTATATACATATGTATGTAAATATATACTTTTTAGTTGTTGGTTCGCCCATAACTCACGCTGAGGTGAAAGGTGCACACGGCTATACATATTGCTTTTGTATGGTCACAATAGGAGCGAGCAGTGCCGAACACTGGCTTACAAACGAAAACGAAACTAATTCCGCCTGTGAAAACAATTAAATTTAAAAATGTTTTCATTTTTATACGAATTGACGCCCATTTCTAAAGCTCTCTAGGCAAGTGTGTGCTATTTTGGAGTGTTCAAAATGAGTAGAGTTTTTTTGCCATGGTACCTTTTACCGCTTACTGCCAATTCGCTTAAACCATTGTGCATATAATTAAAAATTTGAATTTCTCCAGAAGTGTGATTACCTCACCTGCCGTTCAACGGATCCACACGCGGATGCAGCCACATACAATGAGACATAGCTCCGTGTCTTTGTATACATTGTTTTAGGTACTTACGATCTTAAGTCGCTCACTTTTTTCCTGAACAGGTGTATAGGTAATGATCTTGCCTACAATAATTACTCATATTTTTGTGAATATGCGCCTTTCAGAGTTATGTACAAGCAACCTACAATTGTTGGCCCGGCTGCCACATTTTTGCCATTGACACTATCATAGAGCGTAGATCGCTGATCAGCACAGAGTCGTGATCAATTGTCCACTCGATGCTTGCACAAGCAATTGTTTTTATTGTTTAGTTTAAACAAAATCATAATCTACAATTGTGGCCGGAATGGAGTCAGCTCTAGTTGCAGTTACAGTTACCCCGCAACGCTCAGTTAGATGCCAATTTTCGGGTCAAATGTTGCTTGATTTTTCTATATATTTTTTTTCCAATTTAAATCGCATAACAATTAGATTGTTATAAAGGCGCAACTGCACGGCGGCTAAAATGAAATAAAACCGGAATTGAGCTGAATTGGTAACAAACGAGGATTTATTTATCTAAGCAGCCAGCTAAGCATGAGTCGTGGCTTGCTTTTCTTATATACAAGTATTACCCTACTACCTATGGCTATTGTGGTTTAGGCAATAAATCGCGCATGCTCAGGAACAAAGCGTAAACATGGCGACAGACAGACAGACAGATCCATAGACAGAGAGTGACCAGACCCAGTAACCAAGCGGGCTTGTGCCTTTGCGTAGGTCGTCGAATGGGCAGCTTTTGTGCAATTGGCGATTTGAGCCAATGAATGAATGTCCAAGCCCAGACAATGCGTACTTATTTAACATTTTAATCAAAACATAACCAATTCAAATTAGCAACTGTTTTTTATTTTACTTCACTTTTTGATGCTAAGCTATGCATTGCATAAAAGACAAAAAAAAAAATGGCGCTCCTCTCGCTATTGAGTGAAAAAATTTCAACAGGTTCCGTCAAATTTGATTGACTGAACACACAAGCGCTATAACTATAATATTGAGTATACGTATAAGTGTCTGCGTGAAAGGTGCAGGCTGAGTCTGTTGTTCATAAGCCGAGCCGAGCCGAGCCGAAAGCCCCTTCCAATTTGCAGAGAGTTGCAGAGTGCAAAATGTTGTTAACGTAATCTGAATAAAAAAATCATATAAAACCCACACACTACATGGAAAGCTGATGTAGCCAATACAAGCAAAATTTGCTTAAAATACTATTAATATACAATTTTAGCATAAAATAGCTGAATTTGGATATGACTTATCTAACAGCCACTAAAGAAGAAAATGGCAAACATATTGCTTATTTAAGTTTAAAGCGAAATACTTTGTGAAATGACATGAAAGTAACGGTTCATTTCTGTTTAGGTCTTAGCTTGTCACTGTAACGCAATTGTATGAAGTTTTGATTAAATGAATGAGCAATTAGTGAATCGTCGTCATTAAAAAAAACATCTGGCAACGCTGTCTCACGTCTTAGGACTAAATGATTCAATGATTCGGCTTCAAATGACGTTCATTGACATTTTATGATCATTCAAATCCGTTTCCGTTCTTAGTCCTTTTCCATTTCTATTTACACATTTCTTTTTCCTCTTTATTTTTTGCGTCTCTTTTGCTGTTTAAAGTTCATCGGAGGCGGCTAAGAGAAAGGCACCAAAAGTGTAAGTTTATTGATGCTGGGAATACTTTTGTGCCAAAAGCATAGAAGTTCCGATCAGACTTTCTTGTGCATAAGACTTATATACTAAGAAAATGGAATCACTTTCTTTTTGTCGTCATCCCAAAGCGAATTCGAAATGCAAATCGATGGGATCTGGACTATTTTAATTTTTAATTTAAAAAGTAAGGAAATCTCAATGGCTAAACACTTCAAAGCTCATCATCATAACGATGATTCGCGATGATAAAATTGTTCCGTACTGATAGAAAACAAGCATCTCTAAATGCTACGATATACATATGAAAAAACTCGAATATTCTTGAAATCTAGACGACTTTCATATGATGAAAGTTTAAACCTTTGGCTACAACTTCAAGCTTTTGCTTGAGTTTGTTTAAGGGGGCCTTCTATTGAAAAAAGGTAAACATAGTTTTAATGATAAGAGTCGCACGAGTTTCCATTTTGTAACTCTATCAGCACATTTTTGAGCTATTTTGTATAACTTTTGATGTATTTAACCGATCGGCCAATTTCAAATTACATGAAAAAATGCGCATCTTTCGGTAAAATTTTGTGTCGCTAGGTCTTATGGTGTCGCACATCTAGCGACTAATACAGACGGACAGACGGACGGACGATCATGGTCAAACCGCTACCCGAGGCAATGATAAGAATTTTAGCCCTTATAGTCTGCCGCGCCTCCTTCTGCCTGTAACGTACATTGCACTAATCCATAATATCCTTGTACACTATATGTAGAGTATATATACATATATTTATTTATATCGCCGATTCCGATCATTAAAATAAATATATGTCGTGTGATAGTCAGCTAAGACCAGGTGGAGTGTATGGTAGCTAACCAAGTGGTAGCGACAGATATCACCCTGGCTATAGCCAGGTTAATAGGATGGAAGTTTTCGCCATGTTCTGCCAGTACCTAGGCCCTCCTACTAAGAGAGTAAGATATTAAGTACCTAAGATGCTCAGATACTAAGATTCTAAGATACTAACATACTTAGATACTGAAATACTAAGATACTGAGATACTAAGATGCTCGGCCTTTCGGAACACATTCACCTGCGTGTGTTGTCCAAAGTCATTATGCATGGTCGCAACACCTTCGCAGAAATTCCAAACTCAAATGCTAATTTATAATCGACAATTAAGATGATTTTATCTAACCATATAAAACTCTAACTCTTGGAGAAGAGTAGTTTACTAAGCAACATTAAATTTGGGCATCGTCAACATACTCATTGATTTTTCATGACCGCAGACCTAACATTTCATGTTATTATGACATTCTCAGAACAACTAAAATCGTCTTAACATCTTGGAAATATGTGAACAGGAAAGAAAAAAGAGCTTGGCTAAAACATATTTGTTCCATTAAATTATTAATCAATTGAAATGTTCGCAAAAAATAAAATCTCTTAAAGAATATAGTCCCGTTCCCATTTTGACGGAGCTGTGTGTGTTGCTTGCAGGGATTCCAAACTCAGACTGAGCGGCATATACGCGATTCCTCAACGTGCTATCAAATGCTGCTTTATAATCGACAAAGAGATGGTGGGTGTCGATTTGGTATTTTCCAGGACTTGGCGTAGTTTGAACATGTGTTCTATGGCAAACTTGCCAGACCTAAAACCAGAGTAAGGTTCTCAGGAACCCTAAATTGAACAAAAATATGTATATTTTAACCAAAGGCCGTAAATTGAGCTCCAAATATTTTTCTAGTGTAACAGCCCAAACATTTAACTGTCATTAAGTTTTTTCACAAAAAGGTTTGTATTAGCATTCGCAAGTACAGTACTTATACTTTAGGTCTGCAAAGCTTTCGATAAACTGCGACGTGCCTTACGCGAGCTTTACGAGAGTAATCGCTCTTCGCCAAAAACCAAAAGCCCAAAACCGAGACAAACGTGTCGTAAACCGCCTACGTTTACAGCTATCTGACAGCTGTTTTAAGAACGATAACTCGAAACGTGACTTTGCACATATGTACGATATGTTTCATGCATTCGAGTGACTAAACTTTATTGCGTAGGTAATGGCAATAGCTGGCTAATACATACATTTAAGCAACACGGAACCAGATATATTATACGTATAAGCCCATGCATATTTTGATTGCAACACATTTAAAATAATTTGAATAATTATCACTTTTGAAGGAAAACAACCGTTTGCGGTTGTTTCGAACCGAAAGGCTGTACATTACGTCAAAAGGAAACCAAAATTTAAAGAAAAAAACTGCGAAAAGCATAAAGCTATGTTGCGGTGCATTTAATTAAAATTCGCCATTATGAAAACAATAACGGGAATTACTCCTAAGTAATTCCAGACAAACCTTTCCTTTAGCGGTGCTTTGCAAGATTTATTTGATACATAAAACTCAACTCAAATTAAAGTCATCAAATCCACAATGACTTGAAGTGTGATTGATTGATGCAGCACGAACGAATGCAGTCATTACGATTTGCATTTCTACTGACTTTGTTGGGACTTTCATATGCAACATATTTGCTTCTTTTGGCAGTTTGTGTGTTGGTCTGGGCAACGATTATGACATACTGCAGCACTAGACAAGCATTCAAACCGTTTGGGGCAACCGCAGGCAACCATGATGGGCAGGGGGACATGGTGCATGCGGCAAGTGCAACAGGTTGTTTATGCTTTCCTCCACTTGTCGAGTGCAACGGCAATTACAAATCTTACAACAAGCAACATGCGGTGAAGGTGATGGCAAAACATTTGCCACATAAAATCAGCGCTTGTAAAATGCCAACGAGTCGAATTGATTTCCAAGTAGCTGCACAGTAATTGCAGCCGATGTGACACCCACACGAATGCCCCACAACTTACCGTTCTGCTGTGGGTTGTAGATATGGTGAAATTTGGGGCGAAGAGTTTTGTATACTCTTTGTTCTTTCTGCCAAGCCCATCGTTTCAAGCGGTGATTTTAGCAGCTTTTGCATTAGCTTTGTCAAGCCTAAACCTCTAACAGGCAAAACTAAGCTCCTGGAAAGAAAATGTCTGAAATTATGGCCTATAGAGCTACTTCCCCCGTATGGTGAGTTTGTCGTATGAGGCGATTTATAATGACACTGGGTACTTCCGAGACCAGTAGGCCTTAAAAGAGTTGTGCGTAGGGTTTGGGACCCACCACATAAAACCACAATTCCAATGAAGGAATGTATTTACGTCAGGCCTTAACGCGATAACGGATTGTTATGGACAAAATATTAACAAAATATAATTTTTTTATTTTTTTTAAGTAATAGGTGGAAAAAATCTGAAGGCCGCCTCAGCGCAGCCTTGCCGGTTTAAGCCAAAATAAAAAACAGATGAACTTCGTATTAATAGTTTTTTTTTTGGCAAAAATAAAAAAATAACTATAACTAAACACAATAAAAAAAAGGAATATTTTTTGTGGTAATGCTCCAAAAAAAAAGTTATTGTTAGTCGAGTAGCATAAATGTATACTCCAGTTGGGGGAAAAACGTACTATTAGCAGAAGATAGGCATAATTTGGCTTTTTTTTTCGAAAGACAGATATGTATTGACACTTTACCTATCAAATGGGATCACACATGAAACCAGTCAGTCCCAATTTAAATTTCGAAGCTGTAAGCAAATCCAGTGGAGTTACACAAGTCGAAAAATGTAATTCCCAACTTACATATGTGAGTTACATATGTAAGCATTAGTAAACACCTTTAACGTTAATTTTGAAAGCTTTCTGAAAAATTTGCTCTATTGGTTTACTCTACAATGAAAACAGCTATCGCGTTTTTAAAGAAATATTATAACATTTCTAGAATTATTTAATTATACCCTGTACACAAAGTTTAAAAGGGTATTATAGGTTTGTGCAATGTATATAACAGGCAGAATGAGGCGTGGCATACCATATGTTCAATGGACAAAAATGCTCAGGAGTTAAAGCAAAAAAAATTTACCAAAAGATGCGCATTTTCCCGAAAAAGAGCATGTTTATCGAATTAAGTCGATATCTTAACCCCTTCCCTTGTGACAGATTTTCGCGGCTTACAGCTGCTTCGTTGAATCTATCGACTTGAAACTCGACAGAGTTTGCGTCATGTTTATGTACATCTATGTTTTAAAAATGATCGAAATAGAATAAGTACATCAAAAGTTATAGTCAAAAATCGGCTGATTTCACCCCCTTCGCCAATACACTACTCCAAAATTCCTCTGCATGTAGATATGAACGCTGGTCCACACTGGAGCTACAAAATTTGGTGTGGAGACTCTTGTGAGCCAAATCATTAAAACTGTATTCCCCTTTTTTAATAAAGGCCCCCTTTTCCCAATTTACCTTTATTACTGCCGCACCCCGCAACATATTGATGTGAAAATTGCGTTAGATATTCATAAAAGTGTTTATGATCTATGTTTCAAAATTCAACGACATTGGCCTAAAAATACTGGAGTTATGAGCATAAAAGTAATTTTTGCTCCATAATAATCAATCACAATAGGAAAACTTGTCAATTGGTAATTCCCAATAGGAAAATGTTTACATGCATATCGATCTTATGAAAAGAGACATAAATGTGGATACTTCTGTTCCCATTTTACCTTTTATAAAGAAAAAGGATACAGGGTATTCCACTATCGGGCACCGTCCCGACTGTCTGCATCAAATTTTATTATACCCTGTACACAAAGTGTAAAAGGGTATTATAGGTTTGTCCAATGTATACAACAGGCAGAATGAGGCGTGGCATACCATGCATATGTTCCATGGGCAAAAATGATCAGGAGTAATAGTCGAGTCAATATAGCAGTGCCCGGCTGAACGTCTGTAGGTCCTTCCGTATGAACGTCGAGATCTCAGCCACCATAAAAGGTAGAGGCACATAAATGGTACCAATAGAATCATGTCGATATCTTGCCCCCTTCCCCCGTGAGAGATTTTCACGGTTTACACCCACACCATAAAATTAGATAGAAACTTTAAAAGATAAAGGTAATAATGTGACAATTTTTGGCCAGTAATCTCAAACTATGGTAATCTCTTTGTAACCCAGAAACGTGCAGCTGTCACTGACCTTGCTGCGGGGAAAAAAATTCAGATATTTTTCTGTGTTGATTATTCTAAATTGATAACATCATCAGCTAACTTTCTCTATGGGAAATATTTGTCGGAAGACAAAATGAAGTTCACATTTAGTCTTTTAAAAACAGATTTAACACCTAACTGCTTTCATATTAGTTGTAGAAAAATTATTTGATTTTTTATGAGTTGAAGTCAAAGGGTTAAAGGAAAAAGGAGATTGATTATCTAGCTTGCATTAAATAGCTTAGTGCTATAAAACTAATGTAATATCTTTGTGGAGTGGAGTTCATGGCACAGTGATGGGATCAAATTTGTCAGTGCATAGTCAAAACGGTATTAAGAAGTCTTCTTTTGACCAGTCTTTATGGTATATCACATATGTCCTTCCAACTGATACAAAGATTACGCCTTACTTAACATATCACGCTACAAGCAAAAAATAAAGGCCAATACACATTATAACATCAACCACAACAATTCCAAATAGCATAAGATACTTTCGTTGTACCGCAAATTACAAGGTTATGGTTATGGTTCGCAATGTGTCAAAAGGCCTCTAAATTCGCAACAGGTGCGCTTGTACACTCACTCAGTGAACCACATTAGCCACACTTTTAATTAGCTTTGGCAACTCTACACCAACATATAAATTAAATTAAACACACATACAAAGACACATAGATACAGTATGTACTCGAGCAGTACATATATACATACATATGTACATAGACTTAAGCAAAAGTGTTGATGATTGATTTCTCCTGCACCATTGGAATTTCAATTCGCAAACGAGAGAGTATTAATTGAGATCAGCTGACCCTCAGCAAAGTTTGAGAGAGAGAGGGAGTGACAGGGGCATGACAGCTCAGAGAAAGATCTGAGTGTAACAATGCAAAAGAGATTGTTTTTATGCATTTATATGTATATATATGTCTTTCTTCAGCTTAGCAACAATGGTCAAAGTGATAGGCGAAATTTCTTTTATATATATGTATGTATTTATTTCTTCTTCTTCTTAACTGGCCATAACAACCCGTTATCGGGTTACGGCCTGATGTAAATACATTCTTTCATTGGAATTGTGGTTTTACGTGGTGGGTCCCAAACCCTACCCACAACCCATTTAAGGCCTACTTGTCTGAAAAGAACCCAGTGTCATTGTTAGTCGCCTCATACGACAAACTTTGACCTGCTGAGGTGGAATTGTCTGAACCGCTCACCACGCGGGGGTATATATAATAGTTGATAAAATCAAAGTCAAAATGTGTAAATAAAGAACATCAAACTATCAAAAGAATCAATAACTTAATAATATCGAACTATGCGAAACATTCAACTTGTTTTAGAACAGATAGTGAACGAATAGTGAACTGTAAAAGTTTCATAAAATTAAAACGCAACACGAACCCAGCCACCTTCCGCACTTACGTTTGGAAAAATGGTAAGATTTGAAAATCAAAGTATAGCATGTTCAGAAATTGTTCTTATTTTTTAACCCTTTTGCTATCTTTGCGACAAACTGACTATTTTAATAATGTAATTTTTTTTGGTATAAATATTTTTTTCGTGATAATTGTATTCCTTGACTGCACTAAAAACAATGCTGTTTCGTAAAAAAAAAACGTCCAAACTTTTTTCGCTGTTACCTTTATTAGTCTAAAGGATTTTGAGACGCTTATAACATTTGTGGGTAATTTTGACCCGATTGGTGTTTTAGCACAAGTTCGTATTTGAAATATCATTTTATCGATTGCAAGCGTGTAAAAAATGTGCTAACAAACTGCGGAAATATATTTTTTTATACCACCATGCACCCCGTCTAAGCGCACCACTCTACACTCCGTGATACCAAAGGCAGTTAATAAGCTTTCTACCCTCTCGGCGTTCAACAGCCGCATTGAAACCTTACGACTAGACTGCTTCACCACCCATGATTCAGCGCCATGATATCATCTGCGTAAGTAAGTAACTGGATACTTTTATAGATCAATGTAGTCTTGCTCCAATGTACTTTGGCCTTTGGAAACACATGTTCCATCATAAAGTGGAAGAGTTTGCAAGAGAGAGATTGTCTGAAGCCTATCTCGGTATAAAAAGGCTCGAAAAGCTCTGGGTTCAGAAGAAGCAGGGCGAAATCTTACGCCTCCGGTACTCTGCAACCAGGGACCTTAAAAAACTCTCGAAATCAAATGAAGTGTTAAACTGATAAAGAAAGCAAATGTTAGCTCCAATTGAATCTGCTCATATCAGAATATATTTAAGTAATTTCTAAGATCATTCTCTGCATCTTTGATTGACTTCAGTAGCCGGATCTACCCCGGAATTCGTTCAATGTTAGATTTTCCAAGGGTTGGATTTAAATCCTAAGTCCATGTCTTGCACTCTTCCATGGCTAAGGGCGTAATGTATCTATCGTCTCTTCTGCTATATTGGCAGTAGTGACCGGTTAAAACGCAACACCACGCGGAATTCAAGGTATTACACGCGAGTTTGGTGTCAACCACTGCTACCACGATACTCCCACAAAGGGGCCGACCTCAATGAACAGGCTTGGAAAAACTTGAACCCATGGTACTGAAATTAAGGGCTTTTTGTCGACCGCATGAATACAACAGGATCGATCACTATTCCAGCAGTGCTACTTTCCCTTTAGTTCCAAGGCACAATTTTCTGTCTACTACTAAACAACTGGTATTTACCTTGTTTATGGCTCTAAAAATGTAACTGTTCATTGTCTGTGTGTTTATCAACATTGTGTTAGTGCATTTGGTTACCATTAGAAAAGTGACAGACTTATAAGACATTTGGAAGTATTCAGGTGACGTATAAGTATAGGAAGTACTTAAAGCCACTCCTAAACATTTTATTTTGATGACTTCGTTTTTGGATAGCTTATGAGCGCATTGTTTCGTTGCAGTTGAAAAAGGCTTCAATTTGTTGGCGAAATTGACTAAAAGATACTTGATACTGAGCCATAACTTGCAGAATATTTGAGATGTTGACCAATAGCACTTACAATATGCTTCATATTTATAGATGAATAATCTAGTAGCTTACCTGGTTAATTATCTTATTCCGTTTGTGCTTTTTGCGTTAGTTATTTTAAGATACAAATCTTAGCACAGTAAGTCAAATGGCAACAAAAAATGAAAACGGAAACCAGCAAAAGACGAAACATTGTCACCGCATAGCGGAGTTTTCAAGGCCTTTCCCAAACCATACCCATGTTCGATACGCTGCGACCTTTGTGAAGGGTACACCAAATTGGGTTTACGATTCAAGACACTCCCCGCAAAAAACACTAATACACCAATAAGCCATTAGTGCAAAAACCAAATCCAAATCAAAATTTTCAAAAACTTCAAACAATATTTCGCCGCCTTTTGAATTTATAGACGTGGACCTTCCATGTGTTGACACAATACTCTGATTATTGCATTTGGATTTGCCCCCGGCTACTGCATGCTACTAAGACAAACATTTGTTGTTGCAATTGTTGTCAGTGTCGCGTTGTATGTATCTAAGTGTGTTTGTCTGTATGCTCTACATAATTGTCAATCGACAGTGTAATAAATCAAAGCTGTACCTCTTGGGGCAATACCAAGTCATTCGTCTGTCTGGCGGAGAAACAAATGTTGCAGATTTCTGTGCTTGCATTTATAATTATTTTCATTTGTTATTTATATTTTTATTTCTGCATTTAATTTATACAATCTTTAATGAAACGCTCATTTTGTTTGACGTGTAATGAGACGGAACTAAATGGTTTGATATGCTTGTCAAAAAGTATTTACAAGTACGCTATTTGTGCAGCTGCAAAGTACACTAGCAAAAAAAATAAGGCATCCGGCAGAAAGCTCTTTAAACATTTTTTTTTATTCTGGGTGCATTGAGTACGTGCATTCTAGTTACTTTTTCTTCAGAAATTGGATTTGAATAAAGGCACGTTCGGTACTTTTAAAAAATGTAAAAAATTAACGGTGCCTGCTTAGAAAATAAATAGCAATAATTTTTATCAAAAAAAAGTGGAAATAAATGCCAGAAAAACTATTACTTTATAAAATGGTAGAGGTAGAGAAAAAAACAAATAGAATAATAATTGATTCTATTCTATATTCCAAGTATAGAATCACAACAATTTATTTCCCTTAATAATGAGATGTTTCTAGAAATACTCTTAATACGCACAACTGATATCTTCTTCTTAACTGGCCGTAACAACCCGTTATCGGGTTACGGCCTGATGTAAATATATTCTTTCGTTGGAATTGTGATTTTACGTGGTGTGTCGCAAACTCTACGTACAACCCTTTTAAGGAAAAAAGAAAGAAACCAGTGTCATTATTAGTCGCCTCATACGACAAGCTTTGATCTGCTGAGGTGGTATTCTCGAACCCGCTCACCACACGGGGGCACAACTGATATAGCCAGCAAAAATGATGACTTACTTGGTCTATGTCTAATCACAACACTGTGGGTACCCGTCTGTGTCCTGGTTGGGGCTAAATTTTGGAGCGTTTAGAAGAAAGTCTTTTCCCAGGTATTTGGTGGGCGGATTTAATCAAAAGAAGTGCTCACCCATATCCCCTTCTCCTTCGTAACAGTCTAGCTGCATAAGCGCCAAACCAGTCAGTGTACAGTAATAGAACACCAATAGCTGGACATCTGTCCATAAGTTACCGTAGCATTAATGATTAACATTGGCTCAGGTAATGATTGGACTATGTTTGTTCGGCCGTCCGTTCATCATTATGAATCGATAGTTCTGCAAGTCCATTAGGGCTCAAGACACAAAATTGTCCCAAAAGATGCGCGTAATACCGGGTAAGATAAAGATTTTTGAATTGGGTTGACATCAGCACTGTTTTCTTTCAGATTTTGTGAAAAGAGACGTAAAAGTAGATACTTTCGTTATTATTCTGTATTTAAAATTGGTGTGTCTTGTTATCTCCACTTTCTCAGAGTTCCCGTTCACCCGGAACCAACGACAGACTTAAAAGAAACTGCGTCTCTACATGAGACGTGTAGAGATTTGCGACAGTTTATGACCGATATCGAATTTGATGACGAAACTTTTGTATTCGAAAGCCGAAAGTCTCTAAAGCATGATATTGCCGATTATATTGAGCTGTTCTGAAAAGATGTTCTGAACGGAAAAGAGCCGTTCATAAAGAAGAAGGTGGCGTCGGAGGTTTCAGGATCGCATTTGTTATTTATTGAAAGGAGTGATGTGGTTGGTACTCAACACATTAGTCTGTTTTGAGGGGGACAATTCGTGTTTCGCTAAATTAGAGAAGCAATGAAATTCTGAGCTATTTGGGGGTCTTAGTCACATCGTCTTGCAGCGGAAAGTTAGGTATGGCATCGAGGGCTATACTTGGTTGATTACCATATCACTAATACCATACAATACCATTTAAAGCAAAGCAAGAATAAAATTTATTGAGGGGACCAAGAAAAAGACGTTTATGCCTGAGAGTGAAAGGGTAAGTGATACTGTTCGAAGAGTGAGCATAGTGAAATAACACAAAGCCGGCAAGAAAAAAACCAAAAAAACAAAGTGATAGTGATAGACAATAAACTTAGAAATAACTTAGATTTCTTTTAATTTGTGCAGTTACTCTTAAAAACATAGCCGACTGTTTCTTTCAGTGTACACAGTAAAAAAAAAGCCCAGCACATATATGGAAAGCGGTTAACCAAGAAGGAACTGCAATATCAACAGTCGATGAAAAGAGATCAACCCAAATCAAAGCACAACCGTTATATTTGCACTAACGATCTACAAATTGGGCGACTTGGTAGGTAGCAGCTCATAGCGCGTAATTCGTGTGAACAGTTTCTAATTGGGCATTGGTCATATTCTATTTTGCGCCAAACCAATTAGCTACGTGCGTTTCCTTTTCTGGCGTTGCAGCAACCACGGCGACAGAACGTACACTCCACTTAGACTAATTGATCTGTCCGGACGGAGTTTGGCGGCCAGTGACAACAACGGCAACACTTCCATAATTTTGCAATATAGATTTTTATAGATTTTTGAATGTGTAGCAACAACAATAGCAACATCCAACGAATCCAAAGCGCAGGTGAGGCAAGTAAGTCAGTGCGGCAATTAAAAATCAATTTGGACATGGCGGACGGCATTCGGTCATTTTGCGGTATTGGTATTTCTCTTTCGGATACAATTCACTCCGGGTATTTGCTTGTCGGTCGGAGTGCTGATTGCGCATATTCGGCATAAGTACTAAGAGCCGTTGGCAGCTGGAAATGTGACCTTGATGCCGTTAAAATTTTAAAAATGATATGAAAAAAATGTGCGGTCTGGTGCCAAGGGTGGGGCCAACGCAGAGTACAACGCACGTTTGTTGGGAATTCTATTAATTAATGAACTGCTTTCAGAGCCATTTAATTAGTGCAACATTTTGTCTTATATTGCCAAAAAAAAAGAAAAAAATGAAATGTTGCTTAAGTTCAGCCAACTAACAACTCAATAAAAAGCGTTAAAACTGGCCACAGGCTGAAAAAGCGTCCAATGGGCGAGCTCTCATTTGTTAAATTGCAACTCCAAAGGGTTCGAGATTAAATTATGAAATTCGCAATTCGGAAACTTCAATTGAAACTGACAACTTGGTCAACTTCTGTGCCCAGCCTCAAGCTGGGAGCGCACCAAACCAAAAGTCATGACAGTGAACTCGTGCTGGCTGGAGGCGTCTGCCGTAACACAAGACCCAGCCGGGACAGCCGGGACAGCCGACGCCGCCACAACGTGCTGCAATTGTGCCAGTTACCCAGAAACTGCAATGGAGGGCAACTGTCATAGGCAAAAATATTGTCATAATTTGCAGCAATGAAAATCAAACTAAAGTCAAGCTAAATGTTGCTAATTTGGCAAGTTTGCGGCCAAATGGCCAAAAGTGGCCCAATGCGCTTGTTGCAACAAGCAAACAAGCTGCAACAACAAAAATAATAGTAATCATAAAAAAATTGTAGACAGCAAAAACACAAACTAAAAAGGAGCATTCAATTTTGCATAAAATCGTGATTCATTTTTGGGTTTATGGCAAAAGTGTTTTATTTTTTTTGGGTGTTCCGGAGGAAAAAAAACCTCATGAAAAAACCCAATAAATTTGTTAACTAAAAAGCGTCTTTGGTTTTTTTTGCTTCTCAGGCCACTTTGGGCGGAGGTGTTTTGCCGCTAAGTAAAGCAACAAATTCTGCTCTTTCGGTTTCTATTTTAGCTTGGACTTTGCGCAGATTGAGATCTTTTATTTGGCCAGCACAATGAAACCAAAAGTGAAGGTATTTTAATTTTGAATAGTTTTTTCAACTATGTACTTCTTTGTGTTAAAAGTTCGAACAGGTTGGTGCTCGAAGTCATAGAAAAAAAATGCCACGGATATAGCCGTTGAACTGAGATTCAACGCGTTTGGCGCCGCCGACACGCCCAATAATGTAATTTTTAATTTCCAAACACCGTATTTCTTATAGCTTATATACACATTTCAATATTTGTATTAACTCTACAATAACTCATAATAAATTGTCTTACAAATTTATCATTGCAGCTATAACGATTGCTCTTTGTCGGTGCAGAGATAAGCCACAAAATTAAATACCAGCTACTCCTAACACAATAAATTAGCCAAACTGCCGGTTGTACCTATATTTATAGAAAAGAAAAAATGGTTTTAATTTGGCGAACCACCCACACAAGTGCCCCTGTTAAAGCGTAACCAATCACTTTAGGCCCGGCTTATATAAGCAACAAAACGCTGTGAAAGTCTGTTTAAAACATAGCGAAATATAGTTCGAAAATGCAACTCTTCATAATAAAAACTCTTCTTATCGTTTCCTGTTTAATAAGTCTCAGCTCATGTCAAGGTCATGTATCTTCCTTCCTAAAGGGTAAGTTTAGAGCAATGTCATAACTTTAACCGCCAAAATCATATCTCTCGCTCCTCCTAGTCTGCGTGCGCAGTGACGTCTGGGTGCAATGCATCCCTGCCTGCCCCAGACTCTGCTCTGTGTATTATTACAAGCGCAACTGCAAGCCACGTCCCTGCACGGAAGGATGCGCCTGTATGGATGGCTGGGTTAGAAGAAACTCAGAAATGGGAAAATGCATAAAACGCACGGATTGCGATCGTTTTATTTTGTGAATAATAACATATAAACTAAAGCTCTTTTCTTATTGTTTTCGCTAAGTCTGCTGTAGTTTTCCATATCCAATTGGCGGGCCATTAGTTATGCGCTGCTCCAGTGCGAATTTCTCTCAGCAGACCAGATCAAACCGATTTCTAATTACACATAAACACACATACAGGTGTTAGGAAAAACAATGGACTTTTCGTAACGGGACAGAAACGATAAATTCGAGCAACCGAAAATCACATACACTTGCTTATCGAGACTGCTACAGAGTGTTGTGGAAAAAAAGTAGATGCCTATGCAGGAAAGGTTCAATCCAGGAGATCTTAAGAATAGTTAATCTCTACCTCTTTTAACGAGACTCTTGAACCGACTTATACCTTTACTACACTAGAGGGGTTTTCGTGAGATCCCTTTTAACTAAGGTCAATCCAACTCTTTTCCCCAGGCGATTGCTCCATCTGATTGACATTAGGGTAATCCATCGGATGATTTTTGGGGATGTTCCCCATGATTTGCCCGCTATCCTTGCATTTGTTGGTCACGTTCTCAACATGCTTGCCAAATTTGAGTTTACTATCAAAAATGACTTCTAGGTATATAACTTTCCTACTTGCGTTAATGGGACATCCCCTGAGATTTGTGGAAGTTTGTTTCTCCTACACATGTCCTGTCACTAGATAGGCATATCATGAAGCTCCTGAGATGTGATCAGTAGTTGTGATCAGTAGTTCCTTGCCATTCTGTTGGAGTGATGGAGAAATTCCAATTGAGCCTGGAGATTTGAATGGTTGAAAGGATCCTAGTGCCCAATGTAGTTTCTCCCTTGTAGCTATGGACTTGGCAATTGTAATCCCTATTTGGTCTCTTGCGACTGGACGTGTGATCCATTGCCTCAGCGGATTTGATTCCCGGAAAGCGTATCTCCATTAGTAGCTTAAGCTTAAGACAGCCCACAAATTTTTAATCTATGGAGGCATCAGTATAAAAAAGGCACCATATGGAACCTAGCTGTTTATCTACTCACGCATTCAAGCCTGAGATATCACGTATTGTATCACCTCCACAAATTTAACTTTTGTTTATCGAGGAGAAGATAAGAACATTTTCTTTGTAAATAGACATTAGTTTCTATACCAGAAGGTAATATTATTCCAATCAGTAAAATACATTAGTTTTTTCTTTCTTAATGCTATAAGAAGCTCGAATCTTGGGACTCCTCAAATGACCCAATTGGAGACATTCTAGCTCAATTATTATAATTATGTATAAAATATTTAATTTTATTTTTGCAGTTACTAATTCGCTGATTCTGTAGCTCAAAAATTATTCAAAGAGTTTTTACAATTCGTTTCAAATTGACTAACAACTAAATTAAGGAATATATATTTATAACATAAATTCAAAAATCTTTTCTTACTTTAATCCACAAATTGTATCCTTAAGAGCAGAGATTTAAGAGTTAAATAATATTAAAATTACACTAGTTAAAATACTTTTCATTCAGAAAAACATAGTAAGAGTGTTGTGTTATTCAAATTATTTCATAAATTCCATGCTATGAGTCGGAACAAAAAGAAATAATGGATGCCAAATTAGAAGTCTATGGCGATTGACGACGATGAATTTAACATGCTTAAAAAGACTCATGTGTGAGCCGATGTTTACGAGCTGGCAATGTCGTGATGAAAGATGATCTGTATTTGTCGGTTGATTAACCAAAATTTTCCGTAAATGGACCCGTAATTCACCAATGAGTCAAGTTAGTCAGTCTAAAAGACTTTAAGCCGACAATTAAAATGGTACAGTTTGAGTTGCAATTCATCGCAATCAGGAAGGAAAAAAAGTGTCTCGAATAATGTACCATAGACTCGTTGAAAAAAAGCGTGCTAGATAATCTGAAACGGTTACCTGATTTCGAAATCAGCGATCCTACCCATGCCGGAAAAGAGCTTTTCATTGATGTTAAATTTGTTGTCTAGTGTATCTAATTTTTGAGCCGGTAAAAAAAACATATAAAAAACAATGGTTGATTAACCTAAGAACCAGCAGCAATAAAATAAATACAAAATCTAAATGAAAATTAACAATAACAAATAAAAACAGACATTTACTGAAATTCGCAAGCAAATTCGGTCAAATTTTGTGGATTCAATTTCGGTAAAGAAAGTGAGAATCGAAAGAAAAGAAGAACACAAAGTAAGAAAATCCGTTACATACACTAAACTCATGTGAATGTACCCTCTCCTAGAGTATGCGTAATGATATTTACACAGACTTTCAGCTTGTTGTTGCTCCCACATGACCGCTATGTTTTGACTACAAACAAATGCAATTTTCAAGACCACATTTCTCGCATGTGTGTCTGACAGCCAAACCAAATAGACAACATGTCAGACAGGCCCGTTCCACAACTCCTAGCCAGCGCCCGAGCAGTCCGATCTTATGGGGTGAACTACCGATTAAGTGGTTGTGGGGAAAATGCCAAAAGCCAAAATGCGGTACGTCTAAAATTTGCATGTGTGTTGCGTGTCCGTGTGTGAGCCACGGCTTTTACTTTTTTTTTCTTTCGTATTGTTGCATCCAATGTCAGTTTAAGTAAAAGCAGCGGCGTGTAATTGCATTTCAGCGAGCCAAAGTCAACGTTTCACACCACAGCCTATCGTTGATTATAATATTAAATTACAACACCTCAAATTGTAAATAGGCTTGTGGCATGGCAGAGTAGCTGACATGCAACTAATTAACATGATTGTCATTGTGAAGTCATGTTTCTGCACGGATAATTTGGGATAACCGAAAAATTGAATTTCATATCATAAGTAAAACAGGGAAGCGCAGCAGCCTGGACAGATTGGTATAAATTAGCTAATTATAGTATAGTGCATAAGTCAAGGCGGAAGACCCAACACGTTGACAAGAAAATTATTTGGAATACAAAAGTAACGGCCAAAAATACTGACAACGACAACAACAACAACAAACAGTGTTATCGTAACTGCTAGTTAGTTATCAATGAAACAACAACATGCAAAGCTGGTAATATCGTAAACGATAAACGAACTTAAGAGCGCGCAAGAGAGCACTTTCGTGTAAGCAGTTGCCAAGAAAATCACTGCATATGACAGCCATAAAAATATAAAATTCATTAAATTAAAAACTCAATTTGTATAATATTTATTTATTTTATGCACATTTTATACAGTTAATACCTTTTGCAGCATAAAATCTTAAAACAAGTTCGTGTCTTAAGTCTTTTGATTTCAGACGCTCAGCAAAGCTTTGCAACTCTCTCGCTCTCTGGCGCTCTCCAAAAGCAAAGCTTTCTTAAGCTTAAGCCAAACGGGAGAGCGTTTGCTTAGTCTGCCGCCGCTCTTTGCAGTTGGCTGCAACTTCATTTTCTTGCGCTCTTCGGGCAGCGTGAGCGCGTGCTTCAGGCAGCCCCTCCAACCCCTTTGCGCAAGCTCGAGCCGCTTGCAGTGCGTTGGAAAGGTTTTATATAGTCGTACGTGCGCGGTCAGCACTTCAGTTTGGTGCTTAAACGCGGGGCGCGTGTTTCAAAAAGTCGCTGTACCAAAAGTTTCGTTCTTCGTTTGGGTTCAGCTGCAGTTGTCCGTTGCCCGTTGCCTGTCAGTGCCTGGCGTCAGTCTGTGGAGCGTCGTTATTCGCGCAAAATTCAAAAACGAGAAATTCAAACATTTTGACGTGACAAAACGCTTAACAAAAAAAAAAGAGAAACGCTCAACATTTAATGTGCATATCCTGACGCCAGCAAGCTAGTCTCAGTTAGCGCGTAACTTGTGCCAATCAATAGTGATTTGTGCTACATACTAAATCTGTACTACTTAGTTAATCTATAAATATAAATTCTTGTACAAAATGTCAATTAAATGGACCATGCCGCACAAAGGATTAAAACATTTTATAGGTTGTTTGGCAATTGTAGCATTGCTCTTGGATTTACCAGCAACGCAGGCAGTGCGCATTGGCGGTGCGCCGTCACAGCAACAGCAACAGCAACAACAACAACAACGCAAAAAAGGTAAAGACATAATTCTTGAAGACTTTAAACCACTTTCAACATTAATATGTAAACGCGTGCCATAAGCGCAGGTGTCAGCAGCATTAGTGTTAATAAGCCATAAAAGCGTCTGTAATTGATCAGTTGATTGATTGATTGATTGATTGTTTGACTGATTGTGAGCTGCTCGCAAATTCTGTGCATAATGGTGCCTCTTCATTGTTTAGCAAATGTTAAAAGGGGTATTCAAAAATTCATTTATTCCATTTTTGTTTTTGCTCTTAACAGTATTTTGCTTAACTCATTATTTAAATTTGATCATTCAGCTAAATTAATTGCCTTTAATATGTATGATTTTTGGCTGTTTGCGTTTAATCCTCCATCGACAGCTATAAATTTATTGCTGGCCAAGGACTAGCTTACATGTAACAAACGGTAAAGACAACACTAACTGGAAATTTAATTGCAGTTTGCCAATTTGCACGCTAATGAACACATCAGAGCAACTGGTGAGGCAACAAAGACCGGCATAGTCTGGCCTTGCCACGCTAGACAAACTTTCTTTTTTTTTTTTTTGTTGTATTATGATGCCGAAAATTGAGCTATATGAAACCAGCGTGGCGTATACGCAATATGCAAAAGGCAGCACATAAATTGCTTTGCTACCAGCTCTGCGCGTAATTAACGCAACAACACACACACACACACACACACACACACATTACACACTGCTGCATGTTGCATGCAAAAAATAATAATAATAATAAACAAAGTTCAGCCAGACCGCAATAAAATCCAAAGTATATCCAAGCAAAAGTTTGCAACAATTGCCAGTAAAATCCACAAATGAAAAAGTGAGCGCTCAACTTTTTCCCACTCAAACTTGACATTCGCGCTTGAAAATATAATTTGTGCAAACTGTTAAATACACAAATACATTGATAGTTGTTGTGGCAAACAAACTATGAAATTAATAACAACAAGCGGCCAGCGTCGCCGCTGCTGCTGCTGTTGCTGCCACAACAAACGCTGCCTGCGTCAACTGCCATTGACGGTCGGAGATGCGTTGCTTGTTGGCATGACGCGCTGTTGCCTCTTTCCGCTACAATTGGTAGCCATGTTGTCAACTATGGCAATGGCGACAACAAGCAGTTGCCACCTCACACACACACACACACACACACACACACACACACACACACACACACGCACACACACACACACATATGAATCTGCCGTTACCTTTCATCGGCGTGCCGCTTGACATCGAAAAGTGCTCACATGAGGCTCAGCCAAGGCTATTGCCATTTCCAGTTTAATAAACTGGAAAAGTAAGCAGGAAATCTGCACACAATCTATTTTCCTTGCGGCCTTGTGATGCTGGCTTGCAATATGTTAGATATTTTTGCGCTTTTCTTTTAAAAATAAATATTGGTGGACGCAATTAAATTGCAAATTAAACCAGTGAAATTTTTTGTTGGCAGTGAAAGAAACAATCAAAAGCTATAAAAAGGAAGTGCACATATCTACATATTAATGTCACTTTTTATTTACTACTATTTTTTTAATGTAGTCATAAACATATTCTCGTGGCAACAACTAATTTAATTTAATCAAATTTATGTTTTTTTAAATTAAATTGAAAGCTTACTTTTTTTTAAGTTTTGTTAACACTTGTTATGCCATTTATTAGTTATTGAAATATGAGAAAGCTGAAAAACGTTAAAGTTATCCTACTTCTAGTTAAGCATTACACAATTTATATTGTTAGTCATAAACTATGCAGCACTTACAAATGTTTTTAGAATTCAGTTTTATTGCTATCAAAAGTTTAACTTTACAATTGCAATACACTATACTCATATTTGGCATATATATTTATATATTTAATATATTTATGGCACTGTGTTTTCCAAACCTGAAAACATTTTTTAAGTTCAGTTTTCTCAATGGCCTACCTAACAAATAGATTCCCTTGTTTCCATTTCTAACACAAAAAATGATTTCAAATTTAATGTTTCAAACTTAAACAAGATTGTTCGTTGATTCCACGATATTCACACACAATGTTGCAAAGGTTTCTTTTCGATCCAATAAACGTAATGGGCTTTGTAAATAACATTCGCCATAATTTCTAAAGATTTTCTATATTATTTGGAAAATTTAGATCTAATATATTTTTTATTGATCATCATGCAATTAATAAAAAGAAACAAAGAGTGTCAGCCATGCATTCTCGAACATCCTCAGCTCATCTCGAAGCTCAAATAACCTGGCTAAGGCTTTGTTTCTGGAGAAAAGATTCATAATTTAACCTTCATATAAGCTGCCGAAAAGATGTTTGAAGATTTACTGAATTCTGATTACATCTTTGAAACTAGGTTGTGGGTTTTATATTTCTGCTTTGATTTCTGAAAAGATTTAAATGAGATTACAAGGCAAAGAAGATACATTCGCGGAACTCCGGTGACTTTTTCTACTGAACAGGATCTAAAAGGCTAACAACCGAACAATACATGTAACTAATTTTTAGATTAAACTTTTATGAATTTTCGTCTTAATACATTTTGAATAATCCGACCGTGGAATAAAGTTTTGCTCAACTTTAAGAACTGCTTTACATTTGCATTAATACATTTTATGACATAAAATTATTTTGTGGGGGGAGTGTGTTCATGATTGGAATCTTGTGTGTCCTTTTCTCAGCTCTACTTCAGTCCTTTTTCCGGCGTAAACCTAATTATATGTGATGGCTTAACACGATTAAGTCGATCAGCGAGCTAAAGACAATCGTTTTCCTCGCTATGGCATCACACTCATATAGATAGCTTGTTAAAACTGGTAGTGTCCGTCTTTCTCTACAATTTCCAGCAAGCATGCCAGTCAGTAATAGAGTTCTTGCCCCTGTATTATTGTATTACATGTATTAGGTGGTAATGCTTTGCCTGTTTGAGGCCAGGCCTGCGATTCGTCTTGATCGATCCTCTTCTCGTAGTACTAGTTGCCTTTCAGTGGGCTTTTCAGCAGCAGCGTTGCTTGCTATTTCTTCCAGAAGTTCAATTCCGGTAATCTGCGTGCCGCCAGTAGGAAAGGGAAAAAATTTGTTTTTCCAACTAAATGGTCTAATTTGACAAGGAACCTGCAAAAAAAATTAAACTGCCACATTTATTTTCTGTGCCATAATTATTGACACATATTTCCATTCCTTTTTTTAATACTTCTTCAAAAACAACTCGTTTCTTTAGCAAATGCTTCATGTTACCTCAAAAAGTCCAACATTTCAAGGTGCTCTCTGTGCCAATTAAAACAATGCAACATTAAAATGTGCCTGAGTCAGCGAAAGAGGTGTTCGTCCAATGTATCCAGCAGCATAACTAGACATATTTATATGAAGATATGTATGTATTGCAAGCTTAAACAAATAGTATCCAAGCAATTGCAATTGCATTTGTATCTGTATCTGCAGCATCTGTGTATCTGTGTATCTGTGTGCCACTGCCGCTGCTTAGGGTAACTCGCCTTATACGCTTGCCAGATAAAAACAACTTTATAATTGCCTCGTGTAATACTTTTACACGTTTTATTTTGTTTCGTGCTCGTGTCTGTTGTCGGCTGAGGCTGTGCCTCGTTTACTGGCAAGTTGGGGCAAAAAAAATTGATTTAAAACTCATTTTCTTATGGGTTAAATGGAATTTTTTAAACAAAAGCGGCAGCAACAGCAAATAGACTACTGCACAAGTTGCTAAAGCGATACGTGTTGCTGTTGCTGTTGTTGTTATTGCGGCCACACCCCAAAAAAAAAAAAAAAATGGGGTACAAAAAACGAAATGAACGCAGCTACTTTAGACGTTTGGCAATATTAGACGCGGTATCAGCAAATATGGCTGTAAAGTTACCGCCGCAAACGCAATGTGGGCATAATTGTTGCAAAGTAAAGAAAGATGTAAAACGCGGCGGTAATTTGCTCAAATTTCCTGTATGCGGCTTGTAAGTCGCAAAGTAGGAAGTTGCACAGACGCACGCACACACACACACATACACACACACACACATACATATACATATACTAGCCCATATGTGCTTCTAATCTTAGCCGCTTGAACCAAGCGAACACCTTTGTGCTATAGCAGATTCCCCGATTCTCGTACGCTTGGCCAAAAAGGCTAATTAGTGGCTAAATACCAAATTCAAATTGAAATTCCAATGAGAAACCCGTTGAACCCGTTGCAGCTAATCTCTGTGCAGCACTGTGCGCTGCTAGGTGGCTCTGCCATAGCGAAAATGTCACCAACAGCTGGCTTTTTGGCAGTGATTACGACACAGCGCTCCCAATGCTCGAAATTTTTCGTCAAACAAAACTCATTGTGAGTATTTATTTTTGGGTTCCGAAGTTCTACATCCATTGTTAAAGTAGCTTACTTAACTAGTTCCACAACTTGTTCCAGCTTGTTTTTGTTGTTTTTTAATTATGGCAATAAAGCGCGTGCAACGTATCGCAGCTGCTGCATGAGATGATATTCTGAAACAGAGAAATTTTTGTGTTTGTTGAACTGACTGATCCGCAATCATTGTTTCATTTTGCAACCCTCAATAAAGTCTATTTGCATATTTTGTTTAAAATTAACGCTGCTATTATTTAATTAATTAACAGTTTACTGTTAATTTTCGCATTATGGGAGAGTGAGTTTAAGGACTAGAGTTGAATATCAAGAGAGTTATAATAAATACGTGTATTAGCTTCTATTTGGCAAAGCAATCAGAGATGATTCAACAAGATAGTCTAAGGAGAAATTTAAACAGTCTTTCTAACATATTTAGTATAACTGATATTGAGTACTTATTGAAGTATCGTCAACTATCGTCATCTTCTATTACTTCCTGTCACTCTTATGTTGTTATAGTAGTTAATTTCAAACTTCAATAAGACAGGTTGTGATGTGATTTTCTCCTCCTTTGCCTTTCATTCAAATCTTTACGTTCGGGACCTCAATTATTTTGGCAGGCCCATCGCATACATGGAAGGACCTTGATATAAGAAGAAGATCAGGTCGGAAGAGAATGAAACTATAAATTGATGCGATTCGTTCTCATTTGTACAGATTCGGTTTGAACTGTGGATGTAACAAGCCAACAATGCCTTAAGTAGTGCACATTTGCAGCTTTTTTTCGATGCAAATCTCTAGATTATTAGAGAGTTATTCAAATATATTTGCTAGCAAATAGATACTGCCACAAAAAACACTTTTCCTTCTAGTATTTGTCTTCTTGACAGCTATTATCGGGGCGCGAACTACACTTAAGTATTCTTTGCATGCTCGGCATTTAGCTCACATCTAATTGGAAACTATTTGACAGCTGACTCGGTGGCAATTTGGCAGCTTACCAAAGTCACTGCCAAGAAAAAATGGAAAGTATCTAATGGTCAATTTCATTTCACATAATTTGCAACCAGCCACAGCCCATTTGGCCATTTAGCAATTTGGCTATGCTGAAATGTCTTGGAGCTGTACTAAATGCATTTAAAACACGCGCTTTAGCGGAAAACAAAGGCCAAGCGAAAACTTTAAGCTGCAAATATATTATGAATGGGGCCATTTGAATACAAGTTTGGTAGTTTGCAAAAAAACACAAAGATATAAATAGTGTCGCTCGAGTTGCGCGAATTTCAAGACTTATATAAAAGATCGCACCTTTTTGCGAATTTTTAATTAAACATATGCATAATGCGAAAAACTAGGTCAAAAACAAGCAAATTCGCAGATATCTTATCCATTGCCAAAACCAAAACCATTGTTACCTAATTTGTGGCTAAGCTCCTTTGTTGCTTGCAAATTGGCGACACTTTGATTAGCATTGAAAAATATTTGCAAAATTTGCAAATCTTTAGCGGAAATCAAACTGGTCTAATCAAAACCCTTGTCTTGCTATGATTGACCAATAAATAGCACCAAAACCCAGCACATAAACCAAGCTGGCAACCTTGAGGCGGCTTAAGCTCTATCCCCTGTACCGAGTTATGTTTCCTGACAGCGTTGCCAAATGTTTCTCATAACACCGAATACTAAAAGCCGTGCATATGATCATTAAATTTCACCTGTCTTTGCGTCGTGATCGTGCTTTGGCCATCAGTAGACCAAGTTAACTCGCGAGTTTGCCTAATTTGTCCGCGCACTAAAAGTGTCCATTTTAAGTGACAGCTTTGTGTGTCAAACTGCACTTAATTCTTGGCTACACAAATAATTTGGGTCAAATTTAATGCAGACAAGTGACGCAGACAAACCGCAGCGCAGCGCAGAGCAGAGCAGAGCAGCGCAAAAAAGACAAGGCAGTCAAACAAACTAGTTGAATACTACGTTATATCGGATACGTTATAGAGCCAAAACGACGACGAAATGGAAAAAAGAAAAACTCGTTGACGCAAAACACGAACAACACAACAGGCAGACAGACGGACGGACTGATAGACGGACAACAAGCGACAACCAAACAATGTTGGTCAAAACTTTGTTGCAAATGGTAAGAGCAGAAAAAACAACAAAAAATAGAGTTATAATGTCGACCGCAACGTCGCGTACCAAATCAACGGCCAAGCGAACCTTAGCCAAGTTAATAAACATTTACTTTAGCTGCAATCTGGCCAATTCCACACACACACACACACACACACACACACACAAAACTGCAATTGACAATTTATAATTTATATACGTTTAGTTGCTGTTTATTATGCTACGCTTGTACTATGTACACTTTGCTCTGTTCTTGTCAATCCTTTTTTGGGCGCCATTTTTTTTTTGGTCGGTCACTTGACCATGTCATGCCATGGTTTGTGTAGCTGCCAAAAGAGCTGAACCAGAAATTATGAATCAGCCCAAATCACACCTCAAGCATTTCATTCACTTTCGGTTTTATTATAATTACGTCAACTCCAAATTAACAAAATAATAATATATAACCGTAACAAAGTAAAAAAAGCAGGTAAACTAGTAATAATAAACTATTTTTTATAAGCCATAAAAGCACGCGCTGCTTATAAAGCGCCAAAGCTCGGTCGTTGTTATTATGGTTATGACCAAAAAATTATAGGATTTAGTTCTTAGTCATCAAAGTGAATCCAAATTCTTTTGAAGGCAAAAAGTAAAAAGCACCGTTTATGAGTTAAAGCTACTGGGAAAAGTTTCGAATTTCGCATGCAAATCTTCGCAAACACTCTGAACTTTCACAATCGTCATTGCAACAATTGACTTATGCCCAACTTTATGCTAAGTATATAACAAGAGAAATATAAAGGATTTCTGGTTCATTGTATGCAACAATATATATCTGGCATAAATTAAACTCAAATGGACTGCAAAACTTAAAACGAATCACTTACACGTAGTGGGGCGTAACTCTTCAAACATCAACAAACACATACAGCAAATAGACCACAAAAACAACTTTCGCCATATTGCAAACTAACTAATGTTCCTTTGATACGATTCCTCTATATAATAGCAACAATTTATATGTAAAGCTATCGGGTTTCATTTTGTTATACATAGTTATAGTTGGTGAAAGTGAGTTTTTCTAAGGTGCAGCCTGCTAACGACAAGACACATAAACAAAATCATTTAGTTGAATTCAACGAATTCCACATACTCTTCATGTCTCACAACAAAAACATTATGTTTTGCGTTTAAAGCTTGTGTGTAATCGGTTTCTAAATATGTTTGTATATATACAAGACATTTTTTCATTCAAAAACTTAAGTTAAACCAGGGGTCGGCAGCGATGATGTGCTTGTGTTAAGCATAGATTCCTATGTCGCCAGCGACCGTAGAGAACAAACATGTGCATGCATACTATCAATTTTTTAAGTATCGCTGAGAACTACCATCTTCAATTGAGAGGGTAGTTTTATACGTGGGTCCGCAAACCCTACCCAAAACCTTGTTAAAGTCTTGAGAAGACTTCGCTGCTAAGAGCAGATAACCAGGTTGCGCGACAACTTGGTAAAGGTAGAAACAGGAATCAGGAAGCTTCATATGATGGCCATTGGCTTGTAGCTTCACTCGTTCAACTTTCTAATGTATCTTCTATATGCGCAAGACCTATTGAGACTTTTTTCCCCGAACTGATCGAATTTTTGTTTAATACTGGTTCCTTTAATATATGCATGTCTATAGAGGCAACAAACTTCTTTCATAAAACTACTATGGCAAATACGAGTGATTCAAAACAAAAAGGTAATCATTATTCTATTTGGAAAATTCTCTCTCACTTCACTACTCTACTGACAACGAAATATATGCGGGCTTAAGCCAAATCTCGTTGATTGGTTTTTGTATTAAGTATATCGACTTATTGACCGCATTAAAATAAAAGAAGACATTCAAGTATAGTAAAACCATAACAAAAATTGTTAACTTTGATGTCAGCTCGTTGTCATGGACAGTTATTCATGTATTCAGATATGACAGTTTTACGCTAAACTTGAGGTATTCTCTAAAACTACTGAAACGTAGTTCTGTATTATCAGTCTTAACGTTTGGAGTCCCCAATATCGTCTTTACGAAGACATGCTAGAATCAGTTCAACAACAGTTTCCTCTTTTTGCACTGCAAAGTTAAAATTGGTATCCAAATATTAGATTGCCTTCATATCCTGATTGGCTTCATCTTACAAAACTGTCACCTCTAATTAATTGTAGAATCTGCAATGGTAATCTATAGCTGAATAAACTGACGTTTTGTCTTATTAATTCTTCTCAATTTCTTAGCCGAGTTAGTTTTCCTGTTCCTTCTAGACACTTATCACTTTCTACTTTCACGCATACAAGTTTTTGGGTCTAATTTGTGTTGCACAAACTATTTCGAGTTCCATTTTTTAATAATAATGAGCTATATCATATTCCTACTATCTCTTTTCTTCTCTTGATTCTGATTGATTGAAATAGTCTTTATATATGAAGACGCAAATATATAAATCGGATTCGGTTTTGTATAAGAACTTTTCCCATAAAAAGCATAAAAAACATCATGCAACTAAAAGTTTATTAATATTCTGCGAAATCTGATCAAAATCGACTAACGAGATTTTTTTTAAAACATGAAACAATTTACTTATAAGGCATTGCACTGTTGGAAATAACTTGCCATTTAGAGTTACATTCATGAAGTCTAAATACCGACATTTAACTACAAATTTCGGTAGCCTTTTTGAAAAAAATATACTAAATTGATTGGAGAACAAATTAGCTCCATTCTCAGTAAAATAACTCTCCATTGCAGAAATGCCAATGTTGTTGCCGTACAAAAATGACCTAGCCAAGTTCTTCTGCACTTTGTTTATTTTCCAAAAACAAACACAAACATAATGTCAACACAGTCATAAGTTTAAGTTTATGTATCTAAGCATTATATAAAAATAAAAGCAAATAAAAAAGCACTTGAATGAACACTTAAGCAAATTTAGTATGTAGTAGTAATGACCTGCTATATAAATAGTACTTCAGCTGTACAACTTTCAAGTCCAAGTTGTCACTGTCAGCTGCAAGTCACTGTACCGAATCCCCAGCATAACTCCATAACCAAACAATTAAAGGCCATAATGCAGATGTGTTGGCTTTTAAAGGCTGCTGCTTCTTCTTCTGTTTTTATAGTTTTCACAGCTTTTGCACGAAATGTCATACCCCGCCGCTGGCAGTGCACAGTGCACGCGTCGCACAGTGGATCCAACAGATTCTTTTTTGGAGAAAATCATAACTTTTGAAGAAGTAAAGATATTTTCAAAATTTTGGCAAGATGTTTGCAGTCTATTTTGATCTTAGTGTACACACGTTCGCCAGATAGACAAACTTTCGACGAGGACGATTTGTTGGAAAATAAGCACAGTTTAGAACATGGAATTTTTCCATGACATGCAAAGATAAGACAATTGCAGTATATTAAATCGAACTTTACTAACGTTTTTTGAAGCTCCCTCTATACACAGCTTATTTATCGTAGAAGCTTAAGGACTTCTCTGTTATATGCATTTTAAATTTTGAAATTATCTTTACTTCCTCAAAAGTTATGATTTTCATCGAAAAATAAGTCTATTGGATCCACTGTGCGTCGTCTTTGCCTTTTTATTAGATAATGAATTCCATGCAACAAAACTCACAGCTGAATGCCAAAAAATGCATCTATTACTGTGGCATTCAACTTGGCGACAGACAACTTGTTGCCAAAAGCGTAGCCTTAGTGCGCACTCTTGTTTTTAAGTATTTTAAGTATTATAGTTGTTGTAAAGTAAAAAATTCATAAAAGTCGAGTTGATTCATTTGCCATAGCTAATACGCGTAGTTATGGCTTTGAGCTTTGGTTTTCCCACGACTAATGGAATTTCTGATTTTAAGCATCAAATTTTTAATTGAATCATAATGTTTTTCTTTATTGAGCATTTCATATTTAATTTCAATACACAGTTGATCCTCAAAAACTAACTTAACTAACTAGAGAATGCAAACGATAGTACTTTAACTTATTTAGGGTATTCATAATAGCTCTAAAAGAACATAAAAATGAGATGCAATCCATCAATCGGTCTTGAAGATCAGCATTGTTTTGTTATTAGACTCATATAAGTCTTCATACAACATTTCTTTGGCTCTAGTCTGTATATTAAATAAATACTATTAAAAATGAAATTTTTATTGGAGTTTATAAAAGAAAGTGAAATTGATACATTGTACATCTGAACCGTGTGCAAAGCTTCGGCCAAATGGCTTCCCTAGAATGAGTGGATATCAATATGATTTGACAAACTTTGATTGAGTTGCAAAAATAAGAACGCATGTTACAATTATACTGTTATTGGAACGTCATTCTTGAAACTTAAACGGGTTTGTTCAATTTTCTTGTAGATATAACAAATACACAACTTGGGAGAACCAAATCTACACGTTTCTATATTTTGGTTGTAATTTGGCTGTTATGAACGAATGGTCATGGTTTCGATACTTTTAAAACGATTTTTTCGCATTGTGCCTAGAACGCATGGGCCGAACTTGCATGTCTTGTGCTCACACAGCTACGACTGAAGTGCGAACCGAACGCATCACTCTGAGATTAAAAAAATCAACTTTGAAGAAATTCAGTTAGCTCA
Source organism: Chymomyza caudatula (assembly GCA_035041775.1). NCBI lineage: Eukaryota > Metazoa > Arthropoda > Insecta > Diptera > Drosophilidae > Chymomyza > Chymomyza caudatula. The sequence goes on from JAWNKW010000169.1 coordinate 2,579,783, forward strand.
TAACACTAACAGATTCAAGTTTTTTGGGTGCTCCCTTTGTGAACATTTGTTGGTTGAATGTGATCAACACATTGACACCTTTTCTCTGCTGACACACAAATACTACAGCAACTTAAAGTCTTCCAACATCTCTGTTACCGCTGCCGACCTCTGCTTTAAAGTTTAAGATTACTCCAAAACCAGCAGTATTTCTTTCAGATTCCTTTACCAAGTTACACACCGATTTTAATTTCGTTTAAAAAATCTTTTTTTTTTGATTTTCTTCAAAGTTAAATTAATTCCCAAATGACATGATTTTTTTTTCGAAAATCAAACTGACGACAACAGCTGCTGATGCCAAATACAGTGACGGCAACATCAACAGTAGCAACAACAACAACAACTTACAGAATTGGCGCGTCTTGTGCCCCACTGAAGCTGTTGCACACAAAAGCTTGCCACTTAAACAGTTCGACGCGGATGCAGATGCAGGCATCCAAAAACAAAACCAAAAATGTGACAACAAACATTTTGCTGCTATTTAGCCATTTTGTTGGGCTGCTTTGTTTGTTGCACTGTCTGTTGTTTTTTTCTTTACTTTTTCCAAGTCATAGAAACTAGAAGCAAAATGTGATATAACTTTCAAGCAGAGCCAAACAAAAGCCCAGAGTCAATGCGGCAAATGCTTATATAATTGAAGTTACTATGTAGCACCAAGGCGCAGCAAGTCGGTTACTTATTGTTGTAAGTGTACGTTAGTTTGCATTGGGTTACCTTTTTGCGGTCGTCAGACATGCCACACAAATCAGCTGACTTGCCGCCGCCACTGACGCACAAAGTTGCTGCACGGCATGTTATGCTGTAGGCAAAGTGGGTTGTAGGTGGAAGATGGTGGGCAATACAACAACAATTTACATGCCCCAGTAACTTACCACACTTGGCCAGCATTTGTGCCGCTTCATTGACAGGCAAGTGGAGCAAAATGGCATTTAAATAGGCCCAACAGGCACGCCTTACATGGCCAAGTAAACTTCATTGGTGATTTCATCGCTTACGCCAAGCTATGCAATTCGCGTTGCACTTTTTTGTTGCACTACAAATAATTTAATTAGGCCCATTGACGCCTTTTGTGCGCACAAAGCACACGAATTGCCAATACAACCAGGAAGTGACTTGCAACAAGCGGCAAGTCAATAGCCAACATTGTCGTCGTCGTTGTTTTTGTTCGTAACACTGCCAAAGTAAACTTTTTCATGGCAAAAATAATATAGAGGCAAGCACCCTTTTAATAGCAAATTGCAATCAAAATTAAGAAACTAGTTGGCGCTTTTTTTTTGGTGGCAACAAAACTGACTACATCCGCCGTTTAAGCTTTTATGCGCATTTTTTAGTGCTTGTTTGTCGGTCTGTCTGCCTGTCGGTCGCTTTTACATAATCCGTTGCTTAGATATTTAGCACAGACGGCTAAGAATGACAAACGAAAGACTTAAGACACAAACTTGCTATGTCATAATTAAATGAAAACTCTATTTAGTATGTGGTTATTGTCTGCACTGGTCTTAATCTGGCAAACAATTGCACTTACCAACTATTTCGCCGGTCTTACAACATTTTCCAATCATTAGCCAAAGAGGCTAGAAAAATATGTGCCTACTATTTAAACAAATGCGTCTATAGCAATTGTGTACTTTGTAATAATAACAAAAGAGAAACAACGGGAAAACCCGACTGCAATATACACTTTACCATCGACAAGTGAAAACATTAAAAAAATAGAAAAGGGAGTAGTCAAGATCACGTTAAACTCAGGAACCAGCTATCTCCGTTTTCTGCATTTCAGCTCAGCATTTCAGCGGCCTGGCTATCTGACAGTATTGCTATTTCTGGTAATTCCTGTTTAGTCTTATACACATCGACCTATGGCGCAAACTTCAGTCTACTGGTATATTTGTTCAAAAATTCAGACAGATGAGTCCTCGGTCAAAAACCCATCTGTGCTTGGTTTGTTCTTTTATCTGGTTGTATCTCACCGTAGGTTCTTCATATTCATTTGTTGCTTAAAATGGTACTATAGCACCGCTTGAAATAGTATTCAGTAGCCATTTCAGTTATGGGTTGTGGAACCACCGTAATTGATTGCGTGGCCTCTACCAGTCCTTTCCACTGATGGCCTCGCTTTTATTTTGCGCTTAATGACTTAATGTTAAATCCATTTGAAGCTCCAATGCCGCTGTAGGACAGTTTCTCATTGCATGTAAAGGCTAGCTATCATCTGTATTTTCATGAGGATGTTCTTGACTGGGGCCATATTAACTCGTGTTCTCCAGAAGTTCCCCTTGACTATCCCCCTATTCTTCTGCTCGTAAAAAACTAAACTATGTAAACTATAAACCATCAAGTTGGTCGGAATTGTAGAAAAAGAAGGCAGAGTTTCTTTATCATGAGATCACATCGGCCCACACTGCGTTATTATATAGCATAATATTGCGCAGTTAGCCCATCCAGTTCATTCGCTTGACCTCAGAAAATAATAATTTCAAAACTGGGATGGCTTAAAGAAATATTTGTTACCGAAAGAGGATTTTTCGCTTCTATAAAACGTGAAGGACATAGAAGATATTTCCATAAAGCATGTTATAACGAATGATTCTGCATCATTAACCGATAAATTGCTTAATTTACAACAGTCACCTTGGAAATGAGTGTAAATAGCTAGCAACACCACGAGTTTTTGACCCGTTGGATAAGCTTTTTAAAGATATGCATCGACTCACATCATGGAGTGGTCAGAGGCCTAAGATTTACAATCTTGAAGCAATCAAATAAAAAAAGGGACAGACAATAGCCAAACTAGCAACTTAGGCATGTACGGCTCGATTTTAGGATGTGCACCAGCTCACTACAAGAAGGTTTTAAAGATGCACAGTTAGGAGGTCAAGAAAAGAAGGCAACGAGCTGCTAAAAGCATGAAGATGGTATGCATTTTTATACCCTGTACACAAAGTGTAAAAGGGTGTTATAGATTTGTGCAATGTATGTAACAGGCAGAAGAAGGCGTGGCAGGCCATATGTTCCATGGGCAAATATGGTCAGGAGCAATAGTTGAGTCGATATAGACATGACCGTCTGTCTGCCCGTGTTGTCGCATCGTTTTCAGAGACTATAAGAGTTAGAGCAAAAATTTCACCAAACATTACATAGTGCAAGTTTGTCAAATTATGTCGATATATCACCCCCTTGCCTACCATAGAAGCTATCCAATTGAAACTAGCGCACTATTACTGTGCATGATAGGAACTTTAGAAGATATAGCTTATAATGTGCCAATTTTAGGCCCCTCCTCCTATAAATTGCAACAGAATTTCACTTTTTACAGAAATGTTAACATTTATGTTAACCAAATGTGATACGTTAGGCTTATAAACTAAACAATCTTAATCTTTTTCCGCACCGTTTGCTGTTTTCGCGCTAGCATATGCGCACGCTAGATGGCGCCACATCTTGGAGTCTGTCAGTCTACCGGAGGTCTTGTGACCGCTTAAGTTTTTCTGCATAGACTTTGTGAAGTCTACACCGCCTCATTATGGATGTAACTCACACTCAACACAAATTAGTAAAAATGGTAAAAAAAAAGTTGTGTGAAAAGATAACAAGCAATTCAATCTCTTTGTTGTGAGGTAAAAAAAAAAAGCAACACCAAAACAACACTTGTTAAACAATAATAATTATTATTTATGATATTGTTTTGAAAGCTTTATAAAAGCAACCTTGCAATTTGTCTACGCGAACATAAATATCTCAAATTAATATATAAAGCATAGAACTTTGATTATAATTATTATTGATAATGAGCTGGCTTTGTCTAAGATCTTAACTGTTTAGAAAGGTTATTCATGCATAATTTTGGCTTTAGTCAACATTAACTGTTGACGGGTGTGCCTGACATTTGGCTTTAATAAGTATGCAAGCAAAAAATTAGATATTTCAAATTAAAGCCATGAACAAGAACTCAAAATAAGTTACTTATATCAAAATTTATGTTTTCACTGCAAACAGCTTTAGCAACAATACACACACACACATAGACAATCTGCAATAACCTTGAATGTTTATTGAACTAGAATACAATCTAATTTGTATATTTTGCGTTTTAATCAAAGAAATCATTTTAAATATGCGTCTAAGCTAGTATATTAAGCATACGAAATGCTGTCTGCTAATTTGCAGTTCATTCAATATGAATATTAAGTTAAATGCAGGCGAACTCGATATCTAGACAAATACGAAATGCTTATATTATGTAAATAGACCAAAACCAGACTCCAACGTTGCTATTCTGAGAAAATATGTCACCGCATAGAAACCCAACTAAAAACAGCAAATATAAATAAAAATAAAAATCATGTCATTCGGTTTATCTTACGGCAGCTTTTCAGTGAGAATTCCCACGTACTTACCACAATTTCAAATCTTTCAAACCGCTCGCTACATTTCAGATCTGGAGCACTTGATATGCCACTTGCCAAGAAAATCGTCAGCAAGTTGTTAGTCTCGTTTTTTACTCTTTTTATTTGTTTTATTATGTTTATTTCGATTATTTTTAACACGTTTCCTTCTATTGTCTCAGACAGCGTCTTAGAGTTAGAGCCATAGCTCGTGCTGCCGCTGCTGCTGCCTAATGAAACAATAACTATACAAATTTGTATCTACGACATAAAGTTGCATTTGAGTTTTGTGTTTATTTTTATGGCTTTGCACAATCTTGGCAAAAAAAAAAAAAGAAAACCAAAAGAACCACAAGACCGACAAGACTTGATATTAATTTTATGGCATAGAGACAAAAGTTACGATTTCAAATGGTTAACCATAAAAATGAACTTTATGATTAATCGCAGCGCAAATCGTAAACTAAAAACGCCTGTTGAATCAACAGTTAGTGCCAGTTAGAGAGCTCATGCATATACATAAAAGTAAATACATAAAATGCATTGCACAAGCATAAAAATATTATTTATGTACGTATCTGGGTTTAACTTAAAGTTGTTTAGTTGATTAAGATAAGCGTAAAACCTTTAGAAGTGGAACACGTTAACACGAACAGGTATATCTTTCAACTAAATGTTGATCCCAAAGCAATCCGTCGATATGACAAAAATATCATGAAGCGAGTTAAAAACCAGTCATGAATGTTTTTGGTCCCATTATTTTTTAAGGAACTTAGAAGAAAACCTATGGCGTAGCTCTTTAAGAATTTGTGGTGCACTGCTGAACATGCCAAAAGCAGAACTGTGAACTGGTTTCAAAACACCATATTTATGGCATTTGAATGAGTATCGAGTTATTGAAAAATTTGATAGCTACAAAACTATTTTCTTTTTTTTAAACACCGCTTAGTGTTTTATAGGACCATACATTTGTGTCAAGTTTGATTTAAATCGGTTCACTTTATCATATAGCTACCAAAGAAAATATCGGAAAATGTATAAAATTTCATCACGTTCACGCATCTTATAACACGTTCAAAATAATAACTAATAACGCACCAGCGCATGGAGTTACCTCTTATAGTTGTATCATGGCTCGGCATAATATGTTAGCGCCATCTAAGGAGCTCATATGTTAGCGCCATCTAGCTTGCTTCTGATTGATCTGCTTTAATCAAATCAGGATTCTGTTTTACCCCAATGTTTTTCACAACAGAATTAATGTGCCAACGTGCAAAGAAAAACCAGCTCTAAACAAGTTCGATGGAACTAAACTTTACATTCAACTCATCAGCTTACTTCGATCGAAAGAGGTACGAGCTGCTAGGTCGAACTCTTGTTACGCTAGCGCGTTAAGCGTAAAGCAATGAAAGCGTCACACCATACTAGGGTGCAGGATTTTCATGCATGATCTTAGTCCATCTGTATAAATTAAAGTATTTTTAATTCAGTTCTATATATATATCAGAAATTTTTGTACATTTTCAAAAACGATTAGTAATTTAATAACTTATTTTTCTCAGTGTACATTTGTGTTAATATTCCAAAGATTTTGATTGATTGTTTCATTTGTTGGCTTGAATTACCAGTCTCTTAATAATTATTGCATTACAAATTTGCATAGCTTTCGGCATGTCAGCTTTGATATTCGGTCAACTTTAAAATATTTATCACACATAACATACGCCTCGTTGGTGGCACTCCCAATGATATGGCTAATTAAATAGTAATTAAAACAATCACACATTTATGGCTCAAAACTTATTTAACTGTTAAAAAAAAGCACCCTGGCTAGCTGCACCTTGCTCGTTAAACTAGTTGAAATCGCTCAATTTTTGCATGCCAGGCAGCCATTAGCTGGTTTTTGCAACAAAAAAAAACAAAAACTATATATATAAACCCGGAACGATCAATAGTTTTGATAAATGGACCAAGATTGTGACTTGTCTTTATTCCCTGCCTTTATATTTCGGAAAATGCAAATGGGTTTTTGATATTAACTTTAGCTCAGAAGGCGCCAACTTGTCAAGGTCAGAGCAAAGTTCTTGAAAACTCGGCATGCCTGTGCGAACAGGCCTTATTTAAGCTATGGGTCTATAATTAATTTGAAAGTTTAGAGTGCGTAAGCAGCCTTCAAATGCCAAAACAACTATACAGACAAATCAATTAAGAAGTGATTAATTAGCTGGAAGTGCTACAAGCTGGCCACCCATGCCAGCTACAACAACAACTACCATAAGAGCCATAAGTTTACGAACCAGCTCGAGAATTTAGTGTATTTAAACTATGCCCGCCAAGTGCAAAACACGTTTCTAAAAATTGCTTCCTTTTGTCTTCTCATTACAGGTAAATAGTCTTGTTGAAGCCGCATGTGCAACGAGGCAACAATTAGTTGTCACTGCCAAATTGAATGCTTTCAGCTGGCTGGGACCACCAAGCTGGCCAAATTTGGTAAGACAGCCAAATTGTAACAGTGTAACAAAGGCAAATGGCGTTACTTAAGTATGTACTTCATAGATACTTGTACAGTTATATACTTATATACTTGTATATAACATTGCGACCACTGTGACAACCATTGTGACAACGCGCTGTGGGGTGAGCTAGGGGCGACATTGCGCTAACTTGTCGCGTCGGCACTTTTGCTGCTCACTTGATTTCGTTAATTAAAAACTTAATTGCGCAGGCAGCGGAGTACATTGACAAAGGGTAAACCGCACCAGCGAAATATTTACCAATTAACACCATCAAAAGCCAACGTCAGTTGCGACAATTCGCATCGAGTGGTTACTGTGGTAACTGAGCCGATTCTATGCTCGAAAGACTTAGGCGACGAACTTGCGTGCCAACTCCAAAACGTAAAAACCTGTTGCAAGGCTGGTGGCAACAGTTAATGAAAGTGCGCTGAAAACACATCTGCAACAAAATAACTAACAAGCAACAAAAACAACTAAGACAGCACAATCTGGCCATAAGTGAAATAGATTTGTGTGCGTTTTGCTGAAGATTGAATCAAGTTGCATGTGGTGGAAAACTGGGGCAACTGCCAGCTGAAACTGAAATGGGACGCTCAGCGCTCTACTTTGTGAGATGCTTTTCAGTCAGTTCATTGAACAGGCTTGTTTGTATGTATCTTTGCTAGGTGTTTGGGGGCAAATGTCAGACTTTATTCATTTTTATATCTTTTTACGAATTGTATATATAGTATTTTGCAAAAGAATCGCTATTCTGAGAATTGCCTTTAAATAGTATGAGTTTTTTATAAATAATAACTAGCTTTTATTTCTCAGACTTTTTCGATTTGGTTAAACTTACACTAAAAATACATTTTTAGGTTTAGAGATAGCTATGAACTTGTGTCACAAATAGTGCGCAGTCAATACTCCACGTTGTGAATGTCACTACGATTGGCTGATGAAAGGTTTATATAGTTTATAAAGGTTTGATACTTTAACTTATCTTCAACCAACTGAATGTAGAATTCTTCGAGCACAATATTTATAACTCACTTAGACTTTTGTCTATTTAAAATCGACTAAAACTCTTTTTGGTATATGGAATACGAATAGACGATTGCACTTTTATCGATATAATCACCCGCATTAGGTGTCACGTGCAGAATCGCCCACACACCGCAGCGTATCAAGTTGAATTTAATCAATATACTTATCTAGGTATCAGTAATTTTGTGTGCTATACCATATCCCAGACATATACATTGTCCCATAAATTCTCCTTCTAGTATTGTTAGCAAATCTTCACTGGCAGTTCCCATAGCTTCTTTCATGTTTATTTTTTTTTTATCTGCGAATCGTCATAAAAGGACCTAAGCATTCCACTTGCTTTAATTAACATATGATAAGTTTTTTTGCTTTATGTCTCTTAAATAACTCAGCAATGTTTCTTCATTATCAGCTACATTGCAAATAAACTGCAAGAAAATTGGAAAATGTAACAATTTTGTGTCAATTAAAAGATATATGTGCCTATGTATCTTGTAGTTTACTTTTTTTTTATAGTGCGCGCCGCACGTCTCGACATTTGGTTTGGTTTAACAACCGTTGGTCAGCCAAAGTCTGTCGTCTATGTGTCTGCGGCTTGAAGTTGGTTTCTGAGAAAAGCCGCAACTTGCTGTGCCACAGAATTTGGGTCAAATGCGATGCCAGCAATATGTATTTAGTAGAGCGCTCACGTTGTTGTGTCTCTGCTGTTAATGATTTATATTTTTTAGATTCATAGAGTTTCGATTGCGCAAACTTCCGTGCGCAAAGTTGGCGCCTAGGTACAGGAATTTTATGCAAGCGGCATAAAACACAGACCTAGTTAGTTGAACCTGCCTGATTAGCTGTACGATAAACAGCTCCTAAAACAACTAAATAACCTTGCCAGCATGCAGGTTTGGCCAGTTCTAATAGGTATACATAAATGGCTAATGCAGTCAATAGCCAGCTAGTTGAATATTAATACATCTTAGTTATGATCAGTCGGGTTTTTAGTACCAATGAAAGTAGTATTCCCTGCGTAAACATTCCATACGTCACAAATTGCATTACTTTTACCACTTGACATTTCATTCTGTGTAACTGCATTCTTTAAGGCCTTTCAGCAGAACCGTTAATTAAACATGACAGGCAATTAGCTACCTGCTCCGACTTAGACTAGCTTAGTAATAATTGGACAACTCAGGTTAGTTAGTTTCAGTCACTTGCTAATTTCATGCACAATTGTGCCATAGTCGACTATTTATATACTATTAACTATATGTATAAGATTTATGGCATGCAATCGTAAAAGCTATTGCCAGGCTGCAAGTGTCAGAAAACTTCAAAATATATCTATCAAATTGCCTATAACGTCATAATGCTTACTCTGGTGTTTATTACTATGGCCGAGTTTTCCAGTAAGTACACATATTTCTTCAGGCTGCCATAAACATTTGGAAATTGGCCGAAATTACGACAGTCTGCAACTGTTTTCGTTCGTTTTGGCTATATAATTTTCCCATCACAGAATTACAGCAACAACAACAACAACACAACGACCAAGGCAGCAAAAAGAAAAGCGAGACTTGGAAAATGGAAAAATACATATATACATACATATATATTATATGCCGCGCTGCCACGAACGCGTGCTGCAAATGTTGCACTGTTTGCAGCAGCTTCAACAATAGTACAAAAAAACAACAAACTGCATTATAGACACACGCAAATTATTACTAAAACTAAAAAAAATAATAATAATAAAACAATTGTGCCAAAAATACGAAATCGAAAGTAATCAGTAGCCATATTTGATATTTGCAGCACAAATTAGCTAGATACTTTCGGCACTTATGCTATACTTATGCGTATGATTGCAGCTATCAAAACGTGATTATCAACAAATTTTCCAATATACTTGAGTGATTAACACATTTGACATGATTAGCTTCGAAATGCAAGACTCTCTGCAAAAGATGAAAGATATATTTATGAAGATATATGTATTATACAGCTGTCAAATGTTGTTTTGTTTTATGTCATGCTTAGCTTATTTACGTCTTACTTTAGCGTAGCTCATTTTACATTGTTACCTTCTCTTACCATATCTTACCTTATCTTACTTTAGCTAAGGTCATCTTACATTGTATTACCTTATCTTACTTCTTCTTAACTTGTCTTACTTTATTTTGCTTCATCTTACCTCCTTTTACCTTTTCTTGTCTTATGTTATCTTATAGCTCATACAATGTTTTCTCTTATATACCCATATCTTTTTCTAATCTTCTCTTATTCGCGTAACTTGTTTTACCTTATATTTCTTATATTTTTATTATTAATTTTAGCTCATCTCTCCTAAGGTTAACTTTTCTTACTATATCTTACCTTATTTTACCTCATATTAGCTTATCTTACCTTATATAATCTTTTCTTACCCTATCTTACCTCTTATTGACGTATCTTACCTAATCGTACCTTATCTTACGTATATTTCCTTATCTTACCTCATCTCTCATCTTACCTTATTTTATCTTTTTTTCACTTTACGTTACCATTTCTTGCCTTACCTTATCTTAGCTTATCTTACCTTATCTTTCCTTATCTTACCTTATGTTATCGTATCTTACCTTATCTAACCGTATCTTACCTTATCCTACCTTATCTTACCTTATCTTACCTTATCTTACCTTATCTTACCATATCTTACCTTATCTTACCTTATCTTACCCTATCTTACCTTATCTTACGTTATCTTACCTTATATTTATTCATTTCCCTGATTTTACCTTTCCTTACTGTATCTTACTTCTCTTGCTTTGCCTTTTCTCAAATATACTTGCCTTATCTTAGCATGTTTTCCCTTATCTTCCCTTGGCTTCTTTTTCTTATCCTTACCTTTTCTTGTTTTACTCTTCTCTAACTCATACAACCTTTGTTTTACCTTATTCTACCTTATCTTACTTTATTCTATCTTTCTTTGGCATACCTTTTGCTGCTTATATAATTTTGTCTTCTATTATCATAATTCATATTACTTTAGCGATAGCTTAAAACAAAAATGTTGCAGTTATTGTGTAATAATCTTTCTTTTATTATAAAATTGCAATTACATTGCCTTGTCTCACTTTATCTGAGTATTTAGTGACTTTTCTTACTTTATCCAACCTTATCTTAACATATCTTATCTTAACTTGTGTTCACTTATCTTTTTCTTACCCATAATTGAGTCATCTCACCATTTCTTAAATTTTCTTACCTTATCTCACTTATTTCATCTTCTTACGTTATTTTCTCTTTCAATCTAAGTTTTCTTAGAAACAAATGTTCCTTCAGAATACTTAATTCTGTCTCTTTCTTAGGCCCTAAAATCTAATAGTTTCCATAAAATTTTAAATCTTCTTAAGTAGACGATAGCTGTTTCTGATGTTTCTAATCGGCAAGTTGTGCGGTGACATCTTGAAGAGGCCTAAAACGGTTTGAAAAGTCAAAGACCGTGTTTTCAGCACTTAACCTAGTATTATTATGCATTTAACAGCTAAAATAGCCGAACACTCAAATTTATTAAATATTACCGTTAATATGCCATTTTTATGGATATTACTAAACATTGAGAGGTGAAACTTTAAACATAAAGCTCCATAAAACCATACACCTTGTATTCAGTCAGTTAGTCAGTCAGTCAGTTAGACATTCAGTCAGTTAGCAACAGCTGCTAACTACTTTCTTGTTTGTCGTTTCTTAAATGATAAAACTCTAGCCCCAAAGCAGAGAAACACTCACCAACTCTTTCAATTCCTTTCACTTTCTAAAGACACTCAATGTGTCTTGTTGATAAAAATGTCTCTTTTCAAATGACTTGTCATTTCTTACGATATCATCATATAATACCTACATAGCAAAGAGGCTTAAAAATTTGTCACAATTAGTTATATTTAACACGTTAGTAAGTGGCCACATAATACTTGTGGTTTATCAGTTCCGCGTGACCTTCACATTTGAGGCTTCTTTACATGCTGCAAATCCCATTATGGCCAAAATTCCCCACATATCAGCTTAAAACACTAAACGCTTTGAGAAGTAAAAGCCAAACTGCACACAAATCGTAAAGCTTATTTACATTGTGAAATCTACAAAGCTGCAAGCGAACCGAGCCGAACCGAAAAACATGAAAATGAAATTAAATGCCTATAGAAAAAATAATAAAAAAAAAGCAAATACAGTAAAAAAATAAAAAATAAAAAAAGCGACTACAATTAGACCGTAACGATTTTCCTTATGAGCCACATTTTGGACGCCAGCAAACAACGCTTTGGGGCAGCTGCAGCGACGCGTCAGTTCTTAGGCAGCGAGACGTAACTAATCCGTGACGCTTAACAGTCTGTTGTGGCATTTAGCAGGTGTGTTCTTGCCGTGACGTTTGTGTGTTTTTTGTTGTAGCGCCAAATGCCAACACTAAAGTGTTGCCTCTGAGCACTGTATTTTGAACTTAACCCCAAAATTTGCATTTAGCTGCCACAGAATTAACATAATTCGTTGAAAACTTTGCTACCGGCTTGTCATAAAGTTATTTAGTCTGGCCAAATGTAGTGCCAAGCGACGTATACGCAATGTGTCTAAACTATCATAATTGGAAGTTCTACTATCGATTCGCATAAAGCCAGTCTTAATGCAGTAATGGTACAACGCGGCGTATACACAATTTTTGTAAACTAGAAAATGGCGTTTAAGAAAAATGGCACATTGCTGCAAGCTGGTCATGTGCGTGTGTGTGTGTGTGTGTGTGTGTGTGTGTGTGTGTGTGTGTGTGTGTGTGTGTGTGTGTGTGTGTGCGTGCAACATTTACAGCAACAACTACAACGAAAAATGATTGAAAATAAGACAATGCAGAAGCTTGACTGTCACAATGCTTTTGGCATTTGCACATAATTAATTGCAGATTTCATTGTACACATTTTTGCAATGTTTTTGTGGCTCTTATCGTAGTTGTTGTTGTTGTTGTTGTTGTAGTTGCCATATAGCCATTGCTGTCTGTGTCATTTTTCCGTTTGGCTGGCTTTTTGCGGCTAATTGCCAAGCCATGCGTCGCAGTCGTCGTTGTTTATACCCTGTACAAAAAGTGTAAAAGGGTATTATAGGTTTGTGCAATGTATGTAACAGGCAGAAGGAGGCGTGGCAGATCATATGTTGCATAGCCAAAAATGGTCAGGAGCTATAATCGAGTCGATATAGACATGTGATATGACATCCGCATGAACGTCTAGATCTCAGACACCATAAGAAGTAGAAGCACAAATATGTACCAAAAGATGCGCATTTACACCGAAAAGATGAAGGTTGTCAAATCACGTCGACAGCCGCGTCGTGTTTATGTGCATATATGCATATCGGATATCTCATCAAATCGGATAAATACATCAAAAGTTATAGTCAAAAATACGCCCCCACTCGCCAATAACTGTGCCAAAATTCCACTACATGTAGGTATGTACTATATATGTGAGCTAGACTTACAAAATTTGATGTGGAGACTCGTGTGAGCCAATCGTTAAAACTGCGTCCACCTTTTTTCAATGGAATCCCTCTTCCCCTGCACTCGACTTACCTTAATTACTGCCACACCCCCCAATATATTGATTTGAACATTGTCACAGACATTAATATATGTATTTTTGATCTATGTTACAATATTCAACGACATTGACCCAATAATACTGGAGTTCTGGGCGTAAAAGTAATTTTTGCCCCCATAACAGCCAACTTCCCAATAGGAAAACTTGTCAATTGGAACTTCCCAATAGGAAAATGTTTACAGGCATATCGATCTTATGAAAATAGATATAAAAATGGATACTTCCGTTACCATTTTAGCGTATTTAGTGTTTATAAAGAAAAAGACTACAGGGTATTCCACTGTCGGGCACTGTCCCTACTGTCTGCATCAAATTTTGTTCGTTGTTGTTGCGATTGTTTTTCTCTTCTTTTTTTTTGGCTTATTTTTGTCGCACATTTTGTGCACTAACAAAAATGCAACGAAATGCATTCGAAACACCTGCCAAAGGCTTAGACTAAAGCCGCAAAATGCTATATATATACATAACCCGTATATGCATATAACTCTGTGTATACATCTGAGCAAAATAAAGTCTGAAGAGTTTACTTGCTACTGCGGCTTGTGGCATATGAGTTGCATTTAGCTGCATACTTCAGCTGACATCAACGATGCGGAAGACAGACATAAATGTTCCCAATGGCATTTTAATGCGATTGCTGCATATAATAAACAAAAAAGTGAAAGTCATTGCTAAAAGTGCAAAATAATTTGACTAACTTTAGAATAGAAATTTGAAGTATTTATATAGTAGGCCCGAGTATGCAAAGGCTTTATAAAGTTTTTGAACAATCATTCAACTACATTGGAATGTTAGGTTTTCAGCATAACTGAATGTTTGTTTGTACAAAATATATAAGAATTAGTTGCAAAAACTTTTAAAGCTACTTATATACCAGCCTTGGCGGATACATCCTGTCCTATATCGTATTATTGTTTTTTTGAGATTCGACGGAAGATGTTAAGTACACATTCCCTTAAGTTCTGAAATCTACAACAAAAAGCTCTTCCTACCAATCTTATATAGCCACAATGCAAATTTATTTCATCTTTTATCTAATCTGTGCCATAAAAAGTTAAACCCTAAGGTTAAGTAGCGAAGGGAGTAACGCCCTAACAGAGACGATATAGCTTTTAAACAGGCATGTGCTTCCATAAAACGCACGGGTAGCCTATTCTGCTGTAGCCGAATAGTTAGCCGAAGTCATGACACACTGCTTATAAAAGTTAAGAAGCAGCATCGAAGCATATGTATTTCGCTCACTACATTAACACATTCGCTTTTTATGTGTGCTTTCTTTCTGAACGCTCACTTTTCCAACCGTGTCACTTTCCCTTTCGTTCTCGAACACACTGCTCTTTTGATTTGTGTTTCGCTTTGAGTAGTTTAAAAGTCTTAATTTTAAACCGAAAAGATTAGCGTTCTCTGCATTCTCTCTTTGTATATGAACATAGTTTCAGTACAAGCTCAAAGTACTTGAAAAACATTTAGAAGTCTCGCAAATAAATTGCAGGCCGTACACATTTGTACATGGTATTGGAGTATGTATGAATCACTTTTGAGCGAAACACTCATTGACCCTTCAAAATGCATGATTTTAATAAGAATCATAAAATGCAGTTAAATCAGTAAAAATCGTTTAATTTCTTCCAATGGCTAGCACCAAAAACTCAAGTCCTATTTCAGCATTGTTTTTTTTTAAAAAAAAAGATGAGTCACACTTCCAATTTGTATATGCAAAATCGCTTTTTGGCATGGGATTTCCCTATTATTAATAGAAGTGCTGAAATTTGGCAAAAATTAACGCCTATTCATTAATAAAACGCGACACCGTAGCTACTATCGACCCTGAACTTGGCTGGCAAAAGTGTATTCGAAAAACGAGCCTAAAACAACGCGTCGCTATGACGTCGACCAGACGTGAGTTGCGGATGATAAACAAACTGATTTAAATGAGTATGTTGAACGATTTGAATGATTTGACAAGTTCAATGCGCTGCAAAAGCCACATAGCAACATCCAACAAGTACACGAGCACAACAACAACAAAGGCGTCAAAAGTTTAACAACGGAGCTCAAGCCCCCTTTTAGTGTGGCGCTGTGACGTAATAAAGTGTCAACAAGCGCCCAAACAACAACAACAACACCATCAGCTACTAGGGTGTTAACACCAAAAGCGCGCCATGACAGCTTTAATAGCCAAAATGTGTAAATGTGTAAAGTTTCGAGCAAAAGCGCGACGACCAACCAACTACCGGGCAGCGCTTAAGGCAGCGGCAAGTCTGCGCATTGTCTACACTGTCTGCACATTGTCTACGCATGTCTACCAGCTGTTTACTGTTTCCACAGTCGCCAGCGATTGACTAAACATACATGCATACATAAAAGTATATGTGTATTTGTTTATTTATTTGTTTATGGAAGAGGCGCGTTTTATGAATCATTGAATACCGTTTACGCATTTTATGGAAATAGCTGGTTATTCGAATTATGGTCTGATAACAGATCTTATGGGTCGACACAAAAGTGTTTCAAAAGAAGTAAGCATTTGTGCTTTGATATGCCTGAAACAACAATGAGAACAACAAGTGAGCTGATTGCGCTGAAAAGTGTTTTGTGTCAGCGCAAGTTTGTTGCCTAAGTCTTTCGTTTTATGCACAGTCGCAGTGTTATTTTTATTGGAAATTTTGTTCATCTGATTTTCTAAGCGCATAAAAGAAAGTAATACAATAGATATTTGCATATGTATCAATGCACAGTTATTCATTAACATAATTCATACACAGTTTCATATAAACGCTTTCGAGCGATAGCCAATATCAGTGAAAATTTGAGCTTATAAAAGGTTTTTCGTGTTAAAACTGAAAGTCCAAAAACTGGATGATTTGAGTAGGTGTTAAAGGCCATATAAAATAGTGCAATGCAAACAAAAGGTTAATCTTGTAATCAATTAATAGAAAACAACATTTTATGCAGACAGTCGGGACCGTGCCCGACCGGTGGATACCCTGTACTCATTTTTCCCATGAAAATTGAGTTTCTGTACAAATTTGTATATCGGCGTTATTAAGGTAACCAGACTGCAAGGGTATTGGGTTATTTTGACAAAATGTCAACAATGTTTGGTTTATAAGCTCAACATGAACCTTCGTACCAAATTTAGTGGCTCTAACATAAATGTTATAGGAGGAGGGGCCTAAAATTGTCACACTATTACCTATTTCTTTAAATTATTAACTGTGCCAAGTTTCAATCGCTTTTTCCAATCTTCGACGTGCTATTAAAATGCACTTTACACCCTTGAGGTCTTCGAGCGATGACATCTTTATATCCAATCATAGCATAATGCCGTTCTTTCTAGAATCTTTTCAGTTTTGAGAACAGAAAAAAGTTGCAAGGGACCAAGTCCTGTGAATACGCTGTTTGAATCACGAACAAGCCACGAAGTGTGAGCATTATCGTGATGCAAAAGCCATGTTTTGTATCCAGGTGTATTTTTTCTATTGCTTCAAGAAAAAGTCGCATTGTGAAAGGAACACACAAATCTTCAAGACATTGAAATTGATGAAAACAGTGAGCAAAATCTTCACATTTGACCGAACTTGGAGTATATTTTCAGTATTAACGGTCAGAAGTGTTTCCTTTGAGATGATTCGGCTCTGGTTCTCATATTTCTTTATCAGCTATCATTCTTTTGCGCAAGTATAAATTGTTGTTGTTGTCATTCAATGGCTTCTAAATGATACTCATGAAACAGTACTTTTGGTCAAAATTTAGAAATTTCGCAACAAATTTCGCTGGCATATAACGTAGGGAAAAATTGCATGACTTCTCTTCTTCGGCAGCAACTTTTCAAATAGTAATTCGACGATTTTTTTATAGCAATTTTCTTCACTGCTTTGACGCGCCTTAGATGGGCAGCGGCACTTACATTCACTCGGCCTTCTGTGAAGAGCTTGTACCACTTATAAACATTATTTTTTTGCTCAAAGTACACTTGCCAATTGACACAGTCAACATTTCAAGTGCGGCAGAGCACTTAAGTTTGCTTTTCAAACAAAATTTAATACTGATTCTTTGATCCATATTTTTTGATGGCAAAAAATCGGCAAGCACACCCAACCACTTTATAACTGTCAAAAAAAAAACTAAAATCTCAAAATGGCTGATCATGTCCACTTGAGCGGGAAACATGTATACCAAAAGAACAAAACGAAAAACGAATGTAATATAAAAGTCAACTCTTATTTGACATGAAAGGAAAAAAGAACAGAAAAAATCTAGTTTTTGTATGAAAAATGTGCATATTAATTAAGAAAAGCGGCAGAAGATAATACTGTAGTGTTGATTATCGACTTTGATCGGTAAAGTTAAAGATTGAAAACATTCTTTGATTAATTGAGTGCAGGAACCTGTAAGGCCATTAAAAACATCAAAAGAGGGCGTTTTAAAAAGAAGCATAAAAACTACAAATAAATATCAAAACACTAAAAATCAAATTAAATCAAAGCGCGACCATTGCCGTTTAACAAATTAGTTTATAGATTATAAAATGCATAACATTTTACAATTAGACTGACCAAAAAGGCCATTTTGAACTTTAAACTGTTCAAACCCAGCCACAAAAGCCACACCCATGGCAGCCACCAAACTTGTTTGCAACATGTACTGCAAGTATATTATAATTAAAACAGAATTTGTATACTCTGTATAAACCATAAAATAAGTAATCAAGATCATTTGACCTTAGCATCGATTTCCGTTTGTGCTACAAAACAAATTGGAACCCCAATGATCCATTTACAAAACATGTGGAGCTTTAATCAATACGCAAACTACTCTAACAAAAAACTTTTCATATTTCAATAAAGCGTTTCCGATGAAAAACCCCCAAAACTATTATGTAGGCAATTATGCATGAATCAGCATAATGATAATGTGACATGGCTCACAAAGTTAAACGCACAACAAACACATACTACATGACTTTCATTTGTTTTGGCAGCCGACGCTGTCGCTGACGCTAACGTCGACGTCGCAGTCGACAGCGCACTTGCCCAACAATTTACAGTTATTTAAATTACCGCACTCATATAGAGTAATTCCAGAGTCCGCCACAATAGAAAACTGCCTTAAGGCAAGGTTAAACACATTTATAGCACTCGCTTTTGGCCCGAAAAGCAAAGACCGAGTATATCATTACTCATAACGCTGATCATTTGGCGCAGCCACAGTAAAATGGAGCGCAGTAAAAAAGTGGAGCAGTAATTGAAATTTGTGTTTAGTCATCTGCTAGGTTTTCAGTAGATTTGTTTTAGCCCCATGTGAATATTCTTTTTGGTGCGCCAAAAATAACGTTTAAACATAAAAATGTTTAATTTAAAAAATGTTGTATTGCATTCAGTGTATTTGGGTTTAATTAGCTGCGGCTGTCGCTGTGAGTGAAACACAAGGTCGTCGAATTTAACAACAACCCAATGGCAATCGGCAAGGGTTCCAATGTCTAAGCCCCTTCTAATCGCTTAGTAGCCAACCCACTTACAATGGAACACATATTGTTCGTGTGTGTGTGTGGTGTTTATAAACATATTTGCATAATTTGATTGCATAAAAGGCATAAATCTGCCTTGGACATAAATGTGTTTTAAAACCACCAGCTAACTATGCACATAATGATAGTAAAGTTTGAGGTATTCGATTTTCGTGGAAACTCATTTGGCCACTGGAATTTGGCATGCTCGAGCTTGGCCACCATAATTGAGTTATTAACTTGAGCGCACAACATTGGAAATAACGATAATTTAGCCAAAAAAAAAAATACCGCCAAGTCGAACCACGCTCTTGACGTGCTGCTGACTTGACTTCTGTACATTGAGCATTCAGTTGACCAAACATTTGCCTATGATATAATAATGCATTGTATAGTATCACAACGAACCGGTTCATAAACAATTTTAATTGATCGTACCAGCGTGGAAAGTCAAGCAGTTAAAAAAAAAAAACTAAAAAATTCGACCAACCTGCCACAATAACAAGGAAGTCGCAGGGGGCGGCTTGTATAGTATGTACTTACATATAATAATGCATAGAAAAAACCAAAAGTTGCCATAAATTTCAGAGCTCGTAAAAATGTTTAGAAAGGCAAATACATATTCATCAAGACTGACAGACAAATACAAATAACTTTGTGATAAGTATGTTGCATTTTGGAACCATTTCAAATGACTCTCATAGGACAACATCGATACAAAAAACACCCACACAGAGTTTAAGCTGTAAGAGTTACAGTGCAGTTTGTAGACTTTGACTTGAATGCTATATAACAAACATTACATATATTTGTTGGGTTTGGTCGCATTCGAGACACAGTTGAAGCAAAGTGATGCCAATTCACCTTAAACAAAAGCTAGAAATGGTTTAATGTAATATTTTGACAGCTTGCATAACCATTATCAGCAGAAATCATAAAAGACAAACTGTCATGAATTTAGGTGAATTCCAAGTCAATATTAACTGGCAGGACCACCCTAAGCTTGGGTTAAGAGACTGACATCATAATCGTTTGTTGTCAAAAAATGCTTTAAAAAGATATGAGGCAGTTGGTGCGAAGCGCGACAGTGGAATACCCTACATACATTTTTACCAAAAGCAATGAAATGCAAGTTTAGCATTGATAAATTTGGAAGTATGGTTTCAATCAAGTTAAATGGAGTGGGTGGGTTGTTTCGACACAAGGTCGACATTGTTTTGTCTATACGTCTCAAATACATACCAAATGTCGCCAACTTTAGCTTATCTACCTATGAACATATTTACCACTCTCCTATGAGAGAAGGGTGTCAGTTATCAACAGGATTCGATAAAGTGATGCGTTGGTGTTCATACGAGCAGAATGCCATGGCTAAGTAGAATCGAATACAATCAAATTTGAAATTTGACAGTTCTGACAGGTTGTAAACGAAGTTTATACCCAGGTACATATGTCGTCAAGCAGGTCATGAGCAAAAGAAATGCTCTGTAGCAGAAGCGACAATAACATAAGTGAAATGTCCATCTATCCTTGATGAAAAAACGCAAGGTGGTTAAAAATGACACACGAGTTTTATTCAAGCTGGATCTTAGGAACTCTTTATTCTTCAATACTTTACTTTACTGACACATCAAAATCGTAATTAATTGCTACATCATATCTCTGTGAAATTTGTAGTTTGGCATTGGTAGATTCTTAGGCTAATCCACATGCCTTGTAAGTTTTGATTCCCTGATCGTTGTTTTCGACTCATAAGTTGTAAGATTTCGTATTTTATTGTACTTGTATTGTAAAGATTTTAAGTCAACGCACTTATTATGATATTTTATTCTTAGTTGCGACTTTAAAAATAAGTTTTCCGTATAAATTAACTATATAACAGTTAAGACGGCTCTAATATTAGAATCATATTGTGTACGGAATCAATGCCTCTACCTACTTAATTGCCTTTTAATGATCAAACCTTCTATATTCAGGTATGTTGCAAACTCTAACCAAAACCTGACCCAGTTCAGTCTAAAAATAACATCACGTTGCTCTCAGTTCACTTGCCACAAAGAGTTTTTGACTCCCGTGGGGCACGCTTTCGCTACGGGGTGTTTTTGCAGCTTCGATATGAATAACACTCATTTCTAAAGCATACAGCGAAGGCAAATATCCCACAGCCCTTTTTCGATAAACATGTACACGACCGACAATTTCATGTTTGATCTCGCTGCGACATGTTTATAGAGACTACATATAGAGTATGTAGCAGTGTTGTAATAGTATTTTGGCAGAAACATGAAATTAAAGACATGTCCGCCTTTTGATTTATGACCGAAATTCGCATGCCATTTACCAAACTGTCCGGAGAGGGCGTGTGCCTTGCCTTTTGTTTGAGCCACACAGACAGCAGTGGAGCATTCAAATGAGAGTAGGCAAAAACTGTAACATTTCCAAACATGTTCGCCCGCAGCGCACAAGTGAAAGTACACTGGAGCTTGGAACATGGAGCAGCCTAAAAGTAAAAACGGTGTTACCTGTTGCACAGTGTGACCTTGTTGTGTATAGCATCCATGGAACTGGAAAACCAAACGAAACAAGAGCAACTCTAACAAGTTAATAGACTGTCGCCACCACCTCACAAATTGTGCAACGCTTTGGCCGCATAATTAAGTTGCAGCTGCTGCTACTGCAGCTGCAGTAATAAGCCAGATACTGCCACAAGAGGCGGTACGTGCCCGCGGTCCTGATGAAAGCCAAATTCAATTCGATCTATGACCAATTCGAAGCTAATTAACGCGTATTAGCGGCCCAAAGCGTCACTACCATTAACTGCGTTTTGCTTGCTTCCTGCCTGCTGCCCTTCCTTTGGCGGAACATTTCCGTAACGCTTTGTCGTTACCTTTTCCAAACAAAGCTGCAGCTAATGAATACTTAGCCTCTTGAAGAGCCAAATTGTGTTTCAAGCAAAAAAACAGAGTTTGATTGATTAGCTGATTGACTTTCACTGCGCCAGTTTACAAATCTATTAAACATTTTTGAACGCGCGAAAAGCTTTTAAATTGAGTTTATGAACTTAACAAAGCTATATGAAAAACTATTTATTAAGTATACGTCTAGCTTCTGCGGCTAGGGCGGTCCCATTATAGTGAAAAATTGTGGAAACATTCAAATTTTTCCCTCACTCTTTTGTTAACGATTCTGACAATGGAAGTGAAATGCCACACACAAACGTGAATACTAAGTATATAAAGATTTTGCTGCACTTTCTTTTACAATTTCAGAGACAATGGCCAAAAAAATGTACAACAACAACACTGAAACGCTGTAATAATAAACTACATGTTGTACCTAAAATGTGTAATTAAATTTAATGTGTCAAAATTAGAGCGTCGTCCGCAAAACGCCACAAAAAAAAACAAAAAACATTAAAAAAAATGTCTGTTTTCTTGGAAAACAAAAAATTAATTGTTACATTAATTTTGACAATCTTTTCTAGTCTATAGACTTGGCTTAATTGCTGTTATGCTACATAATTTATATATATATATATTTACTTAGTGAAATTGTAAGTAGTTTTTTCTATAGTTTTGACTTAAATTTATGGCTATAACTGTAACTTGACGCCACTATTATAAAATCGAAGTGCAATAAAACACTGTCTGTTTACTGTTAACCAGCTCTAGATGACCATAAAAGCGACAAAAAGCGCGAAAAGAAACAAATATAACAAGCAACACGTTTCTTCTAATGTGCGCCCAATTAATATCCGTAATAAGCCAAGTTATTGTCTAACTGACAAACTGCAGAACTGGCCAACTAAATCTAAGCCAACAAAACAACTGTTATTTAGACACTACCACTAAATGTTACTCGACAGTTACAGCTTGTAGCTCCGCAGCTACTTGCTAACTGACTAACTGTTGCATTTGCTGTTTGTGTTTGTGTTGTTGTAGTTTTTCTCATTGTTTTTGTAATTTTCCAAGAGCGTTGCAACTAATTAATTTGTTACTGCATAGCCTGCGCCTGCTGCTTTATAAGTATTGTCGCTAATTAGTGTGTGTGTGTGTGTGTGTGTGTATCTGTGTGTGTCTTTGCTTCATTGTGAAAGTGATGCAAAATCATATTGAACGCTAGCGAAACTGCACTAACGATTTGCTAATATGCGCATAAATGTATCTACACACACACACACACACACACACACACACACAGATACCACTTGCTACTTATATTGTTAGCTACTTGTTACCAAATTGCCAACTGGCATCTAACGGATACTTAACGGCTGACAAAATTTAAATCAATTATTTTTCTGCCTAATATGCATGCACAATATCAACAGTCAAATTGCTGTCTAAGATTTCAGCCATTTACGCCCTTTTTCTTGTTTTGGTTTTTGTGCCTTTCCATTTAAGCCCACTTATGCTTATGGCCATACAGCCAACATATGCAAAAGGCTAACATGTTTGCTGGCCATATAATTTTGGCCACTTACCGAGTGCAACAGCAGCAGCGGCTGTTGAAACAATTCAATCAGAAACTGGGTGAGCCATGAACACAAGTGTTAAGATATATATATAGTTATATCTTAACCATATATAAAGATATAGATACAGAGACTACATACAAAAGCAATATGGCAAATGTGTGCAACTCCAACATGCTGTTTTCAAGGCAAGCCGAAAAAGCTGTAAAAACAAAAAACTAAAAAAAAAAACAAACCAGTCGGAAAATCTATGCACTTTTGATGGTGTTTTGCTAATAATCTGTTAATTGACGATTGATTTTATGCTGGTTTTAAAACAAAAACAACTCTTCTTTAAAGGATAACAACAAAACCACTCATAAACTCATAGAAAGTTGCGCCTGCCCTAGCACTCAGGCAACCACAGAGCACATGCTGGCCAAATGTATTATGTCCAGAGCTCGCAGATCTTTTCTCTTTTATAAAACTAGAAGATATCTGGGGCCTTTGGATTGGGTTTTTTCACAAATGATTTGTGGAGGATTTCCAGTGTTTCTTACAGATATTGTCTGCCTTGATCGCTATGATCCACCCTGTTGACCGTGAAGTTGATCAATTGTTTGCCAGTTCATCTACCTTTTGATTGCTCTGGATACTCCGGTGTTCAGGAACTCAGTATAGACTGACTCTTTTTTGTTGAGCCTGATCTTACCCTCATCGAGTACCGTAAGCTCAGCCTGTTAGTCACTAAATATAAGTAGTTCACCCATAAAACTCTATTCGAACCAGCGACGTTCAGAATTGTGAAGATTTAAGTCCAACACCAGAGCCACACTTCATTTTGGAAACATCTGTATAGTAGAAATGGGCGTTTCTTCTCAGTTTGAGGATCGATAAAGCTACTTGCGACGGAACTTCATATTTTGCACAACACAGCCAGCCGGCATTGACAACAGCGGGCACTCTTCTCGCTGGCTAATTAATGTGTATCCAAGTATCAGTTCGCTCATCTAGACTACGTTATTGCTGAGTCTGCTAGCTGCTTCCGTAGTCCCTTGTCGAACAAGACGTCACTTTAGGTAGTGCTCTTGTGATTTCTAAGCACACGTATCTTTGCAGTTTGGTTAGCAAAGTGACGCTGAACTGAACCATTGTTCACTTCCACCAAACCAGGGATGCCTATAATGGCACAACCCTGATAAGAGATATGAACAGCCAAGCACGTAAGTGAAATAAATCTCGTGCTTAACTCGCACGAAAATGGAAAGTATTCTATTATACAGTAAGACGCACAGGGTTGCCACGAGACAACTTCCGCTTAATAGTACCGCATCTTCACACGATGCGGGAAAAATTCATACGGTCTCGCTTGGTAATCTCGCATTGTATATCAGGTAAAAAAAAAGTTCGTTTGCACTACTCTGAGCGTTAATTAACTTCTTACTTCTCTCTGAAATTGCTCTGGCTTGTGATACTATACCCTAATAGAGTGTATGGCACCCTTCTTAGCAGTGATGGCCTCTTTCAGGGAGAGGAGAGCTCCGTGTCTGCTGTGTTAAAATGGCATCATTTAAATGATCGATTTCCTACCACTATGTTTGTATACCAAAAGAAATCTGTTTAGAGCAAAAAAATTTCACATAGTTCAAGTTTAATATAGAAAAAGTTTCAATATATACAGATAATGGCTTATACCCTTCTGCCACTGGAAGGTGCACTTATGTATGGCATAGTAATCGATTGTTAACATTTGGCAAGCAATTGTCGTGCAATTGTCGTGCAACTGGTTAGAGGCAAGAAGGGAGGTACACATTATCCTGTAAGAACTCATAGATGCAGTTAGTTTTAAAAAGCCTTTAAATGTATAGAAATTTGCCAAGCCAACGTCCAATTTCAAAATTATTTGATACTACACTATTTCGGAAAAACTCAGAAAACATTGGAACGATAGAAGCGGTAAAGCGTAAGGAGCATTTTGCTAGATTTGATTAGTCTTCAATTAACCTAGATCCATAAAATTTACATGCAATTTGTAAATAATTAAGCCCACTATAAGCAATAAACAGAATTACGACAACATATAGGAAAAACAACAATTTTCATTAAGTCAGTGAACTAGTACTAATTTTCCGTATCTATGTTGCTCATAAATAATACAACAACTTTATCCAATTTGGCTGATTTACAGTATTCGATTTGCTGAATCGGCGAAAACCACAGACGGTCAAGCCAGTTTCGGCGTTACGGCCCCAAGAATTAACACAGAACCGCAAACAAATTGTACAGGCAACGCTAGATTATGCGAAAATCAATTTTACATCTAAGGAAAATTGTCAATTAGGTGCACGCCTTTTTATGCGAATTAGAGAGACAACAAAATTCTCAGCGGCGACAAATTTTGCCCAAATTTGTATTGCAAGTATCTTGGGAATGTTTCTTTGGCGGTGTGAAAATTGCCAAATACAGCATTTGTTTTTTTAGCCTTAAAGATACACAGTGCTGACAGAGAAACAACCTTACCGCCCACTAAACAAGCCCAAAACGCCAACACCCCAACTAGTGATTGCCTAGAGCCATATGGCCGACTCTACTGTAATCGAGCGCCAAGTTCACATTAAGCCAAACTAAAAGATCAAAAACTGGCAACGAAATTAAAATGTTTTTCTGTGTTGTGGGTGTAACAATAGTTTTTCTTGGCTTTTTTTTCGTGGTACTACACAAACTGCAGATTGCAATGCAACAGCTCGGAAAGGTATCTATCTAACTCTGCAGAAGGTTATATCTACAAACTGTGTGAAATCTTTTGTAGTCAAATTTATAGCATATATTGCTATGTGTAATAACCGTAATTATCAACACATTAGCCTAATCTTGAGCTTAGACAATTTTTTGACATCAGTACGATAGTATGTGTCTTTGGTTACGGTAAAGGCGAGGCTTATAATACGCTCGGGGCAGCATTCATCCACGCTTTATCAACGTAACGCCCCGAAATGCGAAACGGAAATCTATGTAGCCAAGTTTTAATGCAACTTATCGAAACACAGACTAATATCGTACAGTATTTTGATTGTTCTTTTTGTGCTAAGGTATTTGTATGTAGTTTTTTGAACCATGCAACACTGGCCTTGGGTTATATAATAGTACAACAATGCAACTGCCACAAGTTGCTCTTACTGTTATATTTGTCTACTACAAAATGACCTCACCTCATACGTATAACCGCAATGACATTGGGCCATTACATTTGTCTCTAGACAATTTGCCAATTACCTATGTATCTGCATACCAGATGACATTATTAGAGCAGCAGGAATGTCTATCAAAATCGTTATTCTCACTTTACTATAATCTATTTTACTTATTCACTCAAATTGGTAAAACAAAATAATGTAATCACGTCAATGCAAAACACTATAATGGTGTACACAGAGAGAAAAAACCGAAATTCATTGTTTGCCCACGATTTTCTATGAAAGTCAGTAAAACTATGATAAAGAACAGATCAGTTTCTGCTTTATGCCTTAACTCTCAAAAGAGCCATCAATAAGAACAGCATAAGCACTAAAAAGTTTATAAAAACTAATTTCACGAACAAACAAAAGAAGAAGACGCTCGAATTCTGCGAAACGTTCAGCTGTGTGATCTCTTCCACTTGTTATAATATGGCGACATTCTTTCGTTCTCGCTCCTAACACAAAAGAACAACCGACAACCTTCTCGTTCTCCTATCGACGGTGCATAGCACGCACAGGCGTAATACCATCCGAGCGTAATAACAAATTTCCGTGACAGCATACTATTTGGTCTTACCTTATAGCGCGCCAATAAATGTTTCAAATCAAATAACATTTGCTGTCACGGCAAATTGATTGGATGGATTTAAAGTTAAAAAAAACCGATTTTAGTTTTAACTAAAGTTTTTGCATTTAGTTAGCCCGAACTTTTTCTAAACTAGCCCATTGCGCCAAGTTTGAACGAAGCCATTCCATCTGGACTGCCACTTAAATTATCGAAAATGTGATAGTCAAGATCGCTCATTTCTTCGCCTGTCTAGAGAAATATCGAATAACGAAATGCTCATTGTTGTGCTATCATCACGGCATGTGCGCGAAAAACGAATCGGTTTTGAATGCCCCGCCTTTTTACTTGATTTAAGTTATTTTTTGGCAATTACAAGCCCATTTCAGTATCACTTTTCGATGAAGTAAATTTTTTTTATTTTTACTTAAAAACCTTCTTCAAAAACTGAACAGCATTAAAATTTCTCGCTGTGTATGCAATATGTATGTTAGTGGGTTTTCTGTGCACAAATGTAAATTAGTCGAAAAACAAAACTGAAAATATAAATTTGTAACAATCTAGTTGTGTGGTTCCCCCTCCGCCTTGGGCGCTGCCCCCAGTGTATCGTATATGTTTCGGATAGTAAATTGTGTTTGGGTGTAAGACAAAGGCACAAATTAAATTGCAATGTGTTCACTCGTGCGAAAAAATATAATTGATACTTCTATAACTGGAGTCAAAGCCCAAGCAAAGGTGCTGGACATATTAGAATGTTGCAAATAACTGCAAATATGGTTTAAGGTTAGCTGGTAAGAAGCACGTTGCAACTGAGCGATGAATATCGAGTAATTGAAGCGTTGCAAGATATACATACGGGTATTGACAGCTTTTGTTTTGTGAATGAAGTTCGGTTTGATTGAATCAAATGAATGGTAGACATAAGAATTAATTATGTGTTTAAATGGCAAATTAAATGATTTTTGTTTTCGATGTTTATATGTCGATGATTTAATTAACATCGTAAAGTTTAAAAGGCGAAAGAGAAGAGAAAGAGTATCTGAGACCCAATTATGTAAGATGCCAACAAATGAAATATACACTTTAATAGTCACTAAGAACTTTATAGATAATAATTGATATTCAAAAATCCGTTCTTTGCAAGTTTAGTCATATGATGAACTATAAAGAAAGAAGTAGAAGTTTATTTATTGTAAAATCTATGAGCCGTCGACAGTATGGTATGAGAAATATAAGCAAACAAGGAGTGATTCGTTATGTGACCGAAAAAAGAAGTGGTTTTTTGTCAGCATCTATAAATAAAGAGTCAACGAAATGCGTCTGAATTTTGCAATACAACTTATTTTAATATGATGTGGAATAAACCTTACTTCGTATTCATTAATGTGTTACTAAAAAATTGTAATATTATACATTACGTGACATAAGTTACAAGACATATTTTTCCTTATGGTCTTCTTTATTAGATAAACAATGAAAATTTTAATTTAGAACATTATTATCGCTATGTATTTAAATGGGAAAAAGCCTGCCATTTTCTAGTAAATTGATTTTTTAAAACAGAGAACTGTTATAATAGAAGTAAAAATAAGAGAGATACTGCCATTAAAAGAGCTAGCCATGTCATAAATTCAATTTTAAATTTATTTACCTCAAAAACTTTTCTGGGTAAGGGTCCCATGTACATACATATATGGGCCCATATACTATACAATAACTTTCGCTTTGCACCCAACCGCAAGATTCAAAGACCTTAAATATCACAAGCAAATGCCATATATTTAGATAGTCTTTTGAAAATCCGAACAAATATGTAGGTTAACCCCAGTTGGCCAACGAAGGTCAATTCAGTGCCACAATTATTTGCAATGAGTGTAGCAGCAGGTGTGCATTCCTTACAATAGACGTAGGCCCGACAATTACGGTCTTAACAAAAGCTTTTCGATTTCTGTAATTTCCTTTACGTTGAATTATTTGTTTGTCTTTTGTTATACAAAATTGGCATTGCATTGTCCAGGAAGCCAGTCAGGAAAGCAACAATAATAAGTACGTGCTATAAAATCTGGCAAACCCCATTAAAATAAATTACAAAAGTAATGCCATTTGCATTTGATTATGAAATATATATTTGCAGATTTGATCTGAAATTGAAAAACTTTACTAGTGTATGACATTTCTCATAGTTGACGTATACATTTTATTTCACGAATTTACCGCTTAGTTTTTTATATCTGCATAAAAAAGTGGCATTTGTGTGTTGTGACATAAAATAAACTGCCCATTATGTAATCTTCTACAAAATAATTACAAAGGACAAATGCTTTAAAAGTTTTAAGTGTATAATCTACATTAAATATGCACTTAAACTTTTTTTATTGTACTTATTGTGAAGGATTAATAAACTGTTTGTAGGCAAGAAAAAAAAGGTATATGTGGAAACGATCATTATTTACCAAAAAAAAACGCAGTTGAGTTAAGAGTTGACAAGTTACAAATACGAAGAGTTTCGATCTGTTAGTAGAAATTTCAGGCATTTTTCGACATGGACAACAATGTTCAAAAAAACACAACAAGTCTAAACAAAATGCCTTTTTCCTCTTACTTACAGATAAACAGCCGGATCAAACACCCGCAGGTTCCTACTGGCAACAGCATGTCGCCACGCCCAGCAGATCAACGCCCTTTGACTCGCCCTTCTTCTCGGCTACACATGGCCTGGTACAGACACATCCATCGCTAAGCGGCCCTGTGCCGCTTAATGGCAATAGTCTGGGCAGCGGTCCATCTGTGGTCTCTAATCCAGCGCTTACAGCTGGCAGTGGCTATCTGAACTCACGCGGCAGCCTGCCCAGTTCGGCGCGCTATCCTGCTAACAAAATCACTGGCACTGTGGTCGATCCCAATCCAAAGTCACCCTTTAGGCATTTGGACTTCTCGACAAGCGCCACAGCTGAGCTGAGACGTAACCCAGCGCTCTCCGCACCCGATGAGTGTGCCAGAGCCTGTCGCGAAGGCGAGCCACCCAGAATCTGTTATTACCACTTCACGCTGGAGTACTACACCGTGCTGGGCGCGTAAGTAATCAATAAATTAGCTATAACCCCAAACTAACCCAAAGACGCGGAAGCAACGCATCAAATTTTTGATTATTATAATCATAATTAAATCACGCGCGCTACTCACAGCCACAAACCAGACATTACTCTACGACCACAACTTCATAGCTGGAAGTCTGGCCATAAATAAGTTTGTAAGCCTTTTTTGATGGGCATGAATCAAAGCCAATCTGCATAAATAGTCGTACTACCAATGATGACATAACCGAAACAATGTTGCAGTTTACAGCCAATGTGCCAATGTGCACATCGTATGTCATTGACAGTTGGCAGTTCGCGGAGTTCAGAAGTACTACACAATATATAATAATAATAACATAAAATGATGTAGTACCAGATAAAACATGCATTCGAATGTAAATCAAGTCGGAGCAAAAACAGAGAAAAGCCCGTCAGTTCCGTCAGTCTGCGTCTTCGTCTACGTCTCCGCTTCCAAGCCATGCGAAAGTGTTAAGTTCATATATTATTCCCACGCTATTATTTCTGACATGCAAACAACAAACAAATAAACAAACAGACAACAAAAACAAAAACAAGGCGAAAACCGAGTAACCAAGTAACAAGTATCGAGTAGCGAGTAGCGTTCAAGTATATCCAAAACCAGGGCAGGAGGCGTACGTAAGTAAATCAAATCAAATCAAATCAACCGATTTGTGCCACTGTGCAGTACCGGTGCTCAAATAAACAAAGATCAACTTTAGTCTCCGGCCTCCGCGCCTTTATTTGCATTGTACTGCATGTGTGTGTGTGTGTGTGTGTGTGTGTGTGTGTGTGTGTGTGTGTGTGTGTGACGCTTAACCGCATTGAGTATACGACATGTAGCGCCAATTCTTGCATGGTATTCAATTGCAGCTTAAAATTATTGCTTGCCAATTGATGGCTTCTTTGGATTAAACCAACTTAGACTTAATAGAGCTAGGAAAATTTAAATATAAAAAGCATAAAAATTACTTGTCATCATAATGATTAAAAGTAATTGCAAATTTAATAATATAGTTTTTTGAAATGCAAGCAAGTTGTTTAGTTTTTAAGCAAGAGAGTTTATCTTAAGCTCATTCATACTTTGTCATAAAGTTGCCCATATAGCTAATTAGACGAATTAATCATGTGTATTTGAGTGGAACATGTCTACTCGCGAATCGTCAGCTTTTATAACACTAAGAACAGATTTCGGTTACAATGATAAAGATAATAATCCCTTTCCCAATTTATTGCGGCTACCATACGTCACAGGAGCCAGGCGTGTCAATGACTTAAACGCTTTCTGTACATTCACAAGTTGCATATACTTGAACTATTTTCCGCGCTCGTGAAGAATTGCAATTCATCTCTAATCTTTATCTTTATCTCTATCTTGGTCATGAATATATAATTCTGGTTACCTTTTTAAACAAAGAAGCGGCTTATAATAATAACGAGCCAATTAGCTCTTCTTCTTGACTGGTCGTACCGGACACGACCCGGTGACATATGGCACTCCTTCGAACGCCTCATAATATCTTTCACTGGGAGTAGCTCTACGCAGTGGTAGACCAGCTCTCTGCACAGTCATTTTAAAGTGCTAGAGATACTTTGCTGTGCACATTAGCTCACTGGTGATTAGAACTGCTAACCAGGGGGCACCACATTCTTGGCTTAAAAAGGCTAAGAATGAAAATTTTTGAGATGAGAACGTTCCATTTCAGCAGCGCTGATCAAAACTAAGAACCAGACAAAAATGTTCGCTTGGGAAAATACAATCAAACTAGAACACATAGGTTTCTGCTGGTTTAGAGCCGATATCTCATGTTTTATTGTACTCTTGATGGTGCACACAGCGGTGAATGTACTTACGAATGGAGTGTTATTCGTTATTTATTCAAAGGTGCAGAAGTTGTGGACAACATAGCCGGCAAACCCAAAACTGAACGATATCCCGAAAACTTTCAACCCATTGATAGTATCTGGACGCCTTTTTACATATTAGGGGCCGGTTCATAATTTTTAAGATTTTAAACCCCCCTTGTCATAAGTCGGCACCTTTAGCACCCTTCGTCATCGTGTACCAAAACCAACTACCTTCCCTCATCAGTGGTAATATCATTTATGAGTAGTCCCTTAGCCAATATTGGCGGATATGGCAACGGCACTTATGTGTTAAGTAAATGAATATCAAACCGAAATGTATCTTAACGCCTTTGTAATATAGGCTTAGTATATGGATAAACCGTTGACTTGAACTCTTTGTTCTGCACAAGTTTTAAAGACAAGTTATTAATCTCTTTTCTAATGGGATTGGATGCCACATATCTTTTTAACCCAACATTTCTTTCAAATTTATTTGAAATCCTCTGGCATCTGACAAGGAAGCGTCTGACCAACAGATTTATCAAGGGAGTTTACACACACACACACTTTAGTCAAAACTGTCTAGAGATTTCTGACACACCGCTGAATAATTTGTTTGAATACATAATTTTTATCGGTTTGAATAATATCTTTTCAAAAGCCATAAAAGTAGCCTAACTCTTTAATTTACCTAATTACTTTTATGAATGTTTTTATCTCATTTCTCAATTGGAATGCAGCGTAAAGATTATTAAATTTTAGCATAGTGAAAGCTGCGTTTTTTAAGACTTTTTTCTTTGTTTTTATTTCTATAAATTAGGCAAATGCCGCTCCTAGTCAAAAAATTGGCCATCATCAATCAGTAAATTACAAAACAAATTTTCAAATCACAATCAAACACAAAATACATCATTCCCAAAAACATAGTTTTCTTTAAGGCTTGCCATAAATCGAGACAGTACTGTGAGTGCAATAAAAATGTTGCCAGTAATTTTGCATAATTTAATTTATTATAATTTACATCCGTGGCATTTTTATGTGCCACTTCCTGTAATTGCAGCAGCTGCAACTGCAACAATACAACACACAAACAACAACCAAAATAAGCATCAAATATATGCTCAAGGTGTTTTTTATGTGCTTCACTCCTTAGGAGCATAACTGGAAAGAAAATTTGTCAGTGTCTATTTTATTATGACTCGCATTGTTAACCCTCATTTGCTCATTTTGATTGGCATCTAAATTTTACACTATCTCCCTTTCTATCTCTCGCAGCGCCTGTCAGGTTTGCACACCTAATGCCACCAACACCGTTTGGAGTCACTGTCAGTGCGTTTTGGCCGATGGTGTGGAGCGAGGCATACTCACTGCGAATCGTATGATACCCGGTCCTAGCATACAGGTGTGCGAGAATGACAAAGTGGTCATCGATGTGGAGAACCATATGGAAGGCATGGAGGTGACCATTCATTGGCACGGCATCTGGCAGCGCGGCTCACAGTACTACGATGGTGTGCCTTTTGTCACACAATGTCCCATACAGCAGGGTAATACCTTCCGTTATCAATGGACTGGCAATGCTGGCACACACTTCTGGCATGCGCACACGGGTCTACAGAAACTGGACGGTCTTTATGGCAGCGTTGTGGTGCGGCAGCCACCTTCACGCGATCCGAACTCGCATTTGTATGACTTCGATTTGACCACACATATTATGCTTATAAGCGATTGGTTGCATGAGGATGCAGCAGAGCGTTATCCCGGACGTCTGGCTGTCAACACTGGTCAAGATCCCGAGTCTATGTTGATTAACGGCAAGGGCCAGTTCCGCGATCCCAACACTGGTTTCATGACCAACACGCCGCTGGAGATATTTACCATAACACCAGGTCGTCGCTATCGTTTCCGCATGATCAACGCCTTCGCCTCCGTCTGTCCCGCTCAAGTCACAATCGAGGGTCACACCATGACTGTTATAGCCACAGATGGCGAGCCCGTGCATCCGGTTCAAGTCAACACGATCATTTCGTTCTCAGGTATGGTTTTAGCTCAAGTTGACACCTGCGCAAGAACGAGTGCAAGTATCTTAGCAATCTGGTTTGGGCGTGTTTTAGCTACCAAAACTGAGAGTGTTCTATTGTTTTCAAAGCAAGTAGCTAAATCTAAGCAGCTGACTTATGTGCCCTTATAATTAGCTCAATTTGGACTCTTGTCATTCCTTATGTATTCGGTTCAAGGTAGCCTTTCACTTTTATCGACATAGAATCATTCTGCTGCATTCCTGTCCCACCAATCCAGTGGTGGTTTCAGTGCCTCGACAGCCACCAGCACCTAATATTAATGATATAATCAAAAGCCGCAGTAGCAGCAGCACATGCCAGCAAACTGTGCTCATAATTTTCAAATGACTATGCATTTAGAGTCATTTTATTCGTAACAAAATATGCATTTAAGCCGTCCAAGCCGAACAAGCCAACTAATAAAGCAAAAGTAGCAGCGGACACTCTATTCAGGGTCAAGTCAAACAACAACAACATAAGAAAACCAGCATTAGATTGTTAACAATGGTTGATGACTGGGTGTCTTAACGGTTTTGTATCCACTAAAACTTCGAGCTTGTCACTTTTGCGTGCGCATAAGCAACATTTTCAAGATCCATTTACACTGTCTGAGTTGTTAGATGACATGGCTTTTAATCGAGCTTGGCTTTCAAGCACCTTTAAACTATCTGGACTAGTTAGATGAGATTTGAATGCACAAATCTTTAAAATGCATTTTGGTTTTCCCAAATTCAATCGAAACGTTGATTCTGGTGGCAGTTGCCAAAAGCTCGCAAACCTTCCAACACGACACCACAACTTGCCAATCATTTGCAAGAAACCACTTACACTGCCTGCTGGCATGCCATTAAATCAGGGGTCGGCGAGGGTAGCAGAGGAACACACAATACTATTACAGCGACTTAAATTTTGGCATTGCCGATCACTTCTTCAAATCGAGCTTGCCTATTTACGTACGCATAAAACACAATTTCAATATCCATTCACAGGTGACATGCCTTAAAAACGAGATTATCGGTCAAGTTAATTTATACTATGTAACTAGTCAGATGAAATTTGAATCGTTTAAAACGGTATGGTGGTTTTGAATTGGAAGTTTGAAATATCCCTTTACACTGTCTGAGAGGTAAACGGAAAGTTGAAGAGGATATTCTCTTGAATTCAACAGCCACTGTATAGTGAACAAACTTCAAATAGAATGCTTATAAATTGTTCTTAAAAAGATGAACATTACTTAATTCATACAATCTTATCGCTTAACACATCTAAAGGTCTTTGCTATTTCAAGAATAGATTATCGGTGCACTTTGTTCGAATTTATAGTATTTGACATTCACAGCGAAATCACTTTAGTTATCCAGATAATTCGGATGCAATATGCAAACCAAATCATAGAGACTAATAAGTATAATCATAATAATAATAATAATAATAATAATGAAATTTGATCAGTCTGTTTTGTAGCATGTAGCTCTTGGGGGGATTTAAATGAAAGCTCACGCCGGCATATGCCGAAATGAGTCTAATAGCCACTTGATCAAATGACTTAGACAATTCGTTCGAAATTATAACTTTATGTCGTTTTGATTGAGTAGATTGTAGGTCTAGGTCATAGATAGATATATGCGAATATAGGTATAAACCGTCAAACAAATTGTTACCAGAGTTTTTTATATATTAGCCGTTCATCTGATTCAGTATGATTTCACTCATACTCAACTTATCGGAGAATATAAATGTGGCTTCCACAAAATTCACAACTATGCTAAAGTCAGATAATCACAATCGTTAATTCAAATTGTTTGGCGCAGTTTTTAAATAAATTTATGTTTTTAAATCGCCTAACTTCTGGTTGATGTGTATCAATCAAAGAAATCAAGTAGCAGCCTTCATACTTATAGTTTATTTGCTTGCCTTTATTTTAGGTGAACGTTACGACTTTGTAATCAACGCTGATCAAAACGTTGGAGCTTATTGGATTCAACTACGTGGTCTCGGAGAGTGCGGCGTGAGACGCGCTCAGCAATTGGGTATATTACGCTATGCTCGCGGTCCCTATCAGCCGGCGTCAGCTCCACCAACTTACGATGTCGGCATTCCACAGGGTGTGGTAAGTTCTAGTTGTCAGTAAAATTAAAGCTACGACCTAGATGCGGTATTCGAATCTTTTGGTGCAGCTATTACACTGAAAAGTTATTAGACATTTGAGTTGAAAGTTCACTTTCTACGTATTCCACTTGTTAAATAAAACCAATGAAAGAGTTAGTTTATAACTACTTTTTATAGCATAGCTTAACTTGAATGCAATATTGCACAGTAAGTAAAACTTTAAATTTTTAAACTTATGAACGCCAAAAACTAGCAGTAAATATTTGTAAATATTTTGTATATACATATGTACATTACTTTATATACATATAATTGAAACCACAAGCTACACATGCAATTGAAAATTTCAAAAACACAATTCTAAACTGCATATTTTCTCTATCTTTTCACGCACCCTTAAAATAAAATAAAAATCAACACGTTTATATATAAAACAAACAAAAATTTCCAAAATGTATATTATAAACCAACACAACTCTAACGTTGTTTATCTGCACTTGTATATAAAAAAACGAAACACAACCGTACATATGTACAAAAAAAAAAAAAAACCCAAAAGGTAATGAACCCCCTGGACGCCCAATGTAACCGTCAACGTAATGACGCCATCTGTGTCAGTCAATTGAAAAACGCACTCGAAATCGATCGCGGCATTTTGGCGGAGAAACCCGATGTCAAAATATTCCTGCCATTCAGATTCTTTGTCTACCGCCCGGAGGATCTGTTCCAGCCCAATACCTACAACAGATTCTTGGGTACGTTAAAGCGTGACTTACTCAATTACTCAACTAATCAAGTCAAATGTTACAGTGGCGCCCTCTGGTGATCATGTGATTTCGCTTATTGATGAGATTTCCTATCTTTCGGCACCGGCGCCGCTAACCTCGCAGTACAATGACATTAATCCCGAGCAATTCTGCAATGGTGATAATAGACCTGCCGATTGTGGACCCAATTGCATGTGCACACATAAGATTGACATACCACTCAATGCGATTGTTGAAGTTGTCTTGGTCGATGAAGGTAGGTGGTTGTCGTGTTCTTGATTTGCTAAAGACATTTAGTTGTGCAATTACCTTATGTAATAACTTTTCATGCTCTTTGCAGTACAACAACCAAACTTGTCACATCCCTTCCATTTGCACGGTTACGGCTTTAGTGTCATTGGTATTGGTCGTTCACCAGACTCCACTGTGAAAAAGATCAACTTAAAACATGCACTCGATCTGGACAGACGTGGTCTGTTGCACAGACAGTACAATCTGCCGCCCACAAAGGACACTATTGCAGTACCCAACAATGGCTACGTAGTGCTGCGCTTTAGAGCCGATAATCCCGGTAAGTTGCCGCCTATTTTGACTTAAAAACAGTCTTACTAAATGCTCTATTTTACAGGTTTCTGGCTCTTCCATTGTCATTTCCTCTTCCATATTGTTATTGGCATGAATCTTATACTACAGGTCGGCACAAATGCCGATTTGCCACCCGTACCGCCCGGTTTCCCTACATGTGGCGATCATACGCCACCCATACCCATAAATTAAGCTCTAGACTTTAAAACTTTGCTCTAACTGCAAAACACAACACAACGCAAAAGCATGCAAGACCTCCCTACTGCAAGAGAACACTTTGTACAAAGTTTTATAGACAGCTTCTTCTATAATAAATAAGTATATCAATTTTGTTGTTTGTACATACATATATATATATATAAACCTTATGTATATATATATATACAACAGCACGAAACACTGCACCAATGACAACAATGACAGCAACACCGCCAAAGTGTACTGCCCCCCGTATACCGCTTAAACTTGCCAACTTGCGCCATTAACTGTACTATAAAAGACACTAATTTAGTACCTACTTATCTATATATATATATATATGTATATATATATATGTATGTATGTAGAACAGCTAAGAGCACCGGCTCGGCCTCTTGTAATATATGTATGTATGTTTCAAGCCCTATTTCTCTCTCTAACTTCTTTCAAGCATCTGCTACCTTTTTAAATCCGCCATTTTTTATATAAAACAAAAATTTCTACCAATTTTCCATTCCCCTTGCAAAAAAAAGTTGCTCCTAGTAATGTTTTTTTTTGAATACTTGTGTTCAACTGATGTAAATTATAAATAAATGAATTAAATAAAATTAAAAACTAAAAAAAATGTATATAAAATGTTTATAAAAACAAAATATTAAATATGCTACAATAAGTACGTTACCACACTTAAATAATATCTAAAGTCGATTTTTCCCAGTCATTTAATACGAGCTGACTTTACACAACAACAACAACAACACAAAAAACTTGCACTTGCCTCAAAAAATATACAATACTACACAATATTTTTAAAGTTGTACATTAAAAAGAAAGAAAAAAAGAAACGAAATTCTGAACGTTCAATAATAATACTTATAAATAGCAATTTTATACATAGCAACAACGTTTTTCATGACAAAACTAGCCTTAATTTAATGTTAATTTTTTTAAATAAATTTAAATAAAATATTAATTAATTAAGTGGTGAAACACTTTACTTTGCACTGCACACAAGTTGTATGTGGTACAGTACTATATCTCAACTAGATACCTCGGGAACAGCTGTATATACTAGAAATGTTCCCAGACTTATTTTACCAAGTACAATAAACAAACGTGGTCTTAATGAATGCACTCAAAACGGCATGAATGAATACATGCGGTGCACATGATCTCGTTTGTAATGAGCGAATCAGTGACCATGGTATATTTAACCAGGTAGGCTGACTCACTAACATGAGTTTAATGCACACTTCAGTAGCACACATGCAAGTGTATGTATGTGTCTATGGAAGGCAATTTAGTCAGATTACCATATTAAATTTACCTTGGCTGTGACAACATTAATAAGAAGTGAAAATAAATTGGGAGTTTAGTAGAACATTAGTTGGACTACAGAAAAGAAGAAAAAAGTATAGATTACACAAATAGCATTACTTTAGGTGCCAAGTAAGCTACGTAGCTGACTAAGCTGTCCCAGACTCAGTAGATACAATTTTTTGGCCTGATATACCCCCTTGTAAGATTTGCATGGAATACTTTACGGGTCATAATTCGGTAAAAAGGATACAAAAGTCTATCTACTCTTATGTCTCTTTTCACAAGTTCCATCTGACTAAGAATTTTCAAATGTACTTAAGGTATTTAAAGTAAATCGCTTTTGGGGAAATGGGTGCTTCTATTAGTAAGAGTTCAAAACAGTTTTGATGTTTGGGCTCACATAGCTTTGAGTGACATTTGCTTATATAGAACTATGTTTAAACGTAGTGGAATTTTATGGGTGAAAATGGTACATTTTTGACTAAAACTTTCTAACTAACACCTTCGTCAGTTTGGGATCAATAGATTAAACGGGAGGTAGATATCAACCAAACTTTAATTTATCCGGGATAAAGCGCATTTTTTTGGTAAAAGTTGTAAATGTCCCTAAATCTTATAGTCTCCCAGATCTATAGACTCATACAGACGGACGAACATGATTCATGGTCCCGAGTGAATGCTAAACTCTGGTATAGCACTCCTCTTTCTGCCTTTTATATGCATTGCATAAATCCACACATAGTGTATAAGGGTATAAAATACTAAGGGTTTTCCAAAGATTCGACGAAGGCAAATCAATCAAAAGCAACATACTTGAATACGGAGTTAAGGGAATAGTAGGATCGCACTTAAGTCAAACAAGTGCAAAAAGCACAGAATAAAACACCCGAACAGTATGTCAGTGAGGGACGAATTAGAGCTTTAAACAGGAGTTAGTTTATATAAGGTTTATTGACTTACTTAGCTCAGCGGTTAATTAAACCTAGAGAACAATAAAAAATTGATAAGAACACAACTTAGACAGGAAACCTATGGATTCGTCATAAATAAAAGTGGCAAGATCATAGGGCTACTTCGGCAAACAGACGTAAGCTTACATTTTAGAGAACAACATCTTTCGAGGGCACTTACACTAGAATACCGAAGAAAAAGAAAAAGAGAGGAGGGACAATTTAATGTCAAAAAAAGGCTTCACATCGCATGCATACATGAAAACGTATATGTCTTTATTGAAAAGAGTGAAAAACAAAAAAACGAGGTGACTACAGTAAGGACCTTCGGAGATAGCAAAACCATTATACAATAAATACAAGGTGTGATCACTCTTCTTCTTCCAGCTATCAAAATTAGTTTGAGCAACTACTTTAAGCGAACGTACCTTGTTTGATTTGTATCATTGATGAAGGTTTTAATTCTAATGGTAAAAAATGGCTATCCGTGAGCTTTAGCTTAAGGAGAAGAAGAATTTGGTTAACAGAATCAAATGCTTTACTGAAATTAGTTCAACTGGCTCGAAAAACTTAACAGGACAACTGTTGCGAATCCAAAACATCGGATCGATTTTTTAGATAACCACTTCGTCTACATCCCACTAAATACTCGCAAATAAGTAGCATGTGTTTTTATACAATTTGAGTACATTTATGTAGACAGCTTGCCTATACAATAGATTGTACAAAAAGCGATCTTACTTTTCCTTTGCAGCTCTACCTGGATTTTATGACAAGCCTAAAACTCATTTCATAATCAATCAACTCTTTTCATACAACTTTTCGCAGATACTTAACCCCTTGGATGCTGTTTGTGACCGCAAACGCTCCGATGCTATATGTGTTTCGAATCTGAAAAATGCCAAGAAAGTCGATAAAAGTGTTTTGGTTGAACGTCCAGATGTCAAAATCTTTTTACCTTTCAGATTTTACGTATACGAGCCTAAAAATCTTTTCATACCCAACACATACAACAGATTTTTGGGTATGTAGCCAACATTTCAAATAGATTTAAGCTCAAAAACTTAATAAACTTTTGCTTATGCTTACTAACATATATTTTATGTATACTCTACGCTTGTGCCCCTACTCCAATCCACAGTTGTGCCTAGCGGTGATCATCTGACCTCACTGGTCGATGAAATCAGCTACATATCACCGCCGGCACCACCGCTTTCTCAAATAGACGACATACCGCCAGAGTACTTCTGCAATGGCGACAATAGACCCCCCAACTGTGGACCCAACTGCGAGTGCACGCATATGGTCGACATACCACTGGGCGCCATTGTTGAAGTCGTTTTGGTGGATGAAGTGCAGCAAGCCAATTTGAGCCATCCCTTTCACTTGCATGGCACAGCGTTCTATGTAGTCGGATTGGGTCGTTCGCCGGACAAGTCTATCAAGAAGATAAACTTGAAACATACCTTGGATTTGGATCGTATGGGAATGCTGGAACGCGATTTCTCGAAACCACCTCTTAAAGATACAATAGCGGTGCCCAACAACGGCTATGTCGTAATGCGTTTTCGAGCTGATAATCCCGGCTATTGGCTGTTCCACTGTCACTTTCTCTTTCATATTGTGATTGGCATGAACTTGGTCTTTCACATTGGTACACAAGCCGACTTACCGCCCGTGCCGCCAAGTTTTCCCCGTTGTGGCGATCATGTGCCGCCTGTAACGTGGTATTAGAAATGCTAACTTACTAAGTACTATACCTAATTATATGGTAACATCTACTACCATAGACCATATCTATTAACCTATTTATTTTTCGTTCGCTTAAGTATGCATACACATTGTATTTTAGTTTAATATATGTCATAATTTATAATATCAAGCTTAAAGCCGCCTTATTTTGTTTTGAGTTGAATTCGTTTGATTCGTGTGGTGATATCTCCCGGCGTTACCCAATACCATTGTGCCTAGATATACGATATGCATGTGGTTTTAGTTATAGTCACTGTAAATGTTTATATTAAATTTCGAAGCAATAAAAACTGATTTAAGACCAAGATAACTGCGCCTTAAAAGCAGCACAGGATCAGTTAAATATATTCCTATATTCCACTGCACAGAACACACACTAAACCGTACCATTTTGTAGTCGCATCTGACGCAGACCACTTGATCTCACTTATCGACGAGGTTTCTTATGTGTCACCGCCTTCACCCTTGCTGTCACAGTATAAGGACATACCCGAGGAGTACTATTGCAATGGTGACAATCGACCCGCAGAGTGCGGAGAGAACTGTCAGTGCACACACAAGATCGATATACCGCTAAATGCAATTGTTGAGGTAGTGCTGGTGGATGAGGTGCAACAAATAAATATCAGCCATCCATTTCATTTGCATGGCACCTCCTTTTATGTGCTAGGAATGGGCCGCTCTCCAGATACACATGTAAAGCGCATGAATCTGAAGCATGCCCTGGATCTGGATCAGCGTGGCATGCTAGAGCGTCAGTATCTGAAACCTGCATTAAAGGACACAGTAGCAGTACCAAACAATGGCTATGCAGTATTGCGCTTCCGCGCCGACAATCCAGGTTTTTGGCTCTTCCACTGTCACTTTCAATACCACATTGTAATTGGCATGAATTTGGTCTTTCAAGTTGGCACACTAAAGGATCTGCCACCTGTGCCGCCCAACTTTCCGCGTTGTGGCAATCATCTACCGCCCATCACACCGCCCAAAAAACAAAAGTCTCCCGCCGGTCGATGGTAACAGCTTTGGGCTTAACCCGGAGTGTATGTACTAGTAAGTGGAGTTGTGTCATACATTCGAACTGTAATCGTTGTTTCAACGTTAATTTAAGTACCACAATTTTTTTTAGTTCTAAAGCGTGTTATTTATTATTAATAAGCCAAATTATTTTAGGTAATGTAGGCATGTACTTTTCTTTCTACTGGCGTTTAAAAATAACTGATGACTATTTCGTTAAATAAAAAAAAATTCTTAAATGTTAATATTCTCTTTTTATAAACAAACTTTTTTAACTGAAAACACCAAACATTATATGCACATTATTTGAAAATAAGCCTTGTACGGTCTGCCACGCCCCTTATGCATTTTGCAACCATTTCATCAACGTATAATAAATTATTTGATATAAAACGTAATCTCTTTTTGCGTGAACAAAATAACTCATACCTCAACGGCAACAACTTTGAATTTTTTAACATCGTTGCCACATGTGCAAATAACACGACGAATTCAAATTTTTGGCGAAGTGGCAACTCCATATGACATGCACATATGTTTTAACGCAAACCAATTTCAGTGTACTGAAGAAAATAATAATAAGCTAAGGATATGGGAAAATCAGAAGGTATTAATAAAGTTTAGCGCATTTTAAATCAAATTATTTATGAATTCTTTATAGATCGCCGCTCTAAGCGCAGCAAGCGCCAAAAACCTGCCAGATTCTCCTCGCCTACAGATTCACCTACCTTGTCAAACAAATCTGGCGCCAGTTCCTCTAAAACGCCGCCAATCACAGAAGATACATTAGTTGAAGTTATATCCACTCCACCGCCGGAACCGTTGCCAACAAAAGCAGCGTCTCCTAACACAGCCATACTCAAAGGCAATATATTAGAATTCCCCAGCTTACGTTCGCGTCCTGCCTCGAGTAAAAAGTCCACCCCGTCCGCAGTATCACCCAATAATGCCAATAAAAAACGAAAAAAGGAGCGCCGCAACAGCGACACGTCTAGTGAAGAGGAGCGCTGGCTAACCGCCATTGAAACCGGCAAGCTGGATGATGTTGACGATGAACTTAAAAAAATAAAAGATCCCAAACTAATGACGGCACGACAGCGTGCTATGTACGAGCGGACC
The DNA here is from genome assembly GCA_035041775.1 of Chymomyza caudatula. Classification (NCBI taxonomy): domain Eukaryota; kingdom Metazoa; phylum Arthropoda; class Insecta; order Diptera; family Drosophilidae; genus Chymomyza; species Chymomyza caudatula. The sequence continues at coordinate 2,623,941 of JAWNKW010000169.1, forward strand.
ACAGAAACCGAGCCAGCTATGGCGGGTTTTGTGGAGGAGCTTATTGCGCTGCCCAGTGGTTATCGTGAAAGAGAGAAACCACAAACAGCCGAGGAAATACAAAAGGCCGTGCTTAAGTCACAGAAACGCAAGCAGCAAGCAGACGAACGACGCGAGAAAGACAAACAAAAGACCATGGAGCGATTGCTTAAGAAACAGGAAACCGGAAAGCAGCGAGCTGCAGCTCGCTTCAAGCAAAACCAGAAACCCTCGCTACCCACACTCACCTACAGAAACACGGTGGACGGTGCTTTTATATTGGTGCCGGTCAATCAGGAGTTTCCATTGCAGGCACAAGCTGCGCGCACAGCACCGCCGCCTAAATTATGTGGCGTCAAAGGTTGTAGCAATCGCAAAGTCTATAGCTGCTCCAAAACCAATGTGCCACTCTGCAGTCTGGCATGTTATCGCAAGAATTTAGCTGCATCTGCTTAGTAATTAAGACAATAATATAAGCACATAAAAAATTTTATTGATTCATAAGAAAATTGTTTATAATTTCCTGCTGTTCTGATTCGATTCGCTGCAGATATTGATACTCGCTCATTAAACGCTCTAGTTCCACATTTCTTTCAAGTATTTGGCTCTGATAGACTTGCTGTTCCGTCTGACGCTGTTTGGCCATGGTCTTTAGTTGATTCTGCGTACTAATTGCTCGTAATTTTTCCTTCTCCACATCCTTGGCATAATTGCTGCTTATCTTGTAGAACTCTTCGGCAAGTCTTTTAAATTCCTGCAGTTTGTTGGCATATTCCAAGCACTCCTCTCGCAGCTCACTAGTTTCATTGGCAATGCGTGGATCCTGCACACGCAACCGATAAATATCATCAAAATACAGTCCAGCCTTCTGTAGTTCGTCCGACATTTTCATTCTTTCGCGATGAAGTGTTATGCTGGCCTGTTGTAGTGCGCAAGTTGCTATGGACGACCTCGTCGCCATGACAACAACATAAAAAGCCGCTTTGATAAGCTTTGAAGAAACTTTCTATTTATTAACTTTTCAAACAACAAATTTACACAATTGCAATGCTTGAACATGTGTCAGTTCTACTAATAAATAGTCCCTCCTGCTCCAGTTTTCATAATTACTTTAACAAATTCAGAATGCAGGAAATTTCAGCATACAAGCAACTTGTATCCATGTCTAATCCTCATACATGTTGGTATATTAGACCCTATAAATGTAAACTATTCTCTCCGAATTCGGTAAAAAGCCGCTTTGACAAGCTTTGTAGAAACTTTCTATTTATTAACTTTTCAAACAACAAATTTACACAATTGCAATGCTTGAACATGTGTCAGTTCTACTAATAAATAGTCCCTCCTGCTCCAGTTTTCATAATTACTTTAACAAATTCAGAATGCAGGAAATTTCAGCATACAAGCAACTTGTATCCATGTCTAATCCTCATACTTGATGGTATATTAGACCCCATTAATGTAAACAGTTTTCTCTCCGAATTCGGTAAAGTGAATATAAAAATCGGATCGGCAGGAAATAGACAATGCATATACGCATACACAATTTAAAAATGTTTTCAAACAACAGTAATACATTGAGCGCCAATATACGATATATGTAACTAAATTTACGGCATTGTATAACATTTATGTATATGATTTATGTTTATAAATTACAAAATTCTTATGTTTTCGGTAACTGTGTATTGTATGCAGTGTATTTAGCTGTCCCACAAAAGGTAAGGATGCATAGTTATAAAAATACATTATTTCATTTATCATATAAAGTGGGTTAGTAATTGGTTAGACTTAATACTTTCATTGCTCTATGTAGGCGTGGCTGATTAGGTCTTTTTTAACAGTTTATTTACTTACGAGAGGTTATTGAATAGGCAATGTCTAAATTTAGCAACTACTTAGTTACGTTGGTGTTTTATCTTTATATAAGTGTTTGATTCGGTTGAATTTTATAAATTTATACGATGGCAACAGTTGACGCTGGTCCTTGCTGTGTCTGCGGTCAAGAACCGAACCAGCAAAAATTACAAGCGCCAAGTTGCTGCCATCATATTTGGGGCAGTCCGAAATGTGGTATAAGTCAAGTTGGATTGTTTCGTTTGTTGGAGCGTAGACGTGCCAGTCCCGTGCGCTCCTCCTCTTCATCGCTTGTGTACTGATGCATATTTGCACCACTTACGCCACCCGCACGCACTGAGCTGGTGGCCTGCAATAGTTCTTGGTCGGGCGCATTGCGATTCTCGTAGAGTAGCACCTGTAATGTCTCTTCGTAAATGCGCGCCTCGGGAAATTCTACTTTTGTGTGCTTGCGATCTGTTGCATAGACTATAGACGTACAGCACACCTCGGCCACCTTTTTGCCGTGTCCATAGAATGACCAACAGCAAATCTCACTCGGCCCAATTACATCCTTGATGAAGAGTATGCGCTCATTAAAACGCAGCGACAATTTATCAAACAATTCAATATTTTTAAGCAAGTTGTCGTCCGATGTGCTAGTATAAGAGTACTTATTGTTTTGGCGTTGCACGACCAGTATAACGGCTGGTTTGGACGAAGAACTAATCAATAGCTGTTCTTCCTTTTGTGAGGTTATCAGAGGTATGCGGCAAATGGGTTTCGGTTCCTGGTGATAAAGTGCACGCTCGCAGGACATTGCCAATTCGGTAATGCAGTAATATTTGGCTTCGGCAAGCAGCTCAGCAATCTCTTTGTTTGTCTCCGGCAAAGGTACGCTGCCGTCCCTCAGGAAATTTAGTATAATGCCAAAATGATTGCCACATCGATCAATCAAAATCCAACCTGCCGTAGTACACGTAAACAGAAGCATGACTCAGAACTTCATTACTAAGTATTACAGTCACACTCACCCTCTGAATCAGTTAGCACCTCCATGCGACCACTAAACATGGCTCCCAGCATGGTATCATTATGTTTCGTTAGCGTGCCAATGGTGGTATAATACAAGCGTCCGCCCACATTCAGTTTAACGTATTGGGAAGCATGGCCCTTTAGCAGAACTTTCTGATCGCCCGACATGGTCTCGGAGTCCTTGGCATGTAGCACAAGTTGAGTGCTGGATGCAGCTGCTAAGTTGATTTTGGCCTCAAGACTACGGCCCAAATCTTCAATGCTGTTTGACGATGATGTTGCACTTGTGTTTATTGAGGCAGCCCCACCACTGCCTCCTCCAACACATGTGGCGTCGGCCCCTTTCTGCTTGGGTTTGGAGCCTTTGCAAACGCTATCATTAGCGTTGCCAACGCCCGCCACAAGCGCTACTATTGAATCAATCTTGACGAATTCAATGCTCTGCTCAGCAACAATGGAAACAAATAAATTGTTTACCGCAAACAACAAAAACGTCGCTATTTAATGCAATCAATGTGCGTTTGTTGTTGCCCCACATACAAAATTCTTAAGTTCTTTGGTTTCTTTAAGATTTGTTTGTTAAATTTATCCAGTTTTATGTCAAATTTGCTTAACAATCGCTGCTTTTTTGTATATTTTATTAATTTTGAGCGTTCTCTTTTATGATTGCAAAATCTAACTAGCCAGGGATGGAAAACACTATAGAGGCAGTGATACATTGGGTGATTGGTGCAGGGTGGCCAGACTTTTTGAAAACTAGTTAAAAGTGTAATAAATAAATTCCAAATTTTAGCAAACTAATTTTTAATAAAAAGTAAATGTTAAAAGTTTAAGCAATTGCCACGTTGTTCAACAGGGCTTTAGTGCTAAAATTAGTCAATTTAAATGTTAAATGAAAAAATACGTTACCCATAGCATAGGATTTTCACGATACGATCATAGGCATTCCTAATTTTATTTTATATTTAACTCCGTCACATTTATACATTAAGTTTTAAGTATATGCATTTGTATAGTTAATATAAATGGATGTAGACAATGATTGTGTAAATACATATTTTGTGAGCAAACATAAAAAATACAAAAGAAAATAAAATTTATGCTGCATGCTTTTAAATGATTTATTTTGGGTAAAATGAATGAATGAATGCCATCTCAATATGGGGCTGTGTTAAAAAAAAGAACATATTTAAAATGTGTATAAAACTAGAATTAAAATTCTTCTGTGTACACATGCAATTTGTCTGTACACAAATTTTCGATGCACCTGCATTTTTAAACAATTTGGAAAGTATTTTCTTATCTTGGGCTTTCTAAGCACTTCTATAAATGATGGAAATGCAGCTCACAATTGACCAAAACAAACAGCTACTACTGATACGATACTGTTTGATAACATTAATTTACGTGGAGGAGACAACAGCTGAGGCTTCATTGCCTGTGTTGCTGTTAATGCTGTCGCACTCCTTCTGCTCTGTAACTGACGGAGTGCTGCTGATAATATCGGTGGCATTTTGGCTCTTGGTCTCAACTGACTCCAAATCAGCATTGTCAGTCTTTAAGCGCTTCGAGTTATTTGTGCTTTCGGCGCAAACTGCAGCAGCGGTATCTGGGGAAGCGCTTCGCTTGAGCGCACCTTCCTCGACTACTACGGCGGCAGCCTCTTCCTTTTGTCGGCGAATAACAGACAGGACATCTTCAGTTTCCGCTGGATTGACTGTGGTTGGCAATTCCTGCAGTTTGTTTTTGAATTTAACAATAACGGCAGTCATATTGTCGCATCCAGTGCCATCGCCCATGGTATTTGGTGCCAAGCAGTTTTCAAAAAGCTGTGAAAATTAATTTTTGACCAAATTATTTTGCCGCTGAAAAAAATTTAATAATTCACTCTCACCTCCTCACATATTGTTGACAGCTTCTTGGTCTCATCTTTTAGGCGCAAACCCACAAATTCAACAACCTCGTCGCTCGACATGTAATTCCAAATGCCATCACAGGCCAAGACCATGAATTCATCATTAGGTGTTATAATCAGTTTCTTAACATCCGGAAGTGCGGATATCATCTGCTCCTCAGCAGGCAAATTCAAAGTCATCTTATAGGCGTGATCACCCAGAGCACGGGACAAATTTAAGCCACCATTTACACGTCCATCTAGGGAGACTCTTCCGCCGGCCTTTATAATACGTGTCGATTCTTCGTCGTCTTCTGGCTTATGATCGAGACTCATTTCGATTGCTTTGCCATTGCGTGAAATAACGCAACGCGAATCTCCAGCATTGGCCACATACAGGTCACGGCCATGCAACAAGGACACAACAGCAGTGCAGCCGCTATCCTTGCCAGGTTCCTCAATCATATTGGCGCAGAATTGGTCGTTAGCCAGCTGGTCCTCATCGGCTTCCTCATCTTCACTCACTCCTTCTTCCTAAAGTTTTATTTTATTAGCTTGCTTAGTCAGCTAAATCAAAAAAAAAATATTACAAAAATTCACTTACTTCATCGTCATCATCATCATCATCCTCTTCTTCCTCATCATCATCGCCACTTTCGTCAGCACCTTCTTTCATTTCCTCATCGGAGGAGTCATCTATACGACTTAGCGATTTGCCGAGCTCATTCTCATCATAATCAGCATCTTCATCGGTGGAGTCATCCATTTGAGCAGCATTAGATTGTTTTTGTGTCTTTTCTGAGTCCTTGCTGGTGGACGAAATATCAGCCAAATCTGCCTTTTTAGCAGCAGAGCTCGAGCTGCCTACATTGCCATTATGCTTAGCTTCACCCACATCATTAGAACCAGATACAGTGGCATCTTCGGACAAGCTGGCACTTTCTTTGCCTACCTTAACGACTGCCTTTGCCTCCGAAGAAGTGACGCTGCCATTTTGCTCAGTAGGTGCAGCTACCTTAGCGCCGGCGCCGGCACCGGCGCCATTGGTTCCTGTAGGTTTGCCGGCATCGGCTTCGGTGACATCGCTGCTACTAGAGCTGCTGGTACTCTTGCTGGCACTAGAGCTGCTGCTACTCACAGTTGATTCGTCTTCCGGCTCTAATTTGCCCATTTTCGAAGAGCTAGGCCCTGGGCCATCAACTTCAGCAATTGCAGCAGCAGCGGCGGCAGCAGCCGAGGTAGAGGAACCTTCCGGCTTGGCTGTTGGATCCATGACGGCCTTATTGACGGCTTCGGCAGCCACAGCTGCAGCGCGACGTCCGCGTAAATATGGCGACTGTGGCTTTGCATTAGCTGCTGCTTCTGCCTTTAACTTGGCCAAGTCATGTGTCTGAGGTAATCCCTTGTATTTTTCAAGTACCTCATCCAATGGCAAGTAGCTCTCTTCCTGTAATTCTGCCAGATCCTCCTCGTCGTCTTCTTCTTCGTAACCCTCGCCATCTTCGATCATGTTGTGCTCTCCAGCTAAAATCCTTAAATTAATGACGACTGGAGGTTCGAGCAATGTTTTGTCAAAACCCAGAAAAGCATCTTTGAGTGCCTGCTCAAACTCGCCCTTTTTATACTTCTCTAGGCTTTTAAGGAACTCTGGCAACTTATCAGCACAGTATTGAGCCACCTCTGCACCACCGTGACCATCATATACGGCAAAAAAGGATGTGTTGGTATCAAAATTCAAGATAGCATTGTGTGCGTCCTATAAAAATAAAGTTACCGCAATCCTAATAAAAACTATAAAATATATTCGTGTCTCACCTCTTGACTGCTGCGCCACCCTTGCATGGAGCTAGCGCCCACAGCTAACAAATCGCTAATTTCGTCTGTGGACGCTTTGTCCGTTTTCGGATGCGTCAGATAAGCACCCATTATTTCCTCGAGCTCACAGAACACACGTTAAAAAAAAATCTCACAAGATAAACACAGCAGCGGTGACAGCGACGGCAGCAGAGTCCCTTCGTACACTTCTATTGTGCGGAAAATCGATGCGCTGCCAACGCACGCTTGCTACTTGCAGCGTGCGGGGTGTACTTTTCGCGCCACCGGCAAAAAACAAAGCCGCAAGCTAATGTTATTGGCTATTGTGGGTTCTTGGCTAGCCAATGGAAAATTCACCTGTAAATCAAGTTTTGGTTAGATTTTAATGATTTTTTTTTTAGAACTGCTTTAGTTATTTATCAGATAGAATTTGCAATTTTTCACGTTTTTTTCAGCCGCGTCTCACTAAATTTTTGTCGTGCATATCTCGCACACAAATAGTTCAAATGCAAACAAATAATATTTCTTTCAATTATCACATCTACTTTAATTTTTAAATAGCTTACCGTACAATTTACCCGCTTTTTTAGTTTGGTTCTAATTTTTTAGCCTTTCGCCCCTTTTATTTCGCAAATTTTATGTAGCCAGGGCGATATCTGTCATCGCCGTTTGTGAATAATTTCAAATCGATATTTTTAAATATCGCGATTGCATGTGTTTTGCGATGTTTTAAAGTAAATATCGATAGGACTTAAATTTATTGCTTTAACTAAATATTATTCAATGTAATAGTTTCAATCACTCTATTTTTAATACAATATTAATTAAAGAATACAAAATTATATAGTCAAGTAGTTTTATGTGATAATTACTATTCGATTAGTTGAGTACGCTACTTTAAAGCGTTGCCATATCTCATATGGCATGGCTGCTCTTTCGTACATCAGATATCTGGTATGCATACATAAATATATTTTACAAGTACAAAGACAAAAAACATCATGCACGTGACACAACCCGTTGTATTCTTAAAGTTATTTAAGTTAGTTTTAACTTATATATACTTTTTTATATATTTACTTAATAACTCTTCATATATAGAATAAATATTAAGACATTATTTTTATGGAATAAATAATTGTTTCTCCGAAAAGATAACTTGTAATTAATCAAATTGTATGGACTAACCCAAAATATTCAAATTGTTTCTTCAAAATTTTTAAATATTTCAAAGGAATGCTTTGGATTGTTTGGAAAATATTTTTCATTCTAAATAAGAATATAATAACTTTTCATCTACTTAACTGCATTCATTTTAGTAGATAGCGTTTTACTGGGATTAGGTCACACCGTTGAACTAGTCGTAGTCGTTTTAGGATTTACATGTATGCATTGGGTTCAAATCATACCCATTCGCTTCGATTCTAACACAGCGAGTGCAGGTCTTGCCGAGAAGCACCTTAAAAAAGAACGTTGATAAATAAAAGACAGAAAGTTCAGGACTCAGTGTTACTCAGGGATAATGTATATTCCTATATATTGGAATAAACAACTATATTTTTCAATCCTCCCTATCATGGAAGTCGTCTTCGTTGTCATCAGGAGTTTCTCGCAGGCTTCAGGCTGTATATCACCTAAACAAGAAAAGGTAACGTAGGCATCAGCTAAATGTAAGAGAGGAGGATCGCCTTCGATTTGGCTTACTTATTTACTTAAAAGACTAGAACATACTTGAAATAGAAACTAAGGTGATTATAATTGATTGTTTAAATAAGTTATTCATATTCATACAGTATTTTATTGTTAAATATTGTACGTGCCAATATTGTTTTCAAGTCTGTGTAATCTCTACCTCAGTATACTGCAATATTATTAAATTAAAAGTACACACATAATATTTATGTATGCGGGTAAAAACGTATATTTGCCAGTTAATAAACTCTTGAGTAAATGAGTAAAATTACCCGAACTAATTAAATGATTCCTCAAAATAGACCGCCAATGGCTGACTACATAAATACACACATACAAGCACAATGTGTCCTTCTATGTACACAGTCACCCACATCTACTCCAGAGAGCAAAGGACGTGCACTTATGGCCATTGTATGCATGTTCCTAGCGTCGTCTGTCGGATTGGAAACATGAAGAGAGTTGTAAAAGGCTTTTTACGACTTTATAATTGTTTCGATAACTTTGTTTGCTTTGTTTACTTGACTTGGCGTAGAGCAATGAATGCATCCTTGATATAGTATAGCGTGTAACGATCATTTGCTTGCATGTCCTGTCAGTGGATGTGTCATTGATTTTACTTGGGAAAAAATTATTATTGCTGACTGCAATTAGAGACAGGAGAAACCCCATAAAACTATAATCTGATTTGTAAAAATAAATAATGGATTGAAAAGCGTCAAGTCAATGGGTTTTTGTTGCTTTCACTTAATTGGTACTTTATGATTTCCACATGTGGCACTTTATATATAATAGTGATAAGATTATAAATCACATATTATAAAAAGTGGATACATAAGTATGTATAGAATGTAAGGTTTTATAATGTATGCATAATGTGTAAGTATATTTGGGCTTTGTTAATTTAGCAAATATCGAATTTTTGGTGGGCCGTCATTCGTATACCCTTTACGTAACAATGTGTATATATAACTAAACTTTAAAATAACTAAAAATTGTATTCCGAAAACGTTACGTCACAATCAAATTATTAATAAAATCTGAACAAATCTTCATACATATTTTCATGCAAAGTTCAAAATTTGAACAGCCCCTTTATGCTTTTTATTTTTTATTTCATCCCCAAAATTTAAAAAAATGTTCAATAAAACTCAATTATTCTAAAATCTCAATTGAAGTCGAGAGAAACAACAAGTTACATCAAAATATATTGAGAATGTCAAAATTAATAAGGCAGAAACACACTTTTGTTGATTATTGTTTAAGTTACCGGGTAAAACTTTATAGTAACTTCCGTAAATTTTATGTTTTAGCAGTTCTTTGAAACAAAGCCCAGTATAGTAGGTTATAAAATGAATTTCTGATCTGGTTTGTCACCCTATAGTTGAATCTTGACTTGACAAAATATGGCGTCATATCAAACTCCATCTACCAGCTACCATCACGGCATATATGCGGCATACTAGTCTTTTACGAGCAGTCCATAAGATGTTTAACATTCAAAAGTTTTAAGTAAACTTAAATTATAAGACGCAAAACTTCTTTAAAGTAAAAGAATGACCTATAAGCAGAACTGAAAATAACTGAGGTACTAGATTGTTAGGGGTGTATTGATATTCTTCATTCTTCGTTTTGTAATTGCTGTTTGCCAAGGATATGGCAGTCGGTACGAAGTTGGAACTGTCTGGCTTATGATCACCCGATACTAAGGGAAAGTGTAGTTCTTTAGGAATTCCGTTCTTAATCAACTAAGAATAAACTCCAAGCTGGTTCGAAAATACGAATCACATTCTCACTCACTCCGATGGGTCCCTAGTACACCAACATTCCCGGGAATAAACTCGCAGACGAACTAGCAAGAAGCGAAGAAGAAGTGATGCAACTATTAATAGAAGAGGAAAGTTAGGGATAATCCAGGCCTATGACAGGCCAAACAATTCCTTGGTACCTACAACTTAAAAAGGTTTAAAAAAAACTATAAAACAATCGGGAGTGTGCCAGAAAAGTCTAGACGGTTTTGCCAATTTCAGTTTCATTTGAATTTTCTTTAAATATCCGTCAGAAGATTACTTGTTAGGGTTCGAGAAGACGTTTGTCCCTCCTTGGTGATCTCGATAAAAGCCGTGACCCGGCTTGAGCCATCCCTGATAATTAGGTTTATCTCAGAGATAGGACTGATGGGGGAGCTGCCAGCTCAGTAGGGGCACAATAGATCTTAAAGGCCGCGTTGCAACGCTCCATAATAACATTATTATTATTAGCGAAGCATTTTTAAGTTTTTCATATTATTCGTAAGCACATGAGGGGATTGATCTTATGAAAAATTTCGCCACTGCTTCACATTGACAACCCTTCACTGCTGACATACAAACAATATTGCAGACTTAAATTCTGCCAACGTCTCCTGCCGCGTTGCCGACCCCTGCAATATACACAAAGTTCGTTCTCGAATCGACTATTATATTAATTTTAGATACAAATTAGTGTAATACCGTTTGAATTATAATTTTAATTATTTATCCTCTTATTGGTTTGATACAGTGATTAACTAAAATATTTTGCGATTTTAAATTATTATTATTTTTTAATATGTTTAAATGTAAGGGAAAGGGGATTGCTTTTGCAATCCCGGGAACCCAAAGAGCTACGCCGTATAGGGTTTGTTGGTATAGTCTAAACCATTTAATGCTTTTTATGGGTACGGTCAATACCTTAAACTTTGCGACAAACACAATATTCACTACTGAAGGGTATACAAAATGCAAAAAACCCATAATTTTACCTTAAATGATAATTTGAAACAGATGGCCTAATTTGCTTTTAATTGGTTAAATAAGCGATTGTGAAATAATCGAATGAAATTAAATTACCAACTTTTAATCGTATATACGATTTTCAGATGCAGACGCAATATGGTGGAACTTCTCGAAAACAAAGGATAGTAAGAATTGGAAAATACTGGTATTCAAATTATGAAGTACTGCAACGAATAACAGAAACCCTTAATTAAAAACGTATTTCAGATTAACTTAATTTAGGTCGAAACCAACTTTAAAATGGTATAATATTGGTGTAAAAATTTCAATAATTGAAATTTGATTGCATTTGATTGTATGTGGCATGCTTCTTATGAATGCTGCTACGATATGGTTTGATCTGGCATAATGCCAACTGCAGCCATGCACTTTTTGCATGTATTATGTATGAGTAGACATTAAATCCTTGGTCTTTAGAGATTTCCGATTTGGCCATTCAGCCTGAGGCAAGCAACATGTTGCCGTGTCTGTCTTGGTGGCTAAGTGTCTGTGTCTGTGGAACCGTAAAAATATCAAGGCAACAAAAACCGCAACACAGCGACCGATGCAAAAGTCACCTGACGGGCGGCGCGTTGCTCATACGCACCGTATTATCTCACACCCACGCACACACACACACACACGCACACACACACACACACACACACACACACACGCGAACACTCACACATACGAGCATGTTTGCCAACGCGGTTGCTTCGCCGCCGTGCGTGGAGCTAGATATAAAAGCGAAGGCGGCCAAAGGATGCGCGCTCATTCACTTCGGTTAAGTTCACTGTAAACGTTCGTATTATCAAAGCGGCAGCGAAGCAGCTACCTGTGGCAGCGGCTACAAAGCATCTACTGCTATCATTTCTACCTGTGGCATCTACCTGATTTAGCGAGTTGACCAATCGCAGCACCGTTAAAAAGTGCAGTGAATTTAAAAAATCAAAAGCAAATCGTATGTGAGTTTTCTTTAGTAAATATCATCGTTTTACAAAATATTAAATGTATCATTTGGAATTTTGGTTTGCCGACGGCATGTAAACAAAATCTAAGTCGTGCCTTTTAGTGCAGCCGCTCAAGAGTTCCTTAATTGTGCTTGTCTTTGAACCAAGTATGTGTGGTTGTCTTCTAAGTTTTACGTACTCAAATAATTTGTTAAAACTAATTTTCGTGCAGTTACATTTTGAACTTTAGAAAAGAAAGGAAACTTGGGAAAACTATCGTTAATAACCTTAAATATGTTTTATCATCATAGAGCAAAACTTCAAATTACAAAATTTTCTAAGTTTGAAAACTACATTTTAACATAGCCAGATATTTGAATGCATCCACAGGTTCAGACAGCTCTGCTCTAGAATTCCGCTATTCTAATCCTAATCAACTAACGAAAATATGCAATAAATATTAACTGATTTACACCGTGTGGTGAGCGGGTTAGAGAATACCACCTCAGCAGGTAAAGCTTGTCGTATGCGGCGACTTATAATGACACTGGACCAGTAGAGGCAACTCAGGCCCTAAAATGGTTGTGCGTAGGGTTTGGGACCCACCATGTAAAACCCCAATCCCAATGAAAGAAATACATCAGGCTGTAACCCAGTAACGGGTTGTTATGACCAGTTAAGAAGTAGAAAATCCCAAAAGGCAAACTAGGGTACGCCACATATATCTAGACGGTTGTACACTCAAAATCAATTGCTTTTATGATATATTCCCTATGTTTTCAAAGGAGTTTCTAAAGTACCAATTGCTTTTACGCGTGGGAGTAATATTAAGACATTTCTGGCACCCACGGAAATAGTCGAAATTCACTTTTCTAAATAAAATGTATATCAGTTTGTCAATGCGTTTTTATAATTAAGTGGTTTTTATAGCGTTTCAAATCTCCCCGCACCAACACAAGTGAAATTTAACAACAGACAACATAATATATATAGTTATTTAATGTATACTTTCCAAATTATAGTTTTAAAATATTATTTGTTCGCACTTTCGCAATTAAATGTTGTACACAGAAACACATTTTTTACTTTTATGGCACTCTATAAATAGCATAAAACTCGCCAAATTACCCTTTAATTGTCAGAAATCTCGCAGTAAGATTTCGTATCGAAAACATATTATCTTTAGCTTTTGGCTTAAAATTAATTATTCCTGTAAAGCTACAGAACAAAATAACTCAACATTTTCTTATGTCAACTATAGCTACGCTTTCATATAACCACAGACATAAAAAAGTTTTCAGACATAATTTATATTTTCCCTCGATTTACCGAACAGGCGATAAATTTTAACAAAAACTTTCGAAAGTTGTTTCGTCCGGTAAACACTAGAACGTTTAAATTTGAAAAAGTAATGTAAAAATTTAACTTTGCTATTGCCTCAAATATCTTTCAGCCGAATTTCATTCATATCTTTTAACATCGAATTTCAATCAAAAAGCAAATCGTCAATGTGCCAGAGCTATCTTTGTCAGCATCTGATCGATGGTTTTTTTTAAGAAAATTAAAATTCAAAACTCAATGCTCCACTCGAGGTAGAGTATATTCTTTTTTCCATTCCCGTTTCCCTTTCTCATTTTCTTTTTCTCATTCTGCTTTTTTTTCTTCCCCTTTCTCTTTCCTTTCCTCTTCTTCGTCCTCTTCCCCTTCTTCTTCTTCGTCCTCTTCCTCTTCCTTTTTATTTTGCTCTTCTTCTTCATATTTCTGTTCCTTTTTTACTTTCTTTTCCTCTTCTTCTTTTTCTTCTTCTTCTTCGTCTTTATGTTCCTTTTCCACTCTTCCTGCTCCTTCTCTACTTTCTCTTTGTCTTTACCTTAATCTTATTCCTTATTAATTTTTAAAATTTATTTATTTATCCTCTTATTAGATTAGATTAGATTATTTTTATATATAAATGGTTTAATACAGTGATTAACTTAAGTATAAGCTTTACATCTGAGGTGTTTATTTACATTTGTTTGATTTTAAATTATAATTATTTTTACTTTCGAATTTATAATATTAGTATAGATGTAAAAATATTTGTATCCTTTGATCAGATATATCATTTTGTCTTTGCACGAAAACGTACTGTAAGAGTGATTATTAAAGTCAGCGAGCGTTCTTAGCTAGGGTAACTTTTCGTTTTTTTTTTTTTTTTAAGTAATAAAAATTTTCGGAAACTTTCACAGTTTTTATAACCAACTAAGAAGAACTTTAAAGTGTAGTTAGAAACTAAAGCAGCTTAAGCGTGTGCTAAACTTTCCACCATAGATTTTGGGCATAAGTAAGGAATAATTAAGTGCCTTGGCAGCGAAATAGCTAATAAAAGAAGTAAACTTCAGATACGGAATTCAAGAGGGAGAGTTCTCTTGAACTCGCTTAATGAGTGAAAGCAAAGTATGTGAAAACAAAACTTAAACGAATGGCAGCAAAAGGAGCGATGACAAAAAACAAAACAATCTCTTGATGGGCATTGACTTTTGGTCAATGAGTTCTTCGATTTATGTTTAGCAATAAGTATTTAACAAATTAACATTTTCTTTTAGCAAGCAGCAAATGAAGGACCAGAACTTTGGACAAGTCCAAAACGCAGAAAGAGAAGCGTGTAGCTCTTTTCCAATCAATATTTATGAGTTGGCCAGCAACAGATTGCTTGTGTGGGATGTTGGCCAACTACAGAGTACAGAGCCAACTTTCGCGAAATACAATGCTTGTACTTGTACTCGATACTTGGCCTGAAAAGCCTGCAGCACTGATAATAGTTTTTTGTTACAATTTTGCGGCAAAGTGCAGCAAAGTTAATTTGAAAGAAGTCAATCGAACGGTGTCAGCTTAGCTATTGAAATTGTGCATAAAGTTCTAGCTCCCTCGGGGAGTTACAAGTGGGTGTCATAAGGCGGCCAAAGGTAATCACTTCGATTGGTAGCCAGCGGCAAAAGGCAAATCTATAAGCAGTTTTGAACTTTGTAGCAAATTTTGGTACAACATGGCCAGCTGTAATATCAATCAAATACAGGTAACAAAACAGTAAAATGGCTGCTACTATATTATGTGGTTGTAAGGTGCAAAACATAATAATAAAAAAACTCGTCATACAAAAAGATTTTACAATATGAATTACCTTAAGTAGGGAAGTAAAAGGGATAAAGAGTGATAGACAGTAGGTATAAGGGCCTTTCCATGACGTGACAGTCGTAGCACCTCAGTTGCATAATATTTAGTGTAAAAGATCTGAGCCGTTGACAGTATAGCAGAGTGTGATACTAAGGAAGAAGTTATTTTTGTCTGCATCTATAATAGCCCAAAATTCTGCGAAAATCGTCCAGTTTTTCAATGCAACTTATTTAAAAATTATCTGGAAAACTGTTACTTAATAATCATAATTTTTTTTTCTTTTAGTTTTTTTTCTTTAGGCAAGCTATAAAATTAAATTATAAGTGACGTCAATCACGTCACGTGACCAAACTTTTCCTTTTTTTTAAATTGTAAGATTTGGATCTCCCATGCAATCGACCGTAAGCCTTATATCAGATGAGGTTCAGATATTTTATATACGATTTATATCACTTGAGCAGGTTGGCCAGTGACATCAATTCCATTACGTGACCAAAGTTTTCATTTTATTTGAATTGTAAGTTTTTCTACACGATTTATATCAGAGGATATATATATAAATATATATCATGCATAATAATATATATATGTGGCTTGTTAAATTTTCCGCCTAGAAACTACTCGAAACTGTTCAAGAATTTCAAGAGTTCCTGTTTAAACAAAAAAAAAAGGACTTATACCATTATGTGAGTCCAGTTTTAGAAAACATTAAGAATTCTTACCTAAATCTATCTTATACTCGTAGCTTCGCACCTCATCAGTTCCATCTAAATTAAACTTTATTGCAGCAGTAAAGATCACCTGTCTAAAAAAACAAGTATTTTATGCTTGTCTTTTAGGATGAAGTGTTAAAATATGTTCATAAAGTCCTCATCAATGCATTATCTTATTTTTCAATAAATTCAAGATATGCTGACATTTGACGGGATTGTAGACTCAGGGCCTTCTTCACCTTATTTCGGACTTTTTGTTTTCCGCTTATAAAGTAGAACGGTGCGTTCTACGAAAAACGACAGACATTTGTCTGCACTGCTTCATTAAATGGTTCGTCTTTTAATGATTCGATATATGTACATATGTATATCTCTTTAGAGTTTTGGTTATTGTACAGAATTTCACTTTATTCCATAACTCGTGATAGTATTCAAGAAATGAATGATTACACAATTTATTTCGAAATTTGGTTTACAGTATGACGATAGATAAACTATAAACCGTTCGTTTTCTTTATCAGAACCTCAGAAATACACCGAGTTATTTAATTATTTATGTAACATATAAGAACAACCGATTATAATAAAAAAAAGGAAAATTAGCTTCAACAAAAAAGAACGAATTATACAAGTACTACAAACTTTGGCGCTGTAAAGCAGCATTATGTATGCTAAGATTCTAAAAGGTAAGGGCTGGAAAATACTGTGAGCGACAATTTGGAATGTTAAAATTGACGTAATCAGCATTAAGCTTCGACAAGAATGAAATCCCTGATTCGTCTTGCCTTAAGTATCGACAGATCAATTAATATCGTACGGCTCTGATATGATGGTGCGTTAAAACGTTCTTTTAAAACTGACTCAATTTTGTCGGCGTATTGAATTCTTTTGGCCACCTCTTTATTAATTCAAAGAAGAGACTGCCTTAGGTCAATTACACTTTTCAGTCTTTACAATTACACTCTTGCAGCTACGTTAAAAACCCAACTTTTCTAGTAAATCTACTATGACTCTTTAACCCTTAAACGTCCAGAAAGCAAAGTCCTTAGCTTTGCTATGGCGAGCGCTTAAAATCAAAATTTGTGTCATATAATTATGTTAAACCCCTTAGTATCCATTATTGTCATTTAATAAGCAATTTTTTATCAACCGTATTTCATTTGATTAATTCTTGTTTCAAGGGCTATTAAAAGCTCTCATTTGCATATGGTTTTATCTTTAAATGCACGTGTGATTTCAGCCAAATTGAAATAGATTTTCTTCAGTAGCCGGAATAAAAACCAAACACTAGTAAACCGTAAATACAAACATTTTTGTTGTTTATTTAAAGACTATTGTGTGTTTTTGCAGCTCCTTTTTTTCGACAATGATTGAAATTGTGCTAATAAAAACATACACAAAAATATGTTTGTGATTTTAGTTGCCTCTGTTAACAATTTAAAAGAGAAAAAAACCGTTGAGCGTTTTCAAATCTCAGTCTTTGCCTTTGGCAGGCATCACAAATCGATTTACGCTAAACTGCACCCACATTACTGTGAGACAGCCAATCCTAAAGACGCATCCCATAGCCGAACGGCCTAGGAACACGTGCCCATATATATCATACATGCGTTATATAAATATAGACAATATATCTACTTTCGTACCTAAAAAAAATTCACTAGTAACTCACAATCACGTACTTACATATGCATGTATGCATGTGTGTGTGTAAATATGATGTGACTCCTTTATTTGTATTATTAGAATTTCCTTCCGCAGATTGTTTTCCGCTTGTTGCCGGTGTTCCTATTTTGTGCACTCACCTGCTAATGGAAGGTATTTCAAGCTAGTCAAGCGGTTTGTAACACATTAAGAGAGTAACGCTTTACCTTGTTAAGAGTGTTAACTAAGGCAATACATAAGTTTTTAGAGCCCACAAGAGATTCAAGTTCGGCATATCCGTCAACTTTGTCCGTGCTGTGCCGGAAATCTATTTCAAGCGAATTTCTACCCAACAGCCATTGTCCAAGGTATCTAAAAATGAATTTCAAAAACTGAAAAATCAATCATTAATTCGTAGACATAGTTGAGAGCCTTAGAAATCTATCGCAAAAGTAATTAAACAATTAACTTTTAAAAAAATTAAAAAATTTAACTCAAGACAAAATCGTCTAGATATTCCCGGCATACCTCTGTCTAAGCCATTTTTCCAATGTTTAATTTAAGATTTTCTCAGATATAGCTTTTTTACAAAAAAGTTGGAATCTAAATTTTAGGTATAAAATTCTAGTCATTAAACATCTCATTCTGTTATCTAATGAGATATTGATATAATGTTTCCAGGCCTGTTATTATAAAGCTATTAAAATTTCCGTTAGAGACTAGCTGGGCCTGGGTAGGCTAGTTTCACAGGCTACGCTTGTCTTTATCAATCTTGGCCTAATTAGAATAGTGTTGGCTCCTATGGATATCCAAATCTCCTACTCAATTCCAGACCTAGACGTTAGAGCCATAGTACTTTGCTGCAAAGCTGTTTAAATTTTGTGTTGGGATGGAAATCGAATCTGTCATTGGGAACATGGGTAGACATGCCTCCAGCAACTGAGGGCTGCCTGCATTTGCCACGAACTTTTAAAAGAAGCGCGTCTTACACAATCCTTCTTGGAAAAATGTGCCTTTTCACCCAAATGTAAGGTCGAAAATTTTCGCAGAAGAGCCTTCTTAGCTATGTATGTGCACAGCTATATACATACATTTAGTCCTGCTCCAAAACTCCAAAAAGGTCTTACAAAGACCAACCCGATCTCAAATTTGAATAACGAAGAGTACACTATTTTCGTTAATCTAATATAGGATTTCCGTGCGGTACATTTTTACTTACATATTCTTAAACTTAAGCACACCTGGAAAAAAGTGGGCCAACGTATGACATGCCAATAAGACCAACATAGGCCAAGTTTTTACAAGTTCTGGTTGACTTTTATGGCTTGCAAATACAGCTCATACTTATTTCCAGACATTAAATATCATAGTTTAAAAATAAATTACAACTAAACCGCTAGCATGCATGGTTAAATAAATTTAACGAGGCGACTGACTGGCAGCAACAAGAAGGTCAAATCTTGTACCGTTAGCTTTTGCCACAACTTCCCGTGAGCCGAGATAAATACGTCAAAAATCAGTTTACTTGAGAGCAGTTGCCAGCCATAACTGCTTATGCACTTGAAAACTTAATTGAACTTCAAGTAAATTGATAACACAAAAAAAAAACTCGAATATTCATAAGTACATAATGAGTTGGGTCACGAGGCAAGGGCTGGGTCGCGGGGGGTGATGGAAGCCTGCAAATGTCGTCGCTTAATATTCTATTAAAGGGCGCTGTTTCTTTTTTTTGGGCGGCCTTTGGTCCAGGAGATACCAACTAATTAAGCCGTTGAGGCTAGAGTTGAAATAGACAGGTAAGAACCACGGAGTGCTCCGAACCGAATGTCGACGCAGCTGGTGTCGAAATTTGAGCAGCGTCTCTACGTACGGGTTCTGTTGTGGTTTTTTCTTCTTCTTTGTCTTGTCTTTTCTTGCTGACGCACAAATCAGGCCAGAATTCAAATCAAATTTCGAACGTGAGCGTTGGGTGTTTTGGGTGCTTTGGACATTGGATGCAAAATACCTTGCTTCTTGGGGTTAGCTTTCACCTGTTTTTCTTTTTAACAGTTTAACGTTTTGGGGCTACAAGGCTGTTAAATGTTTGTGTTACCAATAAAATGCCAAGTTGCCTTGGTGTGTGCGTGTGCGTAATAAATGTATTTACAATCCAAGCGCTATATATATAAATTGTGATTTAAAAAAGTATCCCTTAGCTTGCAATGCATTTTGATCAAATTATTGGCTTCCATAATCAAGAGAAAAAAAGGCACAAAATTTATGATAATGATATGATATGCGTATAGAGAGCTTTGTACATGTTTATTCCATTTGAAATTGGCATGACAAATACTAGTAACTAACAGGCCTCCGAAAATAATATGATAAGCACAAACAGGCATCAATTATGGCCATATCATAAATTATTTTGGAAAATCAACGCACAGTTACTGTTGATTCTGGCCAACTCATCATTAGTTGATTATCAGCTTGCTGATAACAGCAATTTCCGCGCAAAACAGTTTTCAAAACCGTTAACAGTCTGGACTTTAGCTTTGCTTAATCACGTTTTCCACACGCCCCCCTATCATAAAGTGATTCGTGATTGAATTGCGTCAATAACACAGCTTGTGCTTTGCTGGTTCCTTGAAGCTCCTTATTGATAGCCCGTTACATCTTGGCGTTCTTTGTGCTTTGCCAGGAAAAACAATTACCCAAATTGTAAACGCTAATGACAATTTAGTGCGACTTAATTTGGTGTTTGTCACCTGTTGACGTCTATTAAAATTTATTTTTGTGCTAACTCCATAAAATAAGGCATTGTCTGTGGGGTTTTAATATGGTCTGTTATGGATGAGTTGGAATAGTTTGGGGGCTTTGTAAGATGTACAGCAAAAGAGAACTTGCTTAATTAAAGCCAGCTTTAAACTGTTTTGACTTAAACGCAGTCAAGTCAATGAAATTCGTGTTTTTTTTGTAATTCTGCCAAACTTTTGTCATAACAAGTTTCCCGCTAAAATGGGTCACTTGCCAAATTGCGCTAACTGTGTCAGGCAAAATGTTTCCGTTGGGAATCTATTACCCAAAACAGCTAAAACTAACGCTGAAATTCACTTTGCCTTAAAATTAAGCCAACAATACTTCAGCTTGGACATTTTGATAATGCATTCTACGAAAATTGCATGCCCCCGAAATAAGTAACGCCCCCTAAAAAACTGTAGCTGTAAATTGTAGCTGCAGCAGCAGTAACTTGAGCTCTACCGTTAGCTACAAATTAGCGCTGCAAACACACAGTAAAAGGTTGCAAGCAGCTTTGGCCCCAAAGTCATATAATTTCTATGAAATAGAATAGCAAGTACCGTTAGCAGTTTTTTATTTTGAATAAAATAAATTTGTTGGGTGGGTTGAGTGTTTGAGTTGTTTGGAACGGACACACCTTTCAGAGACTAGACGAGTATTCCCCAGCATGGTGACATGCAAAAGTGAGCACAAATGTGGCACAAAAATTTAAAAGACTGACTTGTTGGTGCCGACATGTTCTCAGATGCCACAATATTTCGCGCATGTTACTTTTCGCGTGTTTGTGTGTGTGTGTGTGTTAGTATCTGTGTTGCCCTTTTCCTTTTTGCAAGGAGGTAAGGTATATACACACATTGACAAACTTTGAACACTCTTACAACTTTTAGTTTTTGTTACCTCTAAACACCATTTTCCATTAATATTTTAATAAGCGGTGTTCCCAATCTTTCAAACCAAAGCAACATAGCAACAAAGTCATAACCGAAAGTAAGACTGAAATAAAAGAAAATTATGTGAATAGAACAGTTTCGAAGCTACGGCCTGAAGCTTAAACTTTTAAAAATAATATAATTTTTTGTCTATTTCAATATTATATATACCGTATGGTAAGCAAAAATTCAGTGTGGTACCGATTACTTCGCTTTCAAGTGAAAGCTTGCGGTTTTCAAAAAATAAGTTTCACCTGGATACGTTGGATTTTAGTCACGTAAAAATTGATTTGAAGGTATAGGAATATGTACTGTATACGTTTGAAGAAAGAAAAAAACAACGAAATACATTGTACACACAAACGTTGTTATTTCGTGTTTTCGTTTCTCCTCCTCGTAATCAGCTGTTATGAGAGCGTCTAATGTAACCGACAAGGCGAACACTATAGATTAGAAAGATTAAATTTGCGCTGAGTGAGCCAGCTCATCATAGAAAGTTGAACCATCCACAGCGCTATAGCAGTCTAGTGCCTTGTGTCCCCTGTAGAGGAAGTTAGGAGACTGAGCGGGTAGTTTAAAGAAGGAAAAGAATAAGAAAACACAGTCGACTAATTTTGCGGCAATCTTGCAAACTCCCATAGAAGACATGAAGAACGTACTGGGAGACTCATGTGTGTTCCAGAAATCTGCCGGACAATGACACAGAAAGTGTTCTGCAGAATAGACAATCCACTCAAATTGGGAGGTCAATGAGGCTCACTGTATTTGTCTTTTGGCCATATCTGGGTTGGGTTCTTTCACAAAGTGTTTACCTTGCGACCTCCAGTTTAGTTGTACCAGCGTTCTTTACTTATTTTTTCCTGGATCGGCTCAGGCCTTTTTGGCTGCAAAGCCACTATTGCAATAGCCCTCGACAGATTCAATATTAGCATCATATTTGATCAATCTTACCAAAATTGGAATATAATTCTCATATTGATTTAGTGTTTCAATTTATATTGTTCTTACGTTCTTTTCTCTGAAATTAATATATGGAAAGTTGCGAAAATATACACACTTCATGGACACGTTCTTTTTCCTTTGGCATATTGAGTAGTGAAATCAGAATTGGTATAACACAAAAATTATTTATTTATGTTGTTTTGTTGAGTCCCTAGGGAACATTACTTTGGTCACTTCAGACTTACCAAAGAAAACAGACACAACTGCGTGCAAGTTGGAAGGAACTTGTAATAAGGTCTTAGGAACTGCTCAAAGTGTAGGTTGCGCTGTGGATGGACTCTTATCTTGTAAAAAATAAATAAACCAGTTCAGATGCTTGAAAATTTGATAAAATAAACATAAAACAAAAACTGGTTTTGGTTTTGAATGAATAGTCAATCTTCATGATTGTATTCGTGATGCTCTTTTTTTAGCAGATATTGTTATCGGAGACTAATTGTGGATTTAAGAAAGTGTTCCGCAGGCAAAGTATCAAAAGTTACATAAGCAGTAAACCAATCACCTTGATTGGAGTTCACTCTAAAATCAACACCCACGCGAAGTAGTTCCTCTCTATCGCTTCATCTCGACAGAGAAACTTAAGTTCGTCTATTTTCCATAAAGATATAGCACAATAAATTAGTTTTCCGTAACTCTGTTTTCGTTTCCACTAGATTACGTGGTGAATCTTTTCTTTTTTTTTTTTCTATTTATGTGAAGATCAGCAGATCATCATTCTTCTTTGTACACTTTTGCCCTTTGATGTCCCTAAAAGCAAGTAGATTAGCCAAAGACTTTGTCAGTTCGATGGCTATAAGCGGCCTAAATAGTTAATTATTATCACTATTTGAGAACATTTTTGGGTGTACATAAAAGGAGGAGTACGTAGGTTTATAATAAACCCCAAAAGTTTAAGCTAATGTGTCCATATCAGTCATATTCAAGAAAAAGGATATAAAAGTGTGAAATGAATACTGCTTTTTCAAGCCTTCGACCATCACTTCCCCCATTCCTATGTATCGAACAAAACGTTGGCCCGTGCCAACTTTAGTTAGTCACCCAGGTAGACACATTTTTTTTTGTGACAGGGTGACATTCTCATAGCTGGTGATCATTGATGTTCGCAATATAAATGAAAATGGTCTACTCAACAGAGGCGCGCGTGTAAATTTAGACTCTTAATTTAAGAGCACCTGGTTAAGTACACCTTGAACATGTCTGGTCTATGTATGTACATACATATGTCTCTGTTTGAGCTCATTGTATTTGTGTTTGCGCTTTGACTTTTTGATCCCTTTGTGAGCACAATTATGTGTAATTACGCGTAATTAATTATTTTTCCAACCCAAGTCCACATAAAGCCAGAAAAATTGCTGGCTAACATGTAAACAAGCTGCCAGAAGTGACAGTCCGCTGGGTACTTAAACCAATGCCCTTCTTGCCATTAATTGCAAGTAATTTTGCTCCATCAGCTATAAAGATTCAACCCACTCGTCGTAGTGTCAAAGTGGTTGTCCATTGAATTTGAGTTGCCCAAGCTGACCAACACTTTGTGGTCAGTTCTTTATCTACAAGGCCGAAACCGCAACCTGAGCCAAGGTGTCAGCTGTTTGGCCTTTTTTTGTGTGCGGTCACTACGTGTTGTTAATTACAACGTATCTGCAGGTACGTGCACAAAGTGTTGCCTACATTTGGGTGCTACCTTTACAGAAACTGCTCAAAACCTTTAAATGCGCTTATTTTTATTAACGTTTACAAGTTTAAAGCTTTGCATTTTGCAATATTTAACTGTCGTTATTACAACCAAGCAGCTGTATTAGACTTGCCCGCTCCATTACCGCTTAACCAGGGACCAAGTGTTTCCAGACCGGGAACATGATTGCTGCCCGCCGTAATGGGCGCAAAAGCTGCATCCTTGGTTAGCGTCAAATGATGTGCAGCGCCTGCATTACCATTTCTGGTAAACTGTCCAAACTTGGCCGCCTCATACTCCGTCTTTTGTATTTCAGCAGCGGCTGCATGCGCCGAGCGCTGCAATGCTGCAGCCGCCTCAGCTTCGCGAGAAGCAGCAATACGTTGCTGATGCGCCACAGCTGCTTTGGAGGAGGCCAGACGTTGTTGTGCCAAGACCACAGACTGTGCTGCAGCAGCTGCCTCTGAGCGTTGTATGGCCGCTGCAGCCTCTGACTTTTGGGTTAATATGGCAGCATGCGTCTCCTTTTCCATGGCAATGCGCTGCTGGTTGAGCACATTTTCCTTAGCCGCTTGCATTTGTTGTTGTGCTATAAGCACATTTGCCGAAGCCTGCTTGGCCGCTGAGATGGCATTGGCTACCTCACTGGGTGAAGGTGCAGCGCCAAAAGAGCCATGTCCACCATTCCAGCCGCCGGCTGGATTCCAGCTATTGCCACTCCAGCCAGCAGTGTTCCATATGTTACCACTTGAAGATAAACGCCCGCCGCTGCTAATTGTCCAAGGACTCGCTGCAATGGCATTGGAAATGCTCGCCTCAGCCAGACCCAGACTCCGTTTGGGCAGCACTTTGACAACAGCGTCATCAGCCTGGCAGTCTGCCACCAAGCCAAGTAGCAGCAGCAGCAGCACACTGCAACATTTGTTGTAGTTGTTTATGGAATACATTGCGCTTCAGTTTGATGGTTAGTTTGTTACTATGCGCTTCTCCCAATCTTTTTACCTATTTATAGTGAAAATCTTTAACCAACAACTAACCTGAAGCTGATAATTGCTCACGTAGACGCTAGGCCACAATTTGGTGGCTTTCGCCGAGACAATCCATTTTACGTTATGGAACTATAGCAGCTGCCCTGGTTTCATTAACAGGAAATGAAAGGCGCAGCCACAGCTCATTGGGTATTCTGTCATTATCATTACTTAGCCCAATTTTTAAATTGGTCCATCCTAAAGCTGCATTGGCATTATATAAGTTATGAAGGGCTAAATACACAAAAATATATTGCATTAGAGGCGGCAGCAGCCACGCCCCTTTTAAATTAAAACGCTGCACATTTCTGCGAATTTTTAATGCAGGTATTCAAACAAAAGAACTCTTTGTTTTAACTCAAAATTTAATTATAATCATATATGTACATATGTGCATACATATAGCGCAATTTACCTGGCCAAAGGAATTGCTTCTGGGCGGGAATTGTTTGTAGGGCAACCCACAGCATTGTTGAGCCTCAGCCTGAGCCGTGCAGCGTATTGTAATTGTTTGTAATGCACATTAATGTCGGAAAACAGGAAAAGCACAAATTTTTTAAGGTTTATTAATGGATACAAATTGAATAAGGGAGACGCAGGACATCGATGTTTATACATTGTCGCACAATGGAATGAAATTGTAAATGTGTAGAAGCGGCGATACACTTACAAGCTAATAGGCAACAATTGTAGTTACTGATAAAACATAAACATAAAAACAAATTGAGAGATATTTTCAAAAGGAGGGTTTTACTTTAGTAGGCATTCAAAATTGTGTACCGTGATATACAATATCATTTATAAAGACTTTAAAAGCAGAAAGTATATGATTGGTTAGTCTGCAGGAAGATTTCTCTTAAATTTAATCTCGATAGATTGCGATTTTTCGGCTAAAATGCAGCTTCATTTTGATGAAAAAAATTGGACCCATTAAGTGGCTGTGCAAATAGCAAAGATTAGCATTTTCTATTAAATAAAGCTTTACGAACTCCCGATTAGCTTCTGTTATAAGAATGATTATCCTGTGCTGCATCACTGACGTCATTCAATCCTTTGGCTTTTGCTTAAGAACACGGCATAAGTTACAGTGCTCGTCAGAAAATTGGTGAAAAATTTGATTCAGACAGGAGCAACAGTGTTCACAGTGGGAAAACCCGTAGCCACTTTTCCCAAGACAATCACATTTCTGTGAAAATTTTCCTACCGATGGGTTTAGGATTATGGACGTAATCAAGGTAACTGTACTGCTGAAGGGTAGTGGTTGATTCGGCAAAAGGTTAACATTGTTTGTTTATAAGCCTAACACGACGAACTCTATGTGCTCTACGACGACATTGACATAGTCAGCAGCTCTGCTGGCTAGTTCATGTGCAATGCGGCTGTTGAAGGAAGACGACGAAAGGCATGCCATGACCAGGTAGAGAGCACACTAGCTACTTTTGGCATCACCAATTGAATACCGTCACCCGGTAACGTGTTATTATGTCCAGTTAAGAAGAAGAGTCCACTCACCAAATTTGGTTACTTAGTCACTGTAGCTATTTTTGTTGCAGTTCATAGGAGATGGAGTCTAAAATTGGCGCATCATTACCTATAGTTATAAGTTTATATTCGATCTTGTTAACTTTTACAGAATACATGCACAGTAATAGTGTGAATAACTGTGCCAAGTTTCAAACAGACAATTTTTATGGTGTACGTGCAAACCACGAAACAATTCGGCAATGTTATGGTCTGCTAAGTCTCCTTCTACCTGTTACATACATAGCACAAATCTTTATCTAGTTATTAAATAACAAGTTAGAAACAATATATATGCGCATTGACTATTTCCCATTTGGTTGGATCGTTGCAAAAATAGTATTGTAGCTTTTCTTAACCAGACTTACTAGAGAGCTACCGAGCGGCTTACCTTTTTTTATCATTGCATCCTCTCAATTACTCAAAGAGTAATAAGAAAGCGCTGCTTTTGGTACGGTGTGACATTATGGACTCATTCTCAAGCTAATAAAAGTTCTTATTTAGCTCTTTATTGGTCTGGCGATAATCTTAAAATTTATAATAAGTATCTTTAAACATGATCAACGCGGAAACGAGATATTTGCAAATGTTTCTTTTTGCTCCAACTCAAGTAAGGTCAATTATATACTGTTCCCTCAAAAAGTTATACTTTTTAATTGCAGCAATTAATGATTGTTATTAGGAAAAAAGTGTAGCAAATTAAGGCATTTCCGCCCACTGTAGGCCACTTTGTACATCATGTCACGGCGGTTACTTTAAACGTCCACCGCAATTACGTGCAGTTTGATTGAGCAATGAACGGCAACACCGTGCGCTCACAATCGACAATTTGATGTATCTTATTTCCATTTTATTGCCTCCGCTTCCGGAGTCCGGACTGTGCACACACTCAAAGCATGAAATTTTTTTATTTTATTGCAGTTCGCCCAAATCTGATGAGAAAAATGTTAAATTGTAGGCGGAAATCGGTCAAGGGCTTCCTGTTGCTCAGCGTTTGTGCCGTGCTGGCGCAAGGATTACTGGCAGCAGACACAGACCAACCTTACGCCGATAATTCTCTCGAAAAGGACAACGATATGTTAACGGTGCATAAGCGGCCCTCTTTCTTTGTGGGCAGTCGTTATGGTCGTTCTGGTGGCAATAATGGCAACTCGGGTGCTGGTTCGGGTAGTTCCAAGACGCGTCGGCTGATTATAGTGCCACGCAATGATCGTTTCTTTTTGGGTTCACGCTATGGCAAACGCAGTGGGGAGTATCTTTCGCCCTATGAACAAAGCAGTCTAGGTCTGGCCAAGGAGGGTCCAAGGCATCCTGAAGCACACAGCAGCGCCGTTGCTGAGTCAAGTGGCAGGCATGTACCCATGATGTGCCTGTACACAGGAGTCAGCAACTATTACCGCTGCAGCAATCCGTAAGTTGCAGTTGAGACACAAGACTATAAGATTACCTATTACTAACCTTTTCCTTTCCAATGCAAAACGCAGCGATGAGCTCAACAATATCATAAATCAGTTGACTGGCAGTAACTCGGGCATTGGAGTTGCCACCAATGCTTTGGATGTAACTGGTGCAGAGTCAGAGAACAACAACAACACACAGTAATGTGCTAACAACGGCAACAAATATATCTATAAACTGGCAATTGATTGACAACATTCCGGACTTGTGGTGGCACACGCTCCTCTGGCTTTTACTATAATCAATGTTATCTACTGGGTTTTATTTTTGTGGTTTTATTTATTTGTTTGCTTCTTTTTTTTATTTCCGTTTAAATTAAATTTTAAGCGAATTGTATTAAAATTTTTCATGGGGCTGGAAAAAGTTTTAATACGATTTATTGTGTAAATAATTATTCTATATAATTACTATTTAATAAAAATGTATTAATATATATAAAATAATTGACAGTTAGTTACAAATGCATTTATGTATTGTGGGAAAGGGGGAACTCTGAATGGAAGATACTATATCATTAACGACGTCCCAACGTTTTTAGAGTAGTTTTTGCGTCAAAAATCGTTAGGCAAAACAAAAACCAATTTTGGAGATTTCCCACCATTGTCATAAATCGTCACACTTTAAAGTACACCCAGTACTTGGCAAGAAAACGGATAACACTTGTTGGTCTTTGAGTAATCTAATAGACTATAGACGAGGTCATAGAAATGATGGGATGGGAAGTTTTACTCAAAATCGATTGGGTGGCATCTGGTAGTACAGGATGATGCTCCGAAGTTGATGCTCAACCTTCACGTGATTTGCTGCTCTAATCACCATGCGGTAAAAGGGCAGTGAGGTACTAGAGCAGCGAAGGTTCCCCAAGGGTTATGCGTGGGGCTTGGAGCCCATTGTAAAACTCCCCTCCCAATGAAAGATGTTATGAAGCGCTCGAAGCACAGATAATAGGAGACGATGCCTGTTGCTTTACAAAGCAGGAATTTAAAGATCCAAGAGGCCGAATGCTCGATTGTGCATGTGCATATAAATATCCCTCTTTTTTTTATATAAATAACCTTATTTTTGCCACGTCAATTAGTCTAAATAGCCGATTTAATGCAAATATTTTGCATTATATTTTATTGCTTTACAGAAATAGCTGTTTTTTAAACAAATAACTTTTTTTAGTCCTGCAAATTCGGCTACTTTTTTTAAATCACCTTTAGTTTTTCATTTAAATAACCATTTTAAGCATGCAAATTTATTCATATATCAGTTTTAATGCAAATCAGAGACCTGAAATACGTAGTCATTTGTGCGAACTAATCAGTACTACGTTTTTCTTTCTCACAGGAAAAAAAATATACATGAGAGCCTGACGCATTTGAAACAGTCCTTGAAAGAACGTTCGAGAACAGTAACAAATATATGTAAATAAACAATATAGAAATTTTTGTTTTTATTGATTTCAACTATGATTTGGCAAAATATATGCATGAAACTTATATTCTGCACATCTTATGTGAATTCCATAAGCAATGATATAAGTTTCACGCATATTTGTTGCCATATAGTTAATGAAAAAGGGTGCACATTTTTTCTTTGCCTATATACATATATAATAGATTTGTTTCCAAGTTTCTATAAATGTCCAAAGCTGATTTGAATTTTTTGGTTGCATGAATTGTGATATCACATTAGGGAGACTTGCCTTCATATCCATTTTGGATCATTTTAAGCAAGTTTCATTATACAAAGTTCAAAGTGCTGAGACAATTTCTGAACGTTGATCCATAAAAAGTTTACGTTTTGATGCCTGTATGTGTTATTTGAATGCCAAGAGTAAACTAGAAACAAGTTTTAGGAGTTTTACACAAGCGAGTATACCAGTTTTTTTCTCAATTAAACTCTTTGAAACTATTAAAATTTAAGTCTTCTACTTTGCAAATCAACAAAACTTTTTTTCATTTTACAGATTAGCCATATAATTGTGCAATTATTATTTCTGCTTGAAAATATACCTATCTGAATATGACCGATTTACTGTACCAAGCAGGTACAATAACCGGGAATGGGTTAATGCGATAAATAACAATTTCCAAAAGAAATAATACTTTTAGTTATGCAAATTCGCTTTTTTTGCATATAACCTTTAGTTTTCATGCAAATAACCCATTTTAACATTTATGTTTCTGCAAATAACCTCTTTCAGCAATGCAAATTTTGTGCATAAATTTTAAATAATAAATAAATAACCTTTTTTATTCAAAAAACTTTTTTTTGCTCATTAAAAAAAAATATCCCTTTTTTAAACAAATGTCTTGTTTTAATTATGTCAATTCCTTTTACATATAACGTTAAATTTTGTATGCTACATATTATACAAAATCGAACAAATAACTTCCTTCGTTTAAATAACTTTCCATTTTTTTCGTTTCATGCACATAACATTTTACTTAACTTTAGAAAGTGAAGAAAACTACTAGAGTTGTAGATTTAGTAATGTTTTATTCAAGGTTATATTTATTTATAAATTTATTTTAGTTTATTTCACTGTAACATTAATTTAATGTAATACTTAAAAAACCATAGAAAAGGAAAATAATTCATAATTTTTGCTCTAGTAATAAACGACATCTAAAAGAATCAAATTAATCAAATCAAAGTACAACCAAAGTCAGATTTGAATACTCGAATTTTATGCTATGTATATAGAACTTTTTAACAAATAACTATAAGGGTATAACTATATCCTAATTTCCATAAAAAAGTTACCTTAAAAGTATTGTTGTTATATAAATGATTTTTTTCCAGATAAATGATCTACAAAAACATATTACTTAGGCGCTTGTCACACGAAGAGAGTTTTTTAAGTGAGAAAAAATCTCTTGAAATGTAGCTCGATATTAGAATGCATTCTAATATGAAGCAAGTCGCATAGGGTTGCAGGCGAGACAAGTTACGGTGCGAGACACAAATCTTACGGCCTCGCTTGAAAATCTCGCTTCGTGTAACAGGCGCCTTAAACTTCTGCCATTCATATGGAAGTATCTTTTTCTGCCTGGTGACAGCGTCCATTGCTGATGCATGAAAAACTACACAAACACACAGACACGCTCACGGAATGTATGAAAGTGCCACAAGAAAATTAAATTACCGCAGCCAGGCATGCCGCAGTTGCAACAAAATAGAAGAAATTACCATCAGTGGAGTGCGCTGATACATGGCATAAATAAGGGGGGTGCACTTAAAAGCGCCTCTTTTACATCAAATGCCAAATGGAAAAATGTTGCAGGCAGTTTATTAAGTATGTATATAAATTTTTTAAACTGGCATTGACTTTAATTAATGACAACAGGCGGGTGGTTGTTGCCCACAATCCCACCCCTAAGAAGAGATTTAAACTTAAACAGCATTGTTTGGAGGGCTTCATAGTCTAAGGATATGCTAATTGCATTAGCTGAAACAGTTTCTCCAACCAATCTGCTGCTTCCCTAACAGAGGCCCGCATCAAGACAACTTTTCGGCAATCAGTACAAAGCAGCGCGGCGATAACTTTTCATCAAGCAGCTTTTTATAATACGCTTTCAGGCGGATTTTCTGAGCTGCAGCCAGTTCCTCCAGGTAGCACAGCCGGTCATATAGCACCACATTTTCGCAGAGTTTCTAGTTAAATAAAAAACGAAAACAACAAAAAAGTCAGATAATTTGGACACTTGTTAACATAAATAAGCGAATTACCTGCATGGCTGTTTGCAAACAAGTCAAGGACTCGGCTAGGCACGCGCCACGTTGCCAATCGTAACGCTCTATAATGTCTATGAAGCGCTCTTCATGAATTTCCTGCCACGGTATAGCTTGTTGTGTGCGCTTAGAGTACAACTGATAGTTCGCTTGCAAGTCTTGAAAGCTTGCCGGCACTAATGGAGCGCATTTCCGGCGTTTTGTCGTCGGCTTTACGAGTTCATCATTCTCGTCACATACAGCTTCCGCCAGAGCACGCTCGAACATTTGTTGCCCATGGCTAAAATGGTCTGCTTCGCTGCTTTGACGCCAACGTGCGCTAGTCTGTTGGCAGGCCAAACGCAGAAAAGGACGGTTGAAGCATTTAGCGGACATAGCGCTTAGCGCAGAGCTCAGCGGAAAGTTGACGAAGGATTTGCCATTCTCAGTCAGCTGTAGTTTGTGATAGCAGCAGGGCATGATGTGCAGCTGCCTTACGTCAGGTATGGCCAAAAATAACAACATCGCGCTGATGCTTAAATCAGCGCATGCAAGCAAGCCAATTATGGCCATTGTTTTGGGAGTTTGTGGCTGCTGCTTGCGGTGCGCTAGCTCTGCTACCTGGCATTCAATGTAGCCGCGTGACGCTTGGCTGATGTACGCACACTGATAGCTAATTGACTTTGTGGCTTCATGTGGCAGCAGCTGTTGACAACGTTGACGGGCTGCCTGCACACGTTGTTGCTCCGCCTCCAGGCCCAGTATAAGATAGTTGGTATTCAGCGAGTAAAGCGCCTCAACTAGATACCCCAAACCTGCGCCCAAGTCTATGAACAGTTGTGTGTCTGCGCAGTGTGCGTTTATATGAGCAGCAAGTTCATCAATTTCGTGCTGCTTTTTGGCTGACAATTTGTGACGTGGTTTGGCTGCTTGGAACACCAAGCCATTTTCAGCCATGGGTGTCAGCGTAGCGAGCTGCTGGCGAAACTGCAGAAGCATTGGTGGCACATCGCCAGGCATTGTCTCGTGCACAAATGGGAATATATTCATCTGCTCAGGGGGCAGTGCATAGAAATACTGCTTAAAATCCTGCGGCATGCAATCCAGCACGCCGGCTTTTAGAAATGTAGTATTAGCCTCGCTATAGATCCAGGCATGTGCTTGCAGAAACTCCACGGCGGCCCTAAAATACGACTGAGCGCTTGTAAAGCTATTGGGCAGCGACATGGCTGCAACAAATACATAACAAATAAAAATAAACACAAATCAACCAATTCACATAGAGAACATTGATAAGTTTGAGTAAATATGTATGCATGCATATTGTATATATGTACATATACATATGTTTATAATTAGCTACAGTCCAAAAATTAACAAAGTATTAGCTTATTTTAAACTATCACTTTCCATTGCTGGTTTGTCTCCTGCTCCAGCTTGTCATTAGCAGGTCCCAGTATGCATTTGCCATAGTGCTTTGGCTGTTCCTTGAAGTACCTTTCAATGACTTGTTGTACATCCTTAATTGAGACAGAAAGAGTACGAGCGCGGTACTTGGAGAACATTTCCTGGGATACTTCGTAAATGAAATCATCAATGCCTATATTGCCCGGCGCAATTGGTGTATCCAGCATCTGCAGCACGCCCAACTTAGCCTCGAAAAGCGCTTGCTGATCCAGCTGGTCACTGTGCGCCTGCAGCCATTCATATGTCTTGTCAAAAATTGCCAGTGTTTGGCTGGCGTTCGGGTCGCGATAGCTATAGAAGCTGAACATGCCATCCCCTTGGACTTTGGCCCCTGCGCCATAAGCACCATTTTGCTCACGTATCACAGGAAGCAAATACTTGGTCGTCATGAACTTGGCAAGCACACGCAAGGTTGGATGATCATCATGTAAGTATGGCACGGCGAAGAAAGCCTTGGAACAATAGTTGACTGGCACCCTCATTACATAATGCTGACAGCTGGGTTCAAGTAAGCTCAGTTTCTTGCTGCTCTGTAATTGCTTGGTTGCGGGAAAATTCTCTAGGAACTTTTGGTAATGCTGCAGGGCCGTTGGTTGGAAAGCTTCAGAGCTGTTTATAGCTACACGTAGATTGCTTCTGTTGAAGATCTTAGCGCCCATTTTCTTCAGTTCATTGCATATTTCGGCAGTACTATGCTGCTGTATGTGTTTTTTCATAAATTCTATGTGATCTAAGCCAGATAGTTTGGATTTCAACTTGGCAGCTTCGGAAACTAAGCTAGAGGAGCCTAGCATGGCATACAAGTGTCCAGAGTTGATTATGCCTACGCTTATTGTAGACATGTAGTTCTCTATGAGCATGTTTAGGCGGTCCGCATCGTCCAGCTTAAAGTTCAGCAATAGCTCTTGACACAAGCCAAACATGTCTTCCACATTCTTGTCCAACGCATTAGTGGTCATAAGCATTCCAAGGCGGAAGGTCTTGGCATCCTGCACATTCTCGACAAAGTTTACTTTAAAATTAAATCCAGCTGTCTTGGAGGTAACCAACTTGTCGAATTCACGATAATCGTACAGCTTCGTGCCCATGTCGTTAATTACTGTGCAAAAAAGTGGGATCATCATAATCTCACTATCACTTAAGCCCGTTATGTTGAAAAGGCATTTCAGATAGGTTATGTCATTTGTGGGCACTCCACAAACTTGCGTGTGCACGTCCAATATAGATGTTGTGTGTATTTTGGGCCACTTCGGTTCTTGTTTTACGTCGTCCAAAGAGAGACAAGGTAAAACATCCGCATTTACTGGGGCCTTTTGAGCTGACTCCAGTTTCAGACCGTTTTGATAGATTTCCTCAAATTGGTTTTTATCGAACCCATGTAGTTTTTGTTTTAGCATTTCTGCCTCAGCCTGCTTAAAGTTTTCCTCGTACAACTCATCGGGTGACATTGTGATTGTCAGTTTGTGTTGATTGTTTACAAAATACCGTGTCAGTTTTTCTTGAAAATAGTTTTTGTTTTGCTTCAATTTATCCCTCAGTGTTGCGATTCGATCCGATACACGCAGATTGCTAACGATATCGCCATCGTGGTTCCATAAACACGACGAGGCAAACAGCAAATCATTGCCAAAATGTGGGCTCTGATGCTTTATTGAAAGCTCCTGACTATGAAGCACACTTTCAAGGTGCTGTGGGTCGAAGCCTTCTTCAATTGCTTTGTATATAGTCTGATCGAACAAGTCGCCCACTCTCTTAAAATCTTCCACGCGCACATCCTGCAAGCCCACCACAAATGATGTGTCTTTGGTATCGGGGGCATATCCCGTCAACGGAATGTAACCACCCGAGAAATTAGGCTCTATCATTGTCTTGTAGAAGGCTGCGTTGGGACCGCGTACCAGCATCTCAGCAAGCACACTTAGCTCAAAGTTTTCCTGTATTTCCGTCGAATCACACATTAGCATAGAAATTGCAATCTGATTTTGTCGTTCGAATGATACACCCATATTGTCGTAACGGCTAGAAATGTGCACGTTACGCGGCTGTGTCCAACGCGGGTGTGGTGGTATACGGCTGTAGGAATTGTCTATGCGCTGGTATTGTGAAAAGTATTCTTTATCGATCAGGGCGAGCGTCTTGTTAATATCGAAGGAACCATAGACGAATATGCGTGAATTGCTGGGATGGTAGTACTTTCGATGGAATTCAACTAAATCTGTGTGTGTCAACTTGGGTATTTCGAGAGGATTGCCGCCGGAAACGTTTCCGTATGTGTTATCTGGAAGCAAGTTATTGAGCAGATTCTGGCCAAATAGTGTGGTGTTTTCTGAGAAAGTTCCTTTCATTTCATTGTAGACAATGCCTTTAATTATTATTTCCGAGTCTTTGTTATGAACGTCACTATGTTCCAAACGCCAGCCTTCTTGTAGAAAGTCCAAATAATTTAAATTTGGTCTGTAATGTTGTCGGTATTTATAATACTTATTTTTATTGGCAATTCCATTGTGAAAAACTTACCGAAACACTGCATCCAAATAAATGCGCTGTAAATTTCTATAATCTACTTCGTTCATGGTGGAAAATGGATACAAAGTGTAGTCCATCCCAGTCAATGCATTCATAAAGGTGGCCATCGAGCGATTTAGCATTTTGAAGAAGGGATCGCGGACGGGAAACTTTTTCGAACCACACAGAGAAAGATGCTCTAGAATGTGAGGCATGCCTGTTGAATCGTAGGGCGTTGTGCGTATATTAATAGAAAACACATTGTTTGGATCTTTGCGGTCCAGATACCACAGCTCTGTGCCTGTGACTTCATGTCGCAAGGTGTAGGACATCACATTAAAGTCAGGAATGTACTCCGCGCGTTCGCATTTAAACCCTTCATATATGTTGCCCTCGCTACATTTGCGATCACGCTGTGTTATAATATGTGGCAATCCTGCCTGTACTACGGATGCCACCGTCTTTGGTTGTGGGACACTCACTGCCTCATCAAAACTCGAAATGGTTTTGCAATTTTGTTTGGGCACTGCGCACCACAGCTTATTAGCCGGGCGAAACGTCTGCTTTAAGTATTGCAAGCGTGACAACATTTTGAAAAACTCCACTGGTCTACAAATAAAGACTTCGATCAGGATATATTATAGCGCTCACTTCACAAATCACAAGAACGAAGTAAGTTACATCAGCAGCTTGTTTGCCGGTAATCTGATGCGATATTGAACAGATACATATGTATATTGAAACAAAAATTTTGTTTTTAAGGTAAATATGTGCTTACATTACTTTTTTATAAATTTTCCATTAAACTTGTTGACAAGGGTTTCAAGTAGACTGTATAAATTTGGCTAAATTTATGAAAAAACTTACCAAAAAAAAAAGTGACAAAATCTGGGCCGTATATCAGATGGTATGAAAATAATCGATGTCATTGACTGTTTTTATAAAACGATTGTTTGCGATGAATACCAAAAAAAAAAAAATGTCTGGCAACCCTTAATGTCGGCATTCTACATAGCAATTTTTTAAGCATTAGCCGGAAAAACAACATTCAGAATTAAAATTCAGCAACTTTTAGTTAAACTATTAATAAATATCTTTCTGTATTTCCTCAAGCTGTAAAAAAAATGAGCGTTGATCCGGACTACGACGAAGGCCCCAGTCGCCGTAACTTGCGACAGCGTCCCCAACGCAAAACAGTGGAAAGCATGGACGATAATGGACCAGATTACGGATCGAAGCGAAAACAAAAGAAAAACATCAAATACACTGCCTATGATGAATGTGGAAACATAAGAAATAGTGGTTTAGATGTATGTGATTGCATGAATGATGCATGTGAAGGTTGCTGGTACGAATGCCGCAGTTGCGGCTCAACCCGTTGTGGTCCCCAGTGCCGCGTAAACAGAAAGTTTTTCTATGAAACTATTTCACATGACGGCAAAGATGCAATTATTTATAATACAAAATGTTAAAATATCTTGAGCCTTGATATTACTATCTGGGCACGTCAAATTTACCAACCTTTGCATTTTGTTCCTAAAAAATGTATCCACTTGTTTCTTAAGTTTCTTTAACTGATCAAAAAAGATATTTCTTTAACATAGATATTGTGACAATGCCAAGGAGCACTTTGTAAAGGATATTGTACCTTTTATTCAAAAGTTAAAGTTATTTTGGAATACTTAGTAAAAACTTATTTATATGTAAAACAAAAGTTCACGAAAGACATATGTAGGTGTAACTATCGTTATGAGCTGCAATGTTAATTCGACAAAGTTAAATCGGAATGGGAAACAAACCTAATATTGAGCATGATTTTAATGTACTAAGAATTATACTAGAATAAGAAGAAAACATCCTAAGAACAAAGACTAATTTAAGTACCAATGCGAAATTTATATTTATAGGTACATATATACTGAATTATTATAATTAGATCTGGTTCTGCGAAGCAAATAAACTTAATGAAGTACGCCAGAAGCTAGTTTTACTATTTGCAAAAGCAGTTCTTGTTGGCTATTTTTTGATAGAAATTAATGCAAGTACATATAAGATTAATAGACTTCGGTACAGCTTGATCGATCACCAGTTGGCACGTGTATGCATATTTTTAATATTAAAGGTAAAGCTGCTGAAACATTTAGAGTACAGAATGAATGTAGGGATGCTGAACCACCAGAAGGATGAGCTTAAGTACCTATATATAACAAACTTGGTGAGCTTGGCTAACTCATAAAAAACTGTACAACTTATTACCTGGTAAAATGTAGCTAATTGTGGCTTAAATATGATAGTTGTATGATCTGGCTGGCAGAGAGAGGTAAAAAAATAATACCTTTCATATAACAGCGTCGATATGTATCTACAAAAAGTAGAATTTTTTGCGTT
The DNA here is from genome assembly GCA_035041775.1 of Chymomyza caudatula. Classification (NCBI taxonomy): domain Eukaryota; kingdom Metazoa; phylum Arthropoda; class Insecta; order Diptera; family Drosophilidae; genus Chymomyza; species Chymomyza caudatula. The sequence goes on from JAWNKW010000169.1 coordinate 2,661,939, forward strand.
TTTAAGAGGAGGGTAAAGTGATGCAAAAGTGAGTATATTATATGTAATTACAAAGAAGCATACAAATTCCAATTTTAAAACCATTAGGTATCATCGATATGTATGCGAATTTTATTGTTTTGGATCGCTTAACAAATTAAGTTCACTGTTCCGAAATGTAACCAATATTCTAGGGGCAATCATAAACACATTTTTTTATTTCAATTTTTCTTAGCAAACTTTTACGCATATAAGATCATTCTGACTTTTGATACAACTCTGCGGCTTTCTGCACTTACTTTCGGCTCTTGATGAGTGTAAAGGATCAAAGCAATGACATTTCAATTTATGCTAATTATACCCTGTAAACAAAGTGTAAAAGGGTATTATAGATTTGTGCAATGTACGTAACAGGCAGAAGGAGGCGTGCCTTCATAAACGATATCCTATTGACTTTTGGTACTATTATGCACACTATTACTGTACATGTGTGGTGTGAAAATCATTAAGATCGAATAGTAACTTGAAAAGATATGGCTAATAATATGACAATTTTAGACTCCTATAAACTATAACAGAATTTCACTTTTTATCGATTTTTTTTTATAGAAATTAACATTAATGTTAACCAAATGTGGTACGTAGAATCATGTTAGGCTTATAAACGAAACAATATTGCCCTTTTTCAGAATCAACCCCACTACCCCCGTAGCACAGTTACCGTTATTCCGCCCATACCCATCAACGCATCAATACAAAAATTTGCACAGAAATTTGATTTTCATGGGAAATAAATGGATACAGGGTATCCCACTTTCAGGCACCGACCCGACTGTCTGCATCAATTTTTTTTATAATTACAAAGTAGTTTTTAATTATTGTCTCTAATGATTTTAGAATATATGCCTTTTTTGGACTTACAGCATGTTTTGATTGCGCAAATTAAAAATTCTCGTCTTTGTTTGCTTGGTTTAAATTTATCACCAAATTTTTGAAGTCCAGTGTAATTTAGGATAGGGCGTAACGGGAGCACTCGTCGCTCTCTGCATATTCGCCCCGTTTCGCCACACTAATATAAGCTAGGTTTAAAAGACATTTTTCGAAGTTAGACTAAGTTAGTTGTCAGGTTGTATTAGATGCGAGTGAACTACGCTTAAATTTATTAATGTTTTCGCTAAATTAAAGTAAATATTTAAGGTATTTTTCAAAACGTAAAAACTTTTAAATTTCCAATAACCTTAGCTGTAATTCCTATACGTAAAAGCATACGAGTAAACATTATAAGACGCGGAAAGTGAAGATATGATACATTTCTTGGCGTTTCATGTAAGAAATTACGTATTTTATCAAGTCAACTATATGACCAAGACTTATCTATTGACTGCTACCAAAGCTAAAGATCCACATTGCGACAACAAGCAAAATACTGACAGTATTATTCAATAGATTTGTTCAGGCCAACACTGTTTTGGAACAATTACAAACGAAACGTGTTTTAATCTTATCTGTGATTTTACATACTATATACTTAGAGTGTACGGACAAAATAATTGCAGCATTTAATTTTTACTACTAGGGCAACTGATAATATATTAAATTCTGCTAGTCTAGTCGTTGATAGTCAGAGCCCGCTGCCATACGATGGCTCTCTGGCTAGTTTTTTTAGTTATAGTCGTGCTGACGTATTGGATACGTAAGATTAATAAGGACTATTATATTTTGGCTTTTTTTTCTCGCCGTATACGCACTAATAATGGTCAATCGGTTGATAGTATTGCTCCCATACCTAAGGGACGCACTATATTTGCACATTGTTTCGACTTATACGGCAAGGATAATGGTATGTTATACAGCAACCGACTTAAAAGACACCTATAGAATTTAGTAATCTGTCGTAGTTGCCGCTTTTGAATATTCACGCAATTTGGCAAAGCAGATGGGCGTCAGCTACATACAATATGCTTTGGGCACGCCCATTTACAATATCATTGATGCTGAGAATGCCGAAATAGTACTCAACGATGCGAACCTTATCACTAAAGGTTTGGTTTACGACTTTTTACATCCAGCACTGCGGACAGGTTTATTGACCTCCACAGGTTCGACTACAATGTCTTGAGTCATGCTAGTCAACTATATAATGTTTTTCATTCACCACATAGGTCAGAAATGGCATATGCGACGCAAGATGCTAACCCCCACGTTCCATTTCAATATTTTAAGCCAATTTGAAGAAATATTCAAGTAAGTATATATTTTATTTTAAACAACGCATGTGCTTATCAATTGGTTGCAGCTCAAAGATCGCTACTTTCAAAGTTCAACCTTGCATTTTTCAATTATCTATTTTTATAGCCCCTGTAGCAATAAAACTTTAGGTTTATGCAATATACTAATATAAACTCCATTTTGGAAAATTATCACCATCAATAGTCGAGTATGAACGATCTCTCAATCCCGGACATTATAAGAGTTAGGGAAACCAAATTTAAGCAAAAGATGAACATATTAATCATGTCAGATTCTCTTCTTCTGCAGGTGAACTATGAAAACTATCTATTGAAAAAGGTGAATACAGTTTTAATGATTTGGCTCACACGAGTCTCCACACCAAATTTTGTAACTAGCTCACATGTATCCATATCTACATGTTGTGGAATTTTAGAGCAGTTTATATGCAGAGGGGGCATATTTTTATACCCTGTACACAGAGTGTAAAAGTGGGCAAAAATGGTCAGGAGCAATAGTTGAGTCGATATATACATGTATGTACGTCTGTCAGTGTTGTCGCACAGTTCTCGAAGACTATAGGAGCTAGAGCAACAATTTTTTCATCAAAAGATGCGCATTATACTTATTCAGTGCAAGTTTGTTGAATTATGCGAATATCTCACCCCCTTCCGCCGTGACGCGGTTTTAACCCACGCCAATAAAGCTAGCCTATTGAAACTTAGCACAGTTATGCACACTATTACTGTGCATGTGTAGTGTAAAAATGAGTCATATCGGGTAAGAACTAATGTGCCATTTTCCCACTCCTCTCCTATGAACTGTAACAGAATTTCACTTTTTACTGAAATGTGAAAGTTAACATTTATGTTAACCAAATGTGGTACGTTAAGCTTATAAACCAAACAATTTTGACCTTTTCCGCAGAGTCCCCCCTACCCTCGTAGTATAGTTACCGTTATTACGGCCATACCCTTCAACGCATCGATACAAAAATTTGCATGAAATTTGATTTTCACTGTCGGGCACCGTCCCGACTGTCTGCATCAAATTTTTTACTATAACTTTTGATGTACTATTTCGATCGTTTTTAAATCATAGATGCAAAAATTTCACTAGTGTGAGCCTAAAAAACGAAACAATCGTGACGGCATAACAGTCACCCTGATATTTCCATATTTAAGGATACAGGATTTCTGTTGGCGCAGGCGCTGGTAGACTGTAGCATATCTTTTCAATTATAATTTCAGAGCAGAGAGCTTGAAGTTTGTGAATAAATTCCTTGGGCAAGAAGAGACTGAGATCTCGCTCAGTAAAGAGATACCTAGATTTACTTTAAATAGCGTTTGTGGTAAGCTTTTGAATGCTTGTAATTAACGTGAAAACCACAGCTGAGTGTATTCTTTGCAGAGACGGCTATGGGTATAAAACTGGATGACATGGCTGAAAAAGGCGATCGATATCGTGAAAGTTTTAATATGATAGAGAAGTGTTTTGTAAGACGTGTAAGTAATCCTGGGTTTTGGAACAATTATATGTACGATCTGTTGATATCCCACGACTATACGCCACATATAAGAGTTGTGCACAACTTTTCCAGCGAGATTATAGCCAAGCGTCGAATTTTGTTTGAAGAGGAACTTGATAAACGTCGTAGCACTCAAACCGCAGATGATGACATGTAAGCGTGTGAACGTTTTTAACTTAAACGAATTCTCTTATTTTAACCCAAATTCAAGCTTTATAAATAAAAAACAACGTTTTGCTATGCTCGACACTTTAATATGCGCCGAGAAGGATGGTCTTATAGATCATAAGGGAATTTGTGAAGAGGTTGATACTCTTATGTTTGAAGGCTTTGATACCACATCAATGGGACTCATATTTGGACTTATGAATATGTCTTTGTATCCCGATAAGCAGGAGTTGTGTTATCAGGAGATCCAAGAGCACATTGGTGGTAAGTTTTGGGAATTGCGTCAAAAGAGCTTAGGCTGGTTATTATGCTTCAGTTGTGTAAGCTTTGAATATGATATTTACTCAGAAATACTTGACTTTGCGTTTTTGAAAATTCGAATTTTCTAAACGAGAATGTGGCAGCCAAGCATCAGAACACATATTGCTGCGCAAATGCAATAGATTTAGATTTACATCCTTACACCGACACGATTGTTGCTATGGTGCCGCAGCCTCCTTTGCCGAGGCCTTAACTCTGCTTCTTGTAAGCAAAAGCTAAAAGAGTTTGGTGTGGTTTTGACAGTTTCATTTCCTGTATTCCAGATGATTTAAACACTCTTAACATGAGCCAGCTGCAAAAGCTCGTGTATTTGGATTACTTTGTAAAGGAAACAATGCGCATGTTCCCTTCAGTGCCAACCCTGGGACGCCAGACCACGCGTGAAACGGAGTTATCCAACGGTCTGATTTTACCAGCTTATACACAAATCACCATACACCTTTTCGACATACACCGCAATCCAAAATACTGGGATGAACCAGATGTATTCAAGCCGGAACGCTTTCTGCCGGAAAACACCCGCGATAGACATACCTATGCCTATCTACCTTTTAGCGCTGGACAGCGCAACTGTGTTGGCAAGTAGAAACAACTATAATCCGCATACAACTTAACTTTTATTTTCTCTTAATATTTATAGGTCAAAAATTTGCCCTGCTGGAAATGAAAATATTGATTGTCTATGTACTGAAACACTTCAAAGTGCTGCAAGTTTGCGATCATAAAGAATTTGCTTTTCACATGGGCATAACATTACGTGCTAAAAATAATATTAATGTCAAGCTTGTTCGACGGAATTAAATAGAAAATTTGTTTTTTATTTAAAATATATTCACTCAATATCCAAATGCATTACTTGCGAAATCCAACTTAGTAAACGCAGCTTACAGTCATAAATGTCACAGTCATCTCCATGAGTTCCAGCCTTTTCAGCTACTAAGAAATCGCGTGCCTCATGAGTGTCAACAGCTGCATTTAAAGAGCTAGATGGTCTGCAAATATAGTTCTTATATAGTGGATGCTGCAACTCTCCCTGGTTTAACTCACGTCAGCAGCAAATGGAGCAGTTCAGCTACAACGCTGAAATGTCGCTCAAAGTGCAGAGTATTGGCTTCACATATAGACTGCAGTAAGCACTCGTGTCCATTGTAGCCATATCTGTTTATTAAATCCATTTTATATAACCAAAATAGCTCTTCCAAAGGCCACACAAGGCTCTGAAATTTTGCTTACCTGCTGATAACGTGCTCCAAGTAGGCATATATTTGCCAGCGCATTTGAGTGGGCTCCAGAAATATTTTGGCCATATCATTGCTGGCGCTCGCCATTATGCGCTTTGTATTAAACGTGTATTCGGGCAGATATGGATTTTGACGATAAACGCTGGCATTGTAGGGTAGAAAGAATTCTGCCTTTAGCACATGCCCAGTTGTAAGGGATTCATATGATAAATCCGCTGGTATGCCTATGCCAGTAATGAACTGTAGTGTATAAATTAAGACAAGTTAGCTTAATTCAATTTTTTTTGAAGAAACATAATTTCAAAAATTTACTTTAATTTGGCTTTGCATATACCTGATAGCGTGTCGGTGCCTGTCGTGGAAATATCAGGTAACGTTTGTAGCGTTGTGACTGTTGCGTCTGATCTAAAGCTAACATTAGGATTAAGGATACCAAAGCTAAATAACGAACACATTTTCTCATATTGAACGACAAAAAGTAACTGACATAAGTTAGGCTGTCGAAACCATGTCAATAACTTGCAGCAATTGGCACCAAGTTGTTACACTTCTACTGAAGTTGGTGTGCAATTAGCAAAAGACTTAAACTAACTTGTTAAATAAATGAAGTTCTAGTTTTCAAAGCAAAAGATGAAAACTTATCTCTGAGTAAGCTGAAGCGAATGCAAAGATCTTATAAATATATAAACAGGGCCGGATTACATTACCTTAAATACACATTTCCTTACATTTCTCATTGGATTGACAACAAAATATTCCTTCGCAAAACTGGATTTACAATTACAATATGCAACAACAACAAAAAGCCTATGTCTAAAACTTACCTTTTCTGGTAAATTTTGGGTCGCTAAATTCGAATCCGGATACCATTTTGGATTTTGTGGCACCGTTTTCGAATTATCGCTATTTATAAAAATCGAGAATTCGAAGTTGGAAGCTTACTACCGATCGAGATAAATTGTATCTCGAATTGAAGATAATTTAATATCAAATCAATGTTTTCCACACGGTTTTGGTCTAACTTGCTTCGGTTCTTATAGATATAACATAAATATTTAATAAAACACATTAATGTTCATATGTTTATGCTAGTTACAGCATTTATTGGCATTGAGTTAATTTTTCAAGGGTATTTTGGAAAACTTGCATCCGCTTAAGCTCTAATGAAGTATAGCGTAGAGATTGCATTTGCTTATGTTCTAAAAGACGACGAAACTAAACATGACCATATGCACATATGTACTATATGTAATATATGACAGGCCCGCCGAGAGTGGGATCGTGAGCATTTTCGGCTTGATTTATGTAAAATATGTGTATTTTATTGCATAGCAGACATTCAGCACTTTGGCTAAGAAAAATTATTATTCTTGTACAAAAAATGTATTTACATGCCCAGCCTGGTGGTCAAATTAATTTTTACGCCAAATATGATGATTGTGATTGTGCATAAAAATATAAATAAATATAAACTTTTTGTAATAACATTTGCTTCAATTAATATACACATTTAAAAAAATCATTAAAATTGCAATTTCTTTAAATTCTTGTACAATTTGATGCACATTGCACTGTATATAAAAGAATTTCCACATCAAAATTCGTAAACTGTGTGTACGATAAAATAAGATTTCGTGGTACAAAGGAACAAGGGTGCCAAGGGCCGTACTACCCGATTTTCTCTCGACGGCCCTAAATATAGCAAATGGTTATTGCTAAACGCATTTAAATCTTTTGGAATACTTATTGCAATACTTGAGGGCACCGCTTTAACGAAGCGAAGTTACAAATTACGAATTAAAATGACTAACACAAAATAAAGTACATAAGACAAAAAATACGTACGTATAGAATACCTAAACTTAAAAGCTAACATAAAATTCATTTTAAAAGCTGCCGCATCTGAGGTTAGAACATATTAAAGTTCCGTTGCTTAATACCATGCATATAAGGTCGCCTAGGTTTACTTGTGCTTATGGAACTCTTCCATGCAGAGTTTACAGCTCCAAGAGCCTTCGGGCGGTGTGACCAACGGCGGGGATAAACAGTACATGTGATAGCCACGATCGCAATCGTCGCAAAATAGCAGCTGGTCATCATTGTCGGAAGTTCCGCATATGGAGCAATACTTGCACTCAATGCACTGCCAACGATACCGCTTTACGGAAATAATCATGTTTGGCGTGAACTGCAAGCACGAAGGGTGTCCTGAACGACCGCAGTCCGAACAGGAGACAAGCTCTTCGGGCAAATTGGTTTTCTTATTTTCACGCTGATCGCCCAAACAAAAGTCACAGTATGGCGAAGGCTGCGCCACATCGCGTTCAGTACGTTGTTTGTGCTTTTTTGGACTAGGCACAGCGGCAACAGGAGCGGCTGGGGGGGCCTGTTGGACAGCCGCTGCTGCCGCTGTAAACATTGAGGGAGGCGCAGCGGCTGATGTCGTTGCCATAGACAGAGACATGCCCATGCCAGCCATAGTGGCCAACGGAATTGAGTCATTGGAAGCACCTGCATCGTTTAAAGTCTTATCGTAGGAAGGAGCAAGGTTAGGTGGCATGACCACAGCAGATTGAGAGCTTTCGTCGTTTGTTGGAACAGGTGAAGCTGAATTGGAGTGCGTAGAATAAAGACCACTGGCTGCAGCTGCCGCGGCTGCAGTGCTAGCAGCATGTGCAACGGCAGCAGCTGCCGCTGCTGCTGCGGCGGATGTATTTGCATTATTGCTATTATTATTATTATTGTTATGGTTGTTTCCGCCACGGCGCCGTCGATCACCACCTTCGCCATCGCCAGCGTTTCGCCGACGACTGCCTATAAACAAGATATAATAAATATATGCGTCAAGACAGATAGAGCTGATCAAACTTACCACCACTCTTTCGCCCACGTTTGGGCGTACCATCCGAATTTGCATTGGAACGCCGTGGTCGAGAGCCGCGCTTGCGTTTTCCACGACTGCTGTACGACTCATCGAAATCGTTGTCAGACTCAAAGTCGTCCTCATAGTCATCAGGATGATGAAAATGGGATACATCCATGTCCTCATGGAACCACTCCTTTTCGGCATTAGGGTGCGAGTCTTTACTATCATTGTCGCCCGAGGCACCCATCGAATTTCCATCGGTAGCGGCAATAGCTGCAAAAAAGAAACGTATAAGATTTATTGGCATTTTCTAATGATACACATAAATCACACACAAGTGCAAGTGGGGTTGTTTTAATTTATACACACACCCATATACATTTACACTGTAACGCACACACATGTTTAGTAGCATTGTTATTGCCTTTGTTTACATTGCACAGTGGGAAGAAATTCTAGGATTTGTAATAACTAATAGATAGACATATAAGCAGGCAGCAAATTTAACATTTTAGCGGCAATCAGAGCCATAAACCGGCTCAATAAGAAATGGTCTCTGTTAAATTTTGCACCGCTTACAAGTTATCTGTAGGTTTTAGCTACTACAAACGAAATATGGCAATTTCGCCCAATGTACACAAGTGGTGGAAATGATATAAAGCAGCAGCAGCAGTGACTGCATGTTATTTATTGATTTTGCAACGTCTTCTTGTGCATACAAGCACACCGACTCACCTGCACTTTCAGCTTGATGATGATCACGTGCACTCGTTATACCAGGGGCATGATGATGATGTGGATGAGTTGTGTGGTGCTCTCGATACTGGTAAGCGCGGTAACTATGGTGCGGATTGAGTAAATACTGGCGCTTTGGCTTCCGCCAGCGTGCCGAGGGATACGTGTAAATTTGTCCATGTCGGAAACCAGGCATACGTTGCTTTTGTTTCATAAATAGTGCACAGTGTGTTTGAGCTACACCAGTTTGAGGGTCAAGGAACGGCATACGAAGCCGACGCTCTATGCAAAGCCGCGTGTTAAAGTTTTCACTGTTTTCAAGTATCTCCTTGTAGGCGGTATCATTGAGAAAGTTTTGTATCTTTTCAAAATTGTTAATGTTTACCACCTCAATCTCTGAACCCATATTATATTCGCGAGAATGTATTTGGAAGCAGCGCGTTTATTGCAAACGTTTTGGTCGCACAAATAAAATGAATAAAAACACCCTTAAAATTTTCAACCAACTATTTCTTTACCAAACTGCTTGCAAACAAGTTTTTCTGACACAAAACAAGAGGACGCAAGACACAAGCACAGCGTTGCCATATGCGTCTTTGAAACTGTACTGGCAGCGCTTAGAAAACGCCATAGTAGCGTTTTAATACCAACAATTGTGCTATTAGCGCTATTGCTGTATTAGTCTATTAGTTGTTTCTGGTCACCCTGGCTGGGCGTGTTTGCTGTATTATTAAAGTAATATTTGTTTCTTTTCATTTTTCCAACGCGTTTTCTCATTTGTTTTGTTTTTAAAGCTTAGTCCTTACAAAAATTAAAGCCATGGGAGCGTCGAATCGCAGCACAAGAGTTGCGCTGGGCATATCTGCCTTCTCATTTTTGCTCTTTATCATCGCGTTTTCAACTCCGTACTGGTTGGTAACAGATGGGCGTCTTAAGGATCCACGTTTTACGAACTTGGGCCTCTGGGAAGTGTGTTTCAACAATTTTCAGGATATACATCGTTTCTACGACAACCGTTTTAATGGCTGCATGTGGGTATTCGAAGAGGAGTACTATATTATACACGACTTCCTTTTGCCAGGATTCTACGTTGCCGTGCAGCTGTTTGCCACATTGTGCTTTGTCATGTGCCTTATAGCACTACCGCTTACCTTCGCCTTTTTACGCACATCTCGAGACGATGACCGCTATGTTGTTCTGCTACTTACAATTGGCACTTGCCAAGTTATAGGCTCTATATTCGGCTTCATCGCAGTGGTCATATTTGGTGCCAAAGGTGATTCGCGAGACTGGATGCCTGGATGGCAGAATAACGACATGGGCTGGTCGTTTGCTCTGGCAGTAGTCGGTGCCGTTATGTTGCTGCCAGCAGGCATCTTATACCTGGTGGAAGCACGACGTGAACGGTATAAGAGACTGAACGAAATTAGCAATCGCGAAGTGAGCGAATACGGTGATGACTTCTATCAGCAACAGGCTGCAGCAGCTGCGCCGTCAACATCTATGCCATCACAGCCCTACTTTGCGCCCGAGTCAAGTCGTCCACGTCGCCCGCAACCAGGTCTACGCACTTCATCGGCTCCAACTCATGGCGGCATTCAAACAGACATTTAAAATGTCCACAACGTATTCAAACGCACAGATTGTATGTGCCTACATATCCGTCCTCTCATTGCAAGCAGAGTCTTTTTTATGTACGAAGTCTAGGTATTTGCAAGTGCTCTTATATGTTTAACGTCCATAATATAAGTCTAAATATGATTCTCCAATATTTATATATGACGAATATTTTACATTCCATTTATAGCATGTTTTTTAAATAACTTTTATTTTACAAATTATTTTTAAATGTGTACTTTTAATAAAAAGGTTTACACAAACGCAACAAGTTTAACAATCAGTTTGCAAACTCCAAAGAATAGGACAAATAATAAATGTATGTCTTCTTGATAATATATCGCTTGACTACGACCATTTTTCCATAGGAAAACTTTATTGAGCAAGTTTGCTTACTATCTGAGACTTACTTTGTGTACAGATATTCAATTATTTTAAATGAAAACACACTACAAATAATTTAAAAATTAGAAAATTTTGCTAATGTCCAAAGATTATATGCAAAAGTTGGCATGCAAATAAATCCGCCTTTAACTACCGCGTATAAAACATTCGGTACAAACATGTCAACCAAGTATAGACTAGAGTAGCTTCTCCGTGTGCTTAGTTTACCAGGCGCCTAGTTTAGTCGTTATTGTCTGCTTTGTGCCTGGCATGGGATTCCTTGAGCCAGCGTTGTGCAGAATCTTCATTCTCGCTGCGTCTGAGTATAAGAAACAATTCTCTTTCGTTGGTTTCCAATTGCTCCCGCAAGAATTGCAGTACATCAGCTTCATTGCCTATACACTCTGGCTGTGACAGTTTCGAGTCCAAGTTGAAGTAGTGATCGTCTATGCGACGTACGGCAATCCAGTGCCTCTTGCGCAGCAATGTTATAATTCCAAGCTTGTAATCCGAGGGTATGTTAAGAATGAAGCCAATTATTGCTTCGAGATCGATGCAAGAGGGATCTCTGTAAGGCATAACAATGTACCAGCTTTCTATTAAACGTTCAAATAGGTTCATACTTTCTCTTGTCAAACCAAACAGCCTCGCAGTCACGCAGCTGAATTGCGGTCATTATAACATTCACGTCGTAGTTTCCGAGACCCAGAATCGAGCGGTGTGGGTTAATCCAGACATTTGGACTTAAGTTATTGCATATTTCGTCGAGCTCATCTTTAGTGTAGCATTGGTTGCCTGTTTTGAACCCAATATTAATTAGTCAGTCACTAGAACTAGGTATATTGCGCACATGTGTAAGTACGCATCCATAGATTAAACGCAAACCTACCTTGGAACAAATTATTTAGTGCATGCAGGGCACACAATTGTCTTGTTTGCCTTTCATGGTAAATTTTGGAAATGGGCATCACGTCTAGAGACTCTTTAATGTTCTGGAATGTGTTTCAGTTTCGTTGTTTGTTATGTTTACTGCTCCTACTAGTTGTAAATTTCAACCTTTTGGAATGGTAGAGATTTTTGTTAATTCTAAATTAAGATATAATATTAATTCTAATTTTTCGAACTAATAAAATGTTTTATATTGCAGCAAAATTTACAAATTTTATTAATTTTTAAGCCAAGAATGAGTGGGACTATGTATTTTTTTTTTCTTGAATGATTTGCCTCACTCTTAGTATTTTAATACTAATACTATTATAGAGAATCGATATCTGATAACGATAATTATAACGACTCAAAAATTGTTTATTTTTATGAAGTTAAGTGTGGATTTTGTATGGAATCAGCGTTTCAGAAACAAATATACATTTTATGAAGTGGGAAAATTTTTTTTTAACGAAAAATTACAAATAAAAAAATAATAGTGCTAAAATATATCAATAGTAGTGCTAAAAATTCGACAGACTGCAAAATTGAACTATCGATATTAACGATAGGTCTCGTACTGTCACATGATTTTCACCTGACATTTGCTAGCTTCTCTTGCGTAGTGCAGAAAATTTTCTGTCGACGAGATTTCCCAGAAAATTGGAAATTGAAAACTTCAATTGCAATTTAAAATCGCTTAAGCGCATCCAGAAGCCAGCAAAATGAAAATTTGTGGTCCAAAACTATCGCTGTGCGGCTTGATTATCTCCGTTTGGGGCATCGTACAACTGGTGAGTGTTGACTTTTTGTTATTGGGCGTACATACATATAGCAGGGGCAGCTGACACCATACAAAGAGTCACAAGGTTTCGATTTGATTCCGAATTGCAAAAATTATTTTAAACATTTAAAATGAATTTACCACTTGCCACTTTCAGGTGCTTATGGGGCTTTTCTTCTACATACACAGCGTAGCTTTGATTGAGGATTTGCCCTTGGAAGAAGAATATCACACACTTGATGCATTCTACACTGCGGCCAATGCTGCTTATAATCAGGTTAGTTTACGACCTTTACCTTGTGTATACCACATGATAGGATAAGTACATTGAACTGAAACAATGTAAAACATAACTATTCTGATGATTCATGATGCAATGGGGTCTTTTCAGAATGCTTACAATTGCTGGATTGCTGCCTGCATCTATGTGTTGACGTTGCTGCTCTCTGCTCAACAATTCTACATGAATAGTAGGGTAACTGCCAACTAAAAGCAAGGCAACGATGAACGATGAAATGCTGGGCTGCAGCTTTCAGCAGCGAAAAGCAAGAATTCAATACCAACAACAACAACAACAAACAGTTCATAGTTTGCATTCATCCAAGCTCGCACTTAACGCCAATTAGTATTGAAATGTTCATTTTGAAGTTGCAAAAATTTTTGTTAAATCTATTAGTATACATATTATTGTAAAATATTCCTCTTATATGTTTTGTTGCTAAATTGTATTTTGAATTAAACACGTTTATGTTTAAGTTAAAAGTCGTTTATGACATAAAAGCCATCGCTACCTACATTCTTACATTCCTATTTTGGCTATATCCCTGGTAAAGAAACTCAAAAGCGTATTACTAACAGAAAATGTCTACCAATATCCCAGAACGTGTATTTTATATTTAAATCATCTGTAAAATGTATAAAATAATGTATTCCGTATAGATGTTTATACAAATTCAGTGATAAGAAGGTTCTTGCAAGATAAGTGAAGTTAGGGTTGTAACTCTGTCTGTTTTTTAAAATAGATATAGACTTCACAGCCAATCGTGCCCTTTGGCAGAGCAAACTTTTTTGTCGTTGAATTTGCAAATAATATACATAAAGTGTAATTAAAATAAATTGTTAAAAATAGCTTACTTTTTCATTATTATTAATATGGCTTAAATTGCAGTTAAGCTTGTTTGGAATATCAATATTGGTTTTTATTTTGAAATGTTAAGTATTAAAGTAGCCAAAACTATCTTTCTTTTGTTTATGAAACTTTTCATAAATACGCATACGCACATATTTTAAAGAACACCGACAATGATGAAAAACAACTATGCCGAAAAGTATGCAGGGATTTTTAATTTGTTGCCAAAAGCATTGCATATATTTAAGCATATTATATGAACAATTACTCAGTGGGGTGCTAGAAATTTCAACAGTCCGACGGTTTTGCCTAGTTTCATTTGTAATCTCTTTAATAATCTTTTAATCTCTTAAATCTGAGGAAAATGAATATACAGTACAATTTTAGTGCGAACGTCGACGAAAAGGGCTATGTCCACGCATGTTTTTTGGACACGGCAATGTTATCATACCTTACAAAGTGTACCCTGTCTGTGCTTACTTCGAACACAAAACTACTTATTTATACCCTATACATAAAGTGAAAAAGGGTATTCTAGGTTTGTGCAATGTATGTAACAGGCAGAAGGAGGCGTGGCAGACCATATGTTCCATGGGCAAAATTGATCAGGAGCTATAGTCGAGTCGATATAGCAATGTCCGTCTGTCTGTTCTTCCGAATGAACGTCGAGATATAAGACACCATAAGAGGTAGAGGCACAAATTGTACCAAAAGATGCGCATTTACACCGAAAAGATGAAGCTTGTCAAATCACGTCGATATCTTGCCCCCTTCTCCTGTTACTGTTTTTCGAGTTTTAAAGCCGCTCCGTTCAATCTACCAACTCGAAGTTCGACAGAGGTGTGCGTCGTGTTTATATGCATCTATGTTATATAATGATCAAAATAGGATAAATACATCAAAAGTTACAGTCAAAAATATGCTAATTTCACCCCCCTCGCCTATAAACTGCTCCAAAATTCCAATACGTGTAGATATGGATACATGTGAGCTAGAGTTACATTTGGTGTCGAGACTCGTGTTACCCTAATCGTTAAAACTATTCACCTTTTTTCAATAGAACCTCCATTCCCCCGCAATCGATTTACCTTAATTACTGCCACACCCCCCATTTATTGATTTGAAAATTGAAACAGACATTTATAAATGTATTTTTGATATATGTTACAAAATTCAACGACATTGACACAAGAATACTGCAGTTATGGGCATAAAAGTAATTTTTGCCCCATAATAACCAACTTCCCAATAGGAAAACTTGTCAATTGGAACTTTCCAATAGGAAAATGCGACATAAAAAGAGACATAAAAGAAAATACTTTCGTTCCCATTTTACCGTACGCTTAATTTAGTATTATTGGGCGAAAAGGGTACAAACTATTCCGTTGTCGGGCACAGGGCACAGTCCCGACTTTCAGCATCAAATTATTTGAAAATGGTTTTTATGAGATATCTCAAGCTTTTAAAGAATAAAAGAGTTAGTTTGGATGGAACATTCCTGATCCCCTTGATATTTAAAATGTAAGCTTTGCTAAGAATCATCCACTTACAATAAGATATTTAATTCTCTTTCTAAGTTGGTCCAGTGTTTGATGAACATGTTTAGCCGGAGATAGTATCATCAAATATGAAAAAGTGGTTTTATTATTAAGGTGCCTGTTATACGAAGCGTGATTTTCAAGCGAGGCAGTTTTGTGAGTGATTTTTTCACTTTATCACTTGAAAATCTCGCTTCGTGTAACAAGCGCCTAAGAGCGAGTAACTACATCAGAGAAGAAGAGTGACTACTCAGGTACATTTATGTATTTTCATTTTGTAACCTAACGTAAGTAAATTTGGCTACCTTCAGATCGTACCTTGTCACTTAAGGCGGTAGCATTGGTTATGACGATAAGCCCGATAATACTAAGTAGTATTGCTCATTAGATATAATATAAAGCGAATTTGTTGATTAAGAAAAATGATGATTTTTGGCAAATTGTGAAATTTGGAGGAAGTCCAACTTGCTGAAATGCGCACTTTTTTTATCAACAATTTAAATATGAACAAAAAGTGTAATATACACTGTATATTGGCATACTGCAATCAGCGCTATAGTCACTAGTTGTTTACACATTCTAAAATATTAAATCAAAACTTCTTTATTTTACATTTATTTATAGTTTTTGTTCAACATATGTTGTTTATTTATTTTGATTGACAATATGTGTAACATTAAGTTCTATTCTTTAAGCCAGATTAAGCACACATCGAAATTGAATCCGATTTATAAATATATATTTATGCATATCTCTATTTAATAAGTTTATGTATTAAAGCCTAATAACAATCTTATAAACAAACTAAAATTGAATACAAGCCAAACGCAATCATTCGGCGAATAAATCTCGATTGTTACAACCACTAAATTATTTAAATACTCCAAAGTGAGCCCACTATTCGAATATTACGATATACGGCTTAAAACTAACCAAAATAAAAGCTGAAATAAATAATTTGTTTCCATTTCGGACTAGACGCTAAAAAATTAAAAATGTGTAATATAACTATAATATAAAATACTTTATGTTTTGCCTATAAAGAAAATTTAAAATGTACAAGGCGCAAGTGAAATTTTGACATATTCAGAGATTGCTTCTTTGTAGTTTGTATTTGTAACTTTTTGATTTGGCCAACTTTAGATAGATTGTAGAGTTCGAGAGTAAGCTAAAGAGTATATAATTTTTATGTGCATGTGAAGCTCAAATGTGGTTAGCTATAGACGTCGATATATTTTGTTTTGAAAGCGTGCGTAGGTAAGGCGTTCAGAGCCATAGAGTGGTAACAGCATAAGGGTAAGACCACTTTTTGTGTGTTTATTGATAACAGAGTTATGCCAGATTATTATAAAGACTAGACAGAAGTCTGTGCAATACTCGTACTAATTTGAGACAAACGAGTTAAATTGTAGACGTTTATTTCAAGCTTATTCGCTCCTGATTGCGGCTCGATGATCGAGAAGATTTTCGATTGATCGATTCCAGATATGCTGCTGGGGTCCAACCTTCTGCGTTGGTATCTGTAAACGAGCCAGGCAAAGTCATATACGATTAGTTAAGCAAGTTATCAAAATAAAGCTTAATCATTAGAACAAGCATGCAATGGGTTAGTACTACATATGCTACATGGCAGCATTTACCTAATACGCGGACATACCACCAGCCGGCACAGCCCACTTTCAGCAGCTCGATGGCTTCACCTTCCCGCATCGAAACTTCCGAGTGTCCCATGGCCGCATAGTCAGCCAGGGCAATAAATTTACTGCCCTGCATTTTCATACAAATGGTTTGATTTTGGTAGTTGGTAAGGCGTTAGTGAATATATAAAGCAGGCATTTTAATATTATTAGCAAGGAGTCAAAATACGGGCACATTGATTGTAGGCAGTTAACAAACAATTGAACAAAATTACAAAAGTATTAAACTAACACAAAATAACTTGTATGTCGTATACGAAACAAGTCCTATCATCATATATGTATGTATGTGTGTGTGTATGTGAGCAGCATGTTATATGTTCAACTGTGCAAGTTCTTCAATTGGTTATGTATTAATAAAACATGTTCAGATCTTAACAAATTTCATGCATGTTAAAAGATCTAACAAAACAAATTTTCAATTCATTCAACAAAACTCGAGCTTGTTTTTTGAACTAACTGTGTAAACTTTTTCAGGGTCTAGTTCCACTAGACGCAACCAGAGGTGCAACAATGCTACTAGAAATGCGCCAAAATTGAGCGATGATCAGTGTGAGTGGAAAACAATTGGAATCAAGGCGCATGACAGTATTAGAGTGTAGTCCTTGGCCGTTACATTGAGTTGACATGCTGAAAATCGACCATTCCCAGACGGTGCATACATATGCGATTTCTTTCTCTTTCTCAATTTTGGCTACAAGCAAGTCGGTCTGAGAGACACAGCAACACAAGCAGCCTCACACTTGCACTGTTATAAAAATGGTCGCTTTAGCTTTAGCAAAAATGTTGATTTTTTAACGGTCCGGATTTCACTCACATCCACTTTCATGTTTTTTGATTTTGAATAAACCAGAATTCGTAGACATGACTCATGAGCGCACGAGTTTCAGCACAAGTCAGAAGTGGACAGCTTACTTCAATTAGAACTCAAGTTCTGAACGTCAGCTGCAAAAAGATTTCTTCGCACACAACTGACGTTCATGAACCAGTTATACGCTCTCACTCAAATAGTCATTGACGATAGCTTTTTGCAGCTCACTTGGTTAGCTACTCATATGAGCCATTTTACGAATCCTGCATGTAATATTTTATATATAAACTTTATACATTTCCTTTGCAAGTAAGTACAAAAAGAACAGTTGACCGCTTTAGTTTCCAGCCATGGCAGCAATAGTGACGTGAATCTTGTTGCACCCAATGGAACTGGACGCTAAACTGAAACCATTTTAAGCAACAAACTTTAAAAAATATCGGATTTAAGTCTCTGTGTGCTCTAGTGTATATGTTTCACCACAATTCAGCCCAAATGTCAACGAAAAATCGTTTAAAATTGTGGTGAAAAAGAGCAAAACAATCAAACTTTTTTAAGAACCATCTAAACATTTGCTAGCACCTCTTAGAACCACTAAAATACCCGAACTTATTAATCCCACATACTTATGCACTATGGCGTTAATACATATTCGTATCCATCTATATCTAAATTTTTTTTAATGAACTTACTAAGTGAATTATGATGCATCCTAAAAGGTTGATGATGATTGCATTGGATTATTTAAGCAGATGAATATACGGTGTATAGATTCTTAGGGATAAGTGAAGTGCGCGCAGCGTTTTCACGAAATCAAAACAACAACAAAATAGTAAAACACTTTCTATAACTTTTGTAATCAGTGTAGAGTGTGCGTTTATTTTTGGACGTGACTGTGCGAATATGCATTTTATGCCAACTGTTTACTGCGAGCGCAAACTAAATTAAACTTAAGCGTTAACCGAAAATTATAGTATGCTTAATTATACTATTGCACATACTTTTTGTACTCTTTGTTGTGGGGTCTTTGTCTTCAACTGAGCGTTTAGTGCTCAACGGAAACATAAAATTTCGAATTCGATTTAGTGTTGCGCATAAAGGAGGAGCCGGTAGAGCTGCCATCAGGACTGTATGAGGCCCACTGTGCCAAAAAATTTCTAAAACGCTAAAACGCGCAATGGTAACACGACGATTTTGACGCGTTTCGCGCGCGTTTTTCGAGCGACAGTTCATGTTGAATTATTGTCAAACGATTTTGAACAAACCGATTTTATAGTTTTGTTTAGATTTTATTTAATTTGATTTGTGTTTTTTTTTTTGTGCATGAAAGTAAAAAAGAGAACCCAAAAATATCAAATAAGACAATAAATATGAATGGTTTAAATTGGCAAACTGGCGAACAGTAAATAAATCAACTCAAAACGTAACAAAAGGGGGAAAGTTAGGTAAAATGAAGGAAAAATACATAAAAAACCAAAACAAATACAAGGTGATACAACTAAAACTTTTCATATATGTTTCAAAGCATGTTCGCCCACCAAAAATAACGTCA
This sequence comes from Chymomyza caudatula, assembly GCA_035041775.1. Taxonomy (NCBI): domain Eukaryota; kingdom Metazoa; phylum Arthropoda; class Insecta; order Diptera; family Drosophilidae; genus Chymomyza; species Chymomyza caudatula. The sequence continues at coordinate 2,681,442 of JAWNKW010000169.1, forward strand.
TGAAGATGAGAACTTAGAAAATAGTCAAAAAAAAAAAAAAAACCAAAATAGTAAGGTCTCAAAATTTACGCCCTTAACTAAACGCTTAGTAACTTACCGGCGTGCTGTTGTCTTCAATCAGCGATATCTCGTCCTCACTGTTCGAATAGTCAGAGCTCCAGCCACAGCCTTCTTGTTGCTCCTTGTCAACGCTTGCGCCGGCAGCGCAACTGGCGGCTGCACCAGTTGGCACATTATCATCGCTACTACAATTCGAATTACGATTAGAGGACTCCGAAGAGGCATCACAGCTAATAGTGCGATTTGGGGTGCCCAGTATGATATTTGGCGTGTCCCAGGAAGTGGTTTGTTTTAAGCCACGCTGATTTAGACCATACTGTTTGATCTTTTCGCCCTTTAGCTCCTCTAGCTGGTTTACTAATACTCGCTTGATTTCAGCCACCCATTTATGCTTAAGTTCCAGCGTAGGCGCCTGCAGCGTGTGCACCTCTTGGCGTCCTTGCAGCCATACCTCAAAACGCTTGGTATCACCGCGCACGGACTCCGTAAGACCAATTTGTGACATCTGCCAAATAGTCGCTTTAAACATTCTGCGATTTATGCTTACGCCAAGCAACTTACCTTTACATGATGTTTGAACTGATAGGTGCTCTTATTGTGACCCGGTTTTGAGGTTTGCTTGCAGAATAACATGGACTTTTGGTAGAGAAAAATGTGCCGTTGCTGCGGTTTGATGCGCAGACGTATATCCTTTTTTGATTCAGTCCACACCTGGAAGGAGTCTTGTAGCAGCAGCTCGCCCTGTTGCGTCAGATCAGTCTGTCAAAGCAAATGTGCTTAAATAGAGTCATACTAAGTAAAAATTATTTTGCAACCTACCGGAAAGCCAGTTATAGCCACCTGATGCATCGAATCATTGACACACTTGAGCACAATAAGCATACAATCCAGCGCCTTCTGCAACTCTTTAGTGCAACTGCCGCTATCACTGAAACGTAATAGATCCTTGAGCAATAGCTGATATTTGGTAATACGCTGTACAGGCTTTAGCAGGTATGCAGCCAACGGCAATTTGTGACCCAATCGTTTCTGACATTCCTGCAGAAATAGATGTGTGTCTACCAGAGTTTCACGTAGTCGCTCCGAGCGAGGTATGTTCTGGCAATAGAACGAGTACAGTCGGTAGAAGGTGTCGCGCTGTGAATGTTGAATGTTTCAACTATTGTTCTTAAGATTTGGGTATATGCTTGCTTACTCGTTGTACAAAACATAAAGCCACCAGCTCCGTGGTTGATATACAGTTTTCCAGATCTTGAAGGAAAATGTCATTGTGAAAAGTATACAACTCATGCAGATTGCCAAAGAGTATTTCTTCTTTTCCCTGCAAGCTGGCGGGCACAAGATGCATCAGCTCTTCAGACTGCATCTGATCGCAGTAACCCTGCAATAAAAATATATCAAAACTGAGAGGGCTGGACAAGGAACTAACTTTATATAAGCGGTGTTTACATTATTGGAGATAATACGTATACATAATCTTAACAAAAAAAGAAAACCGCCCTTCAAGTATAGTTGGTTCAATTTAAGCCAATTCCAGTTCTGCAGCCTATTTGTGCGAAGTACTTGCTGCGTAAGTTATACTATGAGTGAACGTTCTACGCCCATTTCTACTACACACACTTCAAGCGCTTCCCGTGCCTGGAGTAATTTTAGTAGAACGCCCTCCCAAAATGCGTCAATAACTTCTTTTAACCAGGTCTGTATGAATATGTATCTTAGAATTTATGTAAATACTTTATTTAGGATTGGTAACCCTTATCATGCATACAATTTTCATGCATTCGTCTTTAACTTTCAACTCTTTAATTCTATCTTCTTGTAAACACCGCCAAATTGAACCAGAAATAATTACTGTCTTGTTCTTGCAAATATGGGCCAAATCATTGCTGATAAACTGGCCAAACTTATGCTCCACATAAAGCTCAACAGTGGCATATCCCTGAGCCGTCACAAAGTCCTGCAGTATGCTGTTATAGTTAGATTCCTTGAACTTGGTATAGTTAAATTTGGGCAGTTCTTGAGCTTCGCTAAAGCTTTGTTCAAAGAACTCATGGCAGAACTTGAGTATGTTCCTATACGAGCTGTCCATGTTTGTATCCCTTGTAGGGGCATTTGAAGTCTTTGGTTTAGCGCTTGGTGGAGAGTTTAAATCATTTTGCAAGCTTGTGCGACAGGCGCTGCATATATGACTATCCAACATCGGTATACGTTTGGGTGTTTTAAGCGATTTGGGCGTTGAAAGCACTTTGGCATTGTTTAGCGAACCCAAAGAGCTTTGCGCACGCGCTATAGACGAGGAGATTGAAGCCAGACTCTTGGGCTCATTATCCTCCAAGTACGCCAGTATATCCATGTAGTTCTTGCGCTGCAGATAATCCTTAAAGTCGGTATCGTTTTCTATTTCGGAATAACTGTTGGATTCAAGATAATCCTTGACTAGACGGTATTCCAAAGACTCGTCACAGCTAGACAGTTCGATAAGCTCCTTAAATACAGTTCGGCGTTCGTTCTTTAAACGTTGCAAGCTATTGACTGGCGTTATATGTTGCTGTGCTTCCAGTTCACTTTCATACTCCTGCAGCGAATTTATAATTTTGATGCTCGATTTGCCATTGAGTATATTACGCGTGGAGAAATTGCACAAATTTGTGCCAAAAATGTAGTTACCACCAGGCGCTGTGCTGTTTTGATGAAAACGAGTTCGAAAATCAGCGGGCCTATAGCAAGGACTCGCAACCGTGGAGGCCTGTGAGTCAAACAGTGAGCCCTGAAAGGAGAGTGGTGAAACACGGTGTGCTTCCGATTCTTCGTCTTTAACGCCACCCAATGGTAGTTGAAAGCGTCTTAAGGACTCGCCAAATTTCAGATTAAATTTTCCGGCAATGTTATACGCTGTGCTCTGCACTCGCCGCAAACGGAATGAGCTCTGCGAAGTCGGCGTCTTTGGTTTTGAAGCCTTGCACAGATCGTAGCCACCATATCGCATATTTTTGCAGCTTTGGAGCAACCCAAATTTGTGTACCGTCGCGCACAAGAGTCAAACACTAAATGATCGTTGACTGCGGTCTTGGCCACACATTTAGAATTGGTAACCAATTATCGTATGGGTTCTTTTGTTTTTTGCATTCCGCAGTTAAAAACCTAATGAGCTTAATGCACTAATTACAAGCGATGGCATTCATGCGTGGTTTTATACTCTGTATTCTTATTTATGATCATATCATCATCATAACGATTCGGCAACTAAGTCTTGGCACGCTTCCACCGATTATTCTATGCTGCTTAAGCTTTGTAGTTCACTGACCACCACCAACCATCAAGCGTTCAGCTTGAGTTACAACTGCAACTCCCAAAGTTTCTAGTTTCTGACTTCAAGCTTCGCTTCGATTGTTTCACACGGGTCCAGTCCAGGGAACTGACGTCCGGCCTGGTTGTGTGGGTTCATACTCAGATTTACTGCTGCACAACCATTTCCATATTTCATAGCTGTTATCTGCTTATAATATACGGAAGCAAACTGGTTGCTATACTTGCTCTTTGTTCAAGCATTCGTATGCTCTAATTTGGCATAGTTAATTATTCTAAGTGGTTTATTGCTCTATTTAGTTATAATACTTAGCTGTACATAGTTGATTTTGTTTGCTTTTGCTGGTTTGGCTCATAAGAGCTACCTACCTTAAGAATCGAACTCATTTCGTTCACATAGATTCTTTCCGTTTCCAGCAGCTCCGATAGCACGTGCCCACGCTTAAGCCGTCGCGCCTCTGCATCCTGAAAATAGGATTATTATTAGTTAGTTCGATTAATTTTTAATTCAATCGTTAGAATGCACATAGTCTTGTTTTGAGGAACAAATTGTCGGGGGCTTGGTACTCCTGGCGCGACCTTCTTTCAAAAGCATCCGGCAACACAAAGGGCTGCTGTCCGGATTTGAACAGATTCGTACCCTGATGTAGGAATAAATTTTGATGCACACGTGTGGCCATGGGTTTTGTTTGAACAGTGCCGAGGTGATACTTGTCTCTACCTTAACCAAGTTGACGACAACGTCCACGTGGTGCCGCCTGGTTAGCTGACCTTATTGCCACTAGGTGTTGTTGCACAACATGGTTGTGCGAATATTTTCGGACGAGTCGATAACTTCGTACAACTATTTTGTATATTCCGAACTTTGAATAAAAGAGAAATTTGTGGCTACTTTCGCATTTATAAACAGATTTTAAAACGCCTTGGCACATAAACCATAACCTTGTATCGATCTTCAAAATTTTGATGACGTCATTTGACGCCCTAACCTGCTTTTATCAAAATTTGGGACTTAATCAGGCTGGTATCTCAAAGACCCAAATATGAAATGAAAAATATTTTTTAATTAAGTTAGTTCAGGAATCATTTCAGAAGCTATGGGAAATGCTTTATACGAGGGATGCCATTTATATTTTGAATATAAAGGACAAGCGAATATATATTCCTAATGGGGGGAAAACATGTGTTTTGAACGCATCCATTGCTTCTTCAGATGACATCAAATATCTAAATTCACGATGCAATTTTCAGTTTTGATCTAGCAGAGATAGGAAAACCGACCAGATCAAAGCGCTTTATACAAATGTAATTGATGTATACAAATAAGATCTAGCTTGAAGACATATCAACTTGATTGTTCGAACCTATCAAATATTAATACATTCTTCTGACTTTTGGCACAGGACTCCCACAGCACAGCTTGTAACGCAATTACTCATAAGTTAGTACAAACAACAAATAATAGTATGTACGCAATCTTACAAGTGCTCTCTCAAGTTCCGTTGCTAATGTGGCAACAGTCATTGAAGATCTATTAATGACATAGATGTGCATTACAGCAATCAATTTGACTATTTGTATATTTCTTAATATCGATATTGCCACAAGCTATAACCTTGGCTTAAACGCGAATTCGAACCAAAGTCTTAAGGCTTTGATTGAAATTTAAAAAATAAGTTGCTAATACCTATGGATTTATAAACTAGTTTTCGTCAGACAGTTAGACACAAGAACAATGGCAGTTTGGGGCGACTTACCTGTTGGTTTTGCATATGATCACCACTATCTGGACTTGAGCCGGCATCACCATTTAACGAAACACCCGAGTCAACGACACCGTCCATGGATCTAGGTCGTAGCTCGTGTATACCATCAGTCTGCAATAAAGATTAGACAAATTATTATTAGTATACAATTGGTTGGCTAGTTCTCAACAAGTGGACATAAGCTATGAGATACAAAGACGCAGCTATTAGCCGTTTGAACTCGAAATGGAACGCAAAGAACGGTTGACATAAATCGGAGCAACGGCCCACTAGAGCTGCTGCTGCTTGTTGTAATTCTAAGCATATTTTGTTGACAAATGGTTGCTCGGTCTAGGCAGCCTCTTCTAACGCGTCAACGTTTATTTAAATGTGAAAAACGGTTCTTTTTTCTTTATAGCCAACTTAGTTTTTTGTTATTACCACTTTCGCTAAGACAGCTACATAGATGCGCTGCTGAAGTTGAGGTGCTTCACTTTAGTTACTCAATTCGTTCGACTTTCCTTAGCTTTACGCTTTTGGGGTTTGCTGAAGCGCGCCTCAATTGCAGCGCTGCTGCTGCACGGAGACGCTGCAGCCAAGGTCTAATTACCCATCAAATGGGCAGCGTACATATCATACATACATATCACGGCATATATGTAGGTACATGCATAGTAGCTCTGCTGGTTCTAAGCTACTCAGCGAACTTAATTAGCCGGTTTAGTGCGGCTTCGAGTGTATTTGTATTAGATAATTGTTGCTGAACTTAAGCACCGCTTCTCGCTTAGCGCTTTCTAACTCAGTAGCAGCAAAAGCAGCCACTACATTGACCAAGTTAGTGGCTCATAGTCTGTTTGTGTTTTTAATTGCTTCACCTGGTTATGGTTTCAGCCTCGACTGGTTTGACAGAATTAACTTAATTCTTTGGGGTTTCGTTGTTGAATTAACAAGGTTTTGTTTCACTTCTGTAGCTTCTCTTTTGGAGTTTTCCATTTCTTTTGCCTATTTGGCGTATTTTTGTTTATACACACTACACACATAGAAAGGTATATATAATTCACAGTTTGTAAAGTGTAAGTGCTAAACGAGGTCATTTGAGTTGTTTGAAAAGTGCATGAAAACTGGGTTATCCAGATGTGACCTCTTAAAGTGGCAGTTTTTATGGTTTCCCTACCAGATTTTAATATCTGATGCTATATGAGTTTCCTAGCAATTTCTATTGAATGCTTAGCACAACTCTTTTATTTGCCGCTTCTAATAACAAGATCTTTTGTGGACTTTTGGGTTTGTTGGGTTTCCTCAGCTGATGTAAGTACTTTAACGAATAATTCCCAAATAATAAATTCTAATAAATGTGTACAAACGTAACAAGCTATTACTGTCTTTTATTATATAAAGTGCAGAGCACGCAAACTGGATTAAGATATACCATACGTCAAGCTTATGAAAGATAGTCATTAAGATTACCCCGAATAATAGCTTTAAGTGTCTTAGTACGTAGTATGGCCGAGAACATAGTTTACTTATTAAGTAAGGCTCACTTTACACTCTTGCTTGCTTAAAATTTGTAAGAATTATAAAGAGCGTGAGAGACAGAAGCAAATCACTCTCGCCTTTAAGTGCGTTAGTATTAGTGCCTAGTAACAGATACGCAGAGACAACCGTTATCATTGAAATTCGAAATGGAATTTAAGCAAACGAAACGGAGAGCATTAAGAGTATTAAGTATACTTTGCTAGCGAGTCCCTTAATCTACACAATATTCCGAAGTTATACACTGAGTTTGGCCTCAGAACTAGAGACATATATAATTGCGGAGACATTTTTACAATACTCCTGTTGAGATCACTGTAATAATTGCATACAAGTGGATCAGCTATCGACCTTTTCTATAAAGTATCATGTATTTTTAAGTAGACTAACTACTTTCGATTGTGTAGCAAATTTATTTTCGGTTTTAATGTAATTTTATGGAAAAACAAAAAGAATTTCACAAATATGTGCGTAAGATGCAAAACCCTATTATAGAAACGCAAACTAGATGCAAGTGAAGAACAAGATCTTAAGATGAAGAAACAGGCGCTTGGGACAGACGACCAACCAGACAGACGTGGTTTAATCGATTTCTGTTGTCCTAGAGATCACATGTTTTTTTTTTTTCTATTGCCATATACTCTGTAATGGCTTATACTTTACCTTCTAGGTGTAATACAAGAAACTATTTATAGAGTAGCTTAATGTTTTATTTACATACAATAGTAATTTAAACAAGGAAAAACTAAATAAAATTGAATTTGCAATATGTTTACATTTTAAAATACCAAAATGTGGTGTATTCCTAACAATGAATGAAAAAAAATCAAACATCGATATTTTATCGATTAGTGATCGCGCCGAATTATGCAATGAAATGTTAACGATATGCAATGAAAAGTGTGCATTTAAAATGATAGAAACAAAAAAGTAAACTATCAGATCTCACCAACTCACATAAGTAATTCGCTAGTTATTTCTATTGTAAGCTTATCGCAGCAATTTTTATGCGCGATCTTGACAACAAGCCCTTGCACTTTGTAACTCTGACATATAACTGTTTCTGTCACAATATCCATATTTACAACTGTGACAGTGCTCGTCAAAAGTGCTCAAACACTTTTTAATTAAAATCAACCACACCGTAGTAATTTAATGTAATTAATTACCACAACTGTTCGCTGGCATTGCAGCAATGCTGCCACAGGCCTTTGCCATATCTTTCCCCCTCCAGACAAAGTGAAAACGAATCTTAGTTGGGGTTTTTTTGTGTGTGTTTTATGTACCTTACCCGCTGCGCATGCGCTGTAGCTGTGACAGAGTTGTCAGCTCGCTGACAGCAAGACGGCGCCGCCTTCAAAACTTTGTCGTGTCAAAAAGTTATTGTATTAAGCATCAGGCCAACAACAACAACAACAACTATCACAAAAAGTGAAACAACAATGGCAACAAAGTAAGCGCAATGTCGCACACTTTTATGTTTTGCAGGGAGCAATACTCAGAGTATTTATGTGAATCGCTCCAGTTTATTGCGGCGTCATGCTGACAACTCAATTTGTTCATTAGCCTTTTGTCCAGCTGCGCTAATGACCGAAATTGGGTAATCCACTTTTATTTTTTTATTATTATTATTATTGCTATGTTGTGTACGTAGTTTGCAAGTTCATAAATCGGCAGCATTAAGTACTACGACCCGCTGAATGAAGTTCATCAATGAGGAAAGACCAATGATCATGCACCAATCCAGCCCAAGTTCCAGCTCAAACTGGCACACAATTCGGCTTCAAATAGTGGCCAATCAGCATGAGCAGAGAGAGAGAGATTTTAAATGAGCGCTGTTAAAGTACCGTTAGCTCATAAAGCACAGAATTTCGAAATAGCTTAACGCTCTATATGGAAATTCTGGCTGTTCTTGGGCCGTATAGTCTAGTGAACAAACTTGCATTAACGCATTTACATATACCCTATATACATACATGTATCTAAGATTTACTACAGCTTAGATACAATTGGAGAAAGTGAAAGGTGTTAGCGGTACATGCGTGCTACCAAAACAGCCAAAACAAACTTCGCATGTCTACTACGTGTGCGATAGTGAGAGTTTAGAGTTTAAGTATTGTCATGCCGGGGGTGGCCATTGGGGCCAATCAGTCAAACTGTGCAAAATGTTTGTGTCGCTTTTTGGCTGCTTATAATTAAAGTTGACAGGCATTTTGGCCAGCTTTGGCGAATGACACATAAAACTATAAAATAATGCCGCTTTAATGAAGTGACCCAATGAAACCAAAGTTGTAAATAACTTATACAACAATGAGTGCAAAAAAAGGAAGAAGATGAAGAGCCGCATAATATTTATACCAAAAAATTTAAATTGTAGTTTGTTATGAAATAGCGTATCGAAAAACGCAAATATGAAAACCAAATACTGCAGAGTTTGCATAGGTATTGGTTTTTTTTGCTGTTCATACATAAAACGTAGCTTCCTGGCACTCACACGCAAATCGACACCTTCACCTTCAGGCTTGAGCTTATAGTTTAAAGCTTGCCAGCGGTTAGGTAATAACTCCGTGTGTGTCTGACTTAGCTACGTGCTATTGTTCATATGTATGGAATCTCTACAAGATCAGCCAAAAAAAAGGTGCACAGGAAATTCATTTTTGTTTACTTGGCACCCAATATTTGTGTCTTTTATAAGTACGAAAAGTATAATTCACGGCACGGATGAACCGAGTTATGATGAGTTTTACTACCTACTTAATTTACTTTTTGTGCACACTATATAATTAAAAGCATATTTATGATTTCTTTTTGTGCATCAATTGATGAAACTTGTTGCTTATTTTATGATGTCTTCAGTCGACTTGCATTATGAAATATAGTTTATTGGGTTCATTCAGGCATGCCATTGTTTATGATTGGCACATCTTTATAGTAGTTCGATTTATAAAAGATTTAATGTGTTTAACATATCGTTGGATAGATCTTCAAAAGGCGGCACACTTCAATTGACTGAATTGGTTTGAGGTGTCGATAAGTGACAGTTATTTTTCGAAATTTGCCTAATGACATGATTTATGCAAAAAAAGTTGTATTATGTAGCATAGAATTAGAAGTAGGTAACACAAGTACTATAAGTACTCTTTCTACTAGGAATTAGTATCATTGAACGCGTCAAAACAAGAGTTATATATAGTTCATCAAGCATTAAGAATAAACTTGCCACAGCGCCACCTATCGGATCTAAATATTTTGATAATAAGCCAATATAATTATAAATTAGATCCATAAAAGTGGGATTTGATAATAACTAGACTACAGCATCACATATCGGATCTCGGCATTGGTCTGAATCACATCCCTGACCAAACAAATTGATACATTGCGTCATCCCAATTGGTCAAGTCATTCACCAATGTGTTCGAACAGCCTATGATACTTAATATACTCATATTTTATTAGCAAATTCCAAATACATTTTCGTAAAACGCTCTCCCACGATCAATAATATACACATAGAGCGATTATGAAAGAATGTATTTACATCAGAAGAAGAAGAACGATTATGTATATGAAATACAAATAGTTTTTCGAAATGAAAAGTGTCTTTCTAAAACCACCTACCTTCTATAGTACAACTCACACCTTGCTCATACTTTTTGTTGTATGACACTTTAACATGCGCTACAGAAGCATCCACAGATTCTATATACATTTCAACATATAGCAATAGGCCAGAAGGCAATAGACGGACATGAAGTGTACATAACGCATTAGCATGAGAGACATTGGCAACTAACGGCAGATGCAAATTTGTAAATGTAACTGTTGCATAAAACATGAACATCGACAGAAAGGCGAGAAAAAGTGAGTTGTTGCTGTTGCACTGCATTGTCAATAGACCAGGCCAGCAAATCACTAAGAAATCTCAGACTGCGTCAACCATCCTATCCAACCAATATACAACTTTGGCTTACATATACAATATGTATCCAAGCACGAGTCATTCGTTGGATTAATGAGGAAGCGCCAACCAATGAAATTCCAAACACGAGAGTGCGGAAAGGCATAATGCAAGCAAGAAAAGATGCAACAACGGTAACACAAAAGGAAGCACGAGCGAAATGAAACGGAAACTTAAGTGTGCCACTCCTACTCCCATCATTACAAGCGATTTGACTTCCGCTTAATTACATCGCATAATTAGTAGGTCTTAGAGTTTGCGAGCATAATCCTACCTTTCTCAGCAACTTGTTGTTACGGATGAGCAGTTCCTCGGCGCTGCTGTTGCGTAGCTCCACAGTAAAATCGCCTTCGTAATAGGAGCAATTGTCCTCATCGCAGCTAGACAGACTACAACAACAATTAGTGCCCACTAGGGTGCCATTCTCATTGTAGGCATTATTCCAGAAAACACCACCAACCGCATTGCAGTAGTCACTGGTGGGTGTGGGCGAGACGGCCGGTGAATAGGCCGAGGCACTGCAGGAGCATATATCCTGCTCAGATTCACATATTGAACTGTTATCTAGGCTGGAACCACAACAGCCCGATGAAGTCGATGTATTGGAAATTGCCGCTGAAAGCGGCCGAGGCAGTAACAAGTTTTTACGTTGCGGTGAGCCATAGTTTGTACTACGTTTGGTCAATTCCCCCACGCTACCACTGCTGACAAAGATCTTAACGCTGTTGTTGTTGTTGCATTGCGCTCTGCTGCTACAATCATTGCTTGGGTTTAGCATCAGTGAGTCTGTCTCAATATACTCATCATTTGGATCCACACAGGAGTCCTGCACCCAGCTATCATCAATGGTAATCGTTGTGGTCGATTTGCGTTGCAAATTCTTTAATTTGCGTTCATTTTCGATGTTGCACTGCTTGGACTGGGTTGCGGCAGCCGTCAGTAACTCATCTGTTGTGGCCTTTGTCAGATTCTTTTTGGCAAAATTTTGCACATCATTTGGATCGACGTGCAGTTTGAGCTGAGCAGCATTTGTGGCATGTGTTTCAAACTGCTTTTGCTTGTCCAGCGATTTCGGTGACATCTTGGTACCCTTTTGATCTTGTAACACTTTGACGCAGTCCATACACTTGTCCAAATTGCGAAGATTCGTTTGTTTCGCTTTGTTTTGCTGTTGCTCCCTGCTGTCGTTAGAAGAAGAGATGCCGGAATCTGAGCAGCTCTCAAGTGAAAGACGTTTTAAGCGATCTTCCTGTGTCAGAGCCATCGGCAGCTGTTGTGCCATGGGACAGTGTTCAAAGTTGCAGTTCTTGTAGCCACAGCTGTTGGGTTCATGCTGCGTAGCCGCTTCTTCAGTGTTAGCGTTGAGAGCCAATTTATTAACAATAAGCAGCGGTTGACGCTTCTTACGTATGTGTATGCGCTCCAACTTGGCCTTCGGGTGCAGACGCGGCGACGGCGGCGACTGCTGCTCTGGCAACAGCTCGACGGAGCCCACTTTCTGGAACATCCATTTGGGCGGCTCGCTTTGGTCTATATCCTGCTGAAACAATTGCTTAACACGGCGCTGCAGCTGCGCATTGCCCTCGGTGTAAAGCAAAGCTCTACTGCGATCCGTCACCGGCTTTGGTATGCGTGATGTTTGCGGCAGACGACTTGCTTTTGGCTCCACGCAGCAATCTGAGCAGTCACTTGGTTGCGATATCTCCGCATAACTTTGTGCACGCGTATTAGGCTCTTTTTTGGGCAGCGATGTTGGCGCTGCACACTTGGGCTGTGGCTTGCGTTTACTGTGTTCGCAATCACTGCCCTCGATGATTGCAATACGATCTGCTCGAGATTTGACGCCGGCGCGTGTTACATCGCGGCGTATGTCGCGGGTAGAGCACTTAGCACGATAGTTCCAACTGTGCGATTTCTCACAGTCCGGTGTGACCGTGCTGGTGTCTGTAATATCCGAGTCCGAGCACGAGCAGGCAGAATAGCTGCAGCAACAGGACTGCGCACAATCCGAATCAGGCGCCGGTGGTGCCACAAACTGTGGCAGCGAGCTACGCTTAGTTGCAGCTGATATGTTAGGTTGCAGTAGCTGCCAGGACTCCACTGTAGGTGGCGGCGGCAGCGCTGGCAATGGCTTGCGTGCGCTATTTGGTGACAAGTCGGTGTTTAGGCCTGCGCCCAGCGTAACCTTGCTTATATTGGCCAAATGAGGTGACTGACGTCGATATCCCGCAAAACGCGCTGGATTATTAAGTCGCGGCACAGGTGGTGACTCGTTTGGCTTGTGCATCATGGCCTCCTTGCACTGATGCACATAGTTGACCTTAAGTAGCTCCATTTTGGGCACATCCGCACTAGACATACGAGAATCGATGGTGCTGTCCAGTGCGGGCGGTTCCACCTTAGATTTGCGCGGCAGTTTGCCTATAGGCATTTTTAATGTTTTAGGGCACACTCACTCAGACACTAGAGTTTATGATTTGCTACAAAACTCCTTAATCTTCAAGACAAAATTTATCTGCACTCTAATGCGTATTGCTGCACAAGCGCAGCTCATCTCGTTGAGTGTTTGTTAGCTACCACTGTTTCTTTTTGTTTTCGCATGCAAAGATTGCTGGATTGTCCAATTGCAAGTCTGGCTGGCCAGGGTCAGCAGCTTTTGTTTAACACTTTGCCATTCAATCAGTCAGTCAATCGCATTCACTTTGAAACTCTGAGATTTAGGAAATTTGTTAAATATGGGGCGCGCGACACAATAACCAAAATTTGAGCTTTGCATAATCATGCAAATCCATAAACACTCTGTCACATTGGGAGCACTCGCGATCTTTCTTTCGATTTCCGATTGGTCTACGCGCTACAGCTGAAGTTCGCGAGCACATGCGTATTTCGTATTGTTTCACTCGCTTTATTCGTGTTTCGTTTCGTGCGCGTTACGTTGTGACAGCGTACCAAGTTCGGCTCAAACTAAAGCTGGTGCGCATCGGTCAAAAGCTGTGAAGCGACTTGAGTTCGATTCAAACATGTTGCAAGCGACTTGCAACTGATTTGTTGCACTGTTTGTTAGTGCACGCAACTTTCGTACTTCCTCGTCTGACTCTAGTTCTTGCTTTGAGAGCATTCCAGCCGATGACTACGTGCTGATAATATATCTATAAAAAAGGTTCTACTCGTACCTCAAAACCCAGCTGTGTTTTACTTACTGCTGCAACCTTCATTAATTATATCCATGATATCGACAGCTTAATCACTACGTACGAGAAGCCCAGACTTGACCACAAACCTGTTTTGTGAGGGCTTTCTTTACATATGCACACATAGTAATGCCATGAGTCAAGCAAAGATCTTACAAGAAAAAAGGCAAGAATACTAAAGAAAGAGCTGCGCAGCATGCAACCAGCAGTTGTGGCTCTTAGATTCAGAGTTGGCAATTTAACTTTTTTCCCGCTAGTTGTAGCTTTTTTTAAGCCCGATGGCGGGAAAAAATTGAAAACAGCGGGCAGCGGGAATTCTAGCTTTTTTTAAAAGTATGTATAGCTTTTTTCAGCTTTATTTTATGTAAACATATATACATAAGTGTAAAATCCATCAGTAAGATTAAAGTGCCTAGAGTTCTGCAACGCCGTAGAAAACGAATGACTATGTTGTCGACATCAACTATACCAGTTAAAGCGCTCTAAGAGATTGAAAATTTTCATGGAAATAGACCAAGCGATGGTGGTAACCTCAAAAAATACAGTGGTTTTATGTTTTAAGTTCTCTTGGTCGACCGATTTTGCTTTAATAAAAACAACTTTACATAATGGTGGTTCTCCTGAAACTGTGAGCATAAACTTTGAATTTTGTTTGAAAGAACTAAATGTTAGCAAAAGATTAGAGTAAAACACGCATTCTTACAACTTTGTTTAGTAGGTTTCATCAAAAAACAATCTATAAAAGAATTAATGGAATATTGGTCACCTTCAATGGCTAATTACATTAGATTATATTTGTGGTGGATGAGATGGCTCATCGAATGAAAATGGCCCATTTCTAGCTATAAGGCACATTGGCCTGGATGGATCTATTTTTAAGAAAAATAATAAGATGCAATAAATCTTCGTTGAAGGACATAGAAGTAACATTTTTCTGACATTTAAAAAATTGTCTTTTATGTTTTGTGTATAATTTGATATGAGGATGCTTATAAATGATGTCAGAACCGATTACCTGACTTATTCACAAAGTTATTATCATTTTAGCGAGTTAACTCAAAATATAGTTTAATCAGATAGACAACGCTTCTTACATGCGTTGTTTTTTTACGTTTTTGAGTTTCTTTATACTCTTGCGTGGATCAGAAGTTAAGTACCTTGTTCCTAGAAAAAGGAAGTCCTTGGTTCGATTCGATTCAATGCGTTAGCAAAAGAAAGAAAGAGTCTTAATAGATAGCTTTTTTTTTTGGCTTTTTTCTGACATTTTTAGTTGTTTTTGGTTTTTTTTTTTAGTCAATCTAGCTTTTTTGCTGGTGAAAAGATTGAATGAAACTGATTTCAGCCAGATGTCTTCTTCCAACGACATCAACAGGCTTATCTTCCTAATCTAAAGATAGGTGACAAAAGGAAGCCAAACCTGTGCCCTGCACAGATCAAAGATAGCTACCACAGAGGAGCTACTTATTGCTGGCGCATCCCAGTGCAAGCATCGAAAATTAAAGTAAAATGGCTTAACGTAGAACAAACACTACAATTAGTAGGATCACTACAATTTAGAAACTTATTGATGCCACTGCAGTTTTCATCATCATATCCGAACCTTGACATTATACGATAGTTGTGGTCCCAGTTTAGGAACAATTTGCTACTTAGACAGGATATGTATTATGGCTTTGGCGGTCTTTTTTTAGGAACAATGGTAACAACGAGAGTTGCACAATGTTGAGCTGCGATGAAAACGCTTGCTCCCCTTACAAGATGGATTTTGAGCTACGTAAGAGCAGCGCCGATTGGCTGCAGATCAGGCTTCACCATATAACGGTTATGTTAGGGCTATCTTTACATATCCTAGGAATGCCATGAGTCAAGCAAAGGCCTTTGGCTTGTTCATTTCCAACTGGTTGTTATCGTAAAGCAATAAACTCTTTCATGACATTGAAATAGTAAAACTGTTTGTGCCTCTCTATGGGCACATCTGCAAATGGCCAAACTCAGCTCCACAAACAGCTCGAGGCCTTACGTCAAGCGGAAGCGTCTATACAACTGCCATAAGTTTTGGTCAAGCCGGTGAGGCTAATATGTGCAACTTTATTTACACTGGGCATTGCATTTGATCAACACTATGAACACTGAACACTGGGCGTTGCATGGACCACAACAGCTGCCACTAATGGGCATTGTGCGATGACAAGATGAGGCAGACACAAACAAACCCCCCAAAACGATTTCAATTGAAAGTGAAATGTAGACAAACTCAAATGCAGCAGGCCCAAAATCTGCTTTTCATTCATTAAAAAAATAAGAGAAATGATAATATCGTGTGAAGAAAATCCCAATGTTATTATATTTGAGCTATTTTTTGTGATTTATATTTATGATTTCAGAGCAGTTGGGCTTACGGGCAATAAGATTTATGTAAGCTTTAAAGAAAGTTAAAGGCATAGTTAAAATGTGTTTTTATCTGTTGTTCACGGGGTTAAAAGGCAATTTTTAAGTAAGTTAAAGTATAGTTTGAGGAACTGATGCTCAAAGTATCGGTCAGTTTTGAAGCTCATATTTTTGATATAGTAAACCTATGAGTATCTAGCCAGCCTGTTTCGTTAAATGACTCTTTTTTCGTTAATTTAAACAAAACTTTCTTTTGTCAAATATATCAATTTTTTCTTATAATCGGAGCATATATGAGTATTGCTTGTCCGAATCCGTTTCAATACTCTTCTTACTATAATTTGGAGCAGGAATAGGCATCTCTGCCACTGCCGTAGCAGCAAGCCAGGATTAGGGGTAATCATCGGACGGACTTTGCTCAAACGATGCTCTTAAACGTATTGCGCTCTTTGCTGGAAATGGTCACCTGAAGGAAAAACCACCTGAAAAGGAAGTACTGTCATTGTTGGAAGTTCCATATAACGTTAGAATCAACTCGAGTTTTCATAATTAAATAAATGTATGTATCATTTAGAGAGCAAATTTAGGTTTATATGAATGAATCGGTAGGGCTGGACCAAAAATGAACACAAGAGTTTGAAAAAATTATTAAAAAATGTCTTTATACCAAAAACTAGAGGAGATATATCGTCTTCCTCTCAGTAGAAAACTTGCCTTTGTATATGGAAGATCTTATGGTATACCTAATTCTGAAGAAAGAAAATCTGAGTTTGTGGTTAAAATTATCCCACCTATAATCAGGTTAGAAATTTTCATTATGCGTTGGTACTGTCACTGTTAAAGTTTCTATTCTGATGAAGCATCGAACCCGGAGGGAATACCGCAATTAACCTCACCTGTGGCGTCTAACTCTAGTAAATCAGTTCTTAGTAAGTTCATTGCATAATTCAAGGCGTTGTGTAGTTGCGTTCACCTCTAGTTAAAACAATAAACACAATATACGCATTGTATACCCAAAATTAGACATTCTTTTGTTGATTGTAGGTGGAACAGTTCATTGTGAGTCGCAATTGAAATGTCAAGTCTGGCATTTGCCTTGAGGTATTTGCTTACAATTGGAATTCGCACACTTAATTGTAATTAAGTAGCTTATTTTGCCTTTTTAGGCAGACTGTTTATTTGATTGAGCTTCGACCTTGCACGAAAATCACTTTGACCATCTCATTTGTTTACTTATTTAAACAGTTAAATTAGTTTTAATTGCTTAATGTTTATCAGTTGTTCAAAATACATTCCCAAAAACATTAAATTACTGAAGTTGGTCAGTAACTGACCCACAAAAAGAACTAAACAAAAAACGAACTGGAAAGAATGGCACACTTATGTGCCACTTTTCAAACAGGTAAACAAATGAATCCGACTACTAAATAGTGTAAAATGAAATTACGCTGTCAACGACTAAATCCAAAACGCTGCCAGCACATTTTGACGACTTTTGAACAACAAAACTTCCGCAAAATAAACTAAAAATAAAAAATAATAACCATAAAAGGCTGAAAAGCTGTGCGTGGCCAGCAAAGTGAAATTAACTCTAAATATGAGCAATTAAAATAATTATAAATAAAGCTGATTTTGTAGCGGCTGCTGTTTCCCGCCTCCCGGTGCTACCCTGCTCATAACACTATTTAACTCGGACCGCTCGTATTATTCCACAAAACCTTACATAGTAGCTCCAGCTGAATGGGTTTATATGGAATGCAGTCGGTAGTAGTTCCACTGGATACAATATGTAATCTTTAGCTGCTTTAGAAAGTTGTAATAATCGTATATTATATGTAGTATGTAGTACGATATGTGTATGTATGCACATGTATTTGCCAGATTTGGAGCCCTTAACGCTTCATTGCCGTAACGCACTAATAAAGTACATTTTCCTTGGCCTTTGCATTACACACTTTTGAATACACTGAGAAAAAAATATGAAGTTTTGATTAGATTTGCTACTTTATGTGCTAATAATAATGAAATGACAAAAAAGAAAGTCACAAAAAAATCTGATATCAATCAGCGGAAGAAGTCGGTGCTGACTATATGGTTTTTCTGTTTTTTATGAATACATTGAAATTGTTTTTTAGATTCCACTATGCAACAAAAAAACACATGCCTTTCTTGGTAAATTTTGACTTGCAAATTTCGACTTTGGATGGGATATTTCGGGATTTGCTTGCAAACCCTTTTTCAGATCACGATATATCGAATTTTTTTAAATAACGATTATTTGCAAACAGTCCGGTTGTACCCGAATTAATTAAGTAATTCTTTCTCTGGCCAGTGCATAATATAGGTATTGTCTTGTTCCAGAAGGTTTAGTTTGACTCGGGTTTTCCGAAACAACATACAGTTTTTTCTAGTTCCCGCAACTGCGTTTGTATATATTGATTTGATAACTCAATACAACAAAAATAAAGGCTTTGACCTAAAACATATATTTTTGGGTCAATTTTATGTCACTCGTTTCGAATATGGCATCCGTTTGGAGCCATCTATTGGAATTCATCCAAACTTCACATAAACCATCTAGAGACCATCCCCATCCTTACCTAAAACTCTTGGTTGACATCGGTCGACACGTTTTCGCAGTTATATAGATTAAAATGCTTTTCACGAATTGAGCCATTTATTTCCGATTACTATTTCATTATAATGATAAATATATGATGCTGATGGACTCTACCCAAACCTAAAATCTAAATTTTCTATATCAAAATTTAATTCAAATTATTCCGTTCTTATTTTAGACAGCTAACTTATTTTTTGCTTTTTCTTTCAGTGCACATACAAGAGTTGCTACATTTGGTTTCTCATTCGAAATCAATTTGAAAATTTCAATTTCTTTCATTTGTATATACACTGCGCTTTGCTTAATGCTCTGTGCGCTTTATGTATTTACAAAATGTTTGTTGCTTTTATTGTGTACAACAATTTCCGCCTTTGTTCATAAAAACGCTTTAATTTCGCTTAAATACTTACAACAAACTTTTGTTATCGTACCGTTGGTATCAAGCGCCACTCTTCTCTATAATTATGTATTGTAGTATCTTTAATAAAATGCCTATGCGTGAGATTTTGAAACCCAGCAAACCAATGACAAACATTTCATAACTCAGAATTGCAGTTCGGGGGGGAGTACTAACTGGTCTGTTGCTTTTGGCGACGGGCATACACTTAAGTGTTGAAGGCCAATTAGCAGCGCTCTCAGACACTCAGTCAATTTTCCAAATATTTAAAGTCTATTTTTATAAAAATTAAATGCTCAATTTGGTGAAACGCCGGGTGAAATTTTTGCGCTACAAATTGTTTAAGCTTAACAAATCCAATCATAAATCATAAATTTTAAAATGTAAATCAGCCTGAATACCTTTTAACAGGTAGGAAATGACTGAGACGATCTGCGGCTAACGCTTGTAATAATGATGGACGAAGTTACGTCTGGAGCTGGAATCTTAAATGATCCGCTGGATCTTAATTCGCTGGATAATGTCAATGTCGTCATAGATCTCATAGAATTCCCTCGGATGCGTTAGTCGCTGCCAACGCATAAGAGGCCTAAAATCTTACGGAGTACTTTCTGTTCAAATACTCCAAGGGCATTTTCATCAGATTGTGTCATCACCCATGCTTCAGCGCTATAAAGCAAAACAGAATGGATGAGCGTCCTGCAGAGTGTTAGTTTCGTCTGCCGGGAGTGGTCTCTACTACTCATTTGCCTACTGAGACCAAAGTAACAACTATTGGCAAGAGTGGTTCTCCGCTTGATAACCATGCTGACATTCTTTTTCGTCGTGACGGTGATGCAGGTAGACGAAATCCTTAACATTAACAAAAGTATAGTTTTCAACATTAATCTGAGAGTCCAACCGTACCATTCTTCGTATTGCTCTCATTAACAACCATACCCACACTGGCAGATTCTCTTTTAAGGGATTTACCAGGTCTAAAGCTATACTGATAAGATCCAATCAGTTCTATCGCAAATGGCTCTAGTCTTTCCCACAGTACGCACGATAGGTCATTATATGCAAGAGAAAAAAGACTGATACCACGGTACTTAGCGCTCAC
Source organism: Chymomyza caudatula (assembly GCA_035041775.1). Taxonomy (NCBI): domain Eukaryota; kingdom Metazoa; phylum Arthropoda; class Insecta; order Diptera; family Drosophilidae; genus Chymomyza; species Chymomyza caudatula. Next base: position 2,701,745 of record JAWNKW010000169.1, read on the forward strand.
AGGGCAGACACCATGGTCCCAATCATGGGGCATGCTCTCATCTAGCCAAATTCTACAAAAGAGCTGGTGCATGCACCTTACCAACTTATTGCAGCCAGTTTTACACCACTCAGAAGGCAGTTCATATGCCCCAGCAACTTTGTTGTTCTTGAGCCGCTTGATTGCCACGCTGACTTCATCATAGCCGTCGTCTATAATTGGGGACGTCGGGAGTTACCTCCGGGAACGGCATTATCCTCATCATCGCCCGATAGTAAGCCAGAGAAGTGTTCCATCCACAACCTCAGTGCTCACTGTGCATGCATTACCGGATTTCTAAATCTTTTAGCCAGATGCTAGATTTTTGGGAAGAACTTCCTACCGTAATTTCTGCTCGATCTCCTCTCGCTGGCGCTTTTTCTGCCCTTAATGTTATAGTACAGTTCAGTCAAAAACTGTGGTGTAACTTTTGTCAACATTTTGTCCCGCTTAATGGCTTCCAATTTGAGGCTCTACTTGAAAGCCTATTAAACGTTTAGTTTCCTAATTTATAGCTACCAATTTGATTACTAAATCAATGGAATCTATTGGTAACTTGGGGGAGCCCTTAACTGCAGTTACAAGGCCAGGGGCTAGAGCCAGCATTGCGGTAAACCTCATAGTCATATCCGGAGGGCAAACTGCCGCCGCCGACGACTCAAAAAACAAGTTAAGTAATTGCTGTCAACATTTTATAATTTACTACCACAAAGATATTAAGTATTTTGCATGCGTTATGCGATGCCAGCCAAAAAAAAAAAAATAAAACGGTTGACGGTGAAATTTTGTTGTTGACATAACTTGCAAGAAATTGCACGAAATTGTCTGTTTACATTAGATGACCGTTTTGGGTTAGAATAGGTAAATGGCTTAATTGGACTGGGCAAACAAATCCACAACTGTCGGCAGTTGGATGCTTTTGTCCAGCTTTCAGTAAAACAAGTTCAGTTGCTCCAAGATGATGTACTTTGAACAGAACTGGTCGCCCATTTTGAACTTCATAAGTAACATCTGACACACATAGTTCGTATAGTTCTTCAGCTAGTTCTTTTGTTTATAGTACAAACGTATTTAAATGGCAGCACTATCTGCATTATTTGGCATGAAGCATACGAGTTTCGGCCTGAAATTGTTGCTTCTCATTATGCCAGCTTTGTGGCCATAAGTCGTCCCAATTTGGCCGACAGCTTTGAACACAATGTAATCGATGCCAGCGATAAGATCAGACAACTGAATGCCAATGATTTGCCTTTTGATGAGCTGAAGCTTAAACTCGCGCTGTCCATTGAAGCCACGCATTGTGAGGTGAGTTCCCGAATCAATTTATGCCATTTTTCATAAAACCTGACTACTTCATAATTGCGCAGAGTTATATGGTCTTTGGCTCAGACATACCTTATTTTGTGGCGGCCTTTACCGAAGCAGTCATGTACTCTATTTGGCGCTATTTACATAACAAATTTGTGTTTATTCACGAGCCGCATGAGCTGAAATCATGTTGCAGGGATTACTTTTTTCAGGGTAATTAGCAAAAACAAAAAATTCCAAACTAATGTGCTAATTGAACCTCAAACAGATCAGCCCAATATCTTGTTTGTGGTGCGCAGCTACAGCAATGCCTCAACTTTTGAGCTAAAGACCAACAAATACATTGGACCCCGTGCGGAGCATCCAGAGCAGCTTCAGCTGATCGATCGATATGATGGACAGTCGGGGAAATTTCAATATGGCCAGCCGCTCTTTTTCGACAAACTGAGCGATCTGATGGGACGCGAGCTTATCATTGCCTATTTGAACTACAAGCCTTATACGGTGCTTAAAAACGTAAGCGTTTAGCTCAACCAACATACTATCACACACATCACAATCTATGGTTTTTATGCAGGACCAGGAGAGTAATGCTATAGATGTGGGCAGTCAAGGAACAGAAGTGTACATTGATGGTACGGAGACTCGAATAGTGATGACTTTTTGCGATCAGTATAATTGTACCTTGCAGATCGATACTTGTAAGTAAAAGCACGTTAGAGTGGGCAGTTGTGAGAACGACTCATACGAAGGTGTGCCAGATAACTCCAACTTTGAGTTTGAAATTCGGTTCAATGCAAATTTTACTAAAAGGTTTTTTCACAACTTCTAACCATACCCTATACCATTTCGCTGATGGTCACAATCAATTTCGGCAAACGGTTAATATGGAACCGCAAAACACAAATCCGAACTTATCCTATTGAAAATTGGTGGAGAGCAGATGGGCAAGAAATCTCTTTCAAGCGAATTTCAGCAAAGTTTCTTCGATGTGTTATAAATCTCAAGGATTTTACAAGATATTTTAGTTGAAAAAAAAATAAAAAACTATTTAGATATTACTGACATACCGCTGAGTCCGTTGTATGTGTTAGAAATTAAATTCACTAAACTGTTTCGATAGCGAATAATTCTAAATTACTTACAATTATAACTACGATTATCAGCTTATGATTTCTATAATTCAGCTGATGCTGATGACTGGGGTACCATCTATCCGAACATTACTGGCGATGGCGCCATGGGCATGATTCTGGACCATAAAGCTGATGTATGCATAGGTGCCATGTACTCATGGTATGACCCCTATGTCTATGTGGATATGTCTATGTATCTAGCACGTTCGGGCATCACTTGCCTGGTGCCTGCACCGAAACGTCTAGCCAGCTGGTATCTGCCCCTGCAGCCGTTCCAGGGCGCGCTTTGGGCTGCAGTGCTGCTTTGCCTATGCATGGAAATAATCAGTCTAACGCTGACCTACAAGGCCGACCAGCTTATGTACTCGGAGCATGAACTTAGCTGGATCTCTGGAGTTAAGTATGCGCTGGGTATAACCTTTAAGATGTTCGTTTCACAGTCGGGTAATATTAATGCAACGTCGGCCACGGTGCGCGTTTTGCTTTTTGCTTGCTTTCTGAATGATATCATTATAACGAGCATTTATGGAGGTGGTCTGTCTAGTATTTTGACGATACCAAGTCTGGGTGACGCCGCAGATACAGTGGAGCGACTACGCGCTTATAGGCTGCCCTGGGCGGCCAATTCGGAGGCCTGGGTTTCGGCCATACGCAGTTCGGATGATGTACGTTTTGAATTAACTAAAGGTTTCGAGCAAGCTTAATCCATATATTTCTACAGCCTTTGGTACAGGACTTGTTGTCCCAGTTTTATCTATATAGCGAAGATGAACTGTATCAGCTTGCGCAGCAAGGACGCATGGGCTTTACTGTGGAGCGCTTGCCCTTTGGTAGCTGCAGTGTATTTCAAAGCTAGTTCATAAGTATGGCATTTCAACACTATTTTGCAGGTCACTTTGCAATTGGCGACTATTTGACCACACAGGCCATAGAGCACATGAAGATTATGCAGGATGATATCTATTTTCAGTTTACGGTTGCTTTTGTGCCACGCATCTGGCCGCTACTAGAGCGCTTCAATATGCTGGTCTACCGCTGGCATTCATCTGGTTTTGACAAATATTGGGAGTATCGCACTGTGGCCGAGAACATGAACGTGCAGACACAGCAGCAGGTTGAGGGCAGCATGACGGAAACCCCCAAGGATATAGGACCTGTTACATTGGGCATGTCTAATTTTGCGGGCATTTTGTTGGTTTGGGTTTTGGGCGTAACTGTGGCATTGCTAGTATTTATATTCGAATGGCTATCTGTAAAATGTCTGCATAAGCAGCGTTAGTCGGTCAATTGTCTCAAGTACAACTACTAACCCACTCTAGTTACACATTATAAAATAGTATTTAACTACAAGATACACATAACACAAATTCCTTGTTGTTGTTTTCAACTTTTGCGCAACATGCTGCAAGAATTGCCATTAAACAATTTCACTTGGCATATCGCTGCAACTGTAACAAATCTCGAAAAGAAATTACGAGCATCATATTTTTATGACCATTTCACTGGACAACTGTGAGTTATTTGTAACGGAAGAGTCGTAAAGGGCCGTGTGTGTACACAGTTTACCAGTGGCGTGAAAGTTCTCGACGCTTGCAGATGTAAGCCAAGTATCTGTTAGATACTTATGTGCGTGATGGCCGACACTGTTGATTTAATGCCTGCGACGTGTAAGTAGCTGCTACATATCTGGCAGATACGTCACCGCAAATGGCGGTTAACTTTCTAACGTTTAGGTTAAGCCTTTGGCTTATCCTGCCTAGGCAACACTTAGCCAACTCAGTTGCAACCAATTCTCTACACTGACCACTCAATTTGCGGTTGTATTCAATTTCAGCGTTTATCGGCTTATTGGTTCATGGTCATTTTTATGGCCACACTTGAAATTCTTTCACCGTCTACCAAAAAGTTTTCATTGTTTTTGCCGCGGGCACGCGCCACTGTACCATGCTACCAACAACTTGGCTTCTCAACTCGATGGAAAGGTTAATTGGTTGCAAGTTTTTATTTGGACTTTTGGTTATAAGTTGGCTTTTTTTGTGCGCATGTTGATGGGAAAACCTCCGACGGCGATTTCATCTTGATTTGCATGCATAGCACGTTGCAGTTGCGATAAAATAAAAAGATTTCTTCAAAAAATTTCAATTGCTAATCGAAAGTGAGTTTTAAAAGTGAAATTTTATAAAATCGACCTAAGTACAGCAATATATTGAATTTTAGAGGTATGTTCTTAGTGACCGATAAATATCGCTCAATAGATACAGAGTGGTTTGGGTAAAGCCTTCCAAAGAGAATGAAATTTAATAGAGTGGAATCCTTGGCCGTTACATTGAGTCGACTTGCCCAAACATTCCATTCCAAAAGCAGTGCAAACATGTGAATTTTTTTTTGCTTTTTCTCTTTCTCAATTTTGCCTACGTACAACGTACATTGTCTTGGAAATGGTCGCTTTTCAGCAAAAATTGTGAATTTCTTAACGGTCCAGGATTCCTCTCTATTTCTTTCAGGCTCTTTGGAAGCCTCCTTTATAATGTCGATATTCATAAAGAGCTGAGAGTGACCGCAAAAAACTAATTGCAGTTGCAGATCAGAACATGAACAGCCAACCAGAAACCTTGAATGCTGAAAAAGTTTAAATTTTGTTGGCCTGTGTACTTTTGGTGGCATTAACGCTTATGGTCACCGAGCCCAGTTCACACTGACAGATGAACATGGACATAGTCTTATCGCTACCCAAATCGATTCGGATCATTTCTGCCACACCTTCTTAAGCCTGTTGCATATATCTCACACTTTTACACAATGTATCAGAGCGGCCGATAGGATTCTGCCGTCGTTTTTTCCTTGAGGGAAAAACTAGAGCGGCCGACTAGTCTGTTATATACAATAACTTTCCGAGGGAAAGAGAAAGGGTTAAAGAAAACAAGATGCATTCAGCAGGGCGTCCTTTTCTTTCTCATATTAATCTGTCCGACTAACTTTGAGACCTGATTTTTTCCGCTTGGGAAAAATATATATATACATATATGCCAAGCATGAATAAAATGGTGCTACAGTGTTTCGATACTTTTAAAGTGATATATTTGGAAATATTAGCTAATGCACCCTAAACTCTGTTTATAATTGGCAGGGTACGTTTTTCAACCATAAAGTAATCACAAAATCGGTTGATAGTTGACTGAGCTAAGAGAGGAGATCACTTACCATAAAAAACAGCTGAATAAATAATATAACAGCTGTTTTCCACAGTGCTGTGGACACTTCAGATAAGAAAAAGCATTTGCCTCCTCAAGATTACGCATTTTGCATCATTAACTCCGATAAATAATTACGAATTTGAAATAGAACCTTAGGAACCAGATGATTATCAGACTTTTCTTAAATTACTTAGTTGACGACTGATGAATAACCAATAAATTTGTTTGTTTAATGCAAGAACACATTTTATTTCAACTTATCAAATATGGTGCCAGATTTCAATGCTGAAGCTTTATTCTCTAGCTTTTGACCTTTGTAACCACTGTGCAAGCTGTCACCATTTTAATATTATGGTTTGAGGATTGTTTTGTTGATTAGGCTCAAATTTTGGTGTCTAAAACTCATATTTTAACAAATCTATTGTACACAAAAATGGAATTTTCCTACAGTTTTGCAGGGGGAGTGATTCTGAAATCGTAACAGCCTGTGTATCAGTGTCAAGTTGAGGCATGTTGGCTTTAATAGTGCGGGTGAATAACGAAATTCTTCTTCTTTTTGACTGGCCATAACAACCTCACTCTCCATCACAAAGTTGAAGAAGTCGCAGAAAAAGGCATCGCCATGTCTGACGCCTCGTTCGGTATCAAAAGGTTCAGAGAGGTTCTTTTCTACCTTGTCGGAACTGCATGTGTTGCTGAACGGCATTCTGTAAAAGTTGCATCAGCTTTGTCGGGATACGCTATCCCGCCCTTTTTATCGATAAATAGATGGATGGTGTCGATGATGATAAGAAGAGATAATTCTACACCACAAATTTATATCTACAGCGGAAGGGATTTTAAAATCGTAACAAGTTGTGTATCAGTGTGGCTTGAATAGTGTTGGTGTCAGTGTGACTCCCTAAGAGGGGTTACACAACAATATGATTCGGCCAATGCCCTTACAGATACTGCATATCTTTTTGTAAAATTTGGTGTTTCTAACTCTTATAGTCTCCGAGTTTCAAACTGATAAGGCGTCGTTAATTGAACAAATATTTAAATTTGAATAAATATTAAAACAAACTCATGCTATATATATTTTGCCATATTACAATTTTGTTTAAAGCTCACACAAACTGCACTTGCAGGTGCTTCAAACTATAAAAGCGGGCTGCATTGATAATTTCTGCATTATTAGCTAAATAATAATCAAACTAAAAGCAATTGTTACATTTTCTAACTAGCTTTATTATGTGGCACTATCTCACGAAAGTTACTTTCCCAAAGCTGTTGGGCTACGTATTTATTTGGTGCTTTTTAGTGGCTTCTTCGATGGAGAGTTTCGAACTTGACGATTCTATTCCGTATTCTACTGTCTCCTATTCCTTGGTGACAAGTATGTAGAAAATGTATAGAAAATGATATGGTGAAGTACTTTTTATAAAAATAAATTTATACTCTGCAGCTTTGTGCAATCAACCTCCAGTATATGGGCGTTGTGGCAAAAGAGTTCGTATGTGGTACTTTGATGCAAAAAAAAAGAATTGCTTTCGTTTTGTGTGGTCGCTATGTGGTGGAAATACTAATAAGTTCTACACCAAAAAGGAGTGTTTGGACACTTGCTTGGATGAAATGTTTATAAGAAGGTAAGCAACGCCTTCGTTGAGGTGGTTCAAATTTTTATGGGTGCACTGTTAAAAGCTAGCAATTCCATAGAATTTGCAGAGTAAAATACATGTATTATATAAAAATGTTCGTTCCAGGTGAGCAAATCTAAAACTCGAGAACCGCTATACCAATTGACACCAAGCTTGGAAGTAAGTTTCCTCTATGGGAAGATTAAGCGAAGATTATCGCCGGTAGCAGTGTCGTAGTAGATCTAATAATTAAAATTTCGTATGTATGGTACGATTTCATTAAAATTCTGAAAATAAATTAATGAAAAAAAGTTCCCTGATAAAATGTAGACCTGCTAATTGGCAGTGGGATCGAGATATTTATAAAAACCCACATTAACTGAAATATGTATTTTAATATAGCAATTTCAATAGTTCTACAATATATGTAAAATGTTTACTTACGTTGAGTATCAATTTGAGTTAACGAAAAAAAAAAATCAATTTTTAAAACAATGCCGTGACGTCCAAGGTAGGAAACATTGGCACCAAACAGAAGAACGAGTAAATTGTGCTCGTGCAATACGTTCTCTACGAACTTCTGATGAACAAGCTGAACAGCTTGATAGGCGCAGATTTGAAGATATGATCAACGAGATTTAGGTATTCATATATGTATATGTTCTGAGTCTAAGTTTAAAAACAGGATACAACATGATAATGTGCAGGAACTTGTATCTGTAACTACTTTTTGTAAACATGGTATATATACTGAAAGAAATTTTGTTTTTCCTTAACATTTTTATACATTCTTCACAAAGTGTAAAAGGGTATTATAGATTTGTGCAATGTATGTAACAGGCATAAGGAGGCGTTGCAGACCATACGTTCCATGGGCAAAAATGATCGGGAGCAATAGTCGAGTCGATATAGACATGTCCATGTTGTTACGTGTTCTCATAGACTATAAGAGTTAGATCAAAAAAAGTTTACCATTAGATGCGCATTTTCTCGGAAAAGAGCAAGATTATCGATCCATGTCGATATCTCAACCCCTTCCCCCGGTGAGAAATTTTCGCGGTTTACAAAGTTATAACTATCCCCCTTCGAAAAAGACAGCTAAGCCACTGGTCTGTATATGGGTATGTGATTGCTTGCATTGTTGCTATAAAGTTGAATGCGCTCGAACAATTGCAACCCACATATGGCATATATATAGTTTATCAAATACAACATATTGTAGATAAATAAAAATAAAGGTATACAAAAGCTCTAAACAATCAAATATCTGGACAGCTCATATAGTAGGAGAGTTTATATGCGGGTCATTGAAAGCGTACCAGCGTGTCGAAGGCGCTTAGGCTGGGTATCCGGGCAGCTTTCAAGGTTTTCCAGTTCGGAGCAGCTTCAAAAACTATGTTTTGCTGTTATTGCTATTGTTAAATGGAAATTGTCTTTATTGTCTTTAATCAAGAGAAAAGCTTCAAAATGAAATGCATTTGCTCAACTCTACGTGCGTTGTTTTGACAATCGTCAAGACGCTCATGAAAATATTTCTTTGTACCAATGCATAGATACAAAGTACTTATATGTATGTGTGTGTACTTATAACATTGATGTCTAATTCAATTGACGCTTTGACGGAGTTGTACTGTCTTTTAATAATTTTATAATACGTGAAAGTGAAAGAGCTAAATTATTTTCAAATATGTAACATATGTATGTATATATGAATGTGTGTATGCCACTTATGCAGACGCAGTTGACGAGCTTATTAAGATGCTGATTAATTACACACACACACACTCTCTCACACAAACACACACATATGTACATTTAATTATGGAAAAGCAAACTAACAATCAAATGTAGCTCTGTTACAACAGAAGCAATTATTAATTCCATAAATAAATGGACTACAGCTTGATTGTACCCTAAAAGGACAAGGAAGAAGGGTATTAAAGATACGTGCATTTCTCGGCTTACTCACACAAATGATATATCAAATGCAGACCTCTCATTCTATAAATATGAATTTCCACTTTTTTTGTAGGTAGCTTAATCTGTAAGCTTGTAACACCAAATTTATGGTGAAATATATTATGACTTATGTGAGCCTAATAAACAAAACAATGTTGTCCTTTTGATGCAACGAACCCCATAGGCGATCCATTCGTGTTGATTTTGTCGATACTCCCCAAATAAAACAAAAGTTGACTGTCTGCTATATATCTTTGGCGCATAATTGCTAAATACCTTGGTTTTTCAGCACCATCCATTTTAATGGTTTAGAAATGATTTACTGAATTCCGTTAGAAAGTTCGGGTCGCCACAGCAGAACCTCGATAAAAGCTTTGGATAGTTATTGGACAATTAAGATACCTGAGGCTTTAGGCATTACAATGATGTACCCGTACATGGGTGCCGTGCTTGCTCCACAACATAAACGCAACCGTGTGACAAATTCAAATAAGCGTTGTTTGTGATGTTGCACCGCAATTATAGCCGTAAACGAAACATGAATTCATCACAGCACACCTGGACCTAGGGTACAAAAAAGCAAAGCTGAGAATGGCGGCCAACAAGGTCATGGCAACAGTTTTTTAACATTCACAGCGATTACTTTAAAAAGTGTAAATAGACCAAATCCGTTGGACACATTCGACGTAGATTTGACGCAAAAACGAACGCATTTGGCGAAGAAAAAAGTGCTCTACCACCATGACTATGCAGGGGTGCACGCATTTATAAATGCTTTGGAAAAAATCTGTGATCTACTGTGATAAAATTGAGAGAATTTTTAATGTAAGCTTCCCGGGATTTTTAAATCGGTAAATTTTTTTTCCTGTAAGTTGGTAGTAGTTTTAGTGACATCTGTGCCAAATTTTATGTCAAAATATTCATTAGTGAATTTCTATTCGATTTTCATTTATTGAATAATGAAGTTGCATTAAATTTCCGCTGCTGAAACGTTGAGAATGTTGCAAAAAGGTTTTGGGATCAGAGTTTGTTCTCAAAGACAAGTGGAACAACGACTACCATCTTAAGGACTTTGCCAAGTGTTAAGATGACTGGAAAATTCGTGTAAATAGATTTGAAAGAATAAATAAACATTTTTGTAAATACAAAAAAATTTAACTTTCAATTTCATCACAGTATTAAGTCATCACTGTAACAATCGCTTATTTTGAGGACGTTGACTATTTTGAATTCTGATAATCTCGGTAGACTAAATATGTAATATGCATCGTGAAGTTTTTAGTGTAAAAATACTTAGATCGTGTTAACATAAGAGCGCTTCTTGTTAACTTAGGTCTTTTGAAAAGTACTGTTAGTATTCCCGAAATATAAAAGATAACGCTTGTAAATTTAAGACTAAATTTTTGTATCTGGCAATCACAGTTTTCAACCTATTTTAATTCAAAACGAATAGCAAAGGAAGCGCCGGAAAGTGGCTAACAAATAATATATTTTTATTTTAAAAAGTGTTTTGCTAAAAGTTTTTAAAACTATTTGCTCTGTTTTCGCTTTATATAAAAAGAAAACAGCTACTCATTAAATACAAAGCACTTTATTTTGTGCTAGATTTCAGCTGTCTCCAGCCTATAAAGCTGGCTGCATCAGTAACTTTTTGGCTAATCAAAAACAATCAATAAGATTGTTAGGATCCCCGAGGAACCGGAACACTTCAAACATGCAGAACTGTGGTACAAAAGTTGTATTGTTAAAAATCTTGAACTGCTTGTTAATTTTGTGCTTTATGATGGGCATGATCTCTTCTCAATTGATACAAAACCCGAATTTGAAAAAGTTTAGTCCGGATTTGAGTCAATTTGGTACGTAGAAGCAGAGTTCGATATATGCTATAATTCTTGTTATAAAATCAATGTATGCATTGCAGATAGGTGCTTCCTGCCTCCACAGTACGGGAGGTGTCACAATAGATTTCAAATGTGGTACTATGATCGAGATGAAGGCAATTGCTTAACTTTTACGTGGTCCGTATGTGGTGGAAATTCAAATAGGTTCTACAGCAGACAGGAATGCATCGACTATTGCGGACATCTACGTCCGCCGCCGATGATACTTTGATAATAGAAACTCTATGAATTAGTGGGCTGATATATTTATCGGTGCACTTTTAAACATAAAAAAAATTATCAATAATAAAAAGATTATTATCTAAAATACAATAAATTAAGTATTAATGGAAATGTAGTTTATCGAAGGTTTGAACATGTATACATTCTGTACTATGTCTGCTTGTCTGACCATAACATTGGCGTCATTGTTGGGTTACGGCCTAGGGTAGAGCGATTCACCAGGAGTATCACAATCGGTGATACCAAAGGTAGTTAGTGCGCTCTCTAGCTAGTCCTTTTAATGGAGACCCGGCCTGCCACTTCGTCGCCTTTCTTCAAAAGCAGCATTGAAGACCTTTCTCGGAGCAGCTTCTTCATCCATACGCAAGCCAGCCAGCGGCGCCGTTGGATTTTGTTTCGCTTGACTATTTATGTCATAGAGTTTGTTATTACATCGAATGCGGTATTCGTTGCCAACGCCTAAAGGGTCAAAGCTCTTACGTAGAACTTTCCGCTCAAACTCTCGAATTGCATCTGCTTCAGAATGCGTCATTGCCCGTGATTCAGCGCCATAAAGTAAAGCGGGAAGGCTATGCGTCTTTTAGAGTGTTAGTTTCGCCAGGGGTGAGGGTTCTGTACTGAGACCAAAGTAACATCTATTGGAAAGAAATATTCTTCGCTTGATCTCTATGCTGACATCGTGCCATTATATACGAAGTCCTTGACAACATCAAAAGTATAGTTTTGAACATCTATCAGAGAGTTCAACCACCGCTTTTCTTTACTCGATATATACTTTGTCTTGCTCTCATTTACAACCAGACTCATCCCATGGTAGCTTCTCTTTCAATAGCCGCAAAAGTTCCGGTAGCTGCTCGGTTAGCACGAACAATTATGGTAGTATGGTCCACGTAGGCGGTAAACTGAACTATCTTATAAAATATATAAACATAATCTGATGTATAGTACTTCAGCCTTTTGCAACACACGCTCCATCACAAAGTTGAAAAGGTCGCATGACTCGTGGTTTAAATTTTGCATTGCAGTGTTGGTAAGCATCGAAGGAATGTATGTGTGAGTTAGTAACCATATAAGATGACATGAGTTTTGGTTCGATTGGAACATTTCGATTTCAGATTGTATCCGTTAACTCATGTTTTTTCACCTGCAGCACTGCATCGTTGTTGACTTCATTAACCAACTCTCTTTCGTCGCTGCTTTTGTTCAAAATTCAACAAATTTGGAACGAACACTTGAACAATGAACCAATAGATATAGCAACAGTGGGAGTTCCTATTCATTTCTTTTCCTTTTTTCGTTTTCAACTCGTGAAAGCCATGCTTCACTTATAGGGGACTCGGCAATATTAACCATTTTAATGATCCATTTCTACGAGAAATAAATAATCGTCGATACCACCAAAATACATGTGACTTTTGTGACAACTGACAACAGACTTATCTTCCGTAATAGCTACAAATACACATACTTTTCTGAATAGTTAAAACGGAAAACAAGTGCAATCCGAGTAATTACAAAAATTTGTTTTTCATTTCATTTTAAATGTTCGAATTTTTCAAAACGCCTTTGTCGAAATTTGGTCAACTTTGTTGAAGTCCCATATGGGTGATATTTAGTCTTTTTAGTACGAAGACTGCGAGAAATATCTAACTGACGACAACGAAGGTCGTCATAATGGCTAAAAGTAAAAGAATTACCGGAAAATTCCATTCTGATGAGAAATTTCAACTTGACCAAGTATTTCTTATAACTTTTCAAAACAGCTGCTTGATGTCAAAAAGCTTTCTAAATCTGTTTTCAACTAGCAATACATTTTTTGCCAGGTTGCAGCATTCTCAAGTTATAAAAGCTCTTCAAAAACTCTAGTTAATGGAGAAACAAAAACATTGTTTGGAGCACTGTTGTCCAGGAATAGCTGAACTATGCGGAACTGTTGTAATCACTTTATAATGACACAAACCTTTTGCTGCTGGTTAGTTGCGTGTCTGATGTTGGCCAAGAGCTCAGCTATTACATATCAGCAATTGGAGCGAGAATTCTGTATGTAGAAACACTATCGTATATGGTATGGTAGAACATATTTTAAAAATCAATGTACACTTTTCAGTGGTGTGTAGTCTACCTGCGGCATATGGGGATTGCGAAAGCTTTACTACTATGTGGTACTTTGATCCCAGTAGAACTACTTGCAGAAGTTTTTTGTATTCGTCATGTGGTGGAAATTCAAATAGATTCGAGAGCAAGCGGCATTGTATGGACTATTGCCGCCCCAAATCCTCATGAAATCTTCGCACTTTCTAACATAAAACTTATTTTTAGAAGGCTGAAATTAATGCAGTGTATATTCTTAGCTAAGAAAGATATCTTAAGCATAACCTTTGATTTAATATTCAGCACAGAAAAATCATTTCAATGCAACGATTAGACATTAAATTACAAAAGTCTCGATAATATAGAGGAATTAGTCATGTCAAAATGCAAACTACATTCATTATTTTAATTAATATCTGAAAATATAAAAACCACGGTTCAAACACGCTTTGAAGCTATTAAGGACAGAAAATTAAACATTAAATAAAAAATAAAGAAAATATACATCTAGCGTTGGCTGTTTTGGCTACATGCCATTCCTGGATGGATGATTGTATGTTTTTGTACGATCGGCGAGTTTTCGTACAGCGATTCAGAATGACTTCACTGGTTCGATTGAGTGGTTAGACGGGACAATCGATGTGAATATTAGCTTATACCTCTATTTCTTTCTTTTTATCTTATTTGCCACTTGTATTGTAAAAAAGGCATTTAAATTCTTGTTTCGTTTTCCATACTCTGCAAGTGACTTTTAATTTAGAACTTAAGTTCATTATGAACTATGTCGTGTTTGGGAAGTAGTTTCTTGTCCTTACAAATTGCTCTGAATTTTTTGTAGCTTTTACTAAAGAGACGCTCCTTTTAAAGGGACTTACTAGTTCATACTTCAGTCTTCTTTGTATCGCATATAGTGCGCTATCCATTCGCGGACCTTATACCAAATCGACACCCACCATCTCTTTGTCGATTATAAAGCGGCATTTGATTGCCCCTTGAGGGATCGCGTATATGTCGCATTGCCTGCGATTTTGCAGAATGACGTTGAGCAAGTGGGTTACAAAAGAATGAAGTGCATGGGAATTGCGACTATATGCTATAAAATTGTCCAGTTGCGCGCCTACTTATGATGTTTTCAAGTATTTCGTCTACCGTAGCAGGCAGATCAAGCGGAGAATCACTCTTGCCAATAGATGTTGCATTTGGGTTTCTAGAGAAGGCCGTAAGCCGGTATAACGCGTTGTTATGGCCAGTCAAGAAAAAGAAGTTCATTCATGTTTCATTCGTTTCTTTGTAAACAAATTACGATAATTACGACGAAAACATACATATATTGCAGCTAAAAGTGATTAAATGATTTGAAGAACTAAAATGTGTACCAAAAGTCATTTTGTCTGTTTTATTAAATATTATTCATACACGCAATCACTTGAATCCAATGGATGATAGGGAAAAGCGTTGGGCAGGTCGTTCAAAGAAGCAGTAAGCAGGTTTTAATGATTTACCACACCAATACATAGCACGTGTAAACAATTATCGATTAATTTCAGCTTCCCACTTTCGATAGTTTGTTATTGATTAATTTGTACAAAGACTTGGTGAAATCGTATAGAGGCTATGTTTGGGCTGGATAAAACTCATAACTCAACGGACGCTTTTTTCAAAGATTTCACACACATAATTCGAAATGATATACGATTAGTGAGTAGCAAATGGCAAAATTGTACATTACTTTTTGCTGCACTAAACTTTTTGCAAAAATTTGAAAAACTAAAGAAAGGGTCGTAGAAATGTAATACAAATCGACAATAGCATTAATCAAGATGCTAGACTGTTGTTCGCGGTAGATAAAACTGTGTCGTCGCAAACAAAAGGGCCGACAGCTAGTGCTAAGCTGCAAATTGTGAAAATTGTGGAAAAACTGAGGTGTAAACAAAAACAAATTACACATTACATATGGGAAAACATAAGAGCTGGTATGGGATCTTTTCTAAACTGAAGTTGCAGCTATTTTTATGTGGTACTTGTATATCGAAGACAAAAGCTACTTGAAGTGCAACGGCAATCTACATACCGGCAATGAAGAATTACAGTAAAAGAAAATGCTTTTCACTTCATTTTGCCCGAGCTGAGCATTTATGAAAATTATTTAATTTTACAGCAAACTGCAATAACATTATTTATATTTCCAATGCGGAATCAAGTAATTCTATCAACGGAAATCTTTAATTTTCCAGCATGTTAACCTTCTGCGCACGTTGCATCCTAAGTGCAGTTATAAGCTAGCTACAAGAACCGCTGCTTCCAATCCCAACTTGTTACGCCTATCAGTCGACTACGTTCGTGCTTTATTTATACGGCAGTTATATAATTCTAAGCCCATGCCACTTGCCACCACAAGCATTTACTACTACTACACCCAGTGCCCTGGGTTTACTATGTTTATCACTGTTTTTTTCTTGTCATAACAAAGAAAATGTTTGGTAAGTGGCCGCATTTATGTTACCTCTTGTTATTAAAGCCAAGTGCTACTTGATTGTCAGTTTAAGCCAAGCGGCACTGGGCATACAACTCAATTAGGCACTGCCCAGAAAATTACCCTAGAGCTGCCGACCCACAGACCACACTGTAGGTGCGCAACCCGGTCATTATGCAATTGTGTACCTAAAGTGGACACTGTCTTGTCCAACACTGGGGCGTGGCTGGGGGCACTTCAGTTATTAGTTACTTTTCTGTTTAACCAAAAGTGAAACTCTTGCTTTATTTTCTTATCACCCGTTTTGCCTAGTTTTGGAGCTTTTGTTTACTGCATTTAGCTGTACAACTGTAAGCCTCTGAGTTTTGATCTATGCATACATATTTCGGCTGGGGAGCGTGTGAGTTTCGCACAATGAACTTGAAATTTGTACAATAAAAAGAAATTTTGAAAAACAAACGCGCGACATTTTCATTGTTTTTTTTTTTTATTTGCGAATTTTAAGTTTCCAAGCGTCTTAAAACGTTAATAAAAATGAAAAGCTATTGCTTATTCAGCTACTAATAAGCAGCAGCATTTGCTTTTACGATCTGTGTCTTTATGTATATTCAATTAATTACGCAGCCATTGACCGCTTGCGTTATAAATGTGCTTAATTCGTAGTAACATAGTTTGACAAAATATTGAAAAACAACAGCATAATATGAACTTTAATTTCGCGTTTCAAACAGAGTCAAAAGCAAAAAAAAATAACGTACGCCATTAAATTGAGCAGTCAGTTCTATCCAACCTAATGTGGCGCCATCTAGCGGGTGCATATGTTAGCGCAACAGCAATAACAACCCAACATAAGCATGCCTTTCTTAACTTTCTTAACTCTTGGTAATTTTACCAAGTTTAAAAAAAATGTAGTGTACAGTGCGAAAAATAATTTTACAAACACGTCCAACAAATTTTCCACATTAAAACTAGCTCATTGGTGTCAAGCCGTCAGATAGAAAAGGACGTTACATTACGTGGTGCTGTTAAAAATTTTCTCTAAAATCGAAAAATTATAGCAAAAAAATACACAATGTCTAGCAATCAACGACTCAAAAACGGCGATTCTCAAAAGCTCAAAAGACAAGAATATGATGTGTAAGTCGATGTTGTCGCCAGTCAATATAGAGGCTGTCGGCCATTACGGTCCATATAGATTTGCCTATCATTGACACTATTTGCTTACTGAAGAAAAGACTTTCAGCTAGCTTCGATGAATGGTCATCCAAATCACCACATATGAAAATCAGCGAAAGCTGCTTGGTGACACATTCATCAGGCCAAAAACTAATCACTTTACGACAGTCTCCCTCACCGATGCATTACATAATGAAAGCATTTATTTCCTTAATCTATTGTAAATTGGTAACCGTGATACTCCGAAATTCCCTAATAACTTCGCCGCATATCTACTGATTTTACTCAAATTATTGTTGAAATGTTTGCAAAGAACTCATTTACCAATTTCAAAGGGACCATGTGACAATTTTTTTTTTTTAGAATTTAGAAAAATTAAGAATTTCCAAGTTAAAAAAAAAAAAATTCAGTCCATTACCCTCTAAACCACAAGGGAGGGAAGGTTTATTTTTTTCTTTCATTTAAGTTACAGTTCATCTAGATCAAAAATAAACGTCACGACTTATAGGAGATAACTTAAAAAATCTTGTATTTTTTTAAATGAATCGAAAACCATGCTAGTAGATCAAAAATGGTTAACGTATTCGAAATCAGCGATCGAAAATGTAACAGAAAAGTTATTTTTAGGCCAAATTGGTAGATAAATGTAATTAATCTGACCGAATATCAAATTCAAAGAATTTCGTGCACTGTACGTATAGTTTTTAAAATATTATGAGTTTCATACGAAAAACAATTGTTGTATGTCCTTCTTACTCAAAAATTTGGTGGCAAATCTCTTGACAAAGTCAAATGTGCCAATTGCTTTAAGATTAATAAGGGTTTCACAGTGTGATTGCAGGCCAGTTGCAAGCTTAAGTCACTAGCAATCGATTGCAACGATATACAAAAACAAAAAATTTCAGTTGTTTTTAAAGTAGAAATGGTTAATATTTCTGCATAAAAACAAACTCCGTGGTTGCATGAAGAAATGTTTGCAGAAGACAGGCATCATTGGCTAAAATTGTAAACACAAATATGCTGTGACCGCCAATCATTTAAATTGCTTTGAACCTGAGTTGCTCATCCTTATGTCAAAAGCAACCGCAACGTAAACGACGTATAATACTGTGTCAAACAATAACCCCTAACGAAGACCCAGCTATGAGTCGGCAGTCTTGAAGAGCCACGAAATTTTCTAGAAACCACCGTTGCGTAATCGTACTTATCACATTAATAGACATAACCCCAAAAGGTACTTACCTTGTTCATTTTACGCCGCAGCAAGTGTGGGGCGCCACCCGGCGGTTGCAGTGGCACTGCCGGTTCTGGCGTTACCTGTTGTACGGGACGCGGTGGTTTCAGTGCCAGCTTCTTCAGACTGGCAATGCGTTTATCGCACATTAGAGATACATCGTCTATGCGTTGCAGAACCTGTGGTAAAAAGCAATCAAATCAAGGCTTTAGTGACCATTTGTGTGCAGATGCTACGTACTTAAGTGATTATCAACTGAATAAGGTTGACCTAGTTTTCAATAAACCGGCCCACCCGTTACAACAACTACTCTAAAGATCTACTTATTCTAACTTATTTAATAAGATTACAAAAAAAAAGAACAAAGTGTTTAGAAAGTCTTGCCCCTGCCACTTTATAGCCTAACAACGAGTTGAATGAACGGCCTTGATTATTATATTGATGGCTTGAAAAACACGCGTGAAGACCAAAACGGAGTTATATTGTCACATAAAACTAGCTGTGTCATCTATTGTTAGAAGACTTTTTCATCTTTTATCTTTTCTTTAACACTAATTCTACACATTGTTGCCAAAAAATAATAAAAATATAATTGGGTTTTTGTGTGCTTTTATCAAAGTTGTAAAAACGTAAGGTTCTTAATGTAACATATTTTGAGAGAAAGTATCAACATGAGGCGCTAGCAGTAAGAAGGAAAAAATTTCAAAAATTTAAAATATTAAAAATTTGTCTGCGGTTTGTTATACTTGATAAAAAATATTTTAAATTGGTGCGAAACAATGTGGTGCGTAACTCTTAGAATACGTGTCAGATTGTGGTATACTCTGTACCCTTTCTTCCCCCAAAAAAGTGGAAATTCTGCATACGAATAGATGTTAACTGAACTAAATTAAGGATGCAAAGACGAAAATAAATATCTGTGTAAACTTATAGGGCTATAATCAAGGCGATTGCGGGTGGCGGAAGGTTTGCATCGACAAAAGATGAAATTACATATTTGACTAAAACGTTTCATATGATCACGATGATTTTATATGTGTCTGAGGATCTGTCTTTGTCACTTGCTTCTGATTTTGACATGAAACATCTTTAGGCATATACGTCCTGTTTTATAAAGGTGATTTCTTCGCAATTACAAATTTTCCTTGTAACAGAATAGTAATACAAATACCATAATAAATACTTTTAATATAAATATTTGTATAATAAATTGACATTTTACTTTAAAGTTTTTGTATTCTCTTAAAAAGCGGATAAAACAGTTTATTTAGAAGTGCCTTTGTTGATTTGGCTGGATCTCATCGAAATTTAATATTTAAAGTATTTGCCGAGACTTGACACTCTAGTTTGGGTTGAGTTGTTGTTTTTTATTCTTGCCAAAATAGATAATTGACGTGCAAATGTAAGGGAAAAGTCATTTTAATTTCTTCGCATGGATGGAATTAACTTAATCGAATGGAGTTACTCAAGACCCGAAATTCGCGTCATAGTTACTTTTATGGTTTTAGGTTTATAACTTTATTTCTGAAGTACATCAGCCGAATATTTAATTGCAAAATTTTCTGCAGCTGTCTGAATCTATTGAACTTCATATCAAAAAATTGTCAGAAGAATGAGAATCTTTCGTTCAAAAATAAAAGTCGATTATAAAGGAAAAAGTGTTTCTCTTGATAAGTATTCCTTGGACTGTCCGTGATAATTTAAAATTTCACCGTTGCGTAAAAGTTGCAAGTAAGCAAATAAACTTTGAAGATTAGCAACAACCAGTTTGAAGACGAATGATTTATGGAAACGTTTTCTTTCTCAAAATCAAGGAATTGTTTTGTTTGTGCTCTTTGGCATTGCCAACTTAGAGGTATTGTTTTTGCTCTCGTACAAAACGATTCACAAAAATTTTAACTTTTACGGATTTGAAGGAATTATTCGTTACACGTTTCGCTTGTTTTAGTACTCTTTTTGCTTGATTGTAGTTTTTCGTCTGTTATACACTAAAATTTTTATTTAATTGCAGTTGCAGTGCACATAGAACACATCTTTTGAATGTAGGGTCCGGGCCCGTCTGCAGAATGTCTTTAAAAGAATTTGATAATAATCAATCATTTTAGATGCACGTTTAGCTTTCAGAATTTCGATCGAAATTCGGGCCATTGGTTTTCCGTCAAGTTGTCGAGTTGTTTAATATTTTCTCCCCTCTTCAGAATTCGGTTTTTACAATTCACACTCATCGTTTCCAAGTTGCCAATTTCATTAAAATCGGTTAAGAACTGTGTGAGTCATCTTATGAAAATATGTATACCCAAATTTCAAACCATTTTGCGTAGGAGGTCCACTAAACCCACTAGCTACAGTCATTAAAATCGGAATTATAGACTAAGGACCCCCGCAAACCTCTAAAGCTAGAATGTTGATAATTGGCACATTTAGTTTAATGGTCTGATTTAAAAACTTGAGAAGAATAAAGTAAAACAGCTGAATTTGCCGAAGGTGCAGGGTCCATGAATTAATATAACTAAAGAGAATCCGCTTTTCCTTGTGCAACTTTTAGCTCTCTCTGCGCATATTGTACGTCACACGATCAATTATCATAAATTTTTCAAGCGCTTTGTGTTGATTATGAAAAGAACATGTACAACTCGCAGACACACATTTGATCGTGTGACGTCACACTTTTTTTTTCTTCGCTTGCGAATAACGGACCTACGAAATGCGCTTCCTCTTTTTCTTTACTTCATGGAGATTAGCTTAGTCGAACTGTTCCGACTGAAGCCAGCCCAATTGTTTTTTTTTGTTTTAAAATGCAAATCGTAAATATTGTTTATTCTGGAAAAGCCACAGACTGCCAATCAAAAATCAATTGATTTCTGATTGCTTTTTCATATGGAGGTACGCTCAGTTGAAAGCGCTTAAACTGGCACAAGGCAGAACAGTGGTTCAAATGTATAGTTTTTAAGGCTGCACATGAAAGTGTCTTAAGCTGTGTACTAAAAAAGCCAATAAATTTGAAGAGAGAATTAGAAAATTTATATCCGACATTCCTAACTGTTGGATTTAACTTTTATTTCTATGCTTATGTCTAAATATGGCATAAAATTAGTTTTATTACTATAAACCGCTCGTTTACACCAGCAGCTGCACCACTGTGCCATGCGTTTTCTCACAGTGCTGCAACAAAAATCGCTTTATAATTATGCCGCAGAATTCACGGCCAGACTGTTGCATTTCTTCTGTCGGATTTATGTAGTGAAAAACTTTTCATCTCATCACATCACAAAAACGAGCATAGAAAGTGAACTGGAAAGCGTTAATACTATGGCCATGGCTGCAATGCCGCAAACTAACAATTGAAATTAAGCCCCATGGCAGTTCCCCCAACTACGGGGTCTCGTAGATTTGTGCGTACCCATACACCCATTGCTCACTTGCCTGTCAACGCCTTGAACTGCTGGCGTTTTACAACACACATACACACAGTTTTCTTGGGGTCTTGACTTGACAACTTAGATGCAATTTGTTTGTTTTTGTTGGCTTGTACGATATGCTGGCTGCAATTAAACACATTTGTCACAATGTCAGGCAAACGAAATGCAACGGCAAGACTTTTACCCACTTGTTGTTCAGATACATAGAAAAGGCGTGAAATCAAAGCGTTTTCTGTAAAATTATCTAGTTACGCGTTAGACAGTTATGTCTGCAATCGGAATTTGAAATTCATACACATAAGCATGGAAATCAATTAGTTTTGCAATGTTTTCCCGGAGAAAACTGTAACGGTGAACAATCTACAAAATGTATTTGTAGGTAAAATATTGTCAATATTGCATTAGATCCTTACACGAACATAAGTATTTGTTAGCAAGCAAGTACAATGGAATAGACACTATAATAGTACTCTACAGATTTGCACCAAAGAAAAACGCTTTAAATCTGTGTACATAATTGTTACCACTCTATGAACCGATGTCTTGATATACCGATATATATTTAAATATTTATTCTAGAATAGATGAAAATTCGTCGACCGCTTTAAAGCACGTCACTGAACACTTTAATTCATTACCATTTATTTTTATTGTACAATGAGATTAAGGCAATGACGAATCAATGAATGGTATTTGCTAGTTACGTGTGCACATTTTAAAATGCAACCCATTAATGACTTTTTTTTAAAGTATAGATGTCTTTCGATGACAAAAACAATCTTTGTAAGACACGGCGTAGGTTGAAAGCAAAAATTTGGAAGTCTGCCTAAGTATGTATGAAGCACCACCAAAAATTGGGAGTACATCTATTAAAATCACTCATCTATGCATCGTCTATGCATTGATATTCCATTTGTCTTCATCAAAACAAAGCCTTAAATTAGCCCCTTTTAAAGAAACTTTCTCAAGAAATGTGTTACGAACATAAAATACTTAGCAGAGTCACACGAGATTAGCGTTGATTTATTTTCTTACGGTTATATTCAAAAAACGTCCGTGGAATTTGACAAATTTTTTAAATGGTCCACAACTCCAAAAACGGTTAAGAACCCATTTTTTTAGAAATATTTTCGAAAAAGAAATTTTTTTTTGAAACATTATTTTTTCCAAACTTTTGACAGTTTTTTCTTTTATAATACATTCGTATGCATAAGTCACATTTACTCAAGTGTTTTTCAATAAAAGAAATTCGCTTTCTTTCGAATGATGTTAAAAGGTTCGTCCATAGAGTCAAGCGTCTCAAGGATTTAGATTCTGTAAAGGTGCAGAGCGAAATCTGGTAGTGAATGAGCATGGTAAACAGAGGTTGTGAAGGGAACAAATCTCTAGCTTATTATCGGGTGATGATGGGAACACAGCCACATCCAAAGTTAACATCCCGACGACCCCAATCACAAATGACACAGGCGCAGACCAACTCCTGCGCAAAATATAGCCAGTAAGAAAAATGTCCGATAATTGGAGCCGTATTGTCCTCTGCCCTATCCCCAAGAAGGGTAGTATAAAAGACCATGACAAACGGTTCTATATTATACAGAGCTAGGTAGGATTTTGCGGAACTGCCTTTCATGCAGTTCCAATATTTACTTTTGACAACATCTTGAGGATTCATTAGATAGTAAATTCAATGCGTACATTTAAAGAAATAATACATAATAATAATGTTAGACGGGAGTAGTGCACTGCCCCCCTTAGGAGCTATTGTTCTCCCTATCTAGCTTAAAGCTCGCCCAATAGTCCTATCTCTGATATATACGTCAGGCATCGAGAGTCTATATCCGCCTGTGCGGATGCTTCTTATGCTTCTTCTTGTCGCAACGACTTCTCCTCCTTCGAATACATATTCAACATAGTTGTATATTCTTAGTACTTTGCTTAACTTTGGTTGTTACCAACCCTGCCAAGTCAATGATACACTTCCTGCCACTGATTTGTTTGACCATCAAAAATTAAGGCCTACTCTTTGCCACAATCGACCTGCAAATTTTAGGGTCTTCTTCGAATCTCATAAACGAAACAAAATTGTATAATGTTGATAGCTTTGACTTTCAACTTTGAATTCAGCACTCTTACATAAGTCACACAACCGCCCACACCTTGCAGCATCCAGGAGACAGCAAAAAGCAGCAAGCTGTAGGTGCCGTGACGTTTGACATTTTACGTAATAGTAAGCTGACTGCATTGAACCCTGGCAAGATCTATGGGCGCTTTCACTTTCTATGGCAGCATCACAGCAAACACAACACGAAATGCAGTCAGTCTCTAAATGATTAGGCGCATCTTTGTCCTGGCATAGGCGCCGCAGGTAGACTTCACCAATGTTGTTGCAGCCAAGTGACCAGTTTGCCGACTTGCCACAAAATTCCATAAGACACGTGCAATCAAACAAATAATGCAGATGCAACAAACTCTTAGTTAGCCAAGCATAAGTTGATTTTGGGTTTTTTATATGTTATCTCGGCTTGCGGTCAATTGTTAGTGTAATTTATTTGGCCAATGTTTGCATAATTTGGTTTTGCGCTTCGTAGGGTTGCCACGGCGCAGTTACTTTAGCGGCAGATTTGCGTTAAAGCGTAAAATACCCTTATAAACTTAGTTTTGAGAAAACAAGTTGAATCTATTTTGAAGCTGTAAAGTATGAAATCATCTCCAAAATAATTATAAATGTGGTTATTTTTATACATAAAATTCTAGGGTAGGATATTTCTTTATTAAACTGACAGTTCCTATCACTGCTTCTTAGAAGTTATTCAGAATAAAGCATTCTTATACTGCAGATATGAATTATTCAGCTGCGAGTTCTCTTCAACTTGGCGAGAATTTGGCGCATATGCAAGCGCGAAATAAACAACAACAATCTAACATAAGCATGCATGCCCTTCTTTTTACTCTCACTGCTAACACAGCACACAAAAGCAAAGATACTATGCTTCCTATCTTGTAGAGAGAACTCACAAGCGCAAAACACTACCCAAGTGCAACTCCAACCGAGCGTAATAACAGATTTTGAAGACGTCATTTAATCTAAATCTTCAACTAATTGCGATGTGATGATTTAAATCGAGTTTGGTTGGAGATATCTCGGGAAACAAAACAGATGTGAAACATCAAAATATATAGGTTTCGGAAGGAATAATACATATAAAGTAAATATAATAAAAATAAATACTAATAATATACAATAAAATAAAAATCTATATTCTTGAGGCAGTTGAAGCATGTTGTCATTTTAGCTCAATAGCATACAAAAATAAAGGTGCGATGCAACCTTCTCAGCATCCTGCTCTCTTCTGTAGATGCTGCTTCCGTGCGTGAAGACTGACGTGCCGGTTTAATCCCGAACGCGCGACAATAGATAAGATAAGATTTTGAAGCGTAATTCTTTTAGCCAGGTATTCGTTAGAAAACCCGAAATGGAAACCAATTAAAACGCTTTGGTGATTTCTGAGTAAACTTGCAATCCACAAAATAGTTTGATATTGAGAGGAATGCCATTTTTAGTCGTTTTGTTCATTCTTACCACCTGTTTTAGAAGTTTTACTTCAATGGTATTCTCTTTTCTCAAAAGCCTACGTTTTGACTGACAGTGATTATTGCGGCTATATGATATAATGGTAAATTTGAACAAAATAGAGCATAATGTTAACTAGTAAACAACCCAATTGTGTATTCATAAAAACTTTTTTTAATGATTGATGCTAGGATAAATGCTTCGATCTTAAACCAATATCACAATATTAAGAAAACCAAACTTCAATTAAAACAAAAAGTTTGCTCATTACTAGCCATTTTGCCACTGATTGTTCATGTGACAGTCATAAGCAGAATGTTGCCTTCCGTTCTAAGTTTTTTTTTTCGTTTAGTTAAAAGTTTGCCATGTATCCTAATGTATGCATTTCGGTCGAAAATCGCATTAAAATCGAAAGCTATTACGAAAAGGGTCGATGTGTGAAAAGTTTTTCATTAAAACCAGAGATTCAAACCGAAGATTATTTCGGATATGGTTACGATTACGGTAGCACCGCTACTTCCGATCCGGTAAACGGTTTTATTTCGGTTATCTTTTTTCAATAATATCGGTTTCGATTTGATTCAATGATATTTGTTTCAGTTTACCGGTTCCTATAAAAAAAACCAATGACCATGAAAGTAATAGACAGACCTACTCACTGGTACCCAAAATTGAGAAATAGCATAAAAAAAGTATGTATGCACTGAAATTATCGCTTTTCAGCAATTCGACTCAATGAAACGGCCAAGGATTCCACTCTATTACTTTCATGCTCTTTGACTAAAACAGCCCCAAGAGAATTACAAAAAAAAATAAGTGGGGGCGAGAAACAGATTGTGTTGTCTAGTCTTTCCATTTTTATGGCAGTAACAGAAGCACCAGCAGCGTTAATATTATGCGGCCTATACACACATCAATCCCAGTGTATCGCAGAAACTTAAGGAATTCTCAGTTACATGCATTTTCAATTTTGAAAATATCTTTACTCCTTCGAAAGTTATGAATATTGCCGATAAGAAGTCAGACGACCCCACTGTCCGACGTAGATGATAATGCTTCACAAAATGACGGAATGTAAAGCATCGAAAGTTGTCCGATATTGGATGGCAAGGTTTCTGCCAATAAAAAATATATCATTCCATGGCAAAACTTTAATTTATTTCAAATTAATCAAACTAAAAATACGTTGAAAAGTCCGTCACCCAAAAATTTGAATGAATTTCGCGTAGAATTTCCCCCAATTCACTCTTTAATTTCCCAAAAACGAGTAGTACATATTTTTCAGAAAACTTGGCATTGATTCGAACTACATTAAATACAAAAGAAAAGTTCAGTTTTTATTGAATGCCAATTCTTTGAAATTTCACAACTAAGAGCCCACCTACTAATATAACCTTTGCAAGAGTATCCAAACCCAAAGCCCCTCTACAGCTTTTAATTGTGAAATTCGCCTATTGACAACTCTATACGGACAGTTGCATCTTCCTGGCAGATGTTTCGTAGAGTTTGCAGGTTACTCAACTCGACGCATGACCGTACCGTACCGACCGACGCCTACCCATTTTCATTGACCTTTGGAAAAGTGGCTGCCGTTAAAGCTTTTCATAGTCATAGCCCAAGCCGCCTCCATGCACAATAAAATCGTGATTTTGTAATATGTTTATACGATAAGTATGTATGCATGTAAGCGTCTAGTGTGCGGATAACATGTTTTTAAACGACAATTGGCTGATAATATTTTTCTGGTAACTGGCAAAAGATGCGCTGCTGCTGCGACTGGGAATCTACTAGTATTTGCGCAGTTTCAGCAAGTTTTCGGCTGACACTGAGCTACTCATTGCAATTTTCATATACAATTGAGGATTTATTGGCTTTTGGGGCCAATTGCTTGTTGACTTTATGAGCAGCAAATGGAAAGTGAAAAGTTTTTGGTACATAGAAGCGGAAAAATAAGTAGCCAATACTAGTTCACAAATTGTATTAAAGCGGTTTGATATAAAAATTATTAGTTTGCAAGTGGTTTTCTTGCGGATATGAACTGAATATTGTTCATAAGAAATGAAAATAGAATTGTGGCTTACATAGTTTCTCTATATTTGACTAGACTTCAATCATAGTTCCGACTGCCTTCTATGGCAACTCCTTTCACTTTTTTCTGTTTGGTTTTTTTCGCCAGTGATTAAGACACTTGTCAACACCTGACTATGCAGTTAGAGTTGAAGATGCCAAACTGAATTTTAAACACCAAACAAACAGTTTGTAAAAGTTGCTGACATTACATAGTACAACAGCAAACGTGTAACTTGGTTTTATCTTTCAAAAATACTGCGATTAAAAACTAACAAACATTTTATAACTTATGCGTGGACATTTAATTAAACATGCAGACAAGAGTTGTTTGAACTCTGCAGTATTTTAAAATTCATGGACGATCAAAGACCCGAGAGTTACCCACTTTTAAATAATACTCTTAAGAAGTAAAGTGCAACACTCGAAAATAGATTAAGTTCGTTCAACGCATTTAACGTGAACTTCTTAACACTTAACAACAGTTTGTGTCGTGACTTGGCATAATCATGTGCTAGCGCCATGTCAAGCTCATTTGTGTGCTATCATCACGGCATATACGCGGCAAAGGAGTTCATATGCTAGCACCGTCAAAATGTAAAGCCAGGCGTTTTTAGATGTGTCTCATCAAAAAAATTAATGCATGTCAAGAACTCTCACAACATGCTCCTAACTCCTTTAGTCTTCGAGAAACAGTTAAATAAGTTTCTTTTGTCGTGCATATACTTTGTGGAATCTTACTCTGTTCCTTTTAGATGTTACACACAACAATGTATGCACTAGCTTGTTATACCCCTTACGCTTCGGGTACTGAGTATTAAAGGAAGACTTG
Source organism: Chymomyza caudatula (assembly GCA_035041775.1). Lineage (NCBI taxonomy): Eukaryota > Metazoa > Arthropoda > Insecta > Diptera > Drosophilidae > Chymomyza > Chymomyza caudatula. The sequence goes on from JAWNKW010000169.1 coordinate 2,729,965, forward strand.
AAGAATTTTCTCGCTTATGATTGACTTAACTTGAAAATTCTTGGCTTCAGAACTCATCTGAGCCTAATCTAAGAACATAAAAAATACGATACGAGAAATACAAAAATTTCTTGAAAAATTCAGTGCAATAATTGGAGGTCCGGTATAATTTTCAACAATTACATGGGGTTTCCACCTAGTTGAGGGTCTACTTGTAGCTGGAAGAAAAAGTATTTTCACTTTGTTGTGCGGTTTAAATTGCAGTTTAAATCAGATTTCAAAGCTGATTTTTAAAACTTAAAATTAAGCTCGATGTATTATCCCTTAATGACTTTTTAAGACGAATTACTTATTAAAAACATTAACGTGCGTTTTTGTCTCAGTGTAGCAAAGCTCATAATAATTGCTGTGACATCATATTACTTGGAAGCCATCTCCAAATTAAACAACTGACATTCTTTTCTAGCTACATAGCGTGATGCAACTAACTTGCACAATCCACGGCAGCAAATCAATCAGACACAAGTGTGCCAACAGTGGGCAATTGCAAGGATATCCAGTTCGTTAACTGGCCAAACAAGCTTAGAGTGGAATGAAAGCGGTCTGGATCACTTGGCTTAAATGCATGTGTGTCAAAAGTATTGTAAAAATGCAGCAGAACTCCAGAAACGACGAAGAGCATAACAAGAAAGAATACATATTCCTGTGGCCAAACAAGTCTTGAATGACCCATTTTGTGCAAGCTGATTGCTTGGTCACTGTGTAATTACATATATAAATGACTAACCCGAAAATAAATAGAACTGAAGAACTTGATTGAATTTCGGGTTATGAAAATGGGTCATTTGCCTGGCAGTGGCGCGTTTGTTTTAGCGGGGGTTTTATAAGCTAACCGGCAATTGTTGAGTAATTTAGCCAAGGGGGTACTCATAAATGATGCTTCTATAACCAATTCTGCTATTGTTGCCGTAAAGCATTATATAACGGAGCATTGCATATAGCTGGACCAGACATGAAAGCCAGTAAGATAACAGCTACAATTGTTTCTAAAAAAAAATCTTTAAATCAGTTTGTTGCAATTGTCTTTCAGGTTTGCAAAGACAAGTTTTCTCTAATAGCTATTAGATACGTTCTGCACATATTACAAAGCCAATTGTATAATCTTGAAGTCATCCTGTCTAACAGAAAGTATCTCGTATCTTTAGACGTTAGAACTTGTTTGAAACGCAACAAGTAATTACGCTTTGCATGAATTGTAATCAAGCAGTTTGGTGGGTTTTTCAAAATTACACTAGATGGCGCCATGCACTTTTTTTCGACTCATCTTGAGGTAGTCTAAAAGTAACTGCATTTAGGTTAAACTGCTTTTAAAAGAAATTACAATTTTAAATGATATTCCTTTTCGTACCGTCTTGAGTTACAGGTACAACACTTCAAACTGAATTTTAAATATTAAAAACGTTAGAGCACGCAAAATGGCTTGCAACTTGTTTGAAGTTGCAACTAGCTAAGCTTTGTATGAGTTGTAATCGAAACTGTTAGCTGCGTTTGTAAGCGAGTTGTTGTTTAATTGCGCTAGATGGCGCCACGCACATTATTTTTGAATCAACTTTCAGCTTTCTCATATTAGCTCCATGCCTTAAACTGCTTTTAATGAGAGATCAGATTTTAAATTATAATCCTTTCCGTCCGTTCTTAAGTCACAGACACAACATGCAACAACTAGTTGCGAAAACCAGTTGATTGATAACACTTCAACATATTAATGACACACTTAGTCTGTTCCCAGCAAGTAGCATAGTGAGAAAGCCTTAGAAACATTCTAAATGACATTATATAACTGTAATACTTGGAACAGCAGCAAATCCACTTTAATGCATTATATAAGATTGCAAGCCAAAACAATTCCTGACACAAATTCTGAAGACAAGCCAATTGACAATTATGGCAATTGCTTGAGTGTCTGCCACAATGTGTACAGCATCCAGCTGAAGTGCCTACATTTGCCACACCGGCGACGCTTCAACTGCCGCCATAGAGGTCAGTAGCCGTCGCTTTGGCAATACATGAAATTATTTAATCGATGCAATGTGCGCGGCACGATTTGCACTTGTTCAATTACAACATCCACATCGATATCTCTATGAAACGCGACAAATATGGGTTAAGAAATTGTGACAGCTTTGGGCATAGTCAAGCTCACTGCTTGGACATTGCGTCGTGGCGAGGTCTTTATCATATTGCGTGCTGCCCGCAGTGGGAGTTTCTCATTTCTAATCTTTAATGCGCAACCAGTTTTGAATGGAAGTAGAGTAAGATGCCCAGCTTTTGCGATATTACTGGGCACTCTAGAGCGTCGCGACAATATGTCTGTGGCTCTTGCTTTTTTTTATGACGTAAATGGCGTCGTAATCTTTCAAGTGCGTCCGCTGCAATTATTAATAATAGGCAAATGCATTGTTGGTATAAATCAAAGTTTTGGTGCATAAGTGATAAATCAATTAAAAAATAAAATCTGTGTGTCTTAAGAAGATCAAAAACTATCTACAAAACAATTTTGTATCACCCAATACAGCAAAAAAACAGTCAAAACTGCTTCAGTTGACCACTCACGGTTCAAGAATTTTTGGCAGGTGGCCGACTTATGAGGGGATAGCAGTTTTATATTCATTTTATGTTGTTTCTTTAATTTTTCAAGTTTGTATAATGCTTTATGATTGTTTTTAACATAAATATGCATTAAGTCGTGTATGTTTATGAACTATGTCCATAAATTCCACATAATAACAAAATAAACATAAAAAATAGTCAAAGTTTGTTTACAGAATACTGTAAATTCTTTTTAATTCGAAAGTTACTTAGGGGAATCTTTTAAATTTGCTTTTTTGACTTTCTTGTTTTTCATTTTAAAATGAATTGTGCCATCTGGAAAAATTTCATTCAAATTTCTATAAGCAACGAGTTTACTGGAACCCAGAAAAAGATAGCTTAACTATTTGGCAACAACAACAATGACTCGTGAAATGCTTAGTTTTTCAAGATTCGAAAGGTATGTTTCTATCCTTCGTTAACAGATTCCTGAGCGAGGCAACAGTTAATCCGCAGACGTAGGCAAAAACGTCATTTTGGCGTGGATCTATTTACTTATTTATTATCACATAAAAAACTCAAAAAGCTAAATGTGACCCAATTATACCCATATATATATATATATATATATGTATCCCAGAAAAAGCAACGCAACATTTTAAAGATTTCTTGACAACATGGGCGACTATTATTCAAGACTCACCTGCGATACAAGCGCTTTGGTCTCGGGTGTGGTGCTTTCCAAAAAGATTTTCTTAAATTCACTAGGACTAGAAAGTTTGAAATCAGATGCCGATGCTATAAAAGCCAGTATCTCATTCAGACTCTGTTCGGCCAACTCCGACGACACCGAACACTTTTCAATGCGCTGGGAGGCAAGCAGTTCCACACCATTGGCGCACCATTGATTAGCCTATCCATAAAAAAACACAAATCATTAGTACAAAAGCCAAGTACGAAGTAAAAGTAAACAATCGGCACCTTTTCAACTCTCTCCATAAGTTCACTATTCTTGGCCAGTATATCCAGCCGCTTGCTTAAACGCAAAGCTATGATATCGCAAACACGCTGCAACTCGTCGCACTTGGGCTGCACAATCTCCCAAGGATAAACACCACGTGAGCCAACCAACTGCTGGCCAGCCTGTATGACCTCCTCGGCACGTTCAATATCCGTTTTGATGCAGCCACGAAATTCTTCAGTTTCCAGCATAAGCGCTGCAACGCGTGCTACACTCTCACCGATTTCAGTCATATCAGCTACTGTCTTAATATGGGCATCGAAAATGATCTGCAAGAGTTTGGTAACAGCATGAGTGGTTAAGCTAGTCATGAAATGAAGCATCTGCTTACCTGCAGTTCGCGGAACTCCTGTTCAAACATGCGCAGGCGCAGGCATTGCTCCAATCGATTGCGATGTGTGCGCCAAAACTCATCGAAGCGCCGCTCCGTCTCCTCCAGTTGCACAAGCAGTCTGCGGTAATCGCGACAATCATCATAATGTTGTGGTTTTTTAAACTTATATTGTTGGTGGTAAATAATTTGTTGACGATGCATTGGCTGCCCTGCACTGGATCTGATTATTGATCATTGATGGATTGTACATATTATGTACGTTTATGGGTATTAAATTGCATTTTTTCATGGATTTTGCATTCCGAAATTGTTTCAGAAATGGTACAAGCACGCGTTGTAGAAAGAGACAAAAGACGACAACAACTTTGATGAGCGCAATGGGAAAACATTGAGATGAGCTTAAGGTGAACTTGAGGAGTGCTTAAACCATAAAGAGTGGTCGTGTCTCTGTAGAAATGTGTGTAGGTGTGTGTGTATGCTGTGCGTCTTTAAAATGTGTGAACTTTGTTTTCAGTGTTGTGTGCCAAATTTAAGTGAGTTTAAGTGATATTTAAAGCGCTTTATCATTGGGAAAGAACATTTAAGGCTGTCGATATGTTTGAGTTTTAAGCTATTTTCAACACAAACATGCATAAATGAATTATTGCTAAAACACCTTTTCAACATTTAAGAGTAGAAGCCTTTTTGTTGAATAAATCAGATCTTACATTAATAGAAACGAGTGATTATGGAAAAAGATTCTATTATGTATGTAGGATGAATGAAGTCAACAAGTTTAAGTTTTAACTATTATGTGATGATTTTATGAACAATAATATAGGTATAACAAGTACTAATTCTTTGTATATTGAACTGAATAACTATTTTGATATTTTGATGATTTCATGCAATCCAACACTTTTATATTCTATTTAACACAGAAAAGCTGAGCTTAAATAAAAGAAGACCCATTTAATGCATTAAAGCCTATAAAATCATATCTCTGTGTTAAAACTAAGAATGGTAAAAGTATAAAAACAATTAATTTTTTTTTTGTAAAGAAAATTTAAAGCTTAACAAACAAATCTTCAGAAGAGTACTTTGAAGCCGACTCTGTTTTGAGAAGCACTCTAGTTTGAACGTAACACATCTAGATTCTAGAAACTAATGTAGGCACTTAAGCTATAGTTTGATTTGATTATATGAAAACGAAATGAAATAATTTGTTGTCTTTGAATTATTGTTTTAAAAATAACAGATTAATAAGTACAAAACCAGTGCAGAGCTTCAAAAAAACAAATAGACTTTGGGTTAGTTTTAAAAATTACGTTAATTGGTTAATAGTATAACAAGAACAACAGCAAAGTCAAGAGAATTTCCAACAATATTACAGCAAAAATGTGAATTAATAAAAAATACCAAAGAACTACCTCTCAATAGCGCTGACATTGCCGGTGCGCTCGGAGAACTCTTTAAGTTCATCATTGGTTTTAATATTATCTAGCAGAGTTTCGCCATGCTTAGCAGCAGCCAGAATCTCCTCCTAAAGCACAAACAATATAGTTAGTTACATAAAATACAAAAGTTATATATAAAAGTAAACCTTAAGCCGAGCATAGTCGACACCTTGGCCATCCAATAGTCTCTGTGTGGCCTCAACCGAATTGGGAAATTCTGTGTCATGTATGGCTTGTATGAATATGTCCAACTCCGCGGACACCTGATGCGTTAAACTGGAGAACTTTTCAAGGGACTGCAAAATAATGGAAACATTTAAATAAAGCTGAACAACGTGTTTATGTTAAAGACTCACAATACGCTGCTGTATCCATTCGTGATGTGAGTATATTAAACCACCACCCATATCAGCGGTTAGCTGACTAGGCTCCACAAACTCGTGTAGATCAGAGAGCGCTGAGCAAATGACTAAACGAAAACGGTACTCATCCTTGGAAAACTTTGAGCTCACTTCGGATATGGCCTTTTGAAACAGACCCGATGGTCGCAATACATAGACTACGTGTATAATACCGGGAAAGTAGATCTGGAATAAACCAAAAATTCCGTTTAAGGTAAATAAATACATACAGCTGGGTGCACTTACCGATATGCGCTGCAAAACTGTTTTGACTGAGGTCCATTTGTCTCTGCGTCGATCAATAATCAAATGGAACCCTAAATCAGCATCTTGTAGGCTATAAACAAACAAATTTTATTGTAGAGCGTGACAACAAATCCTTGAAAAATGCAAGCCGACAAAATGAAAAACTTTTTGCGGTGCAGCTTTGATCGTATTATTTCTATATCATCATTTATTTCAAATCTGTTTCAGCTTGAATTTTTGGGAGACACTTTAAAGGGGCCAAATAACCTTGTAGTTATTTTTTTTTTAAGAAAAGATTGTTCGATTCTTAAAATCTAATGCTAGCAAGTTTTGAACAATGGTTTAGAAACAATGGAATCCAATCTGCACCAAAACTGTATACTTTTTCTTTACTTACGATGGCACTGAACTTAGATACAATATAAGCTTCTGATAATCGGCTTCCTCCAGCGAGTTGAAGTTATTGTTATCCGGAAATATAATCAACGGACAACCGTCCTGAGAACGCCCACCCGTAATAATGGCATGCTGCGGATGCAGCAAATCTGCCACATCGGCTATATTTAACACTCCTTCGCCACTCATGGCTGCGGCAGCTTGCGCCGGACTAATGTGCTCCAACAACGAATTGATGTGTTCCGTAGCGTGATTGTGGCGTTGTGCACCTAATGCCTCCGCCGCATAGGAAACACCCTGAGAATTCACCGAACCAGTCGAATTGGTGCTAATTGTAGAAGTAGTATGTTGCAGATGAGCTGTACTTCCGCCGGCTTGATGAGCCGGTGAATTGGTCAGCGAGTGGAAGAATGCGGTTTGTATGGAAGCACCGCTGCTGACCGAAATCTGTGAGTCCACCATATGTTGATTAATCAGCTGTTGCTGGCGTTGCTGTGTGTGCGAAGCGCTCATTACAATCGCCTGAGATTCGGCCAGCACGTTTTCAACGTCATTGTCTGCTGCCCAGGGCGAAAATATGAAATAAAAAGAAATGGTAGATGAGGCGAAAATACCATTAGCTAGTTGAAATTCATTCAGTAAAAGTGAAAAGCAACAAAAATTGACGAAATACAATTGTGTGTATTATAGGTATCTAGTCCATATGTATGCTTATGGTTGGACTTGCTAGTATGTTAAAATTAATTTCGAAGATACTGACAAGCGAACTCCGGAACGCCGCAGTTCGTGTACTCTTTAAGATCTATTTATGTGCTGTATTTCGCGACCATTACAAGTGTTCTGATATAAAAAAAAATGTCCTAAGTAAATATATTATGCAAGTCGAGCCGTAGCCGTTACTCGATCTTCCACAGATAAAAAACGCAAATAAAAAATTGTATGAATCTGTAATCGATTTTGGTGGTCATAAGCGAAATATGACCATCTGCTGTATACGTAATGAAACCATTATTCAAAATACCATTCGATTGATATCCAATAATCAAAACGATAATTCTAAGAGCATGAAAATAATATAATGGAATCCTGGACCGTTAAAAAATTCAACATTTCGTGTTGATCTCTCTCTTAGACCGACTCATACGTAAGCAAAAGGAAGAGAAAAGAAAGAGAAAGACAAATACACACAAATGCACTGTCTTGCGAATGAACGCTTTTGTGCTAGTCAACTCAATGTAACAGCCAAGAATTCCAATCTATTACTTTGACGATGATTGAAGAATTTAACCAGATTATCAAACTTTTGGACAACAAACGCTCGTAGTAATAGTTATGCCCATAATATTCTATCGAATTGGAAATATAGGGGCTTGAAGCCCTTTCTTGAACTTTTTATCGAGTCTTCAAGCACCCAAAATAGTGTGCTTATGCTGCTGAAGAAAATTATCGATAAATTGATCAAGAGTTATAAAAAGTGATTCAAGCACCTTAATGCACTCATTGTCTACAAATACAAATTCTCTTATATTTTTAAGAGATATTTGAAGAAAATACGTATTTTTAACGGTTTCGCAACAGATGGTTTTGACAAAAGGTATATACATATGTATATATGGCTCTAGTTTCAATTTCTTTAGAAAACGTGATAGTAGTAAATTTTACTTATGTTTGGATATAATACTAAAAAGGCACGAAACTCATCTTCCGAATACTCTCCCCCAGTAAGTGTATAAATATGTTGCAATATTAACACCAAATGTAGTGTGTGCATAATCACACACATGTGCATATATATCTATGTTCATTCATGTGCAAGTAAAAATATCTATGGCACCACACTATTCTATAAACTGGGAGCCCTGTGGCTAGCGTTTCGTTTTTAGCTTTGACCCATTTTCAGCTTGTGAAACTAAAGCAATACTACATTGGCTGCACCTGAAGTGGGAATTGGGAATGGCATTGCTTACAGGTCATTCATAAATGTGTTAAAGAGCGAAAAATCAGGTGGTGGTAGTTCAGTAACAAAAGTAAAAACAGTTTCAATTGAAACCTATTGTTCTTAATTGCTAATTACTTGCATACGTTTTGCTTATCAAAACGATTGAGCATATGCCAGAGTTTGATAACAATAGATACAGATATGATATCATCATACATACATATAACATTATGCAAAATAGACAATATGTGTGATAAGTGTAAGGTAAATAATATAAAGTTAACTGTAGTAGTCTATAAGCCCTAATAACTAACTAAGTGTACAACTAGTACGCTATATGTATACCACCAAATCACATTGTAGCAAATATTTATTTTCGTATTTGTATGCAAAATTATCAAAACAAAAAAAAAATCACCCAGAATTTATCCGCTGATAGTATAAGAGTCAACAAGCGAAATGCAATCTTGAAATTAATCACGGCTTTTGTATAGAAAATTCGTCACATTGTAGTGACATTACGGAAAGACTAATTATAAAACGCCCCATAAACTTTTATTCATGTATAGTAAACGTTTTTCACTGTATGCATGATATTCTACCAGCCGCAATAATAAGCTTTAGTCATAGCCTAGCAGCAATATGGGTATTATATCATGGTCAGTAGGTACTACAAATAGTAAAAGTTTGCATTTATTATGACATTTGTTTTCCATAGACCTGCAAACCCGAACCGAACCCGTGCGAAACCGGACATCTGGCTATCTGAACCCTCTCATATTTTTCTGCCCAAAACGGGTAACCATGGCTCGAACCAAAGCGTTGTCCGCTCAGGCTAGTGCTTGAACCTAAACAAAAGCGTTCCACAGCATTTGAACCCATAAACCGAACCTCACAAGAAATATCAGAGAACACACAATCCGTCACATGTGTTTTTAAGTACATATTCCATTTGAGAAAAGTTCACTATTAGTTGAACCCATGAACTCAATAGGCTATTATTTTAATGAATAGTTATATAGTATAAAGGTGAGTTAAGTTGGAGCACTCATTATAGTAGGCATACCATTAGGTAAACTTTGTGCTGGGATGTTTCCCATGTTAACTGTCACTGATACGAAAGATACACTGCTGATAATGAAACTTTTAGAGTTCACATTAAGTGTTACGAATCATTGCTCAGATGATGGGTTTGTGTGTACTTTTTGTTTGTATTTATGTCGCCTTTACACTTTCAAGTTTTTATTGGCGAAATCACGAGATTACACAGCGGCAATAAAAAACTGTCAGCTACAAAAATCTCCGCTTAAACTTTATTTTCCATTGTGTGCGCGGGAACAACACGGTTCGTTCTCCGTCCCAAGAATCACAACTCACGCGACTCGCAACAAAAACAAAACAGAACGTAGCGGCTGAAAGGCGGACTCATGGGAGCATGAACGCTCTGCCAGCGCAAATTTGTGCTGCTGCTCTCAAGCGTCAAGCGCCGAGAGCATGCGCAAAAACGCAAGCAAAAATAGCAAAGAGCAGAGGAAAGAGGAAGAGAGTGAGAGCATATATGTATAACCATTTGGAACAAATTGTTATGAAGCTGTTTGCTCGATTGCGCCTAGAAAATGGCAAAGGGGCTTAATTGATGGCACGGGCGGCAAACGGTCTTATATTTGTTTTACCGGTCATTTCTGGGCTTTCTTTTGCTTACTTTTTGTGTTTAGTTTACCGCAAAACCAAAACCAAGACGCTGGTCATGTAATGACAGCATAATTAAATAGAGCAGAGCAAGGATGAAGCAGAACACTTGGTTTTCTCATGTCTAGCGCACAGTGCTGCATTGAAGGCACTTTCCGGGGCACCCACATCCAGGGGGCACTCACTTTCAGTTTTAGTGTAAGAATTCCGCTTAAAGCGTAGCGGCCGGTTGTATAGACGGTATAACTTTTAGCCTGAAAAATATTTCACACAGAATTATGAGTTACGCTCATAGAGAGCTTAATAGAAGTATGTGATAAGAGACAGCTTGTCAATGATTAATATAATAATAATAATGTTATTGGGGATTACCGCACCGCGACCTGTGAGATCTATTCTCCCCCTACTGAGCCTACACCTCCCCTGTCAATCCTATCACTATTATAAACTGAATTATATGGGATGGTTCCAACCAGTTAATATCGGCCAGCGGAATCCTGTATCCGCTCGGGAGCGACAGCCTTCGGCTAGAATGTGCTCGGAGGATTCCTCCCCAAGTTCACAGAACCTGCAGGTGGCAGAGCCGGTGATGCCCAGCTTGCTCAGGTGACCTTTAAGTCTACAATGTCCAGAAAGCAGACATGTAAGAATTCTCGTAGAGTTATTCCCTAGCTGCAATAGCTTCTTCAACCTAATCTGGTTGTAAGACCCAAGTAACTGTTTGGCCTGTCTCAGACCTGGAGTGTTTATCCAGTTCGTGGCTCGTCTTATTCTTTCCTCTTCCCTCAGAAGTTACTTGATGGTGTGCAATGATTAATATACTCCAATGCAATTTTATGCAATTGACTATAATGCAACTTAAATTCTTTGGTTTCTTCGAATGGCATTTCCAGCCAATGTTAGAAATCAATGGAATATTGCCTTTCTCTTGAAATGAATAAAACGCACAGATATGTGAAGACTTCAGACTTGATAGATGTATAAAAGATATGTCTTAAGTTTAACTGCAAGTCGAATTACTTTTACGTCACATTACTACTTTACGTCACATTGTTGTGGCAAAGAACATAAACTGAAACAGACACTCAATTTCTATTTCGGTTTCACTTGCTGTCTGTTTCTATTTTTTGAGATTGTGCAACAAAGAACAGAATCAGAATGTAGTTTAGATTTAACGGAATCTATTATTTGTTCTTCTTCTTCAAGCCTGAACTTTCAGTTTGTGTTTTTATCGCAGATATACTGAATCCAGTTCTGTCACAACAAGCCTTAACAAGTTTTATCCTGAAGAATGGTTCATTTCATAATAGGGCCCCATATTAGACCCCTCGCTTGTTTAATCCGGCACTGCTCTATTGCCAATTGTAACGCAAGCAACAGCTGTCTGTTAACTGCAAACTCTAAATAGATATAAGAACTGTAATCTGTTGAGCGGTTTCGCGGGGGACTTTTCAGTACTTATAATGTCAACTGCAGCCGCAGCATTTTCGATTCTGTTATTACTGTGTTTCCGTTCTCGATGCTGACGCTGCCGTTGGTTTGTTCTACTCTTCTCTTGTGTTCTATTCTGCTGTTCTGCTGCTGTAATTAGGCTTTGGTGCTGATGATATAATAGCATTATCAACATTATTCTGGAGCCGTTTTGACATTCATCGCTCGGATGCTGTGTATGTTTGTAGAAGAGCCAGGGGAATATATTGTATAAAATATTGATGAATTTCTTTTGAATCTGAAATTTCTTGTTGAGTGACTAAGAATGCAGAGGGTTGGTCATATCATTTCGACATTCATACGGGTTCATTGTTAATTCATATGAATGTCAGTGTCATATGAACGAAAACAAGCATAAAAGCTTTGATAAATACAAACAGACGTACATGAAATTATGACCGGCCTCTGTTAAAACTGAACAAATCTTTTGTTTAAAGATAACAAGAAGTGTTGCGAAGTTTATTGATATTCCTTTTGGTAATTGTTTCTATGACAACTACGTCAAAGTACACAATGGGCAATGCTGCATGAGTGCTAGGGATAAGTCAACTCATCAAAGAGCTGTATTACCCATCACAAATCTAACTCCGTATTAACTAAATTTGGTTAACATATCTTTATATTCTATTTTAGTATTAGATGATACCATTCCCAATGGAACTTCTCTTCGCGATCGATTCGTAGAAGCTCATTTTTGACCTCTCTTTTGGATATAGCGGGCATTGTGAGAAACATCCACAACGAAATGCTTTTTTCTACTATATATTGTCGGTGCCGAAAATTTATAAGTATTGACTACAACGAACAGTTTGAGCAATTCGTAATGTTATAAGATGTCGTTGGTTCTATTTTAAACACAAAACGGATTCTACTTACTCTTTTAGGGACCTAAAGTAGTAACTCTCGATTTAAATACGTTTCTATTAACTCTACTGTCTATTGTTTGAATGCAACTTAAATAACCAATCGTAAAATTTTCTACAATTGTTTTGACCCTAAAAATCAAATTGAAAGGTGAAAAAATTCAATTAAAATTACCAGAATTTGCGAATCGATAAATTGCAAAATTTTACGTCAAAATATTCATTAGTGTTTGACATACGCTTCGTTTTGTGAGGTACTAAAAGTGAACTCTGTCATTTTACTATGTCTGGGGATCAGACTCTGTTTTCAAAGAATGTTTATAAGTGGTACAACGAGTTTAAGTCGGCCGCGAGAGTGTTGAGATAAATGTGGTGTCAATTAGGCCAAAAACATCGACTGATGAACATCAAGTGAAGCAAGTCAAAGAAATGGTGCTTGAATGTTGTCGATTTACTATAGTAATAACTATTAGAGACGTCGTTCATAGTTTGGATCCGAGAAAGTGATTTTGAAGAACGAATTGGCATTGAGAAGAGTCAAATCTCGATTGGTACCAAAATCATCTACCACGGCACTGGTTTTACGCGATCATTGCATCAAAAATTCAAATTTGGCTCCTTGTGACTTCTGGTTATTCAGTAAACTTAAGATACCGCTTCGGGGACACCGTTTTGACTCGATTGAACAAAATCACGGATCTCAGTACCTCACAAAACAAAGCGTATCTAAAATACTAAAGAATATTTTTACGTGAAATTTGGCATAGATATCACTAACAGTGTTGCCAACTTACAGAAAACCAAATTTATCGATTCGAAAATCCCGGGATTTTGAAATTAATTTTTACACCTATCAATTTAATCACAGTAGTATGTACACTTTTTTCGATTCAGTGCCATAGTTAATGCTTTAGCTTGTCAGTCTGTATCTTTAAGATTGCTTGCTGCAACGGCCTTGAGTCCAATAAGATTCTGCTTATCTTTCTTGACCTTCATTAACTTTTAGCGAGTAAGAATATATTCTTCTTGTACGCTTCCTCTTTATTGCACAAGAAGTTCATTTCTCTTCGAAAACGATTATTTTACGGCATTGGAAATGAAACATATACATACTAACGTATTGATAAAGAAATATAAACAAAGGTGTGTATATTACTTGAGTCATGATTTGGCGCAAAAGAACGCAGATTAACGGTGCATTGGTGCCTTCAGTCTTTCGAAAGACAGGAAGTTTTTATTGATCGATGGTAAGTGAATCACTGTGTAATAATGGTATGGAAACACTTTCAATGAACAAATATTTACACAGATAAAGTCTAAGAATCTTTAACCCAACACTTTTTCTATTATGTTTATTCTGTGTGGATAGTACGTGGGAACACCGTGAACATAATTTACTGAGAACAATATGTACAAGAAGTAAGCTAATGAACTGTGCACTTGTCTATATACCATTACGTATACTATATACATATCAGTGCCAATTGAGAGCGAAATTATTTAGCAAAGCAAATACGTAGTTTGTATAGTATATTCCCGGTGGTCCATGTTATGTGTTTTTATGAGGTTTTATCTTTGTTGTTGAACTTTTCCTTTTTTTTTAGCATGCAGCGCGACATTTGTTCCGAGTCCCAAATCATTGAGATTTATTTTTTTTGCTGCTTTTAGTGCACATTTTTTCCGTTGAATCTTTATTTTTGGCAAATGAATCCGAAACACACAAGAAAAACCAAACAAAAAGAGACACACCGCTCTCGCATTTGTCATTCATCCGACACGTTCAACTTAAGCACATACAAACAACTACGTGTGTGGATACGAAGCAGCAAAAGATACAAAACTTATACATAGCAAATACAGACACATCAAGCGGCACGTTCCATGCTTTTAAATCAAATTTTTCCAGTCTTTAGTTTGGATTTTCATTTATGTTTACTTTAAATTTGCTTAGGCCATTACCGTACCTAATTGGCAAAGATACGTCGAAACTTCACGCTGCCGGCTTTAAAAAAATCAAGCGCCCAATTAAGAATACAAGAACACCCAATGAAACTGCGTCGATGTTGCAGCGCTGAGGCCAACTTTGTGACTACGCCGTTGTACTCAAAGATACAGATACTTGTGCGCACTTTTGTAGCAAGAGAGTGGTGCGCAAGAGAGCACGATGAGTACTTGCTGCTTATCAGCGCAGAAAACCAAACATTGACTGCGAATATGTACATATATGATATTAAGATATAAAGCCACAACATTTATTTACTTATTGAAAGAACAAACATTTTATCACTTAGGATTTGCCTCCTTGGACAAGAAGTTAAAACGCTTCTGGCAACTGTTATAGGCCACGCCAATTCCAAACCCCAGACAAATCCAGATGGGATATATACGAGGACGAGTGAAAAAGAGTGAAACAACGCTGCCAATCAAAACGCCACTGCCTCCTTTCATTATTACGTCCGTAATGCATTTATCTGCTACTTCTGAGCTCGGGTCTTCACTATCTTTAATGGGCTGTTTTGTAATATTTTTGTTAGACGCCATTGCGAAATTATTTAAATTTATATCGTTAAAGTTTCGTGTAGTTTATATTTTTGTACACTGAAGTGGATTTTTGAAGTAAAAGGCAAATGAGTCTTGTCTAGCTTTGTCAGTCGGATACTGTGCAGCAGATTTCTAACAATCATTATTCGCACAATTGCGTGGGCGTGGCATGGATTGATAACTTTTATGATCAAAACTTTCATAAATTGTCATATCATAATTGCGATTTCAAACGCAGATCGAAATCGCTAATAAAATCGAATTGAACAAGGCTTTATTAGTTTAAGGTTTCATAAGTTCTTCAAATAAAGATAGGTTTTCAATATTAAAAAATCACATCTTACTTGTGAAACATAACATAAAACGACATCGTCAAATGAAGAAAAAATGTAAATATTTAGCATTTGCTCAATAAATACACATTTATCGCATAACTTTCATAAAAATGTTTATATTATATTTCGCCCCTCGAGAAATCTTAAATCGGTTGAAAATTGACTGATTTATTTATTTATGAAGGCGCTAAGATTTTAAGGGCGTTAACCATCTTTTGAATATAATATAGTATTGTACTAGACAAGATCTACAAACTACACTATGTATAAAGATGCATCTTCCGTGCAATTAATTTTACTCAATGAAAGAACGAATGGACGGAAATTTAAATATTGCAGAGTATTTTAATGCATACCGTTTGTATACACTACACCACTAAGGATCACGCGTACTTATTATAGATTCGTGCAAAGTATTTAAAAAGAAGAAGGCGTCGTGTCGATAAAGATAGATCTCGGACCCCATAACAGAAACCAAAACTAAGATTCAGGATCATCTTCAGATTTAACGGCCGGTATATCTTAGTGTATAATTGTAAGGTTTAGGTACCGGGGTAAAGCTATTATCGTAATCCGAAAACTGATATGCATTGCGTACTATTCTCTGTGTATATTTACAACGCTCATTCTGAACTCTTTCGGCTTAAGTGACAGTTCCGGATGCTTTGGCGCTAAAAGTCGCATTAGTGGGCTCTGCTATTGACAACAATAACCGAGTCACCATTGCCCTGTAACTTGATGCTCTGCGTGCGCTGTTGTCTTTTTGCTTTTCTTTTTTTTTCATTCACAATGGTTTCACTTTATTGCCTCATTTGTAATAGTTTTGTAATCTCGTTCCTTTTACACTCTCTTTTTTGAATCACCAAGTCGCAGTATTTAGAGCAGCGACGTGTGCTACCTACTTTTGCAAAATATCCGAAAGATACTTGAGCACATTACGTTGCAATTGCAACTATTCCTGCTCATGATATAAAGAAAGACGCGAAAAGCTTGTGAGCCGCTAAATGGTATGATTGAAACTGAACCACTCACCTTTACAGGTGTGTATTATTGATATGAGGTGTATGCGTTTGAATACATAAGGCCGAATTTACATAATCAACCTAATTTGACGACAATGGCAATGGAAAGGCAAGGTAGCAGCTGTTAGAAACCAAGAAGTTAAGCCAGCTGCATATTAATTTTGCGGCAATGACTAAACCGCGTTCGCTGCCTACAAATGGGCTAAGAAAAATATTGGGTTAACGAACGCTACAGCTTGGGCAGAAATGCGACTTGGAGGAAATATGCTAAGAACCGGCACATTTTGTTCTAAGATATACTTTTTCCGCCAAACACAACCAACATACATTTATCAGATATCACAGTTTTACTATTTATTTTACCCTTAAAGTCCACACCATGCTCACCCAATTTGTAATCACAGGACCACACAGGAACAACGCTGACTCCAGCGATCATACTTCACTGCATTAATCTATTTTTCTATTTTGCGTTTTCGAGAATTAATTTTTGAATTTCTTTAATATTCACTAAAATCACTGCTGTTTTTTCTAGATTTTTTAAGTATTAGGTATTTAACTTATGGCGCATAAAGATATATGTATTTTTAATGGCACAAACAAAAACATTAGCCGCAGCGTTGCCGTACCGTTGGCAAACAAGAACTAAAGATCTTATAGCTAGTTGAAAATACTAAATGGCTTGGTATTATTATACCAAAAAAAGTACCAAAGGCAGCTGTTATTTGTTTATTACAATTTGATTTGAAAATAGTTCGCACAAAAGAACAGTTGACTTTTATATTTGTTTCAAGTTCTCTCTATTGAAATGATGGAATTTAATAATTATTATTAAACTCTCTTTTTGTTGGCTGTAATTGAAACAATATATAAATTAAGTCTAGATATATTTAGGTATAAATTTATTTGCGCCGGTTCCAAGGCAAAATAAAAACGAACGATTTATATTGAGTGTGAACAACCAAAGATTATCGAATTTAAACAAATGTAACGGTCAAGGATTCCATTTTATAAAAAATGTCATACTCTTTGGTGAACAACCTTCTTTTAATGCAATGTTAAAATGTTTTTCTTTAGATATTTCCATTAAAATACTTTTGGAAAATTTGAAAATAATAATCACTAAAAATCAGTATAAAAAGTAAAAACAATCTTAATAATTGAAACTCGCATGTCACACGTGAATCTTGCTTCAAATCGGTATAAATTGTTGCCCAAACTTAATAATAAGGTTAAATTCTGGATGCAACATTTGTTGCTTGTGTAACTTTAAACGCTGCTAAGAAGGTTACTTAATCTTGAAATGTACAGATACATGAAATGTACTTAAAGCTGACATAATTCAAACTAAAGTTACTGACAAATTAATCGATATTAAATTGTTATTTATCAAAGTTTTCCTAAGTTTGGGGGGATTGGGTGGAATGTTTCGTTCAATAAATAAAAACCTTATAATATTCAACAGCTTCTACTAATTCGCTAGAGAATATGAAAAAGTTAGATTAGTTTTATTACAAACTATGTGTCTGGCCAAAAGATTTAAGCTTAGAGCTTAAGAGGTTTTTATTAACATAAAATTCGATTTTGCTGAAATTCTTTGAAACAAAAAAATTTATATGTTCATGTTTGGCAAGCAGGCGGTAAATTCTGATGATCAAAGTATAGAAGACTACTTTCGTGTGACGATGCCCAATCTATTTAAAAGATCTTGGATAAAGACTTATTTAAAACAAAACTAAATTAGAAGAATTTTCGTCGATTTTTCGCTTGAATCAATTAAAATTGCCAATTAAGCTGGTAACAATCAAAATTGTAAATTTTTGTTTGAAACGTAAAAAAAATTCCCGAAAATCGATGTCAAGAATGTGTAAGACTAAATTCTGCTGATTCGATGTGACCTACAAAATTTAATTTTTCATTTAAATATTTCAAATTCTAAAAACAAGAAGAACTTTAGTTTTTTTTTTAATTTTGTTATTTCCCGATATTTCTGACTTTCTACGGAGTCCGTCTTCAGGGGATATATATAAAACATCATTAAAAAAAATTAACATATTAATCTATAATTTATATTTACACATTCGCCTTAAGTAAATTTTAAATATAAAAATTTAAAAATTAAAGACACTTCCTTTATAATTCTACCAGACCGTTTTCGAAACGCTTAAAATCGCTTAAAGAAGACTATGCAAACTACCCATTTGCATAAATTCAGCACAAGCCCCAAAGCAAATGACAAAGCGCAAAATAAACAAAAGCAAGGTCATTTTTGTTGAGGAAAATAGTTGGCAAGAAAAAGTTATCTCTCGGAAGGCCCCATAAATTGAAAACAACAAAATACTACGCCGTAACATCCACCCCAAAATGCAACATGAGACTCGGACATTTAACTGTTTGAAGAGCTTGTGGGGGATGTAACATTTTATTTATGTCATATGAGCGGCCATTAAAGTGCAGTTATACGAAAAGTGCATTTCTATTTCTATTTAAGCCGTCTGCAGAGGGTGCAGCCGTCTCTTTTCATATAAATGTTTGTGTTCAGCCGAAGGGTACTTGAAACTTGAATAACCGAAAAGTGTGGGACTTGCTTACTACACCTACAACGTACTCCCTGTTACCCTCTTATGGTACTACAGCTAGGTATTACTTTTTGAATTAATTTGTGCTGTATATTCTGCTGAATGAGGTGCTGCATAACTCAACACCAATACAGGACTAAAGGCCTCAGAAAGTTCAGGTTCAAGAAATGGTTTAAGTTTACTTAAACACAAAAATTTTTGTATTCTAATATACACGCTTTATGTACTACAATCGTATTTTTAATCAGAAATATATTCAAAAAACACTTTTTCAATTTCTTGACGTTTATAGAATACAACCTCAGCAGGTCAAAGCTTGTCGTATGAGGCGACTAACAATGACACTAGGGTCTTGCGAGACCAGTACGCCTTAAAAAAAAGAGTTGTGCGTAGTGTTTGGGACCCCCCACACACAAACCACAATTCCAATGAAAGAATGTCTTTACATCAGGCCGTAACCCGATAACGGGTTGTTAAGAAGAAGAATGTAGTATATGCATGTACCTAGTAAGTACGATGGGGGTCCAGTAGATATAGTATCAAATCTGCTGCAACTCTTGTGCTGAACTTGTGGAAACCTACAAGTGCCAAAATAAAAGGCGTCTACTTATCTGCAAGATTCCGTTTGTTATAGAAAATCAATAGACATTCTGAAATGTACACTTATAAAAGGAAGAACAAAATGGCGTTAAGCTCTGAGTGTGTGTGTGTGTATGTGAAGTTGACTTCAAATGTTGGGTCGCTGTCCTTGTAAGCAGTTAACGCTTTGGGGCCAACCACTTAACTCCGTCTACCACCACTACGGAAGTCATTCAACCTTCAACACATGCTAATTATGAACATATTTAACTAGCCGTTGCTTACCTGATGGCTCCGATATATCCAAACAGCTGGAACGGCTTTTGGTGCGCTGCATTGGTTGCCTAGTTGGACTGGCGTTTTGGCCAAAGTCTGCGCTACTATTGACCTCAGTAGTTGTGGCAGCCATCGTGGCGCCAGTACCAGTCGCACTCACGCCACTGGCACTGACCCACTCGACATCTATGGCCTTGGAAGCGCTGCGTTTAAAGTGCTCCAGGAAGCTATCAATTTGTTTTTCAATTGAGTTCGCTGGGGAGTTGTCCATTTTCTAGCATTATACTGAGCTCCATGAGAAATTATAAACATGGAAGCACTGACGTCACAGTGCGCCCACTAATTCAACTTTGACCTTTGGCACACAGAAATCCTTTATTACACATTTCTCATTAACCATGCATTAATATTTTATATTAAGCACAAGGTCCACTTGAAAAATAAAAGCAAATCAAAAAGCTTTGCCCCGCAGCCTCTAGCTGGATGTCGACTGCAAGAGAGATCTGGGAAACTTTAATTAAGATATATTCACTTTAAAAAATGTTGCATTCCGAACACTTGCAAATTGCTAATTCAATTTCGTTTGTAATCCTTTTTTAGATGTGCAACAAATTTTATCTCTATACTATTTTTCGTTTTCGCGCCGCCCTTTGGTGTGCAACGTGTGTATATTGGAATTGCTGCGCGTTGTGACTTTTCCACAAGAAGGATTCCGATTATTAGCTTTGGCACTTTTCAATGTGACAATGACTCAACTCAAGCTCGGCAAAGACTAACTGCGGCAAGCGGGTATTAGCTCCAGGAAGCTTCTATGGGGGATGACTCTCCAATGCATAAGGGTTGTTTGCAAGCAGCACAAAGCTTTATACACTTTGAGATAAAATGAGAGCAAGCTATTGATAATAGAGAGATACAAAGAGAATGCGCAGCAAAGGGACAATTTCAGAACCGGCGAATTTTTGTTTGAGCACAATTCTCGTTTACTGTTGCTTTTCCGTTATTGCTATAAGCTTCGACAAACACGTGCTCTGCGTATATTCAAAGCACTGACATGCGTACTAACGGTACAAGCCAATAACAGCTGTTTTGGAGATGCAAGCATTCAACTTAAGTAAGAACATGATTTTACAATCTGTTGATTTGCAAGAAGGTAGCGCCTACTTTTTAGGTCTTCGTGTTAAATGCACACATACTATGTAGATGCTTATATATCGTTACTTTCGATAACCTAGAATAGCATTTCTACACTCTTAAATAGTCAATTTTATTGCATATAACTTTCGTCATGAAGTTAAAAAAAAAATTTGATTCAGACAGTCGGGACGTTTCCCGCCAGTTTAATACCCTGTACCTTTTTTTAAAAACAGCATACGGGAAGTTGCAATTGAGAAGTTTTCCTATTTGGAATTTGGTTATTTTTGCAGAAAAGTCACTATTATGTCCATAACTTCAGTATTCTAAGGCCAATATCGTTCTAATTTGAAATATAAATCAACACATTTATAAATGTCTGTGGCAATTCAAATCAATATGTTGCGGGGTGTGGCAGTAATTAAGGGAAATCGATTGCGGGGGAACGGGGGGCTTCTATTGAAAAAATAATACAGTTACGATTAGGGTCACACGAGTCTCCACACCAAATTTTGTAGCTTCAGCTCACATATATCCAGGTCTACGTGTAGTTTACCTGATAAGGGGGGTGAACAGTAAGCAGCACACTTTGACTATAACTTTTAATGTATTTAACCTATTTCGATAATTTTTAAAACGTAGAAACCTGTGTTAATTTTAAAGTCTATGGTTTAAACGGTGCGGCTGTAAACCGCGAAAATCTACTGGGGGAACTTATGGTCTGCCATATTGCACAAATCTATAATAGGGGATGATTCGGAAAAAAAGTAAACATTGTTTGGTTTATAAGCCTAACATGAATCTACTTACCACATATGGTTAACACAAAAGTTAACCTTAAAATTTCTATTAAAAGTGAAGTTGCATAATAAGTTGCAGTTTATAGGAGGAGAGGTCTAAAATTGGCAAATTATTATCTATATCTTTTAAAGTTTTAATCCCCAATGATCAAGTTTGAACATGGAACATATGGTCTGCCACGGCGCCTTCTGCATGTTACATACATTGCATAAATCTATAATATCTGAATTAAGGTAAGTGGACTGCGGGAGGTTGGGGTTGATTCTGCGAAATTTCAACATGGTTTGGTTTATAAGCTTAGCATGAGTCTTCGTACCACATTTGGTTAGCATAAATGTCAACCCTAATATTGTTATAAAAAGTGAAATGTTGTTGGCGTTTATAGAAGGAGCCTAAATTATTATTATTATTAACTTTATACCTATACTATACTTAGCACTCAGCATTATCACCCTTAATTGGACTCATCGCGCCCGGAGAATTTCTCTTGGGGTTTGAGTTCTGGTGGAATAGGGAAAAGGCTTCTTTTACGCTAGACCGTCTATGACCACTGTCCACCCATGACGTTTAAATCACGTTGGACAATTTGTTTGGCTAGGTTGGCAAAGACCGTATCTTTGGCAATTCAGCCTTTACGAAACCATCTCGAAAAACGGTCTAAGGCTAATAACTTCGCCGCTGCGCGAAACATGGTGTCTGCAGTACCAGATTTCAGCGTCCCGATACCCACAAAGCTACATGGATGTCCCCTCTTCAATTTACACGTATTCAGATTAATCACGTTGTTTTCGATGGACGTATTAGGTATGCTGGATGTTCGTACATTGAGAGGAGTCAACATCAAATCAGACCACTACCATGTTGCAGCCAAGAATGAAAATACCCTTGGAGTGATCGAGTGTTGGCCCTTTACACTTTTTCAACGAATATAAGCTTTACGAAAGCATTGACAAATTCAAGCGAATAAACAGGCAGCGGCTGCGCTGGCTTTATCATGTGGTGCGAATTTTTGAATTAGCAACTGCGAAAAAGGTCTTTAATGCGGTTATTAAAAGAAGGCGACAAAGGGGGTATTACTGATTCGAGGGGGCACGTGCGTTGCGGAGAGTGTACTGCCTAGATCTTACATCAGCACTTAACCCGGTAATGGGTTGTTATGAACAGTCAAGAAGAAGAATCAGTCGAGTTACTTAAAAACTTAAAAATTTACGACATTTTTTCCAGAAGTTTCAAAACGCGTTCGCGCCTGTCCAAATATAGTAAATACCAGAATTCGTGAATCGCTGAATGGTTTGTGGGAACCCAAGCTACAAAAAAGCAGAGAAGAATACGTGCAAGATATTAAGAAGTTTTAGTATCACTTTAAGGAATTGATACTGAATGTTACACATTTTGAAAATATCTTTTAGGATAAAAAATTAACAAATGGGTCCACTGTGCGCCAAAGTATGAACTTCTACATGTTTTATAGTACATACTACGATAATTAAAAAACCTTCCCAACCCTTGAAATAGAATTTGATTTTGTAATAAGATATACATACTTATTATATAAGTGAATTACATATTTTTTTTTTTTTTTGTAAGAAAAACTTAACAGCAAAAATGCAGCCTTCATTTCATTGGATGATTAATAATTATTAACTCAATAAAACCTGTGACAAAATGGATGTTAACGAAACGTTTATTTAAAAAACTAAGTTACGTTCGATCCCCATTCCTTCTTTTCAATATTTATGCTATTCTTATTATAATTTTTGTTGTTCAAAAAAAACAATCCCAAGATTCCAAGTAAAAGTAGAAAGCCATTGAAACTCATATTGTTACGAGTTTCGCCAAGTGAACACTATTTAGATAGACAAATGTACTCATATTTATAGGAAATTCTCTGTTTCTTACGCAACCGAAACTAAATTATTGTGTCAACCGAAACAAAATTATTTTAACTAAATTATTTGCATATGCAATAAATTCACAAAAGGATCTATGTCCCAAATTTGGTGGCTCTAACATAAACATGACATACTTTAACATTATTATAAAAAGTAAAATTCTGTCGCAGTTTATAAAAGGAGGGGTCAAAAATTGGCATATTGTTACCAATATATATTTTAAAGTTTCTATCCGATCTTAACACCTTGGGAGTGTAGACGTGGTGGACGCGCCCTCAAAACTATGTTGGGTCGACGGGTTTGAGGTCATATTCAACAGCCTTAGTATGCAGAGCATGTAGCATGTCTTTGGGGGGAATTTCGAGGCTGATTTTTCGACAACAGGCATTTCGAGTCGAAAATCAAAAGGCACTGGGTGAGGCCTAGTAGAAAAGGTTGGCTCATAATGGAGTTAAGTTAAAATTTTTGGGTAAGAAGGGCACGAACGGGGAACTTCGTGCTGAAGGTGGTCGCCACGGTGGCATATATCAACTCAATTCGACAAACTTCATCTTACATGGAACTAGGTGTCTCTATCTCTTATGGTCTCGCAGATCTATCAACTCATACAGACAGACGGACGGACATGGTCCAATCGCTACCCGAGTCAAAAATGGGTTTATTTTTGCCCATGGAACTTATGGTCTGCCACGCCTCCTCTGTCTGTTACATACATTGCACAAATCTATAATACCCTTGTACACTATGTGTACAGGGTATAAAAATAAACCACATGTAACTTTCATTTGTTTCATTAGTTGAGCAGCGACATTATTATTTCTAAAAATTTGACGAAAGAAACCATATCTTAATAATATTCTCATAAAATTACACTAAACGTATTAGCAATTTTTTTTAGAGTGGTCTAAAATAGAATTCAGTCTAAATTCTTTACATATGTAAGTGGCGATAATAAATGTGCGTTGTAGCATGTGTTTCAAAAATGCGCGTTGTTTGATAGAAAAAATAAAGAAAAAAAACTTAATGTCGTGCGATCCTGCCAGGAGTCGAACCTGGAATCTTCTGATCCGTAGTCAGACGCGTTATCCATTGCGCCACAGGACCGATGTGTTTGACGTGTTCTACATATTTAATTTGGCTGATCGGCAAACTCAACAATAGCTATTGTAAGCAGCACGGTTATAATCTATTTTTAGAATACGACGAAATTTTATGCAAAGAAATAAAAAAACACGTGTGAATAATTTATAGAAACAAAGCTGATTTATATAAAAAGCATAGCTTCGCTTTTATGCCTTTTACTTTTTTAGATACTTAAGAACCGGTTACGCCAAGTGTTTATCCAATTTAAATTCTTAATCTGTTGTTATTTACAAAGATATTTCTGACTATTTGGCGTTAAAACTTGGTGCACCGCTGACTTTCTATAAGACACATATGCTACCTAAGTATGAAGTCTAACCAAGGAACTTCTTGAATTTCGCTGTGCAGGTTCGATCCTATGGGTGTTAGTTTAAGCGTACCCTTATTGCGAACCTAACCCTCGGTTCCAAGCAGTTTCTTGAACCTGAACCAAAGCACCGAACAAGTTAAAACCCGCGAAACGAACACTTTACTAAATATCTGAGAAGAGAAAGAATCACTATAAAAGTACCATGCAATACACCCAGTAAATATAATTTTTCGTAGTTTTTTTATGATTTTACTTTTTTATTTAACAAATAATTGCGATTATTAAATACTTTAAAACAATATGTCACCAAAAGATTTTTGATAAGCTTTAAACACCTATAACAGGAATTTCGACATTTTTCATCTCACCGTAGAACTTTTACAGCCACACTATAAAAATAGACTATAAATACAGGTCTGAGTTGTTAATCATTGCAAACGGATGAAAACATAAAAAAAAATTTGGCGTCGATATTGACTACTTGGCGAAAAGGGTTATATTTCAAATGGTACAAATTACAGAATTTATATCTAAAGAAAGAAAAATTATCAAATGGTATAATAAAGGTTAGAATTTCCACATGCCACGCCCGCGGTGCTTCAGCATAGTGTAGAAAAACAACATTTGTTGCATTTTATATTGCATTGCTGCCTTTATTAGTTATGGATATTTTATTCAATAATTTTATGTAGTTTATGTGTTTACAAATGTCTAAAGCGTGCGCACATTAACGCAAAACTTACATGTTACAAAATATTTTTACCTTTACATGGTAAACGACGACGATGTTTGCTGACAAAATGCATTTTCATACATTTTAAATGTACAAAAAAAGGGAGGAGATTAAGGGTAAGATAACAAACTAAATTAAGGGAAAATTATGGAAAAACTAAAACTGCATAGAAATGATGAAATATCTAAGAATGGAGTGGGCAGGAAAATAATGAAAAGCAGTCAAAATTACAAAAAAAAAATCGCCAAAAAATTACGCTGTTAATATTAACGTTTAATTTAAACGCTGAGTGACTGGCAATTTTTTGCGACGTCGACGCAGCTGCTGACTGCGGTCCCAGTACTCATAGTAGCGTTCCTGTTTTAACCATTCCTGATACTTATACCACCATTCCTCCCATTTGATATAGTCCTAGATAGAAGGAGAGAAAGAAAAGCTTGAAGAAAGGATTTAATGGTTTACTGGAAATACTAACCTTTAGATCCAAGTCCCTCAAATAACCACGACTCTTGTAGTACTCGTAACGCACGCGAACATCATCCCACGACAGCATACCCGACGGTGCTGTTGTCGCTAATTCCTCCGGAAAGTGACCAGCCGGCGCTGGAGAATACGAATAACGACGCGGCGGTGATTCGAGACCCTCCTCGATCATGACCTTGAGCGCGCCGCCCGCGGAGTCTTTTGTAATGCGCATATTCTCCATATTACTACGATCCATGCTCCACTGAGCCATTTTGCCGAAGCGTTCGGATAATGTTAGGCGCGTTGTCGCGGAAAAACTAGGCAACGAGGCCTCATCGCTGTCCGATCCGCCCGAATCATCGGAATCCGACGACGAGTTCGCATTGCCAGCATTACTGCCGGTGACATGTTTCTTGCGTTTCTCGCCTTCGATTTTGATGCGTGGCCGTACCTAAGTGTTAGTAAACAAACAAGTATTTAAATAATAAAACGTAATGGATTTCTAAATTCATTTCATTGAACTAACCTCCTTTTCTTTTTTCTTCTTTTTTGTTGGCGGTGGTCCAGCAGCTGTCGCAGAAGCAGGTTCTGGTGGCTCTGGCGGGCGATGCTTTAAACGCGGATCTTCCGGGGGCGGTGAGTGACGTGAGGCGCGCGCGATTTTCATATGCGCGTCTGTTGAAGCGCTGCGCTCATGACTTATGTGACGTGACATTTTAGGATCGCGATATTTATCGGATGATGCAACGCTTCCGCGCACAGGCGGCGGTGTGCTTGGTCGGCCATGCATGCGGCCATGCGATTCGGGTGGCGGCAATGACGGTGCCCCGGCACGGTAATGCCCACGAAGTTTGGGCGGTGGTGAACGCGGACCGCGAGAACTACAATGCAAAGTAAAAACATTCAATTTATTAATATCTAAAATTCTTTATAAACATGCTTACCGAGATCTATGACGATGGCTGGGCGAGCAAAGTGAGCAGGAATCATCAGAGCTGCTGCTCATCGAGCTGTTGGAACGCGAACGCATTGAGTGCTGTTTAAAATAGATCAAACCAAATCAACAATCAACATACATTTTCATCATCATCAATCAAGTGACTTTGCAACTTACTCTTGGCGGCGGCGACGGCGGACGCTTAGATCGCGGCAATATATGCGCTCCACCCAAGCCTCGTTTATCGACGGCCGACGGAGGCGGCAAAGGTGGCGACCGACGGCGATTCATTGGCGAACGTGACGAAGCTGGCTTACGCCGCATAGACGACGAGGACGAAACCGACGGTTCGGGTGGCGAACGCGGTCGCCCATGCCCGTTACCCGGTCGACGATGCATATCATTGGGTGAACGCGGTGGCATATTGCCTCGCGGTGGTGGCGAACGCGGTCGACCACGATGCGGCGGCCCATCAAGCGACGATGGTGGCGACATTACGCGGCGATCCATTCCATGCATGGGTCCTGGTGGTGAGCGACGACGTGGCGGCGGGGACAATGGCGGCGACTTGCGCAAGCGTGATCGACTTCGCGAATGTGGCGAACGCGAGCGGCCATAACGCGGCGGCGGTCCAACCGGTGCCGGGCCCGCATTCATGCCCGAGTTATACCTATTGTAGGCACCGCCTCCGCCTCCTATACCGCCGTTATCTCTTTCACTTTCGCCCGAGCTGCTCTCGCCTTGAATGTACATTTTTTTGTAGCCCGTGTGACGCCAACGATTTGGATCCTTTTCCTCGGCTTCGATAAGCTTTTTGTCCCAGTAATCGTTGGTGTTATTGGCACGTGCTTTCTTCATGACGTTGTCAATTTCGCGACGCTTGCCAGCGGGCAAAGAAGGATCTGCAAAATCAAATCAAATTATTGAATAAAAAAGAGATATGATTCAGTCGAATCGTTGCCGAGTACCCATTTGCCAAAAAAAAAATATAAAAAATATGCTAATATGTTTCCATCGGGTAAAACAAAAAAGGTTGCTTCGGCAAAAGATCAACATTGTTAATATTAAGGTCATATACATATGTAAGTCTTCATACCAAGTTTTGTAGCCTATATATACATATAGTAAAATCTATTATATAAAATGTTGACTTAATTTTCTTGCAGTTTACAGGGGACGTCTGAAATTGGTATACTACAATCAATCGATTCTGATCATTTTCACAGCACATGCTACGGGTGCATAACTGTGCCAATTTTCTTACGGACGACTCTTAGAAATACTACTACTGTGGAAAAATAGTGAGATATAAACTTGATTCAGCATCTTTGATCAAATTTGGTGTTCCTAAATCTTATGGTCTCCGAGATCTGTAGGACGACACGACTATTGATTCTGATCATATTTCCAACAAAATAAATGTATAATAACTTTGGGCCCATGGGTACAGGGTATAATTAGTACTGATCAAATATGAAAAACAAAGGATTTTGGCCGGCTTTGGAACTGCTTGTTTGGAGTAGTTAGTACCTGTTATGCGTGCCGCTGTCGGCTGCCTGTCCATATGCAGTTTAGGATTCACATCGGCGCGTCTGCGCGACGCCATCACGTGAGATTCGCGCACGCTCACGGTTCACGGCTCACGTTTAAACGCAACCACGAATAGTTCGTAAATATTACCGCTTATTTTAATAATATACCGGGAACACTTATTATTATTTCTTATACACACTATACACAAAAAAGCTGTAAATATATTGCAATTAATTATAAAAATTTATATATTAGAAATAGCGTACAAGAACAATAGTAACAATGATAAAAAAGATAGGTAGGTAGTATAAGAACATAACATTAATAGTTTTGCGTGTTTTTGTCTGTTGGGATGTAAATTCGCGCGGCGGGTGCGACAACTTCTGTTAGCAGCATTTAAAACGCCCCTGAAAACGAAAAAGTACGCGTCGCGTGCAGCTTGAAGGTGTGCACAAAACGGAAAAATATCCTGTGATATCCTGAAATGTTCATTTCAACCAATACCTCGGCGCGAGCGCGGTTCTTCGTATAAGCCACAAAATTCGAAAGTCGAAAAGTCCATAGTCAGTTCGAGTACGGGGACGAGCGGACGGTTCTACAGAGTATTTATCATGGTCTTGCAGCCAATAGCTAAAGTTGGTATTAACGTTGGCGAGAGGTTGGACACTGAATTTCGACACGGCTGAGGCCGGCGTAAAAATTTTATTTGCAAAAAAACACAATTGCTTTCATTAGAAACAGCACGGACACCTTTGATTTTTATTTTCTTTATAAATGCACACACACGCACAATTTTTTTCCTTCATTTTTTTTTTTTGCCGTGTCAGCAGAGCACTTGGGCACTTTTTTATAAGGCTTTTTAAGCTAATTAAAACGCTAGTATTAAGCACTAAACTAATTTGCTTACATTTTCATACGTTTTTCTTGCACGCTTGTATGGTTTGGGTTGCTTTTGTTTAATTTTATTTCGTTGAAAACCACGGCGTTTTAATTTTCACAAAATTTTTGTGCAGCCGACGGCCATATTGCAGCTATCGTTAGTACCGATAGTTAGGGATGTAAAAAAACATCGATGTTTTGATCATCGTCGAATTTTTAAAATCCGAAGTATCGATGTAAGCCAATTTTTTTGTTCGCGATGCATCGGCTATGTAATGATGTTTGGTCAAACATCGAAATTTCGAATTTGATCACTTTTTCTTACTATTTAATAATGCCATAGTAATCTTTTCTTATTTATATCAGATTAATTCAAATAAATGTTTTTTAGAATAACGACAAATGCATGTTTTTGCTGGAAGTTTTTGAAGAAAATGGATGAAGTAACGGCAATGTATAATATTTGTGGGGAAAGTATAAAAAATACCTCAAATATGCAAGGGCATTTGCGTTCCGTGCATAAAATAGGCAAGAAAACTTTGTGTTGGCACACATCCCACAAAATGATGAAAACATTCCTAAAAATAATAATGTGCAAACCATAGGAAAGGAGCGTTAGGACCGCACATTAAGACACAATTACAGAAAGTTTCGGAATTATGGATGAGTACGTTTTAAAAGGGGTAAAAACATAAAAAATTACTAATGCTCTGGTACCTTTGATAGCCCTTACTCTATCGTAGATAATGAAGGATTTTTTTCTTAAATGAACCTCATATGTATTAAGGTTTGATAATGAACGTTAATAAGCATAAGTTTTGATCATTTTTTATTGTTATTCTTATTTTTTGATTTGTGATAAATTTGGTCAAAGCACTAATACAAAATAAAAATGTATTTCAATGTAAAGAAATTGAATCTTAATCGTAGCAAAACTACGATTTTTCAAAACATCGATAGATTGAAATTTTGTATCCGATGCATAGGATTTAACATCGATTGCTATTATGCAGCATCGATAGACATCGAAGTTTAAGTCCAATTTCACATCCATACCAATAGTTATGTTTTTGACCGCTTACAAACATCGAATTTTCGACGATACTATTTTATCGAATTATTTTGATTGTCTCATATCCTTCGTGTTCGGCTTTAAAACGTGCAATGATTTTTTTTTCTTCTAGGTAATGCTATTAAGTTTAAGCAGTTAAGCGTTCAGTATTTTTATATAATATTTTTGCTTTGCAGCGTCGTAGTTTATTATTGAAAAAGTACACCATGGAAGCTCTAGAATACAGCGAGCTTCATCTGCAGCTACGTCACGAGATAAACAATTTTGATGAGCAGGAAAAGAAGCTTAATACATTGCGCTATTGGAGTGGCAACGAGGAGCATATAACAGAATTGTGGAAACGTTTGGTTAATGTGTTGCTGGAGCATAAGCTGGTTAAAGAAATACCCCACGAAATACGCAAAGACGAGTCAAAAATCGTACCCAATCCGAATGCAAACTTAAATGAATTACGCAGTGCATTCGTATTTTTGCTGTTAAACAGTCAGAATGATTATTACTGTTCCGAGGAGGATTGGCAGAATGCCAACACTCACTGTGTGCAGTTAATGGACCAGTGCCCGGCTTTGCCCCAACTTCTTACCGTGATCATCGCTCATAAATGCGGCATGTCACAAACTTTCAATGAATTTTTAGCTTGTGGACCTTACTGGCTCGTCGGTCAGTATTGGAACATGTGCATAATAAACTACGACCATTTGTTTGACAAGCTGGAAGTACTTCAATGTGTCTGCGATAACATGATATCCGTTGCGGATGCTATTATAGCCTACGCGCAGCGTAATGGGCCCGAAAGCGATTCGTCCAAATGGTTGCAACTCAACGAAATGTTGCTTAAGCATGCCGCCCGCATGTTACAGTGCCATGTTATAATGACAGATCAGGGTTTAAAAGAGCAACGTATTTGTGGACGCAATAAATACTTGGTTCAGGCTGTGAACAAAAGTCTACGAGCCAACATATATTCGATGCAGCTTCTGATTAACCCGCAGACGGCCATACAGAAAATGGAAAAATATTTGCCCTTGTACATGCTGCATACACCCAGCGTATCCAACTCGATTGCGGTGCGCGATCATTTACCCATAATGCGTCGTTTTATGGATACGCAGCTAAACATGCTGCAAAGCCTGTTGAAACTCGTGAGACTCAAGGATTTCATGGCATGGTCCGATATGCCATCAAGCGAGCTGTTCTATAACCAGCAACAGTTCATCGGTACGCAAATAAAGACTCTTATTACTCTTCTAATGCAAGATGCAGAGCTCCG
The DNA here is from genome assembly GCA_035041775.1 of Chymomyza caudatula. Classification (NCBI taxonomy): domain Eukaryota; kingdom Metazoa; phylum Arthropoda; class Insecta; order Diptera; family Drosophilidae; genus Chymomyza; species Chymomyza caudatula. The sequence goes on from JAWNKW010000169.1 coordinate 2,761,847, forward strand.
CAAACACGACATTCTGCAGAACCTTCCTAACTTTGCAAGCGCTGCAAAAACTTTTCCGGAACTGCTCTCGGAACTTAAATTAGGGGAGCTATTGGAATTTTTGGATGGCGGGCTCGGTGAGCCGACCGTCAATCAGCTGAATGATGCTCTGCAAGTACTCTTTCGTCAACATTCCATGGCCTTTATAGCCGAGGAATGTATAGAAAGCATTGCGCGTCACGTCAAGCTACTTAAGACTGAGCATGCCCAGCTAATACTTCAACATCTGGATGACGCTGTGCAGTCCAAAATGGAGCGCGAACTAGCAGCATGCCATCGTTCTGAAGCTGAGGAGGACAGCGAAAACGAATCCGAACAGCCATTAAGAGATGTGTATTCTAACATGATAGAGCAAATACTAACGCCAATTTTCACGGCCAGTTGTAGCTCTGACAAACTCCTGCTTCTTGCTAAGCGAGACCAGCTGCAACTCTTTTCGCATTTCAATTTTCAAACACCATCCTTTAATGCAAAGCGCACCACTTTTTTCAATAATATAAAATATTACAACATGCCGCGTGAGAAGTTTTTGCAGTTATGTTACGAAAACCCGGAGGACACTTGGCTCTCCTTAGCCGAACTAGGCATGACGCACGACACGTTCGCCCGACTTTACTGGAGTATGATGCGTCAGTGCATCGATCATGGTAAGCATCACGTAGATAGAATTGTGGTGATCCTGCTGGAAAACGATTTCATGCTTCTGCGTCCCAATGCCGAGAAGTTTCTGTTACAATTGTATAACTTTTATGTACACGTGAATAGCTTGTTGGTCATAAAACGTCCAATCGCTAAGCATCAACGTTCCAGCCTACGCAAGAGTCGACTTGCACTTCAAGTGAATATATGTCCCAGTTTGCTGCCGTACCAAGAGAAAGAGCTGCAGTTCAAGCAATTCAACTTTTTGGATAGTTGCACTTCTTCTTTGCGTATATTTCGTGCATCGAAGAGCTACCACTTGCTGCAGAAGATCTTCCAAATATTGAATCGTATTGCGGCTGCCGACAGAATCAACTATAAGGATAGCCGCCGGCAGATAGTGGCTATGCGAAAGAAACTTAAACTGGATCAGCAAGCTAACTTTACCTCTATAAAGTTGAGCGATATGCGGAAGAAATTAAGTATCGGTCTCGGCTATGCTAAATTGCATGGTAAATTGGAGCGTTGGCGCTTGGACGATTGGGAGCTAAACAAAGAAATTATACTGACCGTGGATGCTTTGCGCTGTAATCTCAGCAACTTTGACAACAACCGCATTTCTGCTTTAAACGCGGGTGTCACCTATGCGCATGAGTTTGCATTTGAATACCATGCCGATTTCACAAAAACATTAGAATCTCTGGATAACAAACTAAAGTTTCAAAATTTTTGGTGTGGTCTCACCAAGTTACCCACTGAGCCTACACCAAGAAATTGCGATATTCACGTAGAATACCTAATCCTCGCATCGGAACAGGAAGCCAAGCTTATCTTCTTAAATGTCATACGTGCTGGCATGGACAAAGAAGTCATGGCCAAACTAGCTGAAGCTGTAGATCAGATTAAATCTAATTCCGCGATGCAGGGCTTCGAATTTTTATTTATGTGCTATTTGAAAGCACATAAGCTATATTATGCTTCTAACAAGAGCAACGATTTATCAGCTAGTACCAAAAATTTGATAGATATCATACAATTGTCGCCTTGCGACATGTCTACCGCTTTGGTTTGCAAGGCTTTTGATGTTTCGCAAGGCGATGTGGCAAAGATCGAAGCTCTGCTCTTAGCGACTAACTAAAAGTATTGATAAATATATGTTTATATAAAATATAAATTACATTGTTTTATTTGTTATCAACGTCCGACTAAACGAAGGTAATGCATAGTTAAACATTTCCAACAAATATTTGTAAGTGCAGACTGCGAAGCTGCTAAGTACATAGTACCACTAGGCAGAGAGTTCTAAGGTTATTATAATAATATTTAAATATGAAGAAAAACACCCATGCGCAATTTAGCAATCAACCCCATTATTGATGTACGAACAAATCTACTCCCGTTACGGAACGAAAATCCACCATAACAAAAAATGTCATTGGAAAAATGAATAAAAATATTAAATACCTTAAAAGGGTGCATATCCACTTAAAAAAAGTAAGCATTTCACTTTTTAAGATTGAAATAACTAATATTTTGTATAACAATATTATCACTTTATATGTTATTAGAGTAATTAATGTTAATATTAATGGTTTGAATATTTTCATCTTTCTTCATTAACATCTTTAGATTCACATACAAGAATGTCCTCAGCCGAACGTTCTTTAACTCAATTCCAATATTTTCACATTGACCTTTTCCAGCAAATAAAAACTTTTCAAAGATTACGGATGTAATTAGCCATAGCTTAATAGTCATATAAGAATTGTCTGCCGCATCTATGCAAATCGACTTCATCAGTTTTCTATTTCCCATGAATTTCAAATTGACGGATGCGCTCCGATATTCGTCGCATTGAAGAGTTGCATAACAAATATCGATAAGTAAGCAAAAACCATCGATACATAAGTAATACAACCGCGTATGAAAACACAAGATGTGTGAATGGCACTTGGTAAAAAGAAGCACACACGTGGTTTCTTCTTTTACGTGTGGTACAGCATTTGGCCGCGTGCATTTTCCGTGACTTATTTTGTAAAATTGAATTAAAAATCAATCGTAGAGCCAAATAAAATGGGTTATCCAGGTAAATGAATTGCATGCAAAGTAAAATATATTCCTAAATTATTATTTGGCGCGTGTTTCAGTCGTCCAAACGGCAACTAACTTAACCTATTTGCTTATTTAAAAATATTTATTCCATTGCAGATTTCAGTCCACGCGGTGGCCGAGGTGGTGGTGGTCGTGGAGGAGACCGCGGCCGGGGAGGTGGCGGTGGGCGCGGATTTTCTCGTGATGGTGGTGGCCGTGGTGGTGGCGGTGGCCGTGGTGGTGGCGGCGGTGGTTTTAGTAGAGGAGGCGACCGTGGACGTGGAGGCGGTGGTGGTCGTGGTGGTGGTGGTGGTTTTAGCCGCGGCGGGCGAGGAGGTGCTCGTGGAGGAGGTCGCGGCGGTGGTGCCGGTGGCTTCAAAGGCGGCAAATCGGTTACCATTGAGCCCCATCGTCACGAAGGCGTTTTTATAGCTCGTGGAAAAGAGGACGCTCTAGTCACACGCAATTTTGTACCCGGCTCTGAGGTCTATGGCGAGAAACGTATTTCCGTTGAGGTGTGTATACAAAACATTCTCTTATCTCATTTATGTTGCCAATGATGATGTTGTGCAGGGGTACAGAACATGACAATATGTGGTCATGAGTGTCCAACACGTTCATCGTAGCTATGTGTACTCAAGGTGCACGTTAAGTAGCGCTATGCGTGTTACGGCACTTAGAACAATGCACAACTGAGGCACCATAATAAGAGACGAGCTAAAACTTTAAGATAAGCTGAAAAATATAAGACGTGCATGATTTCTCTGTTATAGACTGGCGGCGAGAAGATTGAATACCGTGTATGGAATCCTTTCCGGTCCAAGCTTGCAGCTGCCATTCTGGGTGGCGTGGAAAAAATACACATGCCACCTGGCTCCAAGGTGTTATATCTCGGCGGTGCATCAGGCACAACAGTATCACATGTATCGGATGTGGTGGGTCCTGAGGGTCTGGTCTATGCCGTGGAGTTCTCACATCGTTCGGGCCGTGATTTGATTAATGTAGCCAAGAAGCGCACCAACATAATACCCATTATCGAAGATGCGAGACATCCACACAAATATCGCATGCTTGTAGGCATGGTGGATACCATATTTGCGGATGTTGCACAGCCCGATCAAGGTCGAATTGTGGCACTGAATGCACAGCATTTCCTCAAGAATGGCGGACACTTTGTCATCTCGATCAAGGCTTCGTGTATTGATTCGACAGCGCAACCAGAAGCTGTTTTTGCGGCGGAGGTTAAGAAGATGCAAGCGGACAAACTGAAACCCCAAGAGCAACTGACGTTGGAGCCATATGAGCGTGATCATGCTGTGGTTGTAGGCGTCTATCGCCCACCTCCAAAGTAGTGATGCAAGAGCGAAGTGTTTAGTTTTTAAGGCTACTTCTATTGATGCAAAACTTTTGTATTAAGTTTTTATTAAATATAAACCATAGTTTTAAAGACAAATCAAAATGCAAACTATTTTTGTAACCAGTACAAATGGGATATGTATGTATGTATAATAAAATAGAAAGAAAAAATTAAGCTCGATGAGACGGTCCCGGCAGTACGGGATAACCTGTACACATTTTTTTTATGAAAATCAAGTTTTTGTGCAAATTTCTGTATCGATGCGTTGAGGGATATGGCCCTATTAACGGTAACTGTACTACGGGGGTAGGAGGGATAATTCGGAAAAGGTCCACATTGTTTGGTTTATAATCATAACATGAGTCTACGTACCACATTTAGTTAACATAAATGCTAACCTTAACATTTCTATAAAATGTGAAATTCTGTTGCAGTTCACAGAAGGGTTCTAAAATTGGTATATTATTACCTATAGCTTTTAACGTTTCTATCCCATCGTAAAGATTTTCACTCCGCACAAGCACAGTAACAATGTGCATGTTTGTGCCAAGTTTCAATTTGATAACTTTTATAGTCTGGGTGTATATTTTTCACGGGGGAAGGGGAGAGATATAGAAATACTAAGAAAAATTTGATCTGCCTAGGGAAAATGCGCCGACTATTGTTCCTGATAATTTTTGCTAATGAAACTAACTTATGGTCTGCCACGTCTTCTTGTCCCTGTTACACACATTGCACAGATCTTTAATACACTTCTACAAGTGTAAAATAATAAAAAAAAAAAAATTAAATGCAAAATAATCGCTGCGGACAGGATTCGAACCTGTGCGGGTAGAACCCAATGGATTTCAAGTCCATCTCCTTAACCACTCGGACACCGCAGCTCTGCTAAATTTGGTGCCAAAATACGCACATAACGATAATGTGTAGTTTACTTCAACTTATACTTTTCTACAATAGATGGCCCCAAAGTGCGCTTAACTTTCTTTTTAATTGTTTGCTACTAGCTACGAAAGATGTCGCTTTTGCGTAAAATGACTGTTCTAAATCAGTTGAGCAACATTTGAATATTTTAAAGCGCCATCTATGTAAAAAGGTAACATATGTTCTCTTCGCAATGGTATATTCTATTGTGAGCACTTTGGCGGCCACTAAAACAGAGCTGCGGTGTCCGAGTGGTTAAGGAGATGGACTTGAAATCCATTGGGTTCTACCCGCACAGGTTCGAATCCTGTCCGCAGCGATAATATTTTAAAATTTTTTTCCGTTGAATTACTTTTTTATTCAGTGTTGTCGCAAAATATAAATAACATTGATATTCTAATTTAGCATTTAAATTAATCAATTCGTCTGTAATTGTTATATAGCATATAAGATCTCCATACGACTTTCAGCTTAACCTAATATAACTTTCGCTTTCTGACAAACTCCGAGCTCCATTCCAGTTCATGTCCAATGCCAGATTGCAAAGATTCTGCCTCATAATACGACGCACAAAAAAAATACGTGGAAAAGAGAATTCCTATTCTATGTAAAATCATGAAATCGCAGTAAAACATCCATTTATCCTTGTTTATATCACCCATAGTGAAAGCCGCAGCTTACAACTTGGCACGCTTGGGCACGTTAAGTGCGTCCAGCACGCCACACATATCCATGTGCTTGAAAAGCGACTCCAGATACTCATCTCGGTGCTTTATAAAATGTGCTGCATGCAGCGACCGTTCCCAACACTTAAAGGTGCACTGAATATTGGCGCGTTCCCAGTTATCGCGTACTGCTTGATTCGACGAAGGTGGACCAATTGGATCGTTTTCCGATACAAAGAACAGAGCTGGCACCTTGAGCAGTGTGGAGTGGAACATCTGGCTGGAGCGCATATAGTGTATAGTGGCCTGATTATGGAATGTCTTCATATGATACAACGTGTAGTTGCGCAAGGCGCTCTGCATGCGCTCATTCTTGGGGAATATGGATTTGGGCAGTCCAATGGGTATTTCGGTAATATCGGCGGCACTATCCCAAATCTGGCAAACAAAGCGATCCAAGATGCTGCTATAGCGTGTCATGTCGCGCGACATTTGCAGCATAATCTCCCCCAGCTGATAGGCGCCAACAGAAAAGCCATGCATTACAATAGGTGCATATGATTGATTATTTTCCAGAAATTTCAAAGTCTCGGCGGCCACCACCTGGCGATAATAACAATCACAGGTGTCAGCAAAACAATTGAAAAAAAATAAGATAAGTATAATAATTTATTAAACTTACTTGTGTGCCCTTGGCCGGCCAGAGTAGCTGCCAGGGTGTAATATGAACGACGACGACATCGAAGCCCATTTCCGTATAGATCTGTGCATACTTTTTCAAATGCTTTTGCTTGGCCATTAACCAAGCCATAATTAGTACTAGGGGATTGCCAGTGGGGTTCTTAAAAGCCAGCGTCTTGGGATCCACATCTACATCGACCTTGTTGTTGGTGTACAGCGTCATGTTTTTGGTTATATCCTTGGAGCATATATTGCGGCGATTCTTAAGCGGTGCCATGGCGGTCTGTGTGAAAGGAGGTAAATCAATGTTGGCTATTTTAGTCGTTGTTATGGGCGAAAAACAATAGTAGTAGATAGGTCCAGTTGATATGCTACGACTAGATAAGATACGATTAGCTTTAAAGTGCCGTGCCCAAAATGGTCTGATCGGCACACGAGGGGATTAACCAACTAAATGCATGCAAATTTAACAAAAAAACCAAAAAAAAGTTATACCGTATTTACTGACTTAATACTTATACACTGTACAAAGGTTATTATAGACTTTTGCAGTGGACTTAACATGGAAAAGGAGGCGTGGCAGACAGTTTATTATTTTTGCAGAAACAGTTAATAAACGAAATAATTTTGACCTTTTGCCGAAACATTTTAATTGATTACACACATTTCCCTTAAGTTAGCCACACAAAGCTTATCACAGATGTTTACTTTTTTTTAGGGAATATTGGTATAGGGTATGCCACTGTCGTGCATCGCTACGACTGTCTATATCATATATTTTCCAATTTGGATGGGACTCTCACAATTTGTGATAATAAAGTATATTGCTGATAATTAGTTGAACTTTAGATTAGTATACACAGTGACAGCTACCGGGTGCTAGTTATAGGGAAGGGAGAAAACATTAAAAGTTCGAACTAAGTAAGATAAGAAAGTGCAATTTCAGCACTTACATTTGAGGGAGCGTAGCAACATTATATAAAGGTATTATCATTATCAGCCGTGTTAATATAAAACAACATTCAACTAACATTATGAGCGCTATTAGACAAGGTATTGAGCTGGAACACTAAAAGGGATCGCATTGCGCTACATTAGGCCCACATATACACTTATGTTTGACATTTTGAACTTGAAGAACTCACAAGTTTCAAACGCTGATAGACACGCAATAAAATGACCAATAACATGACCAATAAAGCTATTTCAATTATCAATTCCATATTTATGGATATAAACTAAATATACATAAGCACAAAACAGAAGAAAAAAAAACAATCCGTTTTGCAGGTGCAAAAACTATGTTAACTCAGTGATTGAGTCTTACTGAGAATGTGATCGTTATGGCTGCTGCTACATGGGTTCCAATGGCAAAATTTAGTATATATACATATAGTATAAACATATGTTTGTGTGGGGCACAGGCTGAGGCATGCGGCGGATTGAATTACAATCCGGCGCTCTCTACTGGAACTATACCAAATAGACAGACACGCAACGCCAGGGAAGAGCTTGTCCAGCTTGGAATAGTTCCGAGTGCTCTCTCTCAGCTTTGGCAAAAGCTTGACATTGAGCTCAGATTTAGTGTGTGGTCATTATAATTTATCATAAAAGCCCCAATTGAGCTGCTGAAGCTTCCATGCTAAAATTGAGCGCAACTAGCGTTCTGGCAGCGCAACGAACTGCATTTTGAAATAAGGAGGCTGTTGTGTGTAAAAATAAATAAATCAAAATTGGACAGGTCAGTTATGGGTGAAGTTATTGACGGTATATTAAAATGTCATTCAAAAAAGAGTCATAATTTAAGTGTTAGTTCAGGCAGAAAATGTTAATTACACACAATTATAGTAATTAGCTCAATACAAAGCAAACAAATGTATTCGGGCATAAATATCTTCAGCGCCCATCTGCCAAATAAAACTTTAAATATGTATATACACGTAAAATGAATAAATGAGTACAAAGTTCAAAATATATAAAGTTTCGTAACGATCAAACATACAAAACACTTTTTTAAATGCAGAACGTGTGCTTTTAATGTAAATGCATTTATATGCAAATACTCGAACGGTTGCGAAAGAACTATTAAGGGAAACAATTGAGCAAAAATTGGACTTGAATGTACAAACATACTTATCAAACTTAAACTACTTACATATACGAATATGAATTAAAAGTCAGTTTATGAACAAACAAAATGTAAAAGCGTGAATTTATGTATGTACTTGTACATAGTCAGTGATACACTGCCGTTCACTTGAACAGCGCTCTACTAAAGTCTCTTTTTCAATCTCTCAATTTTCTGAAACCAAGACTCAGTTTTATGGTTACATTAAAGTTAATTGAATTCTCTAAACTATAACAACAGCCGGCTTTTGCATTGTTGGGCGTAAGTCACAACGAAAGTCAGCCAGTCATTATAAAGACTTGTGTTTTGAATACATTTGGTCTGCGATATAATACTGGCCAATATCACAAGATTGATCTTATCTGAAAGTAACGTCATAGGGTTTGCTGCTCCTAAATGCTGGGAGTTAAACCAGGAAGTACCTTTATTAGGTACGAAAGCTTTACCATAAGCCATCTGGTACATCGGTTAGACAGAAAGCCGCCAGAATTAGTTTGATCAGACTTTTAACTTGCGGGTTTTCGGTTATTGTCGTTTCAGCTTCAAAATAACTGGATGCTGGGATCCAAGGAACAGCAGAGGTTTTTGGATGGCCCTCGTGCCAAACCAAGGCTAAAATCGGTGTGCCAACCAACAGTTTGGAACTTATGGTCATCGTACCATTTTTTGCATAGAACATACCTAAAGTGTACTTTAAATAAACTCCACAATATATCTGGTTGGAAAGCGACCTTATATATAAATAGGTTGAGATCAGGTGAATTTGGTTGCCAGTGCAATCCACGATTTGACGGCCCAAACAGTGTGGATTGCTCAAGTATCATGCTGAACTTCAAGTGTCCGAGCCCGAGTTTTCTCAGAGGCCAGGAATATTGTTTTGTTTAGGTGGAAAATATTATTACGCTATTTCCTGGATTTTACGCCTCTTTCAGAGCCAATTGATAAGTAATTAAGTATTAGGTAGGGTGGAGAATAGAATATTCAAGTGGAGCTTGATTATTTTTTCAGCCTTACAGATTTTGTGTTATTGTTAAGTGTGATAAGAGAGCCGTCTTTAAGAGAGCGACAGTGTAGTTAGTGCTTAATGATTAAAGATTAGTGACGATGACAGGTGTACAATACAATAATTTTTTGCTTACATGATTCAACAATTTCGGCGGCTGCTGCATCTGCGTCGGCAGTTGCAGGCTTGAGAAATTGCGACATAGCGGCCGTTGCATTTGATAATTTGGGGGCTCTAGAAGCAGTCTCTTGCCGGCAGCACTACCGCAGCCGTGGAGGAACGTATCCGCGTAGACATTTTCATATGGCACAGCGGAGGTGGCACTGCGACTATTTTGTGCTGTTGCAGGTGTAGTGTTTGTATTATTGTAAATAGATGGGTACAATATACATACATGGTGCACATGTAATGCAAATGTAAGATGTATTAGATGGTAGACATATGTATGTATTCACTATATTGACAATTACCACCAAAAGATAGACCAACGGCCAATGTTGCTGCAGTGCGACCCGCAGCAAACGGCAGATTTATTGATTTTTTCGCTGCAGTTGCATAAAATGCAGTGCGATAGAAGAAATGCGAAGCCATGTTGCGTTCTTGCTTCCGAAACTTGCACAGAAAACGATTTTATGCTGTAAAAATGACACTTTCAAATATTACGTACATAATGGTTTATAAATGTTGCACACACAAAATCACACACATACGCACACCAGACAGAAAACAAGTCAGACTGATACCAAAACCGCCGTCGCGACGACTGACACTGACGACGGTGCACAGACTACAACGCAACACTAAGAAGCATTGAGAGCGCACTGAAATTGTACTTTGGACTCTGGCAGCGGCCAGCTTTGTTGCAAGCAAGTTTAATTTATAATAAATTGATAAAAATGTGTGTATGCAAAAAACGGAGGATGAAATTCGCAATTATATTTGTACGTATTCGTCTGTATGTGTGTGTGGATGATGCTTGCTTTTGGGATGCGTTGTGCCTGACTGACTGACAGACTATAAATTGGAAAAGTTTCCGCGACACTTACAACTTACACTTGGGCTATGCACTGAAATGCGTATTCGTTGTTGACTTTAGTTTTCTAAACTAAACGAGACGTACCACCACAGAACACAACACAACACAAACAAAAGAGATATAAATAAGCTCAGAGTTTAGTGCGCGGTATCGACGGCTAGCCGATAACCACCACTATCGATAAATTCATAATTTGTCGATGTGTGTAAAAGTGCATGCTTACAAAAAAACTGGTTTAATTTGGTTTATCTTTTGCTCTAGATAATGAAACATAAGAGGCATAATGCCAAATATTTTATGTTTGGTATCAAATCTATTTGTATATATGACAAATACGTATGTATAATATTACGCTGTCGTGCGCTAATGGCGCAAATTTTAAGATTGTTGAAATTGCCTATAGATGGCGCCGTAATAAATTAAGTATTTTAATATTATCCTGTAAGATGACGCTTCGTAACTTTAATAATTATAAATTTTGTTTTATAATCTTATGTTTTTATTTATTTAACAAAAAAAATCTGGCGGCCACAAAATTATTACGATGCGTGTGCAAGTCACAAACTTTTACACATTTTATTGATATGGTAGGTGGGTTTAAGTAATACAAATTATGAAGTTGTAAGCCTAAAGGTTTGAATTATTTGAATGTACCGCATATTGGTCATAGCGTTCAAAAGGGGTAGAAACTGGGTGAAAGTCCAGTGCAAGATTTATTAAGGATTATATGGAACACAAAACGAACTTTTTACCGTATCAGTGTGGTTTTAGGCCTGGTAAGTTCACCATTGACCAGATATTCACACGACGCCAAATCCTAGAATGACGTTGAAAGAAAGAGTTTCTCCGAACCCTTTGATACCAAGCGAGGCATCAGATCAAGGCTATGTCCTCTCCTGCGACCTCTTCAACCTTTTGCCGGAGAAAGTGTTGCGAAAGGTCGAAGTACATCGGAACGCGACTGTATTCTATAAGGGTATCCAGTTGCTTGCATACGCAGATGATATCGATATCGTCGGGCGTACTAAGCGAGCAGTTACCGGAGCCTTTGCGGCTATTGAAAGATAATCTGCCAGGGTGTGTCAGGGGGTAAATGAGAGCAAGACGAAGTATATGCTTTCTTCGAGTAGATACACAGCGGTTGGACTCTCAGACTCTTGGCATCACCGTCACAATGAACAACGATGTCAGCATGGAGATCAAGCGAAGAATCACTCTTGCCAATAGGTGTTACCTTGGTCTCAGTAGGCAAATGAGTAGTAGAGACCACTCCCGCCAGACGAAACTTATTCTCTATAAGACGCTCATCTTTTCAGTTTTGCTTTTTGGCGCTGAAACATGGGTGATGTCGCAGTGTGATGAAAATGCCCTAGGAGTGTTTGAGCGGAAAGTACTCCGTAAGATCGTTGGCCCTCTACGCGTTGACAACGAATACGGCACCCGATGGAACGACGAACTCTATGAGCTCTACGACGACATTGACATAGTCAAGCGAATTAAGATCCAGCGGCTCCGCTGGCTAGGTCGTGTTGTGCGTATGCATGAAGAAGCTCCTGCGAGAAAAGTCTTCAATGCGGTTGTTGAAGGGAAGCGACGAAAGGATAGACCATGTCTCCGTTATAACGACCAGGTGGAGAGTACACAAGCTACCTTTGGTATCACCAATTGGATCAAGATCGCGCAAAGCAGCGATTCTTAGAAGAGAGCTTTATGTCAGGCCGTAACCCGGTAACGGGTTGTTATGGCCAGTTAAGTTAGTAAACATCTATATATAAATACGGTAAGCAAATATTCAGTGTAGTACCGATTACTTCACAATAACGCAACGTTTTCAGTTGAAATATATACCATTTGGAATATAAAATGCTTGCGCTATGCAAAATATAAGTTTTACCTGGATACGTTGCGTTTTAGTCAGGTAAAATTTGATTTGAAGTAAACAATGTAGTGTATACGATAGAAAAAAAACATCAAAATGCATGGTTCATACAAACGTTGTTATTTCGTGTTTCCTTTTTTCCTGTTCGTAATTAGCTGTTATAAGAGCAGGCATTAAGACTCCGAATGTCATCGACAAGGCGAACACTAGTAAGTAATAAAAGGCAGATGTTTTTCGAAGTGGCCTTTAACGAAAAAGCTAGCTATATGTACATGTGCCATTAAATACGAAATACCTTTTGTTCAATACATGTAGGTACATATGTTTCGTCCTGGAAACGTATGTGAATACGATAGACATATGGTAACGACGTTTGGTCCTGTATACCTGTTGACATTGCTTCACCTGCTCTGCATAGTTCAGCCCTTGGCTTAGGTAGAAATTCATACCGCGTAGCATTATATAGCCATTAGATAGCCAACTTGATATTTAATAAACCTTTACTTAACAAAAAACATAGTTACAAATTAATGTGATGCCAATTTGGCGTCCAACTGCAGCAGATCTACTCCTAGTTCGGCAAGTCGCTTCTCCTGTTCTTTGGTGTCAAGGCCTTGCTCTTTATTGTACTTATAGTTAACTGTTAGTTGTACCTCTTCCAAGCCACTAACGTGATCATAGAGATTGCCTTCCAGTCGCTTATCAATGTCGTTTTCCTCACGCAAAATGCAAAAATACAACAAGAATATGGCCAAGCTACCCGATATAACATAGGGCTGGTACCACAACACGTCATCACTTCCGCCACTGCGTGTATCGCGAGCACGCCATGTGGCCGCCTGGCTGCCAAAAAATTTGATGGGTTCGTTGTTAATGCGCTCTTCCTCGGTTTTGTTGTCGGATGGAACTTTTTGTGCGTAGCATCTTGTGTTGCCGGAAAGCGTAGGTGCCGGCACAAGCGATCTACAGAGTTTCATAAGATTAGAGAAGCCCAGCATGTATAAGCGTTGGACGACTTACTTTATAGATCTTGGTTTTAACAACAAACGCAGCATGTTCAAGTCAGAAAATACAAGAAATTTAATTTCATAACAATATGCTCAAACAGCTGTTTATGGCTACAGCACAGAACTCAAATCGACGGTGCTGCCAACTCGCTTTACAGCTGATGCCTACGCCACACGTGTCGTAGAATTGTAAACACGCGCTATAGTTTTTCCTGAATTTGGGCGAAACAAAATGGGCGCTACTAAAAACTTAGACTTAATCGGCACAATTGAAGATGATGCAGAGGTGGAGAACCTCTCCGAGGACTCAGATGCCGAAGTAGAGGTAAATAGTAACAGTTATTTTATTGTTAATTTCAACTAATTTTTATTTTTACCGGTCAACAGTATCAGCCCACAAAGTTGCGACATAAGAAGGTAACCGAATTTGAGAAAGGCTTTGAATTTGTGTCCTCTGTCAAGGAGTACAACCAGGACACCTGGGATGATTTGATGAAATATGTGAAACGCAAGGCGCGTACGAAGACAGACGATAAAATTGCAGAACGCTTGCAAAAGCGTGGCGGCGCTGATGTCGTAGCAGCTGCTGCTAAGGACAGTGATGAGGAGCTGGACCTTTCCGATGATGAGCTCAAGCACGACAATCTGCGTTTACGTGAGAAGAAGCAAAGCAAGAACAAAAAGAAAAAAGGCAAAGGCGGTGATGATGAGGAGGATGAGGACGAGGGTGAGAAAGTGCAATTCGACGACACAATCGAAGGCAATGAGCAGATTACCTCATTTTATCAAATGAACTTATCGCGACCTTTAATGCGTGCTATTGGCGTGCTGGGCTACATCTATCCCACGCCCATTCAGTCCTCCACCATACCTATAGCTCTGCTTGGTCGCGACATATGTGGTTGTGCTGCGACAGGCACAGGAAAAACGGCTGCCTATATGCTACCCACGTTGGAACGCCTTTTGTACCGTCCGCTGAACAACAAGGCCATTACGCGCGTTTTGGTTTTGGTACCAACGCGTGAGCTGGGCGCTCAAGTCTACCAGGTAACCAAGCAGCTTTGCCAGTTTACCAGCATAGACGTAGGTCTGGCTATCGGTGGTTTAGATGTAAAGGCACAGGAGTCTGTTTTGCGTCAAAATCCAGATATTGTTATCGCAACCCCTGGTCGTCTAATTGATCACATCAAGAACACGCCCAGCTTTACCTTGGACTCCATTGAGGTAAGTGCTAACATATAATGATATAATCCCTGAGCTTGTGATGATTTCAATCCTTGCGCTCTGAGCCCGGTTAACTTCGTGCTGTGCGGATAAGTTTTTGCTACTTGTGACTGTTTAGCGGACACAAGCTGATCTTTAAACTTCACAAAGGTCAAATGATTTGTTCAGATCCATTATTCTAAAATGAGTTTCTGCTGCAGGTTCTTATTCTCGACGAAGCTGATCGTATGCTGGACGAGTACTTTGCTGAGCAAATGAAGGAGATCATCAACGCTTGCGCCAAGACTCGCCAAACCATGCTCTTTTCTGCCACCATGAGCGAACAGGTGAAGGATCTGGCGGCTGTTTCTTTAGATAAACCTGTGAAGGTCTTCGTTAACAACAATCAACAAGTAGCTTTTAATTTGCGCCAGGAGTTTATACGCATACGCGAGGATAAGGAAGGTGATCGAGAACCCATACTGGCCAGCTTGATTTGCCGCACATTCCATGATCACTGCATGGTGTTTGTGCAGACTAAGAAGCAGGCGCACAGACTGCACATACTGCTGGGTCTGCTAGGTGTACGTGCCGGCGAGCTGCATGGCAATCTGACGCAACAGCAGCGCTTGGAGTCACTCAAGAAATTCAAAGAGGAGCATATCGATGTGCTCATTGCGACCGATGTGGCTGCTCGTGGTTTGGATATTGTAGGCGTTAAGACGGTCATCAACTTTGTAATGCCAATTACCACTGAGCATTATATACATCGTGTGGGTCGTACAGCGCGTGCCGGACGTGCGGGTATATCAGTTTCATTGGCTGGCGAAAAGGAGCGCAAGATCGTCAAGGACATTATAAAGAATGCAGAGAGCAGCGTAAAGAATCGTATAATACCGCCGGAAATTATTGAGAAATATCGAAATAAGCTGACAGCCCTGGAACCAGAGATTCGTATGTTAATTAGAAATGTGCCAACTTTATAAATTAAAAATAAATATTTACAGAGAACATACTTGATGAGGAGCAGTCAGAGCGCCAGCTGGCTAAGACAGAGCAAGAGCTGTCCAAGGCCGAACGCCGGTTATTGAATCAACCCAATGAGAAGCGCAACTGGTTCCAAACCAAGAAACAACGCGAAGACGAAAAGGCGCGTCTGTCGCTGACGTCACCTGGGGATAACGAGAAGCCCAGCGGCAAAGGTGTCAAAGGCAAAACTGGTGGTAAACGCAAAAGACCCGAGTATGGTGGCGATGGCGAAGATGGGCCGCCAGTCAAGGAATTGGAAGCAAAACGTCAAAAGAAAAAGAAGGAGGAGCCGCGCAAGAAAACACCGGAGCAGCTTGCCAAGGAGCGTGCCATGAAGGAAATCGAAAAGGTATCACTGGTACGTGCCAAAATGGCGAAGTTACGCAAGCGACCGGGTAAATTAGGCGCCGCAACAGAAGTCCCTAGGAAAGGTGCTGATGGAGATTCAGGCAAGGCGAAGCGTCGCGGCAAACAGTCGGCATTTACTAATGATCTGACTGATGTTAGTCGCGGCGGTGCGCTACGTTTAAGATCGGAAGCCAACAGACACAAGAAGATGACGAAAATTGCGGCCAAAAAGAAGACTAGCAATGTGAAGTTAATCAACAAAGCAGGCAAGAATAAGTTTAACAAGGGCAAGAGCTTTGGGGGGCCACGTTCGGCAAAAAAAGATAAAAGGAAATAATATTGCATAACGTATAAACTATGTAAACTATATTAATACAATATTTTAGTAAGCATCTAATATTCTTTGAAACGGTTTTTCATTTCCAACTTGGTCGAAAATTGCAAATAATCGGGCTGTCCACCTTATGTGCAAAATTGGTACACAGGTGTCTCGTGCTAAGTTGGCAGCGCGTAAAATGGTTGTCATCTATTTTTTGTTGTTTCGTTTGGTTCGCTGCGCATTTTTTTCCATTTACATTTTTTTAAATTAGCATTTATTTAATACTTAAAAATTTAAATGGCCAACAAAGTTGCCTATGGGCCACCGCCCGACTCGGACTCCGACGAAAGCGACTACGATGGCTTCTATTTTGATAGTAGTGTAAGTAATTTCTTTCCAACTCCAGAGATGCGTACCCCAACATTTTTTTTATTACCTTAGTTTAAGCGCGAAAAACCAAAACCGTATGTTGCTGAGGACCAAGCACTATACGAAGCACTTCTAATTGGGAACTTGGAAGAGGTGCGCGCTGAAATTGAAGCAATCAATTTTGGAGTAGATGATCCCGTCCGTAATGGCTACTCTATGCTTATTTACGCTTGTCGCGAGGGACACTATTCCGTGGCCGAATATTTGATTGAGCAGCTTCAGGCGAATGTCAACAAACAGGTTGACTCGGTGGTGCCCTTGATGATGGCATGCGATTGCAAAAAAACCGATCAGTTCTTGGTGGAAAAGCTTGTGCGCCTACTTCTCCGTCATGATGCAGCTGTCAATGTGTCGGATAAATATGGTATGACGCCGTTTATGTTTGCTTGTGGCAACGGTTATGCAAACGTTGTGAATCTTATGCTTAAGAAAGTGTCCTTCGATGCTGTGGACAACCAAGGTCGTACTCCAATTTTTCATGCCGTCGAAAATAATCGGCCTGAAATAGTCAAGATGCTGGTGGACGCTGGCGTCGACATGACAAAACCCAATAACAAGGGATATACGCCTCTTAACGTGGCAGAGATTCATGGCTTCTATGATTTGCTGGAAATAATGCCGCGGCCGCCTGAATCATATGTAGTTCCCGCGCAGTATCTATGTTATAACACACTGCGGGATCATATACCACGAATTTTTCTTAAATCGGACTGCCCGGAGTACTTTCAGGAAGTGAATAGCATCTTATATTCGCTAAATATGCAAAATTTGGTGAAACATTTTGCCATGTCGCGTGTTTCACTAGCTGAGTTTTTGACCATGGATGATCAAAAGTTGCGTGAAGTTGGCGTGACGCTCCCTATTTATCGTTCTAAAATAATGAAGGGCATACTAGAGTAAGCGTGTGTACGAATTTAATGCAAGTTTAAACACTAATAAGATTTTCATTTGATGACAGCTTTCATTTACATCACTGGTCTAAAAAGTCAATTGCACGCTGTAAGCGGGATGGCATGGATAGGTAAAACTTTTAAAACTTGAAAAATTAATGAGTAACAGTTTCCTTATTTGACAGTTTTTACGAGATACTCATGATCACGGCCAATCATTTGCAGCATTTGGTCATTATACAGTCCTCTTTGCGTTTTGTCATGCAGAATCAAATGACTGGTAAATTGGGGCAACCCTCGGAAAATCAGCTGTTAACACTTAAAAGCAATATGGAAGCATATCGTGACGCTGTAAACGATCTCACTCAGACTGTGAAATATGTAAGTGCTGTGAAATTGTATGCCTCAGACCTGGAATATAATTCTGATTAAAATATGTCCACAGTTGGCCTCGTTTAGTCCACCCACGAATCCCCTATATATTGATTATGATGAGTATGTGGCGGAACGCAAGCGAAAAAAAGTTCGCAAATATTTTAAATTTACTACAACCACTATTTTGGTGGGAATCTCGGTGTTCATTTGTTTTAAAAGCAAGATATGGTTTTAGACAAATCATCACGCTTGTACCTACTAGTATTACTTAAGACACTCATTATTACAATGCAGTACAAAGTTCATTAATTCGTTCCTTAAATCATTGAATTTTTAAAATTCCATTAAGTTTTCAATTACACAACTTATGCTTAGCTTCATCTAAATATAAATATCGTTAATATCTTAATCTAATGAAATTTGTATTGAATTCCATTGAATTTTGAAAATTCCACTAAGTTTAATCCAAATCAAAATATGTTTAACTTAATCTAAACTATTATTGTTAAATGTGTCATATCTATTGAATGTTCAATAATAAATGAAGTTTGATTTACTTAATAAACTATAGTAACTGTTATACTAGGGCATTAATGTGATACGCATCGTTTGTTTTAATAAGTTTGGCAGCACCGCTAATAGAGGTGGAGAAACATAGATCGTCCATCGATGTTTTTTCAATAAAATATGTTTCATCGATGTTTTTATTAAAATTAAACTACTAGCTATAGCAAAGAGCATGGAATTTAATAAAGAGGAATCCTTGGCCGTTACATTGAATTTTTGCTCTTTGTCAATTTTATTTACGAGTGAGTAGGTATGACAGACGGCAACACAAGCAGCCTAACACGTACGCGTGTTGAAAGTGGTCGCTTTTCAACAAAAATTTTGAATTTTTTAACGGTCCAGTTCCACTCTATTAATAGCCTGAAAAAAAAAAAATGTATATAATAAAATGCTTTTTAGGAATATGAAAGCTTTTTTTTGTTATTAATGTACATATGCAAAATTAATTTCATGCTCTTTGGTACCCATGTATATAAGATTTTACTTTAAATAAATTAAGGTCCACAAACAAGAAGCTAAACTTCAAAGTTTTTTATTTTTTAAATATTTATTTCCCAATATTTCAGATATTTAAAAAAAAAATTTAAAAATAAAGTTTTTGGACGTTGACCCGGCAAAAATATCTTTATTTATATATAGTTTATACATATACTAGATTGTGTCCAAGTGTTGACAAGCTATTGTTTCTTAACAATTACAGAGATCTCAATAATATAAAATAAGTTTTGGTATGTTAATTAATTCACATATAACTGTTAAAAATTACTTCAATTAACATATTATTTATTTTATTTCAAGTCACTGTTTTCCACCTATAGAGTTGTATTTAAAAAACATATTTCTGGCCACAGAAACATCGATGTTAGCAAAAATTTGCAAATATCGATATCATCGAAGTTTCTCCACCTCTACTGCTAAACTAATGCTGTTTATATGCGCGCAATTTGTTCACTATGCTCGAGCCGGGTGCCATTAAAAAACTTGACCAAGTGGTCGTCAATCGCATAGCAGCTGGAGAGATTATACAACGGCCAGCCAATGCTTTGAAGGAGCTTCTGGAAAACAGGTATGTGACCATAGCAAAGACACTAAATCCATGCCCCTCCTAATTGCTATCACAGCTTAGATGCGAAATCGAGTTACATTCAAGTATGCGTGAAAGCAGGCGGACTTAAGCTGCTGCAAATCCAAGACAATGGCACAGGCATTCGCAAAGATGATCTAGACATTGTCTGTGAGCGATTCACCACCTCAAAACTAACCAAATTCGAGGATCTCAGTGAAATTGCCACATTTGGTTTTCGCGGCGAGGCTCTGGCTAGCATAAGTCATGTGGCGCACTTGTGTATTCAAACGAAGACAGCTCAGGATCGCTGCGGATACAAGGCCAATTATGCGGATAGCAAGCTGCTAGCTCCACCCAAGCCTTGTGCTGGCAATCAGGGCACTATTATAACTATTGAAGATCTGTTTTACAATATGCCACAGCGCAGACAAGCGCTTAAATCCCCTGCCGAAGAGTTCCAAAAGATATCCGATGTTATGTCCAAGTACGCCGTGCACAATCCTCACGTGGCTTTCATGCTTAAGAAACAGGGTGAGCAGCCTTCACTAAAGACCCGAGCAGACAGCACTCATGCGGAGAATATAAGGGTAATTTATGGAGCTGCAATTGCTAAGGAGCTGTTGGAGTTTAGCTATGCGGATGCGGTGCTTCGTTTTCATGTCAAGTGCATTCTAACCCAGGTGAACTATGCGGCCAAGAAGAGTGTTTTGCTATTGTTTATAAATCACCGTTTAGTGGATTCAGTGGGTCAGGTTAGAGATTGTTTTGCAAAGACGTACTTTAATTTATGGTTTTGATTGTAGGGCTGAAGACAGCCGTGGCCGCTGTCTATGCCACCTATTTGCCTCGTGGTCAGCATCCCTTCGTCTACATGAGCTTGACGCTACCTTCACAGAATATTGATGTCAATGTGCATCCCACCAAACATGAAGTCCACTTTATGTATGAGGAAGAAATCATTGATAAGCTCAAAACCCAGCTTGAGACACAATTGCTGGGTAGCAATGCTACGCGCAGCTTTTACAAGCAGCTTAAATTGCCTGGAGCCGTAGATCTGGAAGACAGTCAGGTGCTTGAAAAAACCCAGCGTACATATGACAAAGATCTCGTACGTACCGATTCAAAGGAGCAGAAACTGGACAAATTTCTAATCAAAAGTGATTCCGGGCTGTCCTCCAGCAGCTCAATTGAACCCAGCCAGGATGAGAGTTTTCGTCAGGTGGCTGCTCGTAAATCAAAGCAGGTCCGCCTTAGCAGTGTGCTACAAATGCAGCAGAATCTGGAGCAAGGCTGTAATGTGCAACTTCGCAGTATAATCAAGGAGCTCGTCTATGTGGGCTACGTTGATGCGCGTCATGCGCTCTTCCAGCATGAAACTAAGCTCTATATGTGCAACACGCACGCCTTTAGCGAGGAGCTCTTTTACCAGAGACTGGTCTATGAGTTTCAAAACTGTGCGCAAATAAGCCTGACGCCTGCCTTGAGCATTGAACAGTTGCTGCTTATAGCGCTGGACAGCGAGGCCGCTGGCTGGACGCCCGAGGATGGCAACAAATCTGAGCTAGCGGCCAGTGCAGCTGCCATCCTGCAAGAAAAGGCGCCAATCATGCGCGATTACTTTGCTCTTCGTATTAACGAACAAGGCGAATTGGAATCGTTACCATCTTTGCTACTGCAGCATGTACCTAGTACGGCAAAGCTGCCATTGTACATGCTACGGTTGGCCACCGAGGTAGAATGGGAGCAGGAGTTGCAATGTTTTGAAAGCTTTTGCCGCGAGACGGCGCGGTATTATGCACAGTTGCCAGTTCATGAGGATGAACGCCGGCAGCGTTGGCATGTGGAGCATGTACTGTATCCAGCTTTTAAGAAGTTTCTGCTGCCGCCGGCTCGACTCAAGCAGCAGCTATTTGAGCTAACCAATCTCTCTAGCTTGTACAAAGTCTTTGAACGTTGTTAAAATATAATCTGCGTAATTTATTTCACTTAATTGTATTGAAGTATATTGTTAGCATTAACCGAGTGCGCTTTAGTTTTCGAAACCATGCTAGAGGCAAGCTGAAAAACGGCCTCTGGTATGTTTTCGATCAAAAAAAAGTTACTAATGGGTCTAATTCAAATCAGGCTGCCTGAAGCGGGCGACCTTCTCAGCATTCACGACATGCTCTTTTAGTAGCTGCATGATTTCATTATCATATTGTGGGGGCGTTGGCTTTACATTTGTGGCCCAGTAGAATATGTCCCAGTCGTTGCTTACGCCATTGATGAGCTGATCATAAAGCGCTGTTTGCTCAGCGGTAAAGCCCTTTAAATACTTCGCTGCAAATGTACTGAGCAGCAGATCGTTCTCCAACATGCCGCGTTTGCGGGACTGGTAGACCAAACTATAAATATGTAATTACATATCGGCTAAATAAGTTAATGGCTGTTTTTATACTTGCCGCTGCTTGCGTATGTTCAAAGGCTCATTGGGACGCATTGGATACTCAGGCACGGGCAGATAATCGGGATCATCATAGTCGACAATAACATCATTGTCGGGCGGTGTTAGAAAGGGTTTTGGCTCAGTGGATCCGGAGCCCGTTGAGGCAACGCGACGGAAGGGCAGCAGCAGCCATTGGGAAAACTCACGCGACAACTGCAACAAAAATAGCATTGAAAAAGAAAATTGCATAATGCAATCCATGCCATTGCAATAATAAAATACATATTGCAGCCACTTACCCGCAAGTTTCTATACATTTTTGTTTATATTAGCGGGTTTTGTTGTGGTATGGTTTTATTCTCTGAAATCAGAAAACATTTTAAATATAGGCAATTTTATACTATGTTATTTCAGTTTGCAATACGTTCAAAATTTGAATACACATTTTTAGACAAGTCGTGTCTATAGTATCCAATATGTTAGTTGACACTATAAGCAAAGTTTTTTTTTGATTGTTTCTTGTTTTTATAAAGACAAGAGTTACACTCCTCTATATCTTCTACTGTACATACTTTAAGTACTTTTTTTATTTTAATTTTTACAAATTTATTATAACCAAAAACAAACCGTTACCAGTAATTGGTATGTCGATGATAAAACTTTATCGCCAATATTTCGCATTTATCGACTAAGATAAATAAATTAAAAAAAAAACACGAAAACTAATTTCTGCATTTAATCTGCCTTGATTTAAACATTAATTGTCAGTGTTTTTTTGTATACTCTGTTGTATCAAAATACTATCCAATAATATTTTTAACTCATTATTATTGCAAATCGTTTGTAGCGGATGCAGGTTCTGGTTACTTGGCAACTTATTCGATGAAATTGGCAATATTACAAAATTCAACTTTGATTCCATTTATATCCAATTATAGGGCAGGATTTTGAGGGTCTGTATTTTAAGGTAGTTTCAGAATTGAGGTTTATATTAAGCAGTTTTAAAAAGGAAATTGATACCTCAATAAATAAATAAAAAATATTGCTGTACCTACCCTATAAATGGAAATAAATGGAGTCAAAGTTGAATTTTGTAATTTTTTTTGCACTGTACGCACAATTCTGCAACCAGTAGGTGTAGTTTACGGAAAATATGTTTGGCAGTCCATAATTTACAAATTGCAAAAAGAAGTGTGGTTCTCCGAAACAACGGCGGTTCTTGATCAATTAAATGCTTTTTCGCATAATTATAAACCAATCCTGGAATTCCACTCTTCTCAGCAAAGGACATTTATGTAAAATTAGAAATAAATTGTTCGCGCCAAAGCAATACATTTTTGCTAATTTTACAATAGAGCAACACTGATTCGATGATGTATGAAGTGGCGAGTGTAACAGCTGTTAAGTCAATGCCGTGAGTACACACTGGTCTAACAGCATAGGCGCTTTACATACCTTTAGATTTATCGTCTATCGTTGCTCTTTGTTTTGAGATTTTGATGCGGTTGGTTGTCAGCGCGCAAAGATTTTTCGTGTTTTACGAATTAATGCGAAAAAAAAGATTCAATTTAATAAAATGCACACTGAAGTAGTGTATAAAACATAAGTGTTGTTAAATTAATTTCAATAAATAAATCAACTGCTTTAATTGATGATTTTAGTGTAAAACAACAAATGAAAAAAGTAATTCGCGACGCTGTACAGCTGTAAACCGACAACGACGTGTGCGTTTGTGTGTGTGTGCAATTTGTTTATGTAGTTTTTGTTGTAAAGCGAGCTGCTTGTAATTGTTGCTGACGAGTTTGCGCCTGGCTTAAATTGAATGAAAATCTAAATGATGTGAAAAATATAATTACAAATATTGTGCTGTTTACACAAAAAAGTTGAATTAGTTGAATTATGGTTTCGGCGGCACTTTAATTCACAGAAGAAATTGGTGTTTGTGTCGGTGTATGTGATTTCGTGTGTGTAAACAAAACGATACGTTTGCAACATTTTGCGGCATAAAAATGTGCAGCACATAAAAGTCGAAAACAACGGTAAACCATTTCGTATACACAAATGTGTAAAATTTAAGGAAATAAAATTAGAAGTAAAAACACTGTGCGTAAATGTGTTTTTTTGTTGGCGTTTTCAATTTGGTATAGTGAAAAGCAGCAGAAACAAATTTGAAGCTAGTAGTAGCAGCAGCGCAGTTTGAGCCGCCTCACAGGCAGCAAGCGGCAAGATGCCGGCTAAACTGCAGCATCATTGTATGAGCCATGCAACAAACGTCTTTTGCAAGTTGTTGTTGTTGTTGCTATTACTCGGCATACAAACTAACGCTGTCGTCAGCTGGCTGCTGCCGCCACCGCAGCTGGCGTCGCAGTCGCAGCATCATCAGCAGCAACAGGAGATTACATCAACGTTAAGGCCATTAACTGAAAAAGGTAGGTGCACACTTGCAAAAACTATACATTATACGGATATAAGTATGCATATACGTGCTTTATCCGTAAACTTTGCTTAATTTTTTTATTAATAAGTTTTTGTATCTGCGGTGCATTAACCTGGCTGGCACGCAGCGACGTCTGACGTTAGCGCCGACACCAAGACTGGGTTTTTCTCTCTGCCTTGCTCACTCTCTTACTCCTTCTGTTTGACTGTACCAGTGGCGTAGATAGCTTTTTTGCTATGGGTGTAGATAGCACACTTGGTACATATACTTTTGTTCTTTAGAAACATCAATTTTCCAGCCTCGACACTATATCTTATGTGTAACCCAAATACGTCGAAGAATGACTGTTTTACTGGAAACTTTTTAAGCTACAGAATGTTCATTCTGCAGTTTATCTATCTCTCATCAACCCCTCTCTATTACCAAACTCTATAGTTTTGATATATTTATCAGCTATTTCCAGGGTTCCCGTTTGAAGATCGAAAAAAATTAAAAAATCTAATATGTTTTATATATAATAAATCGTTTTTTGTTTACCAAATTTCTTCTATGTTTGGCCTTAATTTTAAAAGTGTCAGTGATTTTTTTTAAATACACTATTAAAAAACAATTTGTTTTTTTTAAAGCGGTTCGTGAGGTTTTTCTTACTGTAAACTGGTGTAATATGAAACTTCTTACAATGTCATATTCTTTGATTCGTAGGGGGGCTAAGCCACTGTTTTTTTCCTTCTGTTCCGCAGTACAAAAATAACAATCATCATTACCCCACTCTCGCTTCCCCCCTACACACTTTGTTATGCAAATTCCTGTTCGCTTTTTATTTTTATTTTACATTTCGTTTTTGTTAAAAATACCACAACCAAAATAAACAAAACAATTTGTGTTATTCTTGTATTTGCATGGAATGCGGCCCAAATTATTTCTGCACCATTGTTGTGTTCTACTGTTTTTGTTGCTGTCCACGCAAGAAAAGTTGCATGCAACAATTTATGCAGTTGGTATGCGCAACTAGAAACTTTTAGTCACTTTTAGCACTTTACCGAGCCACTGAGCAACATCGGTAGAATAAATTTAAAATTATTATTAGGTACATTCAACTCGAGCATGACCCTAACCCTTTGATGACCAAGTGCCTTATTATGGGAATGTGAACAATTCTGTCTTCTTGTCAAGATACATAATCATAAACCACTCATTGCTACAATTCCATAGAATTTTCGCGCACAACTGCTACAACAACAACAACCAAATAAATTTAAATAAATACAACGACAATTTCTTAGTTGTCTTTTTTGAAGCCGACGGACGGCTCTGAGGCCGAGCCGTATTATGCATGCACATGGACTTACAGCCCCAACAGAGGCGAGGCAAGATCTCTTGGCTTTGGAACAAGTCAACAAAGCTATCAACACACAGTTTACAGATGTGTTTGTATGCATGTGCGTATATGCATTAAAAAATAAAATTAAAGTAAGCATTTCCTCATTGAGACACAGTCGCAGATACAAACAATTTAAGTGAGAAAAATACTTACATATGTGCAAAGATACGTACACACATATACTTGGTTATATATGTACATAAATAAAATAAACGCCAGTACAGAAATCAATCAAATTTGTCTGAGAAGAGTGTCAACAGCGACAACAACAACGACATCAACTACAACTACAAATGGAGACTGACACAAACAAATCGACGGACAGACAGAAAATTAAGTATGACGGAAATCAGGATTATACGTAGGTAAATATCTTTAAACATAACTGGACTGAAGATCTATGGTAGATATAGAATGTAGCTAGATTCTATTGTGATAAATTAAGCAAAATAAGCGGTGAAAAATATATTACTAAATAACCGAATAGTTAGTATCAGAGGCGTGCCGATTTGAATTGGCGCTTGAGACAAGTGTTCAAAGTTTATTCTAGGTGAATGCGACTTGTACCTTATAGATATGGACTGGACTATGTTCTACACGTACAAAAACCCATAAAATGCAAACAGTATACATATATTCAGTATTGTATCTTCTTCTGGCCAGTTACATAACAACCCGTTACCGGGTTATGGTCTGATGTAAAGCACTTCTACAGGCGCCTCTGCTTTGCGCACGCCTTCTCCAATTGGTGATACCAAAGATAGCGAGTGTGCTCTCTGCCTAGTCCTTCCAACGGAGACATGGTCTACCGCTTCTTCATCCATACGCACAACTAGACATTCGCTTGACTATTTCAATGTTGTCGTAGAGCTTATAGTGTTCGTCGTTTCATCCGATGCGGTTGTCGTTGCCAAAGATCTTACGGAGTACTTTCCGATCAACTAATCCAAGGGACTGTTCATCAGACTGCGTCATCAGCCATGCTTTATAAAGTTGAAGAGGTTTGTGTCTGAAGTCTCGCTTGATATCAAGAGGCTCGGAAAAGCTCTTTTCTACCTACAGTCAAACCAACTTTGCAGGGATTCCAAACTTGGACAGTGCGACATAAAAGCAATCCGTCAACGTGCTATTAAATGCTGCTGGGTGTTTTCCAGGATTTGGTTTAGTGTGAATTCAGTATTCCTTAAAATATATCAGGAAATATTTAAATACTCATCATAGCGCCACTCAGAGTCTTTAAAATCAAAATATGAATGCATATTTCATAATGAGTCTTTTCTTGTTCTTAAGCAGGCAACTCGTCGGTGTGTTTATCTTTACCTAATATCGTTCTTGACCCCCTGTCGCGCAAAGTTAGTTAGAAATTAGTTTTGTTTTACTGAAAATGCATTCTCATAAAGCAATTCACAATGCACAGTCATCAAAATTCGAATCGCTGTTGCCGTATTTGGGTATTCTTAAAGCTTGTATTCGTAAATTATTTGCTGCAAATCTAAGAATAACTCTTTTTTAAATATTTTCTATAGCCTGAACCGTTGTTTGTTTGAAGTGGGCTATTTGCACTGCAAACTTCTGAAGCATTGTAATATTTTTGCTCATTTAGAGCTGAATTAGCTTCATTACTTTAATTGATCACCCGAGAGAAATGAAAAATAATTTAAAACGCGTTTCAGTTCTTCGAATCTCTTACTCAGTTGATATAAACAAAGATCGTCATCGTACTTGGATCAATATCTACGACTCATATGGTTTTCTTTGATGCTTGTAGGGATACCTATTTTATCGTCCACATTTTGAACACCAAGAACAATATCAATAAATTCAAAGACAAAAATTTCTTGAAGAGAATTAATAAGCATTTGTTATTGACTCAGCATTAAGTGTATGTCTTCGTATGTCATTATTATTTTGACCAGTAGTGTGGCAGTTGCCTTGCCATTGCAATTTTCTCAGCAATGATGTCGAAACAATTAAATATGTATCTAATATTCTAATTGGTGGAGAATTGTGATTAGCACCCCAAATATGGTAAAAAAGTATGATATTAATAAAGAAATTGTAGAAATACCATAGTTCTCATATCAAATAAATCATAAAAAATGTATTTTCATGAGAGTTTTACAATTGTTATTAAAGAAAATGATTTAAATAACCAATACTGAAATTGTTTTCCACGAAGTTTCGCTACTTGTTTGAAATTCTTAAAAATACATATGTGTACCAAAAGTTTGCTACTTATATACTGGCCCGTAATGTATTATGTATAATGTGCTGTAGATTCGTGCCCTCACCAATTTCCTTGAATGTTTCCATTGTGCGAACGATGCTGCGGGTTCATTTCACCCATATTTTTGTGCTGCTTTCGCCCCCTTTCTGGGACTCCCACAATCACTCACCCCGTCAGCAAGTGTTAACAACCCATCGCGGCATTTCTTTGTAGCAGTTAAAGCAACAACGACCGACAATTTGCCTTTTGCAAAAATTATGAAGCACTGTGAAGTGAAGTGTGTCGCTGTATAAACGTGCCCCGTGGGCCCGTTCTTGGCACACAACGGCGGAGTAAGGACGAGGGGCGTGTGAGTGCAACCCTCGCTTTGTGCATTCAGTATATCTAGCTCTGTCCCGCTCTCTCTTCCGATACATATTCATACACCGGTCACTGTTGGGCCCTTGCGCAGGCGGAAACATTGCGGAAATCGTTTATCACGTTCGGCATTGACGTAAACAGCCGCTAAACGGATGCCCAATAGCCAAAGGGCGGTTGTCATAGACTTTTGGATCTATGCAAAAAATATTGACACACCTTTTAGTTCGGTTCGGTCACTTTGGGTTGGGATCGCTCGAATTGTTTGTTTGTTCGGTTGTTTGTTTTGTTTTATTTGTTTGCTTTTTGCTTTTGTGGCGCTCGTTCAAGTTCAAGAGCAAACGATTAAGTAACAACAACAACAAAAGGAACAACATCAGACTAAACAAGTTTATAAGCTTCAGATACATACTCACACACACACGTACATACATACGCATAAGTCACACCTGCTTAAGGCTGGCAAACAACCCGAATAAACTGCAAAACCAAAAACACAACAAAAATGAGACGAAACATAAATACGGACTGCGGCATGGCAGAGAATGTGCGTCAAAGTCACTTGTGCAACCGGCCAAGCCGGCCGGCTTAAAGCTTTACAAAAAAAAGTGGTAGAAGAATAAGCAGCAACACAACAAGTTAAAGTGGTTGTTGTTGGCAGGGGCGTAGATGGCTTCTTGTAAAGGGGGTGTGCTCAACTTATCATTAAATTCCAAACGGAAGTCTTGTTTACATACTCAAAATTATCTAATATGGTTCAGAAGCCAGTAAAAGAATTAACTCTTGTTATACTTAAGAGAAGTATATTTATATCGAGTTTTCGAGCATTTTTACATATCATAGTGATGTGCGCGCTAAACTCGAAAACGCGTGGGCCGATTTCAAGAAAATTATCACACATTGTAGACAGTATTAGGGGAGAAGGTTTTTGTGAAGTTTGGACGAATTCGAATAGATGACGCCAAAGATATCGACAAAAATGATTTTTCACATAAAACATAATTTTACTTTGACTAGGTAAAGAATTCTTTTAATTTGAGGTAGAGGTAAGGGTAAAGGTAGAGGATATAAAGATATTGGTACCAATATCCGCAGCTTGGCTTTGTATGAAGAAAAAAGAGAGAAAAAGAGGAGGAAGAGGAACGGGAAGGGGAATGGGAACAGGAAGAATTAATTTATATAATCAATTTATTGATGGCTTTTTCAATGCGCAGCGAAGCTCGCGTTCTGCTAGTTGTTTTTATAAATCTTTAACTATTCAATGTTTTTTCTGTCTTAGAAATTGATGCCGATACTGTAGCTGATGTATTCAATTTTTAGGCTTAATATCGCCTCTACGAATGAAATATCTTCTCCAGCATATACATCAGCAACTTTGTCAATTTCGAATGAATCATGATTAAAAAGCACTGAAAATCCATTTTATATACATTTAAACCCTGTACACAAAGTGTAAAAGGTTATTATAGATTTGAGGCGTGGAAGACCATATTAAAGGGAAAAAATGATTTGGAGCAATAGACGAGTGGATATAGCCATGTCCGTGTTGGTCTCTGTTTCTCAGAGACTATAAGAGCTATGGCAAAAAATGTTAACCAAAGGATGCGCAACAAAAATTTGACTTTCATGGGAAAACTGGGTACAGGCTATCCCACTGTTGAGCACCGTCCATACTGTCTGTATCAAAATTTTTAATGATTGATTTGTAATGTTTAGTAATCATCAAAAGTAATCTTCTGTAGTTTGAAATTCAACATTCGAAATATTAATTTTTTGTAAACTAATGATTTGATCCCCTTAATCCTACTCTAACTATTCCACTGGCTGGTACTTCTGCTGGCGTACATTGACCAGGTTTATTTGCTCTTCGGGCATGTGGGGCACGAATTAAGCGCATAACGTAGAACGCCATATGGATGGTCTTCTTCTATGCTCAAGTGTGTGTGTGTACATAGGCTTATGCGTAAGTGTATATCCGTGTGTGTTTGCAGCCCTAATGAGGCGTGTAAGTATGAAACAGCCTCGAAGTGAACAGTGGCAAAGGCCAAGCATAAGCCAAGCTCAAGAGCAAATACATAATTGGGCTAAACAATTAAATGCGTGGGGATGGAGTGGAGGGAGCTAGACCAACTTAAGGTTACTTAAGGAGTGCTCAGTTTATTTGCTTGGAAAGACTTGAATAAATACGCACAAGTAAAAGGCAGCTGAGCAGAGTATAGAGCATAGCACAGTCGGTCAGTGGAAGTAGCAGCTGTGAACGGCAGCATAGAAAAATGCACAAAAGAAATTAAAATAGCCGAAGAAAGGCTTCAAATACACTTAAATAAATACATGTGTGTGTAGTTACATATAGATTTTCATATTTGTGACCCTTTGCCGTATTTATAGATGTAGGGTATTATGGATTTAAGAGCTATATGAAAAGTGTACAAAAACGCGTTTCCCTTGTGCAGCATTAACCGTTTTTGTCAGTCCGTATAAGCACCAAGATTTCGGAGACCAAACCAAATGTTACTAAAAGAAGTACACTACCTTTCCAGTAGATGAATTTCGAAGCTTACACCAACACTTTAAAGGAAATGGTTATATACATTAAGTTCGGATGAAAACCTCAAAGGAAAGAGGGAATAATGTTTTAACTTCTATAAGCTGCAACGAAATTTCACTTTTCCACAAAAGGTCACTTTGCGCTTGTGTATTTGTAGGCTCACAATAAAAAAAAGCAAAGTTACCTTTTGCTGAAACAAGCGCTGCATCACCCGCAATCCATTTGTCTTGATGACGCTCATGCCCCTGAACGTTTCAATACAAAACTCAGCACATCTTGATTCGATTATTTGGTGAAAAAGTGGATACAGGGTAGGGTACACTCATTAAGGTATGATAACAATAAAAGGTTCCCTAATTTTCACTTAAGTGCGAACGTCGTTGAGAGGTTGTACTAAACGCGAATTTAAGGGTTGGTTTTTGTATCTACAAAAAGATACAATTGTAAGATTTTTACTCTTCAGTGCAGTAGACTCTTCTACTGAGTGAGGCAGTATGAGAGAAATGTACAGCTACTTTGTGTATTATATATATAGGATTGCTTTTCTCTGCCACGTCGACAGAGTTATCATACCTTACTGAGTGTGCCATGGTACAGGGTATACTAAAATCGGACTGCAACGTATCTTTTTATATTTTTTTTGTTATTGATTCATTGCAGAATTTATTGCAGTTGCTTATTGGTAGCTGCTGCTGCAGATCCCCTTTGTTGTGCTGCCTTAATTCTCACTGTTATTGTAGTTACTTTTATGGTCTGTCTGTGCAATGACGCATGCTCAGCAGACGCAGCCAGTTTGCCAAACAAAGGAAATAACCAGGTCTAGACAATGTTCCTTATTTGGATCTGGCTTGAATCTTACCAATACACAAGAATAACTTTTAGAATGAACTGTTAAGTCGTTATTGGTTGTAGATTTATTGAAAGTAATACATGCATGTATATATTTTTAAGTGTGACTTCCTTTTTAATTACGTCATTATTTGAATAGTTTACTTATACTATTATCGTTAGGAAAATTCAAAACATTTATCTTGCTAAAGCCGAAATGACTTAAGTTATTTGAATAACACACCACATCGACAACGACTAGGACTACGAAAACGACAACGCACGAACACAAAAACATGGCCAAATCGCCGGAAAAGTTGTCTGTGCTTAAATC
The DNA here is from genome assembly GCA_035041775.1 of Chymomyza caudatula. Classification (NCBI taxonomy): domain Eukaryota; kingdom Metazoa; phylum Arthropoda; class Insecta; order Diptera; family Drosophilidae; genus Chymomyza; species Chymomyza caudatula. Next base: position 2,794,059 of record JAWNKW010000169.1, read on the forward strand.
GTCGAAAAACATCAAATTCGAGATTTTAGTTTTATGGCCAATCGCAATATTTTTTTGCGGAAATGTAAAATGCTTACAGTCATATCGAACTTGTGAAAAGAGACATAAAAGAAAATACTTTCGTTCCCATTTTACCGTATGCTGGATTTTGTGTTTATAGGGGTTTAAAGGGTACAGGGTATTCCACCGACTGTCTGCTTCAAATTTTTTATTATCATGTTTTTCCTTTTGGTAGGCAAAATTGATATCGAAAGATCCACGAATTCGTTACTGACGATTGGCGCAATTTGATCTTTTATTTTTGTTTCCCGCACATCGAAAACAAAAGGAAAGATCAACGGTTTTGGAAGCCTGAAGAGCGATTAATACATTGAAAACACATATTTTGGAACTTGCTCAGCCAGGGCGAATATGTTCGAAAATTGCTTGATTTCCTTGGAGAATATTTTGAAAAATATTTATGCTTTGCTAAAAACAGGTGATTTAAAACAAATACACAATCAACTTGAGTGAAAGGGGAAGGGTTTTCCAAAATCAGAGAAGTTCAATTGAATATTCTATGCGCTAATCAATCATTTGACGTAAGTATGTATGCCACATTATAGTTGCGACACACACGTATGTGAATGTGTGTCATATTATAGTTGCTCATACGTTTCAATTATGAAATTTAAATAATCAGAAGGTAATTAAAAATTCATTGCACTGTCCGCCTAAACACAGGCGCAAATTCATATTTGTACAAATAAATCCAAAAGGTAACTGAAACAAGTTCGCATAGACAGAAGCAGATACATACACAGAGAGAAAATCGCTGTTCAGAAGCTAACTCAAAATGAAATCAGTACACATTGTACTTAATCGAAAAGTGGGACAAAAATTGGTCCGAAATAGCCACAAAATAACTGAAAAAGAGGTCTTCTTGAGTCCTTTGTTGTCGGATTTTTTTCTCTGTGTAAATTCACACAAACAGAGTAACTGCTCATTAGGCAGCAACGCCTCTTCCGCTGCCGCCAGCAAGCATTATGACATTTAAATTATTTAACTAGACGGCGCACAGTGGATCCAACTAACTTCTTTTTCGGCGAAAATCATAACTTTTGAGGAAGTAAAGATATTTTCATAATTTAAAAAATAAAGCAGTCCTTAAGCTTCTGCGATACAATGCGTTAAGTAAACTGTGTGTAGAGGGAGCTTCAAAAAACGGTAGTAAAGTTCGATATTCGATACACTGCAAATGTGTTATCCTTGCATGTCAAGAAAAGAATACCATGTTCTGAATTGTGCTTATTTTTCAAAAAAATCGTCGTCGTCGAAAGTTTGTCTATCTGGCGAACGTCTGTACTCTAAGATCAAAATAGACTGCAAACATCTTGCCAAGATTTATTAAACAATAAGCACATTTTGTATGTTCAAGGATAAGACTTTTGGTGTATATAATATCGAACTTTACTATAGTTTTTTGAAGCTCCCTCTCTTCACAGCGTATTTATCGCAGTGTATCGCAGAAGCTTAAGGAAATCTCTGTTATATGCATGCATATGCATGATTTTCGCGGGAAAAGAAGTCAGTTGGATCCACTGTGCGGTGATGGGGACGATGACGACGACGCGAAAGCGACAAGAACGACATGTATTTGCCTTTTTCATTAACCGCAAAACACACCCACGTATAGGGGCTTTCTATGTATGTGTGTAAGTGGTCGTGTGAATGTGTTAGTGCGCGCACTCAATTTAGTTTTAATTAGCAATGAGCATGAAATAATTGTACAAGCCAAAAAGCTACAAAAGCAACATCGAATCGACAGCAAAGTTGGCTGCTCTCTCAAGTGGACCACTAGCTGCCCCAGTCGCCAAACCGTTCCCTGTCCCATGTGCCTCCCCCTTTCATTCTCTCACGCTTTACTCTGTGTACACTTTTTGGCATAATTATTTGCTTAATTCACATAATGAAAAATGTTTTTATAATTGGCTTGGCTCGACCATTGAGTGGCGGACACACTTGAGGCACTTCGTTTCATTTCTTTTCTTTTTTCCTTGTCGTCCATTTTGGCGTCCATTTTGGACTCGATTAAAAGGTTTTCCCAGACATCTTGGTTAACTGCAGCCAAGCGTAGCTCAAGGCTTTGCAGGAAACAACTGAATCAAGCTAAAGTCAAAAGCATTTACCAAAAGATTTAAGCAGTATTGATGGGTAAAATAAAGGAAAAAGTCTGGAAATGTAAAAATAAGCTCCAAAGCTTTTAGCGTGTTTCACAAAATCTTCATTATTTGTGTGTAAGGCGGAGTTGAATTAGTTTGAATTGGAGTTTTATTACAATATTCCATTAACAGAACGTTACAATTTTCGGATTGGTATAATACATTTCCTTTGCGAACATATTATAAATATAATCTTTCAGTTTGAAACCTTTCTCAAGCGTAGTTTTATCTCTAAATCCAAAATACTCTTTGTAAGACTTTTGACATATTCTACATATATATTTCAGACAAAGGAAGGAATAATATATATTATATATAGGATTTAAAATAAAAATGTATATATATTATATATAGGATTTAAAATAAAAATGTATATATATTATATATTTAGTTTAAGTTGACCGCACACGGTTACAAATTTTTTGGTTAAGATATGCAGGTGGAGGTAGAGCATATGTCTAAAACATACCCAAATTCGGCGCCACTGGCTTCGAATCCGCAAACCGTTTTGGATTTTCTAGCACCGGATCATGGCTATATGCCGTTTCTCAGACAGATTTTCTCTACCTTTGATTGCGAGTTACAGGGCAATGAACGCATTTTTCAATTTTTTTATTCTAAAGCAATTGAATTAAGAATTACAAAAAGTAACTTACCACCTATCGGGATAAACTGTATGTCAAATTTAAAGCAACTTAATATCGGTTCAATGTTTTTTTTCAGATGGTGTTGGTATACCTTGATTTGATTGTGAATTACAAAGTAATTAACTCAAACCATTTTGATTTAAAATTTTCTTGGCTTTTAAAAATTTTTTTTTTTTCATTTTATTGCCCTGTAATACACAATCGAGATAAAATAGACCAAAACTTTCCGAGAACCATTGAATCGTCACTTAAATACCTTTAATTTAAGTTAACTCCCATCGTGACAGTAAGGTTCGCGAGTAATATGAGATTTGCTGAAAGTTTTGACTGTGAATTTAAAATTTATGCACTCTTCCAGATGCCCCTGCCCTGCCCACGCTTTCTCCGGTGAGACTAAAGGTAGCGAGTGTGCTCGCTACGTGGTTCTTCCAACGGAGGCATATCGTGTCCCTTCGTCGCCTTCCTTCAACAGTCCCATTGACGATGCCAAAGATCTTACAGAGTACTTTCCGTTTCGTTCGAAATTGAGGTTTTCCGTGGTGGGTCGCAGCTATGGCTCCACCAGAACCCAGGCCCCCCCTATAGCCAATTATTCCTACATAGAATTTTAAAAAGAGATGTAAGGCAAGTGAAAATCTGAAGTCAAATTGAGCTTTTGGTGCGTAAAAGAATTACCCATTTTGAATTTTATTGTTGTGAATTTTCTAAAAGCTTGTGCAATACAAGTCGTAGCTAAATTATAGTGTTGCAGTGTAGAGGAGCACTCATCTACTCCTGTAAGTATGCAGCACTAACCTACAATTGTGCGCCAAATGTCCAACCGCCTGTTATGAGCATAATGGCAGGCATTAGCGAACTAAAAGCGTGCAACAGTTAAACTAAATGGCAATAACAACAATTAGACATTCACATGACAGACCCCCGTGTGTTGGTGTTGGTGAGTATATGCCCACTGCTTTTACGCGTTATGGTAATGTATAATCTCATTTGACATATATTGTTTGCTTTTGGTCAAAACCGCCATTGCAATTCATGTTGCGACATGCCACAGAGTCGTGGCACAACCACTTCCGCACAGCCAAACATAGTTACTACTATAAAGACATAGTCATAGTCATAGTCATAGACACAGTCATAGCCATTGGCATTTAGTGCTTGTTTGCAAGTGTGCACGACATTTATTGCTCATACGCCGCATTGTATGCTGCGGAACTAGCACGGTTAATAGTATTACAAAGCAATTTTAACGTGCAACACGACGACAGCAACTAAAACGCAAATTAATGATACGCAATTGCGGCAAATCTTCCATGCGGCCACGCGGCCGCCATTTTGAATTAAATTTTTTTTTTGTGTTTTCTTCTTTTTATACACTGTAGACAAAGTGTAAAAGGGTATAATAGGTTTGTGCAATGTATGTAACAGGCAGAAGGAGGCGTGGCAGACCATATGTTCCATGGGCAAAAAGGATCAGGAGGAAAATTCGAGTTGATATAGCAATGTCCGTCCGTCTGTCCTTCCATATGAATCTTGAGATCTTATACACCATAAAAGGTAGAGGCACAGAAATTTACCAAAAGATGCGCATTTAAACCGAAAAGACGAAGTTTGTCGAATCATGTCGATATATTGCCCCCTTCCCCCGTGAGATATTTACGTGGTTTACACCCACACCATGAAATTTAGCCAATACTGTGCATATGCTATGTAAAAATGATCAAATTCGGATAGAAACTTTTAAAGAAATAGTTCATAATGTGGCAATTTTAGACCCTTGCTCTCATAAAAATTAACAAAATTTTACTTTTTACAGCAATGTTAAGGCTAACAGTTATGTTAGAGCCACCAAATTTGGTACGAAGACCCATGTTAAGCATATAAACCAAACATTGTTGACATTTTGCCGAATTAACCCCCTACCCCCCGTAGTCCGGTTACCTTAATAACGTCGATAACCTTCAACGCTTCGATAAACAAATTTTTAAAAAATCTCGATTTTCATGGGAAAATGAGTACAGGGTATACCACTGTCGAGCACCGTCCCGACAGTCTGCATTTTTAGCTTACCTTGTATTGCTTTTGTGCCCTCGCTGACGGCAGTCTGGTCCGGCGGCTGCCTAGCTGCCTGTTATTAAGTTTTTTTTTTTTTTTGCATATTTGTCTACCTTTATGTACTCGACGATGGTGTTGTTCGCCGCTGATGCTGTTGTTGTTTGCACACTAACGATTTTTGCACTCGATTTTTTACGCCTTTGTTTGGCGTTAGTTGCTTTGGCTGTTATTATAACCTAGCGCCCGGCGCTTTGGCAAATTGTTTCCAATTCTCTATTTTTATACCCTGTACACAAAGTGTGAAAGGGTATTATAGATTTGTGCAATGTATGTAACAGGCAGAAGGAGGCGTGGCACACCATAAGTTCAATGGGCAAAAAGTCTTATCATTGACTCGGGTAGCGATTGGACCATGTCCGTCTGTCCGTATGAGCGGATAGATCTCCGAGACCATAAGAGCTAGAGACACAAAATTTTACCAAAAGATGCGCGTAATCTAATGTAAGATGAAGTCTGTCGAATCAAGTCAATATCTTACCCCCTTCACCTGATTCGCGCGGCTTACAACCGCTCTATTGGGTCTATCAACTCGAAGCGTTGAGATGTGCGCCGTGTTAATGTGCATCTATGTTCCAAAAATGATCGAGATCAGATAAATACATGAAAAGTTATAGTCAAAAATATGCTAATTTCACCCCCCTCGCCTATAAACTGCTTCAAAATTCCACTACATGTAGATATGGATACATTTGAGCTAGAGTTACAAAATTTGGTGTATGGGCATAAAGTGAAGTTATGGGCATAAAAGTAATTTTTGCCCTCATAATAGCCAACTTCCCAATAGGAAAACTTGTCAATTGGAACTTCCCAATAGGAAATGTTTACAGGCATATCGAATTTATGAAAATATTTATAAAAGTGGATACTTCCGTTCTGATTATACCGTATTTAGTGTTTATAAAGAAAAAGGGTATTCCACTGTCGGGCACCGTCCCGACTGTCTGCATCAATTTTTTTTTTTACGCAGAGTCTTTTGTTTGCCACATTTGCAATTGGGTGTGCGTGTGTGAGTGAATGCTGCATTATTTGCTTGGCAAATATGATCGACCCTTGCCGGTTGCAAGCACTCAATGGTTTCATTATGCTTATCGCTCCAACCATTTTCAGTTGCTACTCAGCTTGAATCTTTAGTTTTAACCACAAATCTTAATCAAAGTCGCTGCCAAGACAAGTCTTTATTAGCTATCTTTAATTTGTATAATAATTTCTACCCATTATTGATAAGCCATCAATAAGGTCTGTCACAAATGTCTGACAGAAGTATTGATGCGTTCAACTTGCGCCTAATTTATTACATGTTCATGCCCATTGCTGCATGAAAAGACAATGCGTCAGAGTTTGGGTGACAAACAGTGAAATGGAGGGCAGAGAGCTGAGTCGTGTGTTGAAACAGCTTATCAGCAAGAAAACCATGAAAGACAACAAGCGAGCCATGAAAAATTGTATGACTAATGAACAGTGTCAGCAACTGTTGAAAATATTGAACTTTAGATTCGACTTTATCCGTTTAATAGGAGACTATACATATGTATGCATATTTTAGATCAGATTGAGCGAAAAGAGTGGTTTTTATACTATCGATAAAAGTACAGTTTGATTATTTGGCGAAAAAATGTTGCACCTTATAATATTTATAACATTTAGAACACTCTTTTCGCTCTATCTCAAGAACGGTTGAGTTTAGAAGATATTGTTGTAGACCAAATTTGTAGAGAATTTCACGCTCTAAAACTCTTTTGAAAAAACAAACTGATTTAAAAGCACTGGAAGGACTGTATATACAAAAAATTTCGTGAACTTTGACCTTGAATATCTTGAGACCCAGACAAAACAATCATTGTTACCAAGGTTATCTTTCAATTCCACGGATTTAAGCTTATTTGACAACATTGCTAGGTAGGCATCAGTTGGAGGTGTCACCACAAAAACATTCATAACTTCCATAGCTTTGAGATCAAACATTTTTTTATTTTTTGGATTTTCTTTGTGAACCTGCCCACGTAAAATGAGTAGTTTTATTTTTTTCGGCGTCCAGAACAAGTTTTTTTTTTTAATTAAAAAATAAAAACCCTTAAAAAATAAAAACCCTTAAAAAATAAAAATCAAAAATATTTATAAAATTAAAAATAATTATTTGTAAAGGTGACATTTTTTTATGTCATTTAAAAATAAAATATTTATTTTATCTCTATTCGTTTACGAGATATGATTTAGAAAAAAGGACTACCCAAATATTCATTTATCGATAACTCGAGGAATTTGGGAAAACAAAGTATGAGGAAAATTTTCTTTTTCAATACACTACACATTTCATATAACTTTGAGTAAGATTTCGACATGACGAATTTTAAGGACCCACTTGAGAAATTCTTACCCAGTTGCTTGCAAATGATAGTGATATAGTTTAAAACTGCAAATGCAAAAAAATTTTAAAAACTAATAAATAAAGTTTTTATCACCTTTTGGAAGCTGGTATAGTCTACAAATAATATGGCCGCATCACCGTAGTGTAGTGTATTTCACATACATATAATGTTACTTAAGTCCATATAATGTATCTTTCTCATATTAAAATCTATCTTATATGTAACGTATCTTTTTTACATATAATGTATCTTGCTTATAGATAAAGTATCTTACATACATATAATGTATCTTAAATGTATATATACAAAGTATTTTAATTATATATAATGTATCTTATATACGTTATATATATAAAGTTCTTATATTGGGTATTTTTACGATTTGCAATGGACAATGAACCTTAGATTAGATTATATTTGTATTGGGTGCGATGGACCATTGTGCCATGCTCGATATAGGAAGTTAAGAGAGAGAAAAACAGTTGAAATAAGAAAAAAGGGTGTGAAAACAGAGTAGGCTTGCTATAAAGGCTCCCTATTGTCACAATCAACCCGACTCCCGTAGGAAGTCGAGACATTCAGTACTGGTAAATTGCTTCCTCCCAAGTCCCAGGTACCAACTCCGCTCATATTTGAGAATGGGTTTTGGGCCTGAATATCCGAATGCCCAGTCTATAATGGCGGGGGATTACCAGTTATCTGGTTTTAGCTTCATTCATGAAAAGTTGTCTAGTACAACTTCGGGGTGACCAAGACCCGAGAGTAGATTTCCCAGTCTGGGAAGCTGGTTAGTTGGTGGCGCCAGCTACTCGCCACGTTACTGAGGGGATCATTAACGATTGGGATTTATTGGCATACCGAGGAATCCACCCAAGACTCTCCCCATTGCAGCCCGCCGCTCGAATTATCTACCACCACAAGAGTGAATGGCACCCAGGAGACACCACGAGGAGGCCACTGACAAATGAGCAGGGCACTGCTAGACGGGTTCCCATCCCGCTAGGTGCGAATTACTCTGGATTGTGGGGGCACGAAGCATTCCACGATTGCCTGATACGCAAGACCTACGAGTCGACTTGAGATGACTAGCATCCCCACAATGAACTTAAGTTCATATTAATTGTTGACCTCCAAACGGTTCTTAGACCCGATTATAAAGTTGGTAACAATGAATAATTTCCGCATTGATTATTAGAAATTTTATGACATTTTGGACTAGCAACAACCAAAAAAACCCAATTTTAAAACTGTTCAAAGTTATCCCGAAATCGTGTTGTCGCAAAATGCACGTCGGGTTAAACGACTCAGAATATAACATATATAATTTTTTTTCTTTCTAAATAATGGAAATAAATCTGGCACATTAACCAGAAAAAGGATTTTAGGGCATACGTTACTGTTGTTATAGAAAAGTTTATTTCAAAAAAAAATATTCACATTATATCCAGCTCGAATCCGAGCCTCACAACTGAACTGATAAGAATTGACTTACATTCCAGGGGCGTGACTTCAAATCAAAATTGGAGCGATTTTAAGCTGTTTACCACTTCCTTAAGAGTACAAGTGTGAAACTTAATTAAATCGCATGGAATTTGTAAGGAATTTTCCGTTGAAAGATTGATTTTTTATCGTCATTCATATTTATATAATTTTAAACTCGTGCGTAAAAAGGCAATTTCGAAATTTTCTCCATTGTGCGATGATGAGATAAACAAAGCAGCAAATACTCAAAACTGTCGCGTATGAGGAATGGTAAGCTTCTCATACAGTAGATAATCATTATTTTAATTAAATTTTCATGCAAATGCTGTTCGACTCTCCGTCGCCGCACTTTCCTTCCTTCGTTCTGATGTTTAATTAAGCCGAAGGCAGCTACTAAAACAATTAAGCCAAAATTGCGCCTAGTCCTTTTGCCGCTTTTAGACTAAGCCCCCAACAAAAATTAAACTAATTAAAATATTTTGGCTTATAAATCAGTTGTGGTAAAGTCTATGATAAAGCGGCACTTTGCATGCCATTTGCAACAGGCTGTCATACAATCCACAACTCTTGCTACTCCACCAAACTCACTCATATACAGTCTCACATAACCTCGAAGTTAAGACACAAGTTTTTGAGGCACTTCGCACGCGTTTTGTGCGTTTTGTGCTTTGGAACCTCTTGGGTGCGCTCCCATTGACAAAGTTGGTTAGTTTTAGCGCCAATTTTAATGTGGAAAGTTTTGAACAACGTTTTGCTGCATTTTGTAGCTAAACAATTTTGTCAGCTATGCAGACAGGCAGGCAGGCAGGAGGCCGCCCTTAGAACTAAGGGTATGCTTAGCGAGTTGTGGACTTTGAGCTGTTTTGGGTTGAATGATTAGCAAAAGTTTTCATTTTTGCTCTCTCTGTGTATCTTGTTTTTATGAAATCAGTAGGAAATTAAGTTTATTTTTTCCTGTGGTTGTTGGGGGCGGTTGGGACTAGGCGGTTATGCTTCGAGGAAATGAAGCAATCTCTCCTAAAGCGTCAGCGGGACCAGGCATAAATGTTTCTGAGTTGGTTTGTACAAGTTTTTTTTTTTTTTTTTTGGTTTACAAATAGTTTTGGTACTCACTTTGGGCATGAAATTGTACGAAAAGTTTGATTTTAACTTTTGTTTGATTTCAAGTTTTGTTACATTATGTAACTTATCTGTTTCATTTTTGATCTTTTGGGGATTCAAAAGAGCTTGTTGTGCCTATTGGGATCTGAGGCTTGGAAATGGCTAAGAAGCACTTTTTGAACTTATTGTTTCAAGATTTGTATGGTTAAAGTTTGGATACGAAAAAGGAAGTTGCTCTTGGCAATTTAAGTTGATAACTATTTCCAATTGCTTCTTCGGATTCATTGAATTGAAACCTTAACTATGTTCAACTCTACTAGTTACTAACAGCACTCCAAATATCAAACGCAAATGGGGATCAAGACTTTTGGAACAGTAAGCGATGAAAGAGGAACCAAAGGAAGAAATAGATTTACTATTTATTTAAACAGATTAGCATTGCTGTAGCGGTTCAACCTTTAAAGTATTATGATGTTATACAAATGTATTTGCCAGTGAATGTACATTCGTACATATATCTGCCTGAAACACTATCCTTTGTCACACCCTTGTCAATCAGGACTACTAATTAGCGATTGCAAATATGTTGCCCAACTGAGCGACCGCATTCATATCCACGTCAACATCAATCAACCGTATAGATTTTACGTGCTATTTCATGTACTTTCAATTTTCCGTTTGCAGAAACTACTTGCATACTTATGTACATGTATATATATACATATGTACATGTATATATATACATATGTACATGTATATATATACATATGTACATGTATATATATACATATGTACATGTATATATATACATATGTACATGTATATATATACATATGTACATGTATATATATACATATGTACATATGTATATATATACATATGTACATATGTATATATATACATATGTACATGTATATATATACATATGTACATGTATATATATACATATGTACATACATAGGCTACAAGCCAATTTTTTTTTAAAGTATTGAAAGTTTTTGCCTTTTTGTTTTATTTGAGAATCGCAATCAAAGTTGCTAATTGATAAAAATAATAAAGCAATAAACAAAAAAATAAAGAATGATCCCCTTAAATAAATAAAATTGAAATGCAATGAAAACTACTATAAAAACTGCCAATTCATTTTCAATTGTGCTTAACGCTTTTGTTGTTATTGTTGCGCTGCTGATGATTTGTGTAATTTACGCGTTTCGCGCAATTTTTCAATTTAATGAAAAATGCAGATATGCTGCACATATATACGTGTATAGAATTGTGACAGCCATAAAACTTATTTTCATATGTATGTACATGCAACCCAGTAGAAATCAACGAAACACAATTCGAAGAATTTTTCCGTTTTATGAGAGAATTTGTTATGTCAGATAATGAGTTTTAACCAATTATCTTTAATAAGTTTATATGGCTGATAAATCCGATACATGATTGTAAGAATAGATGCGCAACGAGGATACAATCAGTATGCAGTCAGTATTTTAGAATTTTTAGAGACTTCTTTTTATATATTATTTTAAGAAAGTATAGCCTACAAGGAACTGTAAACTGTCGGAAAACTATACGTTGAATTACTAGAACAGGCACAAGTTAAAGGTTAAAACGAAAGCAATATAATAAAATCAAGAAGAGTTTAATAAGCTTACAAAATAATTTAAGGATTGTAGAATATAGTCATACATAGTCCAACTTTTTGAACACTTTATTTTATTGGATTATAGCGTATTTACTTTCGTTGTAAGAAGTATGAGTGGAATATATCAGTAGAACCGAAGTTATGGCCTTACCTTCTAAACGCTATTCTCCTCATGCCTCTTCCTGTGTGAGGTTTCTTTGCAAATCAGTCCGGTATATATCAAGTTTAAGGCATGCAAGTAGGAAATACATTGGTCATGGAGTATTTCTTGACTCCTGCACATACCTCCAACCTACCTATTCCTTTCTTAGAATGAAAAAGAAATATCATATTTACTCATTTGGAATCATTTTTCGATTTAAAACTATACATATTAAGAAATCAATGTATCAATATAAAGTTATACTCCTTATCTACAGCAGGAGTCACATCAATCCGAGCAAAACTAAAAGGGAGAGGCTCTACGAATGCTCCATGAATAGAAAAGAAAAGCTGGCTAAGAAGATGAGAAGAATCTATGAGACCAAGAGTTAGTTTATATAGAAATAAAACACCGTGGCAGATTGTACGATTGATTATAGAAGGCAATTATACAAGGCGAAGTATATCAGGAAGAAGCCAAGCGGATGTTTAACTGCAAAGAGACGGAATTGCATTTGAACTGACTCTATCATAATCTGATAGAGGCGATATTAGGGACTCCAAACGCAATAGTTTGGTTGTATATGGGTCATTAAACTCTTTTGACCAACATTTAATAAATACGAGAATCCCTCTGAATTGTTAACAGTATTGCCAATGTGTTTATCAAATATAAACCTATGGTGAAGTAAAACACCAAGATCAGAGATACTTAGTTGAAATACGTTCATGATTAGTCCTATAAGATGTCATAACCTTACATTTGGCATTGTTCTTCTTCTTAACTGGCCCTAACAGCCCATTATCGGGTTACGGCTTGTTGTAAATACATTTTTTCATTGGAATTGTGGTTTTACGTGGTGGGTCCCAAACCCTACGCTCAACCCTTTTAAGGCCTACTGGTCTCGAAAGAACCCAGTGTCATTGTTAGTCGCCTCATACGATCAGCTTTGACCTGCTGAGGTGGTATTCTCTAATCCGCTCACCACACGGGGGCATTCTTAAGAAAATATAATGCCAAAATCATCTACACAATTGGGAAAAATTAAAGTAATGCGTTTTCTGGGCTTCATTCAAGAAAAGCTTTTTTAGTTTTATAACACGGCATAAAACACTTTCAGTAATTCCAAAAGGACTGACAATAAATACAGTACTTGTAGGTTCCATTGGGTTTGTGAAACTATTTTCGTAAAGCGGTATGCAAATTCTGCCGAGTTTTTCAACAACATTCCACTTTTGTGCTGCATTTAAATGCCGCAATAAGTATTTATTATCCACTTACTTACTATCAAGCTGTCAAGTCCGACTGGGTTGGTGCAGTACGTAAGTGCATGCAGCCTCTAGAGCACAGAGCACGGAGCACAGAGCTCGGGTATTAATAACACACATATACACTTCACAAAGGGAGATGAAACTGTTGACAGTTGGATCTCATGAATTTCAATTTATGCCACCAATAAAAAGTAAGCATTAATAAATATAACATGCATTTAAATTTACAACCAGCTATGCATATCAATATACGAATACGCCATTTCTCTATATACATCCGAAATACCTTTTATATATATATATTTAAAACATATTATTGTTGCATTGACAGTAAAAATGCCGCATAGCTAGCTTTCAATTGCCTTACTACTATATACTATCAATGAATCCGCAGAGTAAAAAAACTTGTTAGCGATATGGTTTTCACGAACTGACAAATTGACAAATGATTGACACTGTCGCAACTACCGGTGAGACATCAATAATCACATTAATAAAAAAATCTTACTGACCCATGCCATGTTCGGTGTGCTTTTATGAATCGAAACTTTTTCTCTCTATTTTTAAGTTTTTTTGAAGTTATTTTTAATGTTTTGAATTGACGGCAATTCTTACACACATTAAAGATAAAAATAAAAGAAATTTTGTCAGATTAACTAACTTAACTTATTTAAAGAATATAATTTCATTGATTTCACCTGTATTCCCTTGAAAGTACTTACAGATTACTCCCTTATACTCTACAGATTTGCATCGAAAAGACACACTCTTAATCTGTACAAATAAATGCTAACACTCTAGGCACTGATGGCTTGGTATACCGAAACAGAAACGAAACTGTGTGTGCAAATAGAAGCTTTAATAAGGACATGTTTATCAAGAGAACGCACAAATGTGAATGTGTTAGTGTAGTGAATTGCTGTTTAGTGTCTCTAACCTTTAGTACCACCAATATCACACGTCTCGTTAGTCCCTTTTGCGACACAACTATCGCACTTTCTATCCATTTTTAGTGTTGTTTTATGCTCTGAAAGGACTGAAACTGACTCCCACCGCTGCACACTTTTTGCAATGCCAAGTCGATATAGCTATGTCCGTATGTCCGTTCGTGCTGTAACGTTATTCTCACGAATCGTGATTCTTATCGAATCAAGTCGATATCTTACCCTCTTCCCTGTGACAGATTTTCGCGGTTTTGTATTTATGTGCATATATGTTTAAAAAATGATCGAAATAGCAAAAATACTTCAAAAGTAATAGGCTAAAATCTGCTAATTTCACCCCCCTTCGCTCTAAAATTCCACTACATATATATACATGTGAGCTAGAATTACAAAATCCACTGTCGGTCACCGTCCCGACCGTCTGCATACAATTTTTCACTTTTGTAAAGTCACAAGCAGTAAAGAATAATGCATGTAAAGACACCCGAATTGAATTCGCTCTCACAATAGGTACACATTTCTCATCATTTTAACAGCTTCTCTCAACGATTCCCTTGTCCGGAGTATCTGCCAACTATCAACAGCAGTGGCAGTCCATTTCCGAGTGCAAGCAGAACTTTTCTCAACGCTCCTCTAGCCATCATGCTACAATGTGTCGCCTTACTGTACCTAAAGGGATCAGTCCTGGAATATCGGTTCCCCACTTTTTTTTTCTAAAAAATCATCAATACATTTGAGTTTGAGAAAATGTAAAGGAAAATCACTTTTTACTATTCGAAGAGCTTGTTTTTGATTGGATTTCTTGTTTGCCGTTTTCAATGCATTTATTCAACACTAATACAGATTTCACTGCCTTGAAGTTAGCATAACAAACTTTTGGCTTCTATGAAAAACAACAATTATGTGCATCAATATTTATAACCCTTATTAACTCATTTAAAAAATATTATTCAATCATTCAATATCATTCATAGGACGCAAAGAAAATGGCATAACTTGCAAGAGTCATTCAACCCTCGGGCATAGTCACAAAAGTAACCACCAAAATTGATACAACCCTATTGCGTTCTATGCATCTAGACTCACCCGCTTTCATGTTAATCAATCTTGCACAACAATTTTCTTTATACTTCTTTATAGACCAACAAATATTTGTCTAGCTGCATAGTCCGTTTTACTCCGTTTTTAAAGGCCGGCCGTGTTTTTTCTTCCCGTGCTGGCACCCGCAGTTTTGAACGTTTTACTTTTTTCTTGTTCAATCCAGTTTTTTACGACTGCATTCTACGAGAACTTTACTTTTATAGTTTTTTTTCATTACGATATTAATTTTGATTGTTTTCGTTTGAACAATTTTTATACATCTTCTATGAAATACATCTTATGTATATATTTTTGAATATTTTGATTCCTTTCCTGTTGAAATTTTTGACAAACCATAACTTTGTAATGGCCAAGCGTACAATGAAGTTTGGAATCGTAGTTAAATATGGTAACCCTTATGCTGGCTTCCTGCGTAGGATGGTCAAGAAGATGGAAATCACCCAGCACAGCAAATATAGCTGCTCGTTCTCGGCAAGGATTCCATGAACGTTGCAAGCGTACTACTGCTGGCGGTGCCTGGATTTACTCCACGACAGCTGCTGCTTCCGTACGCTCCGCTGTTCGCCGTCTGCGTGAAACCAAGGAACAGTAAACGAGACATTTTTCGTTAGTTTCAAATAGTTGCAACAAGTTTTTCTTCTGTGGTTTACGATGGTCAAAAGAGTCAAAAAATTACGGCTCGCCAAAGCTTAGGTACTGTTATACTGTTTTGCATCGGGAAAGGTATTACCAGTCAAGACATTTGAGGAGAGGAACAAGTAGATAGATTCTGCCATACAACTTATAAAACTTTGTTTTTTAAGGAAAATTACCCAAAAATTCGTGAAACTTACCAATATCTATTTATGACCCAACGTTGTGTTGTTATAAAATCCAAATCAAATTCCGGATCCGAAATCAGCGATCCAAAATTTACCTGAAAAGGTATGTTTTAGCCATAGACCTTCCATTGAGTTAAATTTGTTAAATAGTGTAATCGACAAGAAAATTATTGCATGAGGTTTACAGGGGCAAATAAAACTTTTATAAATTTGAATGAAGATGATAGAGCGCATGTTGGCGGATCCACTTGGTCATACACCAAGCTTGGCAATGTGCAGCCCCACATCTAGTCGTCATATCTAGGGTTACAGAAGATGGATTCGCAATGAATCTATTATTGTCTAAATATTATACTATTTGTCAGTAACTGTAACGCAAATCAAAAGTGAAACGTCCTTAAACTTTATTACTATTGACTCTTTCAAAAGTTTTATAACAAAATTTTTGTTAAATAGGTACACTGTATTGAGAACCTATGTAAATTTTAACACAATGCAGATTTAGCTTTTCGTACTGATTTTCAGTTTTGAGTTGAATTTTTTATGAGACACGCTTTTCTGCCGCCTAGGGTTATATGTCACTGCAAACCCTTTGTAGTTCGTTTTACATTGTTCACATCATAGTAGTTTTGTTTTATTCCGTAAAATTCCCATATTCTTGTGCTAGTTAGTAGCCTTGACTAAAACAAAAGGAAATTAAAAGCAGCTTTGTTCCACTTTACGCTTGGCACTCTGTGCTCTGTTATGTATTTGAACATTTTTAATTTTCCCGTCCCTTTTGTGAGGATTTAACTAATCCTGCAGCAATGGAGAATACCTTCTTGTATCTCCCTGTGCATGGCCAAGTTGTTTGTTGTTGCTGGTGTTGTGTCATTGTTTCAAGTAAACCATTAGCAAACACTTGGCCAAGTTGCATAAGTGCATCACTAGAGTGCATCTCACCCAAGACAGTGAGTTAAGACAGTTGAACTAATTTAACAAACCCAAACGACTAGTAAATATAGTAGAGCTACTCACATATTTGTGTTTACATATATGTATGTAATTTAGTAGAGTAGTCCATATGAGCTCTTAGTAGGTTACTACTGACTTAACTAGTCCCTTAACTGTTTCTTTAAGAAACTGGCCAAAACTAACTTTTTATACTCTGTACGTCAAAGGTAATATAGATTTGTGGAATGTATGTGACAGACAGAGTAATACGCATTGCCTCGGGTATAGACATAATCATGTATGTCTGTCTGTAGGACCTCAGAGCATAATTCAAAAGCAAGTGTTGTTCGTAGAATTGCGTTCATATCTTACCCCATAAAAATATTTGAATTATAATTGGCACCTGCTGGAAACATTCAAAGTGAACTAATTTTAGAGCTCAGTAGTCCCCAAATACCCAACAATTTTACTAAAACTGTAGTGTAGTGTTTTTGAACTTTTCGGTAAACAATCTCGCTTCAATTTTTTTTTTTTTTTTTTTTTTTTTTTTGAGAAAAATCATTTTTTGTATTCCAGATAGATGCAACACCGATTGAATGAAATGCTTACGGGTGCAGAATATCGTGAGATCTTCATGAGAGCATGTATTAAGTCGTCGAATGTCGACGATTGTATATTTCAATATTCAAACCAATACTCGTATCTTTTACCTCAATTTATTAATACTCACTACATTGTTAAGAACTTAGAACTTGATAACATACAAGCACTTCTTTTTTTCTTGGAAGTCATCTGAACAGTTTACCTCGGCAGAAAATGAAATTGAACCATGAAAAAATTTCGTGCGCTTATTTTTTTTAAACTTTCAATGTCATCTACACCGGGGCATTTTCTTTAAAAACTTTTAAACACATTAATCAGAAACTTATAAAAACTTTTTTAACCGATAACAATGTTTGCCAGTGACAATACACCCGACCATTAACATAGTGTAGGTTGTACATCTGGTAAAGTATAAGATCCTTTAATTGAATTTTGAGGAGTGTATATCAACAAAAGAGTGCGTTGACGAACTTAATTTGATTTTTGGCGATGAAGCGTTATCAAAAACCGCAATATTTAGATGGCTCTCAGAATTTAATGGCGGTCCCTATTCGCTCAGTCACGAGTTTCGTGATGTCATCCAAAAATAGTTGTTTTTGCATGAACTGATTGTGATCATTATATGATCAAATGAGATTTGTTCGCTTATTTTGTTATATGCAAAAGAAAAATAATTTTCTAATTTCGAAAAAAATAAAAATAGTGTTGAGTTCATTGCACTATAACTCGCAATCGAATCAGAACTCGCAACATTGAACAGATATTTAATTTCCCTTAATAAGTTGATCGAGTAAGATGAGATTTGCTGATTTCGCAACTTTCGAGATCTCGAATTTTTTTAAATAGCCCTAATTCGAAAACGTATTACCGAGTAATCCGAATGAGTTTACAAGCGAGTACATCCTTGCACGACTCTCAATATGTATGTACATATAAAGTGCAAACATCGCTATGCAGCGCTCCCAAAGCCCTTCCCTAAATCGCATATGTACTGTGTATATGTATGTACAGAGTGCAGCATGTGTGCGGTGCCTGCATACATTGTACCTTTTATCCCTAAATTTGTAGTGCTGCCAGACTGTCGAGCTTGTGTTGTGTTCTTAGTGTGCTAGTTTCTTATGCCATGTAGAATAGTTACTCTAGTTAGAAATTGTTGTTTTATGCTCATTGTTTCCTTGCGCAAACAAAACTGCAGCTTCTAGAAGTACAGCTCGGGTACTCCAAAAAGCAACACTCAACACTTTTTAGTGACACTTGAGTACTTTGCTGCTTAGCTACTTACTTGAAGCAGCCCATGTGAGTGTGTGTGTTGCACTGCTAGCCAAGTGTGTGTGCGAGTGTGTGCGAAAGCATGTACTTAGTATGTTGTTCCTCTTAATTTAAACAAAAATGTAATCACTTTAAATTTATATTTACATTGAGATTATTAAGCGCGCAATGTTTTTTGCCAATTAGTCAACTAAAAATGAAATTTGTTGCGCAAATATGGCAAACATTTTGTTTACAATGTGTAAATTATATAAATTGCATTTGCCTAATTACGAAATGTTATCAATTGTATGAGGTGGAAAATTGCAATTATTTAAATACATAATATTATAATATAACGGTATCAGGGCATGCGATCCCCCATAGTGGGGGCAATTAAAATGATATTAATGGAAATTTTATGCGTTTTTTCTATGGATTCAAAAAAATGTGGCATACTTTATGGGGCTCCGTCATATGTCCTAGTCAAAAACTAAACAAGAAATATGGCTCAGAAGCGTAATATGAAAACGTTCCAAAATTGTTTTAAAGTGTGTCAGCGCTTACGTGCCTCCTGCTGCCAGCCTCGGTGGCGTCAACTGCGACGTTGCGGCGCTGTCGCATGCGTCGTTTTGCAAAGTGAAAATGTTTGGAATTTTAATGAAGGGGCGTTAGAGTGGGCGGTCGTTTCAGTAGCAGCATCTGGAACTCTCAGGTATGACAGACGGCCAATACTCAACAGAGATTTGCTGTGGAGCCAAAGAAACTCAGCATGCAGTTACTTGGGCATCGCCAACGTCGTCGTGGGTTCTGTTGCTTTGCATATTTTTCCATTAAAAACGATTTAAATACCTTGCTACATTTTCCTTTTTAGTTGACTCTCCTCTGCCCCCCGGATTTATCCGGTCGGACACATTGCAAAAGTTCACTTAGCAATTGAAGCAGCGAGAGAGAGAGATAGAGACAAAAAAAAAAACAGAAAAAAGATTGAATTTTATAATAAATTCTTGCCAGTCTTGGCAGGCAATCTTGAGGCCAGGCCCACGTAGCAACTTTGGACTGGTATCTCAGTGCAAGATGTACGACGGAAATTTATGTGTGTGCGGGTTAAGTCGTCGGCAGGTTAGTCAATGTGTTAGTCGTATCTCTGGCTGTTTGCTTGGTCCTTTACCTAAGCCCCAATTGAAAAGAAATGGCAAAGTCTGCTCACCAAATTGCGGGTGATGATTGGGCTTAAAAAAACACAAGTTGGCTTTTTGCGATTTTAAACACAGATAACTGCCAAGGGCTTATATATATGTTTACTTATTTAAGGAATAAAAGCGAAGAATTATTTAACTTGTATCTGAAAGGTAAGCTTTTTTAAATCAGGCGAACTTTAAGATTGTGTTTCTCTAACTTTTGCGCGGGATTCTAAGTTGATCATAATAAAAATTGGGCACCGGCATTTCAATTACCAAAATCAACACAACTGTAAAAGGCTTCATTATTTATTGGCATCTGCAGTATGCTGCAATGCTGAGCAGGAATCTCCCATCGGTTGTGTGCATGTTTTGTGCCAAACCATCAATCTAGATAGCAAGATTAACCGTCAGCCTCACTTCTCTGTCGACCTGGTTAGTTGTCTTGCCAAGTTAAAACAGCTTTATTGGCTCCTGAATCAATAGAAAAAGTTGTCGCTGAATAACAAAAACAAAAGAATTATTGGCCAGCAAATTGCTGCTTGTAGAAAATTTGAGATTTGCAGGAAAAGGAACAAGGCAAGGAATTGTTTCCAAAAAGTTAAGCGTATGACCAAGAATCTTTGCGTAGAGATGTAACGTACATCCGGTAGTGGCTTCACTGAGGTTGTGAAGGGAACCGGAGAAATACTGTCGGGCGTTTGCGAACACAATGCCACTACCATGCAGATATTCACAACCTTAGATGATAGCGTGGATATACCGGTGTCTAACCATGATGAAGCCCGATTCAAGAACAACAAAGCTGCAATTGCCAATGGGCCTAGCTTAGTTGGTCAAGAGTTGGAAGGGTGCAGAATAAGGTAGAGGTGGGTTATCATTTAGTCTAAATCCATCTTTGACTAGATTATCACAACGGGTTAAATCCTGGAAAAGTCCCACGAATGGGAACGTGACTATTTTTTATACAAAAGTGTCATCATATCAATCGAAATAGTTAAGTAAATGTTGAAGCACTTTTGCCTCTCTTTGTTTTGCTTATGTCCCTTCTTCTTTCAGAAGAAGTTATCCGTTGGAACTTTGGCTTTCTACAAGTTGGTGACGTCATAGAAAAAGTCAATTGGATTAACATTCCTTTTGGAAACAAAAATGATTTGATCTGCAAAAAGAAGAGTAGTTTGAGTTCGTAGTTTCGCAACCCAAAAGTAGACGATTTCAAACTGTGTGTTTTATTTTTCTTATCCTTAGATAACTATTGTAGTTGCAAATGTCCCTTTTTACTGCAATCCTGTATGATTTCAGTCCTTCTTAAGTCAATCAATCACCCGTTCAGCGTTCTGCGTCCGGTTAGAGAGAGAGAGAGAGAGAAGATAGAAAGAAAATTGATGGAAAATTGTAGCCTTTATTGTAACTTAAACCGATTACTATATTCCTTCCTTTGTACAAAACAAGAGGATATTGTATTCATTTTCTGAAATACTATAGTATTTCCTCCATATTGCACTTTCGCTATATTTACTCTGCTTTAATTCATGCATTTCCTTTACCATTGTTTTGCACATTTCAATCCAAATCTACTTTATAGCTTACGGAAGCCAAAGCTTTGCTAAACACTTTCATACTAAATATAATAAAATAATCTGTACATAAAGCATGCTATTCTCGTATTCTTAATATATATATGAATATAAAGTATATACGATTATTTATTAACAAACTCATTTTGTATGTGTTCTCTCTTGTACTTTTAGGTAAGCATTTAATGTGTCTACAACAACCGGCATCTTCGCATCTTGTTGCCCCCAACTGCGACCCCAAATGTCTTGTTTAATTTTGTGCTAAATTTGTGCACATTAAATTTATTAAGCACCGCACATTATGTTATTATTACTATTATGGTATTATTATTAATATCAGTAGCTGTCGACACATAAAGGCAGACAATGGCAACTTTAGGGGACATCCTAAGGCGATGTAAGTAACCGCAAAATTGTGTTCTCTAGTTATAAATTACGTATACGCCATGAGGCACCGCAAGCTCAATAAAATAGGCAGCGCAGGCAAGTCAACAACAAAAGCAAACAATAATAACAACTAAGGCGCAAAATCAAATCAGCTTAAGTGTCGTTAGTAGTCAGTCAGGCAGACACATAAGAGCACCTATACAAACGTACATACCTACTGTATATATACATATGTACTCATATATGTACTCACATATGTACTCATATATGTACTCATATATGTATGGCTGTACTTATGCACTTGAAGTAAATCAAATCAGTGCATTCAGTTGAAGCTTAAATGATCAAATAATCTAAATGTGCATGTGCAAAATTTACCAGTTTAGCTGTGTGTGTGAGTAAGTATGTGAATATTTGTGGCAAGAAGCAGCTGTTGGCGTATGACTGAGGCTGACTGGAACATGCTTTGACATAAACAAAAACAAGTTGCAAAAATGTTACAAAAACATGCTTGACTATAAGAATACTCTATCTTCATCAACCATAAGGAATTCTACATAATGTTTTCGTTTAAGAAGTTGTGTTTTTCGATTTCGTGCATAATTTTGAACAGGTTAATATCGGCTCGTGTATGCGTGTTGTTTTCCAATTAGAGATAAAATCTTATGATTCATGAATTATTACTTTCACAGCGCCGCAGTGGATCTGCGGAAGTGCACAGATCGATTCGTACTTAATCGTTTTGAGACTTCAAAAAATTTGTGTATATTTTTATATAAAAACTCATTTCATTTCTTATCAATCAATGTATCTATGCGACACAGAATTGGCCGATTTTCACCAACTTTTATAAACATATAGATTTCCTATCTTGACGGAGCTGCGTGTGTTGTTTAACGTCATTCTGCCTAATCGTACTAACTTTGCAGCGATTGAAAACTCAGAGAGTGCGGCATATACGCAATCCCTCAACGGCTATCAAATGCTACTTTATAGTCGACAAAGAGATGGTGGGTGTCGATTTTGTCGATAGGGCCTCATTTGCGATAGAAAGAAGGCCACTTACCAACTATTTGCCGCCAGTCTTGAACAACCGCTTGATTGCGACTTCGTCATAGCTAGGCGGCGGTATATTCACGCCATCATTTATGAGTAGTTGGGTCGGGAAGTTAATTCCGGTAGCGGTATTATTCTCATCATCACCATATAGTAAGCCAGAGAAGTGTTCCCTCCATTACTTCAGTGCACCCTCTGCATCCACTACCAGATTTCTTTCCGCATCTCTACAGGAAGACGCTCCGTTCCGATTAGAATTCGAATTGTCGTCAGGCCGGCATTGTTAAGACAATTTGGTCATACAAAGTATCAACAGTAGAAGTTTAAATGTTATTTATTTAATTGGGAATTGGGAACATTTCTTTGTGAAAAGAGTTGAATCGGGCCGAAACCCGCTAACGTGCTTTAGACTCTCTTACATTTAGTTTTAGCAAAAGTTTGGCCTAATTGGTTAATTAACACTCGAGCTAAACTTAAAATCATATTAGCAGTTTCGAGAATCGAAAAGAAAATGATTGATTATCATTTATTGTGACGTGAAACATCTATTTCTTGCCTTGGAGGCAAGACCAACTCGTATGCCGTCACGAAAATCTGTTAGATCTACGCTTAGGTGGTATAACGCTTGCTTGTGCTGTTTTAGCAGCGTCCACAGAAGAGCGAGAAGTTTGCACATTTATTTTTGTTTGCTGTGTTAGCAGTGAGAGCGAAAAGAAGAGCATGGACATTTATGGTAGGTTGTTGATGCATACGCCGGGCGTTCGTTGGCGGCTCAAGTTTTTTATATTTTGTAAACTAGTGTTCTTAAAGCTGTGTTGCTGTTTTGCCAATGAACACTCCAGCCGATTTAATTTGAAACACAATACACAACCTTACACAGATGTCTGACAAAGCTTTTAAGATCCCAACCTATAAAGATTTGTACATGCTAAAATTACAATCTATTCAATTTTATTTATTACAATCTCCTTTAATTTTAACTTTTACCAACAAAATTTAAATATAGATGGTGAAACACGACATATTTAAATCATTTTTCATTTTTCACACCAATTTGAACAGTTCTCTCTTGTTCCATTTCAATTAAAAAACATTCTCCAAATAAGCATATGAATGTATTCATTATATGACGATCCAATATGCGTATACACTGCTTTACCTGCAAGTATTATTGCAGGGGATCTAAAACACATTGGAAATCCATAATATGTTGCCCAAAAAAAATTTAATAAATTTTCCTGTGTATGGCGCCTAGGCATTTGTGGCGAAAATTCTTTGTGCTACTTCTTGGTGCGGCCACACACAGCTTTTTGTTTATAACATATGGCACATAATTTTTTCCATCTTTTAGCTGGTCAGTGCCCAACTTTTTTAACCCCCTGATTCACGCACTTATTGCTAGTTTTTTATTTTTAAACTTTTGGCAATTGGCCAGGATTTGTTTGTTTAGAGCATTTCTGCTTAAAAGCAACATTAAGCTGCCATAAATTTTGGCTGTTTGTTTGAAACCATACCCACTTTAAGTTTGAACTTTTTTGTACAACACTTGAATTTCGCTCCAAGTCAAGGGTCTATTTTGTAGTACAAGAACTTTGACTTTTGGGGGCTGTTGGCATATCACTTTGCTTGGCCACTCTTGTTTAGGGTTGAGTACTTCATTAGGGCGCTTTATAACTCATTATGTGCGCGCATTACTCAAACCAAACTCACACACACAAACACACACACACACACTCACACAAACTTGCACAGCGTCAACCATATTTTAATGTTAATCCTTTTTCAAAAGATTTCCCACGTACTTGTTGGGCTGCTTGCATCGCTTTTGCCATTCAGTTTCAATCAGCAGCAGCTTGCATATTTTCATTATTAATGCCCCAAGCCCCAGTCAGCCATCCAGCTACCGCAACCCACAAGCCAGCAGCCATCAATGTTGCAACCCTGTTCCCCAACCGCAACCTTGCTTCCACTCTACCATAGTCAGCAGCAGCAGTAGCAGCAGAGTCTGCGGTGTGTTCGCTGACTTGGCTTTTTGTCTAGAGTTGCAACCACATTGCGCTGGTCATGGGCAGACGTCGGTTACACTGTTCCCTTTTGGGTGAATTTGAGTGTGTGTGTGTGACAGTGTTGGCGTCGTCGTCTGACGTCGTTGTCGTTACTCGCTGATTGTACCAGCTACGCCTCCATGTCTGCCCTGTCTAGTTGGCGCCGCTGCCTTTAGCTTGGTCTTTGGCTTACCTGCACAAGGTTTTCTCTTTACTCTCCTGTGCCACCGCGCTCTTCTGTCAAATCAATTGTTCGTAATGAACTTGCCGGGGCTCTGGCTGACAATGGACAATGGGTAAGAATGTTCGGTAAAGTTTTTGGCAGTTCACCGAATTTTTTTGTGTGAATAATGTGATTAATCTATTGTCTCAAACTATTAGTTATAAATTATATATTTTAAAGATCGTTGAATATTCGATTAATACAGTTTATGATAGTTTTGATAAGGAAAAGTAAACTGCTGCTAAAATAGTAAAGATTAAAATACATTTGAATACCATTTGTGGCATAATTTCAATGAAACCTTTGGAATTCTTAGATAGCATCGAGTAATATGGGTATATTTTTATTAATACTGTAATAGTTATTCTTTATAAATGATTTTACTTTTGAACTTAACTAAAAGGTTTGGAAAAGTTATAGTTCATATTCCCAGTTTATTTATTTATTTGTTTAGTGCAGACGAGATCAAAACTTATATCAGTGCTAGCTTGATTTTACAGTAATTACGTTTCAAGTTCTATGAATTCCTATCCTGGGTCGGAAAATTTGTTTAATTTTTTCGTTGCTGGGGCATAATTATGAGTTTGCCACCTCTAAGGTCTGAGCATAAACTAATAGAGACGGGGCCTTTCCGATTATTGAGCGATAACCCAATGTGCGTGTTATTATAGCTTCAGGCTTCCAGGGTATTCACATTCACCCAATGGAATTGATAGTCGAAAGTCCAGTAGCATGTTCTTTTACTGAAAAAGTCATTTTTAAGCTTAGGTCTTCTCACTTTGCCCACTTCTCAATGACAGTTTGGTTTTTTGTGCCACCTCATGTTGCGACCCAGTGTGGGTGTCATTTCTAAATACGCTGTCAGACACATTTCGTTTGCCGTCAGGCTGAAGTACCACAACAATTGAAATTTAATTAGTGCTGTAATTTGATTAAGAAACGAAATGCTTTTACCGTCACTCCTTAAATGTGTTTCCTTAGCAGCAGCCAGTTTAGCTCTTGGCCATTGTATTTGCATTTGAGTTGAGACTTTCGTTTGAGCTCATTAACTAATTGCCTCTTTTGGCTGCACTTATTAGTCTCATTCGACACGTGTTGAATATACTATGTTTGTATTTGCACACATAAATTAGGAAAGGTCTCGTTATCTCATTCTCTTGGCCTTTCATACTTGACAAACTGTCAAAATTAAATATGTACGAGTATATGGTATTACTTGGTTTCAAAGAATAAAAGAAATGAAACTCAATATAAATTAAATGGTTTTTGTCGTCATAGTATTCGAAGTTGTTTTTGTTCTTATTACTACTCTCGTTACACAGCTGAATGTAACTTGAACTTTGCTGTACCCAATGGCGCACAGTGGTTGAAAACTAAAGGAGGCAATTGTATTTACATATTTTAAGCGCTCATCAAATTACCTTTTTTCCCTACAATCGGAATATTTCAACTATTAACTATATTAAAAATATCTGGTACACCCCTGACTATATATCACTGTACCTGTATTGAAATCAACACACAACATTGCGTTAGATTTGAAGGTGGTATCACCAAGCCAAGCGCTCAAAAGATGAAGAAGACTAGAAATAGATAGAAAAATATTTATTTCTTCATCAATATCTGTTTTGATGCGGTCTCTTCATTGCTTCAATCGTGTTATAACATCTTCGCTCCGTCTTCTTCGTCTTTTTAGGTTTTGGAACAGGAAAAAGTCGGGTGTTCACCACACGGCTTCTGAGGTATGATTACGGAGTTCTTTTTGGCCATATAATCACGAAAAAGCAACAGTTATTTTGGTCAACAATTAGTAATTTCGAAACAAACATTGCTGCCACATGTTCATGTCCAAAACATCCGGGTTTCGACTATTCTCCATACCAATTTGGTTCGTTGCTTCAATGTTTGCGTCGATTGTTGACGTGCTGTTGCATCCAGGGCGGTCATCATGATTTTAACATCAACTCGGACTGCTGTGAAGTGCTTGTACCACTTTTAAAGTTTTTTTTTTTTGCTCAAAGTAGAGTCGCCAAATGCCAAAGTCAGCATTTCAATTGCATTGGAACACCTAAGTTTATTTTTCACACAAACGACGAAAAATATTCAATTTACAAGTAATTGCTAAAAGCGTTGCTTAAGTTGAGGTGGGTTGAATTGCCAAAACCCTCTATATAACTTATATAGAGGCTGCGTCTAACTTATCTACCTGTCAAAGTATATTGCGGACATGGGTATCAAAATAATAATAAAAAAATCGAAATCGAATGTGCATAGCCAGCCAAATTGGAAAAGTCATCTTATTTTTCGAACAAACCTCGTACATGACCAGGTTAATGCATCTCGTCAAGCTGATTAACATTACTCGCACTAAACTAGAATGACTGTTTCCTTTTGCTAAAGGGATAACTTTCTTAACCTGAAGCATTCGAGAAATACATAGTAGTAGCCGGCAGCATTTTATAATTGTTGCTTTGAAAAAGTTTAAACAGTTCGGTAAAGTTTGTCATATTTGTGGTATATTACCATTGACATTTCGTCCACTGTGCAGCATCGTGGTTGCTATATGTATTTGCCGTTCACATATTGAAACTTTGCCACAGCAGTGTTGCCAACGACGACTGCGGCAGAGACGACATCGACGATGGCAACGATGACGGTGACGATGACGATGACGGTGACGGTGACGGTGACGGTGACGGTGACGGTGACGTTGACGGCAACAGCTTGAGCCACATTGACGCCTCGGCGGGCACATTTACATAGCTGTTATGCATTGACGGAGGGATTGGCTGCGGTTGTCTGTGCTTGGTGTTATGGCAGCCGTTGGTATTGGGCTATTAACATTAGACTCTGCAGGCGTCGCTGCCGTTTGCAGTTGGAAATTTCGGAACGTATGTATCTTGCTAAAGTGACTGAAAGTAGCCCGACAATTGCAAATCAATTTCAGCAGCTAGCGCATAAATCAAATGCAGATGGCAGCAACGAGAAGAAGAAGAAGCAGACCAACAACAACAACTGCCACCAATTGTCGAAAAAGTGTGAAATGCACACGTGTGTGCGAATGTGTGTTCGTGCGACTTTTTAACACATTTTTACATGCCCTTCAACAAAATTTACAACACGCTTGCCAATTTGTGCGCATATGTTGCCAATGTTTGTATGTGTGTTTTAGTGTGTATCTGTGTGTTGCACACAGTTTATTTGCAAAATGAAATAAGGAAGCAATTTGGCAAATTTACAGAAAGAAAAAGAAAAGTTGTTCTTTATTTCTCTAACACATTGCCAACAACAAACACAGCAAAAAAAAAGAGGAGCCATATATGGGCCAGCTTTGGAAAAGCTTGAGCCGAAGGCAGTTGAAGTGCCACATCAGCAGGAAAAAGTATCAAAAAAATAACCAAAAAGATATGAAACAGACAGTCGGTGCGGTGAACGACAGTTGGATACCCTGTAAACATTTCCCGAAGAAAAGTAAATCATGCCGGTTCCCAATTGAAAATTCGATTTGGCGATTTACCAATGCAGTTAATCGTAAAAGTGACTTTCGTATCGATACTTTCAGCGATGTATTCAATCTCTTAAAGTTTTCATCCAAAGCACTTGGATCTTTTGTCCAAATTTGGTGTTCCTAAATATACATAAATGGTGTACGACGCCTGCTTCACCCTGTTACATGCTTGGCACAAAGCTACTATACCCTTGATCCTTTGGCAACAGGGTGTAATGAAGCAATACATAAAATATGCGTCCAGTCTGTCTGTCTGTCAGTCGGTCTGCCACTCAGTTAGTCCGTTATTTGGGCTGTCTAACTTTGGCGTATTATTTTCACAGCTCCACTTTGAAATGAAATGTCTGCTGTCATGCAGTGTGTGTGTGTGTGTTTGACAGGGTGGGGATTGGCAACCCCAAGAGGCATTTGCCTTAAAACATGCCGCGGCGTACACAGTTCACTGATTTTAGTTAGTTTTCGCTCGGTTTAGGGTCGTCTTTGAATGTTTGTTGTGGTTACTCACTGTTGTTGCCCTTGTTGCCCTTCTAAGACAAGTCGCCTACTCACTCGACTCCATGAATCTTCCCCTATCGAACATAAAGCAGCTCAAAGTGATTGATGGTTGAATGCATAAATTATTGATGCCCCAGACAGACAGACAGACAAACATGTTGTATACTTCCTTTTGTACTTTTTGTTGTTGTAGTTGCAAGGCTGTAATACTTACAAAATTGTTGTCGAAAATGATGTGCAAAAATTATAGTTGTGCTTTAAGTGCGCAACAATTCTTGTTTAGGCTTTTTGGATTAAATGAGCGATTTAAAGTGGTTCTAAGATGCTACAAGGCGTGGCGATGAAGCCACGTTACGCTTTTAAGTCACTTGGCCCCTATTTGCCTGAAGACCACATATTGGACCGCAAAAATTCAGTGGTATTATCACTTAAGAACTAATCCCTGAGTTTGCTGTGATAGCAGGCAGAGTGGTTTTGTCGGGTATATAAACTTTCTGTCTGAAATTAAATATTATTGCAAAAAGTTAGCTCTCAAGAAGTGATTTTTTAAGTTCAGATATCGTCAAAGGTCTGGCGGCCTCTTTCTTTCGGCTATCTAAAAAAAAACTACCCGCTTTAGGACGAAGGCTATAATTCCAGAGTCAAGAACAAAAAAAATTATGAGAATGAAATGCATTTAAAGTAGCTGAAATTTCTGAACATTTTTTGATCAGCTTCAACTTCTTTTAAAGGTTACAAGAAATAAATCTTTAAATTCTTCTTATTCGATTTATGTTTTGTGTTAAAAATGTATTGCAAAACTTTTTATTTTTGAGAGAAATTTCAAACTTTAGGTAATTTCGAATTCTTGAAAGGTTTTAAATGAAAATCTCCATAAATTAATGAGTTCAGAATAGAGTATGTTCGGCTCTTTGTCTGCATCAATTCCCTAAACTATTCAATGTATATTACTTGCATATTATTATTATTCCTACCATGCTTCCACTTAAATGTAGTTTATTTGAGTACTCAGTATTATTTCATAAAAACCATTTTGTGGTATATTAATTACTTTCTTTCAACCAGATTTTTGGAGCGCTTCGACCAAATCCTGTTTTGTATTGTTTTGCTCTCCTTTCCATCCATGTCGTCGTTTGTTTTTTTGTATTTTTTTTTTTGTTTTAATAGAATTTTACTTGCCGACTGACAAGCGGCGTAAAAACAATTTAAGTGTAATTTGAGGCTTAAATAAACAGACGGTCAAGGAGTCTCGAACATTTCGGAGCTAGTCCATTGTTAGTGCTCGGCTTGATGCTGTGCTGCATGACGTAGAATCTGGCAATTTAATAGTCCGCTTACAAAGCCTACCGACTATACCCTCTTTTCTCTGCTTCTCTTGCTCTTTCACTCTCTTTTTGGTCTGGCTGTCAGCCCTGCTGCGGTGGCTTATAAACAACGCCTGTCAAATGGCAGATTAATCTCTTTGCCTAGCCAAAGCAATTTTCCCAAAGCTGAGCAATTTTCCTACTATGCTTTATTTATGGCTGGGGAGCGCTGTGTGAAAAGTGCCACTCAATTAGCACAATAACAACAACAACAACACGTGTGCCAGTCGCAATATCAACAAAAATAACCATTCATGCAGCAGGTGCAGTGGACATATTACAAGAAAAACAACAATATAAAAACATTTCAATTGGTTGCATAAATTTTCATGCCACAAAAACCATATACTAAGAACAGAGCAAAGCAATTGAATTGAAACAAGTTAAGACTTTCTGCTGGCAAATACGAGCACTTACAGATTGAGTGAATTTAACTAGAATTGTGAGTGCTAGCTAACCAGCTAGCTAGGTCTACACTGCCTCATACCAGTTAACGCCCACTTGTCCCAAAAGCAAAAACACCAGTGCACGCTTTAAAGCTGATTTGCTTTTCAGAAAATTGAAAGGCAAAGCATTGGCGATTGACCGGCTGCACGTTTTTCCCGTTCTCCCTCGGTCGCTCTCTCTCTCTGCGCCACCCAGCCAAACCTCCTCAATCCAAATTCAACTCTTCGGCATTGCTTCATCACATTAGAAATAAAGCTGCCGTGTTTTATTTATTGATTGAGTTTTTGATGTGCGGCAAAGTGTACTGAATGTTGAAAGCGAAGATCGACTTAAGTGCGTTTCCTTTGCAGCTGTTATGTTTGAAGATGCTACTCCCCTCCCGCCTTCCGGGCCACTCATCTT
This sequence comes from Chymomyza caudatula, assembly GCA_035041775.1. Classification (NCBI taxonomy): domain Eukaryota; kingdom Metazoa; phylum Arthropoda; class Insecta; order Diptera; family Drosophilidae; genus Chymomyza; species Chymomyza caudatula. The sequence continues at coordinate 2,825,367 of JAWNKW010000169.1, forward strand.
ACTTTGAAGGCGGCAAAGTTAATAGGAGAAGACATGTGCGGGTGCGCGTGTAATTCTAGGGCTATCAATAGCGCATCTATTGAAATGGAAATCAAAGTGTTATTTTAAGAAATTTCTTGTCTAAGCTGTGCCAAAGGAACTCATAAGATTTGAAAATGCGATAAGTTCGCTGATTACGGCAGCTGAGATGCTTACTCATATATCAAATATTCGTATGCGAATCGTGTTGCCCATCCAAGTTAATCGGAAAGTATAGTGATAAGGCAATAATAAGGTTCACTGCCCAGGGATATTATGTCATAAAAGTTTTGTATGTCAACTTTTTGAAATCTTACTGATACAGCTTGTTTGCGTTTGCTTAGTCATGCCGTGACAGTGACAAATATGTTAAAACAATGCGTAAAGATGATAGCTCTTGTTTAACATAGTATTTAAATCTGAGTAACAATTGCATTTTTTACTGTGTTTTTGGGTGTTAATTAAAACTTTGTGATTCGATTACTTTTTATTTTAGAACTAATTCTTTTTGGGTACGGAAAAGAAACTAGACCTCAATAAAAAACCGTATCATAAAACAAAGTTCCTCTGGTGGAGTACTTCATTTTATTAAAGCTACCCCAACTAATCATTGCATGTCACTCTTATTGAAATATTAGTGATGACGATCTTTTGGAAACCATTCGCTGTTTTCGTAAAATTTTTGTTGGGAAACAAGCATGATAATCAAAAAATTTCTATTGAATAAGAGAGTTATACGATATTTGACATTTCTCTGTATTATATAAAAAGTTTTCTCCGCACATCATTTATTTTGTTTCTTTAGTACTATCTAATGGAGTGGAATATATATAAATTTAAATCAAATTGTTTTAAAGAGTTGTCTTGTCAGTTGAAGCAATGCCTCCTGGGTTCAAAATCTGCTTTAATTTGTAAAACTGATTTCTTAATTTAAATTAAAAAATGGTGGTGAGTGGGAGAGTGAGGATAACTATGCGCATGAGAAAGTTAAATGGGAATTTAATCTACCTCCCGAAGGGCACGGAGTGTTCGTGCGGATTCGATTACTTTTTGTTTGGAATACTTTTTTGTATCTCCAACATTATTTGGCTAATGTAAACTTTGAAGTAAGGAGTTTTTCGCGTTGAGACGATCTTTGGCATATAGTCTTAGCAATTAAAACGTCACCATAACTCGAAATTGAGTTTGATTTCATTGTTCGATCCATTCTTGGATCTTGGATTACTATTATAATAAACCAATTTATTATAGATATATCGCCCGTGTGGTGAGCGGGTTAGAGAATACCACCTCAGCAGGTCAAAGCTTGTCGCATGAGGCGACTTATAATGACACTGTATTCTTTCGGGACCAGTAGAGCCACCCCCGGCCTTTAAAGAGTTGTGCGTAGGGTTTGGGGCCTACCATGTAAAACTCCAGTTCTAATGAAAGAAATACATCAGGCCGTAACCCGGTAACGGGTTGCTATGGCCAGTTAAGAAGAAGAAGAATATATTATAGAAAACAATGTTTTGAAAGCCATTTGGGAAGTATTTTTGAATAAATAAAGTTTGTTATATCGGTTTTCAGAATATATCGGTTCAAGAAAAATGTTGACCAAGTTGTTGTCATGCACAGTCCAACCGGGTAACAAGTTAAGCGTTTTTTTTTTTCTGTTTTTATCTATTATTTACTAGATGCTCTTGAGGTTACTTAGCAAACACGCGCAGACCAGTCCCCCCCGTACTTCTTGGATGTTTTAAATATAAGTTTATGATTCGTCCAGATGATGTTGACTTCTGATACCAATTAACTTTCACCATATTGCCGTTGCGTTGAACCACTGAGTCCAGGAAAGGTAAAATCGTCTCTAAGCGTCTTCATAAAGTCATTCGATCCAATGGTTATATCCGATGGTTCTATTGCTTATATTATTGCTACGTAGTAAGACGACGGAATTTGATAAAGAAGCTAACACAAACAAATATTTAAAAATAAGAAACGTAAACTTGGTACTTTAGTTCTTAAACATCCGGTGTTGCACAATATGTGAGCTGGGGATCGAATCTCACTGCTTTTCTAGTCAAAATAATGCGTTGCGTATACGTGATAATTGCTGCTCAGACAAAACAGTGCATATGTTATCCATCCAAGCTCCACGTTTACTTGTATTACTAATTTTGCAGAAATGGAAAAATCGTGCTTAAAGCAATATAGCAACATTTATGAAAATACAGCAAGTGAAAATGTTGCAAAAGCAAGAGGCATGAAAATCAAATTGAAAAAGTAAACACTTATTCGACTAAGTAAGCCCAATGAGGGCATAGGTTGACCTGATTGCTCTATAAACATTTCAAAAAGTAACACAGAAATCAAAACAAAAATGTGTTTCTAAACATTCTTTGGCCATCTATGGCGAAGCAGGCTATCGCTTCTACTTAATCTGTCAAGGTTAATTTGCAGTCAGAGATGCGCGCCAATGTCAGAAAAACAATCTCTAAGTGAAAAATGAGAATAACAGGCAAATGCTTTGTTCTTTTTGGTATTTGTAGCCATAAGAAAAACTCAAATTCCTTGTCAATGATTTTTATTTTTCACAAATTCTTAAGAAAAATTCAATCAAAATAAAAAAAGAAATATGGCAATAATAAATGCTAATGACTTTTATTTTTTTCTTTCCGTTGCCTAGTCAAAGTTTTTAGTACCAAGTTCGGTAGCCCAATTAAATGTCACACCTAACGCCCAGTTTAATATGCATTTTTATGGCATAGGCCACCAGAGCGGCTGTCCAAAACACAAACAACAACTTGAGCTGCTTAACCCAGCGACAGGTAAACAGCATCCACAACAACGCATAGAAAATATCTAAACTTGTTTAACACTTGATTGCCGTCCGAGCTCCGTAACTTTGAAAGTCGACCCAAAAGCAACCCACGCAGCATTCTAACTTGTGCTGGGTCGTTGCAGCTAATGGCTATGTCCACACGGATCAGAATAGAACCAATGGTTAGATAGATACTCACGCACCATAAAGAGTAAATATTAATAGCACAAACTGTGCGCTCTCTGCTCTTTTTATACCCTGCACCTCAAAAGGCAAGGAGTTTATTATGTTTGTTCGCATTAATTGTAACATCTAGAAGGAAATAAATGAGATTTCACAAAATATATACTAAAATGATCAGCAACACAAAAGAAATCAACTAAGGCCTTTCACTAGCGCGGTAAAACTAACGATAGCTTTGCCATTCGGTAATTTCGATGTTTTGACGAAAAACATTCGATACGATTCGATAGTGCCATTATATGTCAACAAGGTTAATTTATTTACTATTCATTTGAGAAGCATGTCAATATGTTTTGACTGGTCTCTTAACCATACCTTTGTTGAGCATACCTTCCGACTCCGATGATGCCGCTGGAACACACAGAAATTGTATTATACACGATTTCATCTCAGTTTCGCTCTTACTATAAATACAATTTTTACATGTCCCTTTCACATTGGCCTTAAATTGCAATGTTGGTGCTTAATAGTTTTCCAATATTCTTTAAATTAAATCTGTCAACTTGAAACTCGACAGAGGGTTGCATAGTGTTTATGAGCATCTATGTTTTAAAAGTGATCGAAATAGGATAAAAAGGTATAGTCATAAATATGCTGCTCCGAAATTCCACTACATGTAGATATGGATATATGTGAGCTAGAGTAACAAAATTTGGTTTAGAGACTCGTGGGAGCCAAATCATTAAAACTGTAACCTTTTTTCAATAAAATTCCCCCTTCCTCCGCAATCGATTTACCATAATTAGTGCCGTACCCCGAACATATTGATTTGAAATTGACACCTATATTTATAAAAGTTGTTTTTGAACTATGACATTGGCCCAAGAATATTGGAGTTTTAAGCATAAAAGTAATTTTTGCGCCCATAATAGCCAACTTCCCAATAGGAAAACTTATCAATTGTAACTTCCCAATAGAAAAATGTTTACAGGCATATCGATCTTATGAAAAGATACATAAAAGTGGATACTTCCGTTCGCATTATACCGTATTTAGTGTTTATAAAGAAAAAGGGTAAAGTGTTTTCCATTGTCACCGTGGGCACCGTCCCGACTGTCTGCATACAATTTTTTAAGTTACTATGGTGCAAACCACTCCTTTTTATTACCAATTTAAAGCTTGAATAAATTTAAAATCGATTCTTAACTTTAACTAATTCGTTTAGAAGCTTCACTAAAAATGACGAATTCAAGTCATCAAAATCGGTGTTGTGCTAGAAATCTCATTCTACCCAATTTGAACACAAGAGCAATCCGTCAATGTTCTATATATTTTATAAATATTTTCAAAATCGTTTAGAATCTATCATAAAAGATTTTAAATGCCTCATTTTTCAATAGAGGCAGAAATTTAGTTTAAAACTATCAACTGCACCTTTCCACGTTTAGTGTTAAAAGTTGAGACATGCAGTTTTATAATCATTTCCAAACTATGTTCCAAAGCGCAATCTGAGAGTAACTCTAATTAAAACTGTGAGAATTGAATCCAATTAGGTTTAAATGGCTACAGAGTATATTATAGTCGGCATGTTGCGATTGTTGCCGACGCACTTTTTCTTTTTAGTTTGCATCTCGCCTGTGTACATTTGGGAATTTGAATAAATTATTGCACATTTACAGTTGAAATCACATTATAATGCCAGCAGCATCACGCAGCTCACGTTTGTCCAATCGATCGATTTATATTAGATTGATTTCCAATGAGATTAGTTGGTCAGCTTAGTTTAGAGTCTTACTGGGCTCTCGCTCTAATGCGTAGGTATCTGCTGTCTGGCAGGTGTTGAGCTGGTCGCGTGGGCATTTGATATATGTATCTCATGGATCGCATTGTGGGAGAAAGGGAACTAAAGTCGAATTATGTGTTTAGTGTTTTTAGTGGAAGTTCATAAATAACATTGAAAGCTGTCGTTAAGTTGTGTGTGCGCCGTCTTTTGAAATGTTTAAGTATTCCGGTTGGTTAAGGTTTTTTTTTTCATATTATTTTCACAGCCCATTTTTTTTTTCTTTTTTAATTTTGAAAGATCAATACTCAAAACCTCAAAAAATGCAATTGCTATTAGTATTTTGTTGGTAAACAGAAAAATGAAATAAAAATTAAATATATGCATACACTATATCGATATTATAATTGGTCGAATGCTGTATAAATTGAAAGGTTTTTGCATAAGTTATACAGAATTTAAGTTAATGATACCTAAATTGTATTAATTAGTTCGAGTCTCTGTTTTAAAGTCAGTCGTTAATTATGTTTTAACGACCGCATTTATATGGTCTTCCAATTAGGCAAATAAATCGTAAAATAAAGTTAACGTCTTATTTCGTTTCGCCGAACTCTGCATACTCTTACAGGTCAGTTTTTTGTACACTTTTGTAACTTGTTTTTACAGCAACTAATGCAAGAAGAGGTCTCAAATTTCAATACAGCAATTTTTAATTAAAGTTTCGGATTCTGAGATCAACATATTGCCCATACCATTTTTACCAAATTGTACATAATACTTCGCTGGTTTGCTGAACAGCAACAAACAAACTAGGATCTAACCGGGACATAGCGATACTCCCTATCTATACGGTCACAGATCTTGAAATAAATTTTTAGGTTATTGCAGGATGCCCCAACCAAACTAGATAGAAGAAACAAACAGATATTCCCTCAGCTAAGTTATCAAGGAAAGTTCTTAATAGGATTAGAGGGATTTTGTAGCAAAGGAAAGTATAATGTTAAGAAAACTGAATTTTCTAAGCAATTTCTTGGCTCCTATGTCACAGGAAATTTCCCTTAGAAACCAATCGGCTTACTTACTAAACACTGTGGACTAAAAGAATATATTTGCTGAGTATTACCAACTCGAAGAGGAAGAAGTTAAGTCATTTGCTCGTGGTTGAAGTTGCTTCAGTGATAGGTGATCCACCACTAGATGCCGTGTAACAAAATACTTTCGGAATTACCCTCAAATTTAGAAACACAGAAAAAAAAAGTTTGATGGGAATGATAACGATAACAACATTCTTGTTTTCCAATTGTTTTATCTTAAGTACAGCGATTAAAAAGATTTAAGAATAAGATTTTAACGCTAGATTTCTTTGAGATCTGCGAATTGATTTTAGATATGCATATTTAGAGACATTGGAATTCCTCAAGTACATATTTTCAGGTGAATTTTAGTCACATTCAAGAATGAATTCAGGTATTCAATTTTATGTATTGCTTGATCAATAGTACTTTTTAATCCATAGTTGCTATCTGATATAGTGTTCCGCTTACCAAAAAAAATCAGTGTACACAATTTGATTGAGATTTGACTCTATATCTTACAAATGGAAAGGATGTACATACATATTAGTAGTAGGCATAGACAATAATGTACCTTTCTCAAATAGATGTGCTTCTTATGTCGCTTCAATATAAGTGGCCTAGGAGAATGCATTTTTGCGAAATTATTAAAATAACACTACAGCATCATCTGTAGATGTAGTTTTAATAATGGAACTTCATAATCGCTTCTAGTACCATCCTTTCTTGCTAAATTGAAAATAACATTTTAAACATCATCTGCAGAAGCAGTTGATGAGACAGTAATAAAATAAACATACTTCTTCATGGCATTTCATAAAAAGTTACCTAGTAGAACCGAACAAAACATTATTTTATACTTAAAAAACAAAAAAAAAATATATATATAGTAGAAGTAGTTTTAATTAGGAACAAAGTAAAAGAAAAGCAATCTATGCCCTGCCATGACACTTCATAGGAAGTTGCCAACGGCTTTTGAGCCCCTCCACAAGTTTCAGTCGCAACATGGGCTTCGCAGTGCAATTTAATTATCCCAAGTATCTAATAGCTGGAAGTCATGCTAGCTTGAATTCTTACTGGCTATTAACTATTTATATTCTAGGAATGAAACCACGCTTGATTGCACATTGACCAATCATGATTTCGTTTGCATCAAGTTTGCCCTACAGTCATAAGTAAGAAAAAAACACAAAAAACAAAAACAGTTTAATGGTGGAAACGCTTTGAAACTACAAACACAGTGCAGCAGTTATAAAGCTGCAACATACAACTGCAAAGACTTGCCCCACCTTAAGGCAAGCTGCGAGTCAAGCAAAAAAAAATATGTTGCAAAGACAGTGGCATGAGCAGGAAAAAAAAATTTGATGCAAACAGTCGGGACGGTGCCCGACAGTGGAATACCCTGTAGCCTTTTTCTTTATAAACACTAAATACGGTAAAATGGGAACTTTTATATCTATTTTCATAAGATCGATATGCCTGTAAACATTTTCTTATTGGGCAGTTCCAATTGACAAGTTTTCCTATTGCGAAATTGACTATTATGGGGGCAAAATTCACTTTTATACTCCAGTATTCTTGGGCCAATGTCGTTGAATTTTGTAACACAGATCAAAAATGCATTTATAGATGTCTGTGACATTTTAGTTTGCCAGTAATCAAGGTTAATCTTTTTTGAAAAATGGTGGATGCAGTTTTAACGATTAGGGTCACACGAGTCTCCACACCAAATTTTGTAACTCTAGCTCACATGTATCCATATCTACACGTTTTGGAATTTTAGCACAGTTTATAGGCGAGGGGGGTGAAATTAGCCTATTTTTGACTATAACTTTTGATGTATTTATCCGATTTCGATCATTTTTGCAACATAGATGCGCATAATCACGACGCACATCTATGATAAGTTTCGGATTGAAACATTCAACAGAGCGGTTGTAAACCGTGCAAATCTGTCAAGGGGGAAGTGGTTAAGATATCGACTTCATTCGATAAACTCCCTCAGCCTTGAGAAAATGTGAATTTTTTTGCTCTAACTCTTATAGTGTCCGATAAAGCTGGCCCAACGCGGACAGATGGACATGTCTATATCGACTCGACTATTGCTCCTGATCATTTTTGCCCATAGATCTTATGGTGTGCCACGCCTCCTCCTGCCTGTTACATACATTGCACAATTCTATAATACCCTCTTACACTTTGTGTACAGGGTATAAAAATCAAAGGCAAAGGCACAGCTAAGCAAGCAGCTGGCATCAAATTTCTGCATTAAGAATGACAAAAGACAAGAGAGGGAGCCACTAAGGCAGTCAGCCAGCAGCCACTCAAGTCGGACGGTCGTCCAGTAGAAGACTCCAACTCCAAGCTAGTCCATTCCAGTCCAGACGACGAGCAAGACGACGGCAGTGCTAGTTGGCTTAATGTGGCACGTCAGCTAACCCTTTTAAGTTGCTACCAGTGCAACACATGTTCAGGCAATGTCGAGACGAAGCGAAAGAGTAAAGAAGGAGCAAGTGGGGCGGAAGGAGCAGGACGTTGGATGCACTGTTGCATTTAATGTTAACAGTTGGCAGCAAACACAATGTACAAATGATAAGAGCGTCAAGCGTAGAAATCAAAACAACGACAAAGGCTGCTGCACTATATGTATGTGAGTGGGCTTAGGCTTGTATACAGTTAAGGTACATATATATACACATATATATATATATATATATACAGACTTTCGACAGATATATACGCTATATAATATATATATTTATCAGACGTGATTTTCTTTGCTTTGTTGTCGTCGCTGCTGTCGCCGTTGTCGTGTTCGTTGTCTGAACCTGTTCGCAGTGCCCCAAACTGAACGAACCTCGACCACAGAGACAACGACAACAACAGCAACAGCAACAACGACATGTTGTTGCAATCACAAAACAAGCAACAACGAGAACCAAAAAGGTTTAAAAATATATCTTCTTATGTATGTAGTGCATATACATACAGAGTTAAGCTGAACATCGCGTATCGGTCATTTTGTATGAAGGACTAACCGCAGTCAACAAGGAGAGCAACAAGAACAACAGCAGCACAAACACACAACAAAAGATTGGAGGGCTGCAACGGTTTGGATGGTTTTAATATGTTCTCGAGGGTGATTCAATTATATGCACTGTTGTGCGCTTTTTAATACCCTTTAGCAAATGGCAAACAACAGTTTAAGTTCAATATATACAATTTTCTTATGCAAGCATTACATGATAAGCTCCCAGTGGGGGATTTTGAAACACATACATATATTTTTGATTTTATCTTGCTGTAAAAACGGTTTTATCCAGTCGTTTGGTAGAAGTCTCGAAACGAAAATCAAGTGAAACGTTTGCCTATCATTTGAAAAAATGCAAAGAAACAAATGCGATCATTGTAATTTCTATAAAGTCTCGACACTAGAGCTGCAAAAGTATCGATAGTACTATCGATTTTTTCTTAGTTTCTCACTACCAACGTTTATTAACTATTGATAGTTTAAACACACGCTAAGCGGCTAAGGTAAGGAATGTATCGAATTTGAACGAATCTTTTCCAACCGGAGGATGTCGAGTGACGCCACTATCGATAGTTTTGCAGCTATACGCGACACTATGTCAAACGAGAATTGCCTTTTATATTTGGGGACTAGAAAACAATAGCATAGACATCAATGGTTAAAGTTTTTTAAAATATTCACCAAGAAAATCGATGCACTCTTGCACACGCTTGAACAAATTGAATCCTCCAAATAAGTAAGTTCAAGACGCATCCATCGTTTCTTCAGTTGTCGAAATACTTTGATCTCGCAATTTTTCTTGATGTGCGGGAACAAAACAAAAACATTAATTGTTAAATCGAAATTATATGCCAGATGATCCATTAATTTTACCTTTTGGGTGCAAAATCCAAAATCAGTCCTAGTGCTAGTTGATGGCAGCAAATGCTACATTTATCAACATTTATCTTGATATTCCGACTAGTAGTCCTGAATTTCGTAAGCAGCATCATGTTCTCGGCGGGAACAGACAGATACAATGTGGGAAAAAGAAATCATCTTGAATGGCCATACCTATCCTATATCCAAATAGCATCAGGAGCTATAACGTTTGCAGTGCATATTGAATACACAGAAACTTCAAGTTCTTAAAAAATTTCCATAATATACGAGTAATAAATGTTTCTCATTTTTCTGTAACTTTCCATTGTCTCTTCTGCATCAATCACAGAGCATGCCATAGTCGATTTCTTTGTTTTAGAATACATAAAAATTCTTCCTTGTTTTTTGCTGTTAAATTTTCTGGCTATACAAATGTTGGCAGAACGGCAAGGGACCCAATGTTGAGATAGTCACCGAGTCTGTTGCTCTCTGGTAAGTGGGTGTGTGTTTGAGTACGTCTGGCAGGTGGGTGAGTAGCTATGTATTTTTTTAATGAGCGCTGCTTTAAAACTGTGGGTGCTCCACCGGACTAGACATGCAACTGAGCAGGGAGCTGTCAAGTACATAAACAACGACTTCTAGCTGAGGCTTACCACTCTGCACTGCGGTTTGGCTGCGCCCGTGGAACTGAACTGTGTGTAGGCTTTGTACTCAAATTCATATTTTCCTATAAATTTCTAAGTTTTAAACACATGGTTGGAAGCAGGTATATTTTTTATTTGTTTTGGCGTCTTTTAAACAAATTTCATTTGACTTTGCCAAATTTTACCATCTTTAAATTTTGGTCATACAAAGTTTTGTTTCTTCTTATATGGTCTCTGAAATATGTTAGGATAATGCCTGCTGAAATTTTTTACAATGGGGCTTAATGAATCCAAGAATAATTGTGTTTGAACCAAAGAAGAAAAGTTAATCGATTCGATGTTGGATACTCTGTATAAAACGATCGTTTGACAGAAGTTGGAACACTACACTACGAGGGTTTCGTTTTATATTTCTAGCCTAGTAGTGAAAAATCTATGATGCATCATTGAAAATTGTTATATTGATTTTCAAAATATTCAAACCAATTGTTTAAGCACTTTTCCACTTCAAAATTGGCAACTCCTAACAGAGCTTTTTTAAATACTTTAACAGCCTCTTCTGGTGTCATTGATATTGACGTCGCAATTTATTTTTGATTGTCGGGAACAAAAAATGGTCATTTGGTGCTATGTCAGGGTTGTAAGGCGGGGCTTATTAAGTGTGACGATGTGTGAGAGCTGGCATGTAATATTGAATGCTGGTCCGACTTATGTCCAAGGATCTTTCTTGGACATTCGGTCATGCTTTATTATTTCACGCACAGCATCAATTATTTTGAGCTCCATAGATTTCGTTCTGTAGCGAACGACGGGCTTCATTGCCAAAAGTCAAACTAAGTTAATCGAAGCAATACTAATTTCAGAGTCCAAGTCGAAAAACGAAAATTTTTAACAAGTCAGTTCCATTTTTTTTTCCGAGAAGAATTTTACAAGTACAATATACCCAATACGCAGAGTATATAAGCCGCACATCAAAAAGTTATATGTGTTTAAGTTTATGCCAGAAAATACCAAACTTTTAAATGGAAATGGCAATTAGGATCTAATAATTTTAAAATTAACGTAGAAACGGAAACCTCGTAGGTAGCAAATTTGTTCTCAGTTTAAGACCCTTGGCTAAAAGAAACCTTTTCCTGCGAATTTGGATTCCGATCGACTTCGAAATAATTTCTTCAAAATTCTTTTATTTCTAAATTAATTTGAAATCGTCGTTTTTAAAGATTTGAAATAAATCGCTGTAGAAATGTGCGCGAAAAATAAAATAATGCAATTCAAACAGAGCATAAAAGGAAATATTTCTGAATTTTCATTTCATGTGAGGTACAATCAAGCTAGACTTGGAGAAATTGAATCCTTATATAGTTGATGGTTATAGTGTAGTGCAAATGGCTTGATTGCGAATAGATTGTTTGCCGTTCTAAATATTCCAGTATGTATTCGAAGTCATCTCTTAAGTGCAAAAATACAGTTTCGAACTTTAACGGTTCATTGCCCTGCTTATTTATTTGTATATGTATACTAAGCATGTATCTTTTATATAAGGTTTTACGTTTTACAGTCAACTTGCCAAGAAACACCTTGGCTGTGCGGCTGGCAAACTTTTTTGCCACAATTGGCCAACTTGGCGCAGTTTCAAATTATTTTTTTGTAATCTTCTTCTTCTTACTTCCTTTTCACTTATTATTTGAGTAGTTTTATTCCTTATCATTCCCATTCTCTCCCAGAGTTAGCGCCATGTGGTCACGTTTTTGTATTATGCCGCAGTCGCTATTGCCAGAGGAATTGTGGTTGATATTGGTGTTGTTGGCCTTATTGTGCTGCCTTGGCCAAGTTTCTTTGGTTTAATATTTTTATAATGATGCTGCTCTGCGCTGCTCTGCTCATTGTGGGGCTCTGCCCCAACGCAAGCTGCCCCTTGTGTTGGGGTCAGTGGTGTCATGTTGACAATTTGTATGCCAAAATGATAAATGTTATTTTGGCAGGACACAAAGGGCAAAAGTTGTAACATTTGCTTACAACTATCTATGTATCTTTAAGCTTACAGACTGCGGTAGAAAGGGAAAATACATTAAAGCAAGCCCAAAATGGCTCTATTATGCCTACCAATTATGCACAGAGAGAGAGAGCCATGGGGAGAGTGAGAGCAAAGGGGGGCTCTTTGAAATATGCGTTCACTCGCTTGTTAGCTTTGATAGTACTTGGAGCTCCATTTAATAACTTTATCACGCAGTCGAAAGACCATACCACATGCCACATTATGACGCATTGTGTGAAAGAGAAAGAAAAAGAAGCGTCTGTCAAAGAAAAAGCAACTTAAATGGGATTCATTCAGCAGAAACAGCTCATTTCAATTTCATCCAATTATCCCATTGTGTCAGTTTTTGAGTATGCGTGTGATTTATGCCACTTGAAATACAACAAAGCACTTAATGTACCAAAAAGCAAAAAATAAAGAGAACTCCCAGTCTAATTTCCAGTTCAGCCTAAGCACAAAATCATATAAAATAATTAAAAAAAAGGCGGGTAGCAGTACAGTACTCCATGAAAAACGAAAAAAAAAAAACAATAATGAATTAAATTGTGCGTTTGTTGGCATAGGGCCCTGTTGTGCTGTCTGTCTGTGCCTTGGATCCCATCCGTTCTCTCTGTTTTGTCTGTCCTAGAATGCCACTTAGCTAAATGAAATGGGAGCACGGAAAAAGTGTAACGGATGCTTAGACACTGCAATCAGGCGTCTATGTATACCACGGCCCGGAGTCAGCTAGTTGAGCCAGGCAGCAAACTGATGGTTGATGACTGACAACCGAGAGCCGTGAACAGTGGACAGACAAAGTTTTATATACCAACCGGGTCAGGTCATGTTGTAAAAGCTCTATTACGACCCAAATTCGCTTTTATTTTTATGGCATTTTGATAGCTGTCTTGTCTGTTTTAATAACCGGACGGGGAGTTTGAGGGGAACTACTGTTCGCAATAGTAGGAGTGGCTTAGCCTGCAAAGTACTGTAGCATAAGTTTTAGAGAATGGTCTTTAAAAATGCCATAATAAGTTAGTGAGCATCATTCCAGCGATTTGCTAACGTTCCTCTGGGAATTAAGCAATTTCAAGGAGAAACGATTTTACATTGGCTCATCACTGTTCGATGCGGGGATGTGCAAAAATTCGTTCGGTGTCGTTGAAAACGATTTTTACAATCCACGAAACGCGTGCAAGTCACAAACAGTGAAGCCGATCGGTACCATCAATGACTAAAATTTAATGAAACCAACAATTTTTCAACCTCTACTTAAATTAATTTGGAATAGTTCCAAAATTTATGGTTTTTTTAATTTTAAAAGAAGTAAATCCGTTATTCAATGACTTCTTCACTGTGTCTCAACTTGCATTTTGAACTACTCAAGCCATATTTTAAAGAGAGATTTTTGACCATGGCATTTTTTTTCGATCAATACCCTCGGCATTAAACTAGCAATTTTTGTTAATCAATGTTTGAATATTCTCAAAGAATCATTTTATCGCTATCAAATATGGCATGGGACAGATATGTATTTTTATAATATAAAGCTTAAAAATACGTTTATTTCCCTGTAAAGATAGATCCCAATGGTCTAAGAGATATGAAACAAAATTTAATTATGTATAATTATTGCTTCCGCTCGAAAGTAAGATTTACGAGTGATATGCTATAGCTGAGTTCGCTGCTTGCGAAATAACGAAAATTCGAAAAACGTGCTACAAGAAAAGGAAATGGTTGCCGAATTCGAATAGTGCCATAATTTAAAATGTCTTATAATATCCATTTTAACGACTAATTGTAATGTAAGACTCTACATATTAAAAATTATAAAAATTTTCAGGGTGACATTTTTATGATCATCCCTCATGACTCATGACACCTTACCGAGTGTTGAAACTTTTGCAAATCATTCGATTCCTGTTTTTGTTTTCGAATTTAATTTCTTTTCAAGCTGCATTTTTATCAAGGACATAAAAACTGTCAAGCAACGGGACATGAGTGGAAATTCGAGTAATTAGTTTTGTGTTGTGATTGATTTAAACATCTATTCTTAATTAGTAACTTAATCCGTGCTCGCCTCGTTCGCCATCTTCCGTGCTACTAACAGGTGGCTTCCAGCCTTTCCATTAATTTCAAGTAGGCTGCATGTTAGAGTCGATATAGACATGTCTGTATGAACAGCTAGATCTTGTTGGCCATTTCATCAAATTCTCAATTTCATCGCGTCTCAAGATATTCAGCTTGTTCATCCGGAGTTCATAGAGGACTAATACTACTTGCCATCTTGGGATTGCGGTGCAAGCGTAACTTTGGTGTTTGATTTGCTTCTTCTTCTCTTTGTTGTTGGGCATTTCAAGTATTTGTGCCAATTTGATTGTTAAATTTCCTATTTGAACTTGAATAGGAGTATAACTCAAAGTAAACACTATATATACACCGTAGAACTATTGAAAATATTCTTATCTCACTTACGGCCTAATGTAAAGTAGTCATCTATACTCCTCCATTTTGCGCACGCCCTATCCAATCGGGGATACCAAAGGTAGCTAATGTGCTCACTACCTGGTCCTTCCAGCGGAAAAATGGTCTGCCCTTTCGACAACCGCATTGAAGAGTTTTCTCGCAGGAGCTTCGTCGTTAATATGACCTACCCAGCGGAGCCGCTGGATCTTAATTCACTTGACAATGTCAATGTCGTCGTAGGGCTCATAGAGTTCGTCGTTCCGTCAAATACTCCAAGGGCATTTTCATCAGACCGCGTTGCCAACCATGCTTCGGCACCATAAAGGAAAACGGGTAGGATGAGCGTTGTATAGTGTTACTTTCGTCTGGCGGAAAGAAAATTAATATTGGAATCTGCCAAATCGTACCATTAATACGAAAAACTGCAGTAACAGGACTAATACGCCACTTATCGGGAATAACTTTTAGAGAAACGTTCCAGCGGTTTCGAGTTTTAGCCATTCGCAGCCTAAAGGAACATTTTTGTATTATAGATAAATTTTACTTTAGATTCAGTGCATATACTATACTAACTTTAAGCCCTTTAAGACCAAATTGTACTTACAAATATACGTTCGTTTTTCGAGTACACTCCGTGTAACAATTCATGTCAACATAAGTTAACTTAAAGCTGACGCTTATCAATCTCAACTCCTTCCTCTTCCGTAACATGTGAAATTGCCGTAGTTAATCGAAATTTTTAAGCGCCATTGTTTAATTTGCAGCCATTGTTATTCTTTTTTCTTCACGTTGCTTTGTCACGTTGCTCTTCTTTAGCCTGTCGTTCGTTCGACTGTATCGTCCGTAATGCGGAAACGGAAACAGTGCCTGCTCAGTGGTCATCGTTGAAGTTATGTTATGTTTGTTTGACCCCGTCGGTCAGGCGATGCTGCTTCACGGCGCTTAAATCCTGCAATGGCTTATTGACGTGCGTTGTACCTGCGTTGATTACACAAAGTGGCCTAGTTGGTTGCCTTGTGCCACTGTGGGCAACATGGGCAACATTGTATATAGACCAAGTTGTAATGGCTACTATATAGTATGGCATATATTGGCAACACCGAGTTGTGCTTTTCATTGTAGTTGTAGTCACTTTGACTATTTTACTGCGCTTTTCATGCTTCGCCGCGTACGTAGAAGTCGATGGCTTACTTTTTCGTTTATTGCATAAAAGTTTTGCAATAATTTTTTATTTACTCTGGCCGTTGTTGTTGTTGCAGTTGTTGCGAGTTTCGTTTTATTGCTTGGCTGAGTACCAGCAGTAAGTAGAAAAGTAGTAGAAAAATGGCAAATAGCAGTAGAAGTAGTAGTAGCTGCAAACATTTTCCAACACATTTGTGCAGCTCGCCTACACTTTATGTTCGGTTTTCCGTTGCTTTTTATAACTTGACACTTAAAATATGCGCTGCCAAGACGAAGAGGAAAGTTTCCAATGGTGTAATAATTTGAGCGTTTTTCTGTTTCCTTGAAACGCATATTTATGGGTTGGCTTTTGTTTATTATGAGCACAAAAGTATGCTATAGAGTTAAGAGCGTTAAGCATGCGTGGCAATGCCTTCGTTGATTGACAAGCATTTGGGGGCAACAACGAGCTGCACATAAATCCATTTAAGTGCCTAAAGAGTTCAAAAAGCTGACAAACGCCCCAAAAAGCAGACCTCAGACATGCTACTTGGCATTTAAGTAACAAAAAAACGAGTCACAAGCGAAAAGCAGCAAGAATTATGAGTTTACTTGCAAAAAGCATAAGCCAAGTGTGTAACAATTGAGTGTGGCACGATTGTGTATGTGTGGCATTTGTGGCATCATGCAGACATATGTGTCAATCTGTGTGGGGCAACAACAATGAGCTGCTTCGAATGGGATTATTTGCGCATATAAAACAGTTAACTCGGAGCAAATGTATTGTAAAAGATGGCTAGACGATTGGTAAGCAGGAAGCAACAGTTGTGCATTCGTGTTGCATTGTGTGTGTGTGTGTTGGTTGGACACAACAGTTACTCAGTCTGAATTCAATCTGTGAATTACTAAGTTAGCTAGGAATACTAATACTAGTAGACAATACTCGACACAAGTATGCCTAATATATATATATATGTATAAGTGTGTGTGAAAGTGTTTGCAAATGTGCACATATTGTACTAGTACACGACATATGCGTTATACAACTTTTATTTGTCATGTTAAACACTGCGTATGCATAATGTCTGCCGCCTTCTATGTGTGTGTGCAGCACAAGCAGCTGTGCAAACATTGCGTATACGCAACGGTGAACCACACAATTCACTCACTCACTCACTCATTCACTCACTTACCTGACAAACAGACAACAACAAAAGCTAATCAAAAGTTGTGCTGCGGGCGTTGGGGGTAACTAGCAGTATAGATAGGCTCTTTCTGGTACAGGTTGACAGCTGACATATGTACGAGCATGTATGAGATATTTATTGAGCATGTTATGCATTGCTCTTGTTGTTGTTGTTGATGCTTTACGGGCTTCGCTCACATTCACACTGAAAAGTTCTTGTGGCTGACAAGACCACAAATAAAATTGAATGTAGTTTCGGAATACCCCGAATGACAGCTGCAAATAATGAAATCATCAATTGCATGCATTGACATTGTTGTTAAGGAGCCCAACAAAAACCTGACAACTCTACGCAGGCACTTCGACACAAATTGCATGCAACTGAAAACTACACTACGATCCAAAAAAGTGAAATATGAATACTTATCGAAATTGTAAAGTAAAAAGCATTTAAGCCTTTGTTGTTCTACGTAGTTGTATTGTTGTCGGTTTTGTTGCTATTTAGGATGCACTCAACTTGAAGAAAAACAAGTATAATGCCGGAAACTAAAGAAGATTGATGATAGCTAGTGCACGTTTGCCAAAGATATCATCCTTGAAAATTGTATTTTTAAGCATTTATGAAACGACTCCGAAGTAATGCACAAAATTTCAAAAAGGGTTGAGTCTTGGTTGTTAGAAGACGAAACTGTGCGCCAAGTGCTTTAAGCTATTGACAGCAAAACTCAAACTAAAACTCTGGCAACAGAAAATGATGGTTCTGGCAAAAGTTTGCAGACTGCAAAATTATGCTGCGAAGAAAAGTTTTTTCACTCTCAAACCATGCAACCATCACACATACATACATATATACATATGCAAATTAAAGTTGCATGTGTTGTTGTTCTTATTGTTTGGTGCTTTCTTGGTCCAAGTGTTGCGCCACAACCATGGCAGGAGCTTAGGCGCAGCAACCCTAGGGCTTCAAGTGTTTGGGTACGTAATAGCCAGAAAAACTATTGGCACAAACCAGATAGTAAACTCAGACACAAATTGCTTTTTCTCTTTTGGATTAGGATTATTAAGTTTTAATTTATCTCTGTTGCTGGCATGAACTATGTACGTAAAAAAGTTGAAGTAGTTTTTAGTAAGGTGTTGAATTGAACTTTCTTGTCGTGTCATTAATGGATGTGAATTTAAGACAAAAAATGTTGTCATAAAGTTGCAACAAAAAAGTTTTCCATCATAAAGATAAACCATAACCAACATTCAAAATGTGTGATGTTAATTATGCTATAAATAAAGTTTTTTTTAATGGCTGGCGAGGCATTAAATTTGTTATAGGATATTATTATGTGGTAGCAGGTCTTGAAATAATTGATTGTGATCCTATTTAAATTCATGCTTAAGAGAAGGCACTTTATCTCTGAGTTAATTTAAAATATGCAGGTTTAGTAAGGATACATTATTCTATTAAGAAATTGGGTGTGCTTAAATATAGACTTACATTAAGTAGAGCAAGTTGAGATGTTAAAAGCACATTCCATTGACTGAAGTGGGTACGTCGAACTTCTAAGCTATATTATCACAACAGTGACGCAATGTCCTTTAAATAAAATATGCTACATTTCGTCGATATATATTGAATTTGAGAAAGATTCTGCGGCTACTATATGCGCCATTTTAAGTGAGTTCATTCACAAATTTGTATTTGTGTCTAAGTACCCAGCACAGTGTGAGGGGCACTGAAGACGAAAACCGGTGTATATAACTTTTATTAAGAAAGACAACTAAAAGCTGAGTGGCTATCTGAGAAAATACAGTTATCCGCGCCTTTTGGTCTTTTGTCAAAAATTTTAAGGTTTCCAATATCAATGACTTATAGAAGAAGGAAGTGTTGGTTAGACCCAATCATATTTTGGTTTTCTCAGTAAAGAGACTCAATTCTTAAGTGCAGCTCAGGTACCATAAATTCGGAAATAAAAATATGGTAAATTGTTTAGTTACTCGGTAAATGCGCCAAAGAGCCTAGCACATAGAGCGTGGTGTCGTGCTCGCAGAAGAAGTTTTTAGAGTGTTTCTTTGCTCACAGCTTTTCCACCTCATATATTGCATATTAATTTTCCTCACAAATGTACCGCAAGTTTCCCTTTCAATAAGTCATGAAATATTGGGAGAACAACAATAGGCTCTTAGTGTTCTAGTTCGAATGAACTGAGAAAATGGTGGCTTTCTGGCCATGACTATCGCTCTTAGCAGAGGTCTTTAGCCAGAAACAATTGCATTGTTAGGAAACTTAGAGAATTTCCTTATCATGAGACTCTTGAGTATCACCCCTGTCGTGACTGTTAACAAATGAAAAACTTATCTGTATATAGGTTTTAGGTTATCAAGATTTCAAAAAACCACAGCTAAGACTACGAACCGAAGTATTAATAGGGCTAATTGTAAATGTCACAAAAATTACTAATTTGTGACTCTTTGTTCGTTAGAGAAGATATTTGAAAGACAACAAAAAACACGCTAAAAAGCTAAGTTTAAAATGCATATTGTTTGCCTTGAAACGCTATCCATGCCAGTTTCGGAGTGCATCTCAAGAACATATGCTTTTATTTTTATGACAGTTTTTTAGTTTTCACTAAAAACAATTAAAATTAATAAAAAAAAAAAACGGAAACAAAAAAACCTTTTGTGGCCAAAGCGGGAACAACAACAAAACGGCAAATACCAGGGCAACATGAGTGTTGCTAAAGTTTTAAAGTGATTTGATTTCATGCTGGGGGAGCAAACCAAACACACACATATAAACAACAGACGTACACATGTACATAGAAATGTACACAGTGAACATAAGAGTGATGGCAGGAGAGACTGCTAGAGGGAGACATTCCTCCACACACATAATAAACTCGATTAAAGTGCACAAAACATACGGCCACAGAACAAACCAAAAAACCCGGACGAACAACAGCAGACAAACAAGCATTGCCGGACACAACTCCGGCTAACGCAGCCCAAAAAGCAGGGCTTATTTTTGCTTTGCTTTGCCCCCTTTGTTTGTTGTCTGTGCACATTTCGGGGCTGGAAAGGGTATGCGGACAAGTCCGTTGGTTCTGTGTGCATTTAGAGTACATTTATGTCAATCACGCTCATTATGCGCACATCAGTGCATTAAAATATGCATGCCAACTGAGCAAAAGGCGCAGCGGGAGATGCCAAAATAAGAGGGCGCACTTAAGTGGCAGGTTCCATTGTCAAAATAAATGAAAATTGAACCACAGTGCAAGGAAGTTAAAACGCCAACGGAAGCCGCCATATTTGTATGCGTGGTTATTACATGAATGCAAACGGCAGTTGTTCTTGTTGTTTTTGGTGGTAGCCATTGTTGTGCAAGCATTGCAGGCGGGCGATAAATTGCGTATACGCCACGTGGCACAACATTCAGTCCGTGAGTCCGAATTGACCACAGCAAAGGGAAGTCAGCTTGACTCACATTTGCCATTTGCTTAACTTTTTTATCGTTTGTTGCATTGTTAGAGATGGATTCGTGACAAAGATGCTCAGCTCCTACAATGAAAACGTGGCAATCGCACAATTCAATGAAAGTCCCTAAAAGACTAGCTTTAACACTTTTATTATATATGTGTGCATAAGTTTTTGAGAAGTTTTTGCGCAAAAGGTGCCTTGAAAGGCTAAATGATCGGTTTTACGTTAAATCTGTGTAAGTCCGGCAGTTTTTATTTGCCATAATAATTTTGGATGGATCTGTTTGCATTTTTTCCAATTTCAAGCATTTAGCAGTCACAAAAGAATTCCTGTACTTACCTCACGCTCTCATCTGTCTAACAGCTCCTGTTGTTGTTTTTGTTAATACAAACAGGAAAATGCTATTATGAAATGAATTTCAACGCTGCGTCGCTACCAACGCCATGACCAATGTCGTCGCCCCTGTCCGTATCCTTGCGGCACAAAATTCCCTACTGAAATGTTGCATGAAGCCCACGCAGGGCTTCAAGAGCACGGTCGTGGCCATAGTCATAGCTCGGCCATATGACGTTGCACTATGACAACCATCGAGCTATCATTTTCCACGCAAGGCATGCGAATAAAAATGTATTGCGAAAAATTCTGCAGGCATGCGTTTTTATCGCTTGATTTTAATGCCCGGCTCATGGTGGCATTGAGCAATGTGCAATGTGGAAATGGCGCTCATTAAAAGTGCCATAAAATCGTAGCGAAATTGTTGAAAATGCATGCGTAGAATAGCGGAATACTATGGATGTGGGCGTGTTCGTGGGATAGAGAAGAAAAGCGAGCTAAGCGGTTCAAGAGTTGGTTTTGCTTGATGGCGTGTGAATTTTCAGCATGGTCATTTTGCTTGTCGCATCGTTAAAGGGTTTAAGTGCGAAGCAAATTGGCGCGCATTCTCCGAGCTTTAAAGAAAGTGTAGCATACAGCCAGGCGTTGTTAATTAAACATACGGCTAGCATCATGGTTTATATAGGCGAAGACCCAGCCTAGTAGTGTTAAAATATAAATTAGTATAACTAAATCCACAGATCTTGGCGCTGACTATTAAAAGTCAGTAGACTTTTATTGACTTATAAAAATAGTTATAAAGATGGTATGAAGATTGCTGTCAACACTCATTTATATTTCAAATATGCAACAGACACATATTAAGGGGGAAGTGGACTATTGAAGCTGACTTACTGAACATCTTACTGAGTTATTTCTCTGTTAGTGTTTATTAATCAAAATATTTCTTAAGTAACTTTTTGGGCTATATTCGAAAGCAGTACCAATCCATTGCGACGAGCAGCAACATAAAATTTAGATAACTTGGACCACTGGATAGTGGTATCACCATCGCCATGATCCAACAGTCCCAAATTTCCAACTGGGTTGTTCTATAAGTCCCATTCCAGTTACTGTATTAAATAGTGCTTAGCATCGATTTTATATGCTCTAAAAATTTGTAATAGCTTGTAACATAATTTAAAGTCTAACGAGATATTTGCAAATGTTTCAAAGCTTTCGAAGTTTCGAAAATCGACTCTCCCACTCTGTGTACTATACCTTAATAGCGGTTAAATATTTTCTAAAAACGTTTATGATGGGATTTGTGTCTCCAAATGGAGTTATGTTTGCCAAAGTCCAAGTGCCCACCCAAGTACTTGTAACTGCTGTGATGTAGTTGGTCCTGCAAGAACAAGCTAGTACACATTTCAAAGCTATGCAGGTACTGCGGTAGATTGTTTCTGCCCAGGTTGGCGGTGTCGTAAGCTTAAACAGGTCCTGTGGGTCCTCTAGGCGGGTGTTAAGAGGGCGTAAAGCGTGAGCTCCGACACACTTTCCTGTGGAACCCCAACTTAATGAAATAAGACTCGAATGAACTTCTGAATTGAAAGTCACTTCTAGAGTCGTTTCTATTCAGGAAAAGTGCAAATAACAAAAATAGAACAATTTTGAAATGGAAATAAATCGAAGAACTAGCTTTACGTAAGTGACTTTACCACCTTAACCATTACTCCTATCGACGTAAGTGCTTATCTGACTATTATTGATGTCTCAACATCTATATTCTAAATCTTTTCTTGATTAAAACCATAGTTTTTCAAACACAGCCAGCTTTCGGCAGTCGAAGTTTAAGCTTCTGTATAAAAAAGTTTAAAATAATTTGATTTTTCCGCAGCACATTTACCCGTTACTAAAATATTTTTTTGACCAAATCAGATGAAAATGGCGAAATTATAATGTATTGATGCAAGTTTGTTTATACGGGATCAACTTTTGAACTTAACCGTCATTATCATTAGATGCGAACACAGAAAATGCCACTTTAATTGTAAAAGCACAACAATATAGCAATAAAATTGAGTTTACAGATATCCGCGTCGATGAAGTTGTAGACTTGTATATGTGCAACTTAGAGGCGTAAAGAAAGTCCACACAGTTTTGAAAACGAAAACGTGACATAGTGGAACAAGGTTATAACTTGTTGTCTAAACATATTTTTATAATGCGTTAAGGATGCGAAATACAATTTAAAGCTTCCAAAAAGTTGAAGCCAAAATAGTTATCTGGGCCAACAACTGTGACTACGAAGTGTTTAATTATTTTGAATAAAAATGTTACATACCTTACAGCTGAAAAACTACTACTAACAAACCCAACTGACAGCTACAGGCATATAATAGATGTTGCCAACTCTCAACTTGCTGCAACTAATTGCCACTGCATTTTTCTGCTTGATAAAAAGCGTTGCATATGCTTCAGGCTCAATCCTTACAATGTCCAAAATGTGTGCTACCTTGTATCGCTCATGGCAGTAAAACATTGCATATGCCACAGGCGCAGGTCGCTCACTGTCAACGCGTCATTCGGCGCGCTAATTAAGTGAAAAACTATGTTAAAAAGTGCAGCACACATACACACACTACTCACACACATACATTTCATTGACCCAAAAAAAAAAGAAAATTGAGAAAAGTTGTTGACAAACAACAGTTGCTGCTGGGCACGAGTTGCTGGGAACTTCCGTGTTGCCACATAATTTGTATGGCAGGCTGTATGGTACTCTGTCTCATCTGCTTGACAGACTGTAACGCGACAAATGCAAATTGTGTGTGTGTGTGTGTGTGGCCCCAAAGGCGCTTAACCCGATTCCCGTTGCTCTACTGTTTTTGTACACTACAGTAAAGAGCATTAGAGATGCCGCAGGATATAGTAAAGCGGAGACACATGAATTATCGGTGATAGTGTTCGGTAGAACACCAAACGCAGTACAGTAAAGAAAATAAAACAAAGATTTAAAAGTTATTCTCTCAAAAAGATGAATGGTAATCCACAAAAAGAATGATGCAATAAAGATATAAAACTCAGTAGTACAGATTTTACAAGTCATGTGCGCATGAAATGTCTGGGTTTAGTGCCTATCTTATCGACTCCTTGTCGACAGTATGGAAGAGTGTGCAAAATACAGGAATTTATCAATTTTCTGCAAAGAAACAAAGCTTTTAAACTGAACTGAATATAGTGCTTTATTGTACTAATTCTTCGTTTAATTATAATTTTCTCAAATATGACTTCCTTTATTGTTAAGAAAATATTCTTAAAGGCATTGAATTTACCAATTTTTAAAAAAGTTTGCGCACACCGGAAAGTTGAGCCTTTTCATTATTTTAGCGCTTTGAACTGCTTCCTATTCATGTAAACCATGTTGAAAATCTTGCAATAAGTGTTTTCTATTCAATTTAGATCAGGGCCTAATAACGTTTAGGATCACGGTCCTGATGAAATTTCTAAGAACCTCCGCTAAAATCTTCTCCAAGAAATGGAGAAATGCTCTACATCAGGCCGTAACTCAGTAACGGGTTGTTATAGCCAGAGGAATAAAAAATCTTACACGAAGTGTTTCTATATGATTTAGAGCCGGGCTTACGGCGCGAAACATCAAAACCGCTTTTGAATAACGTCTAAGAGCATTCGCGCAGCTAAGAAGAAGAATAGCAACAAGGATATATTCTTCGGAAGCATCAGTGTTGCCGGTAAACAATAAATTTAGGGTTTTTAAAACAATTTATAGAAAATTTTTGGGGGAAAAGCACAATTTTTAAGCGATTTTGAATTTAACAACTATGTGATATCTGTACATTGGATAAATTTTTGTTTTTATTGCAACTGCCAACATTTGCCTTACGTAAAACGTTGATAGAAAACACCTTTCAGAACTAGCTGCCGCGCTTTAATAGATTTGTATAGAATAATATTCTGTACATCGTATAGAAATAAAAGAGACTTCCTCAGGTAAATATTGAGCAACAAAATAAACAAATCTATGTAGGTGAAAAGTCCATATTTGGACATGTCTCGACATTACATTTATCTTTATTGAGCGTACCATTTTTTTTAAATTACAAAACAGGAAAGAAAAAATTGGGGGCGCTCATCCTCGTATTAGGCCTTTATTATAATTATTTTGTAAAATGTTGAAACGATTTAAAAGTGAAAAGTTTTTTCGATAAAATTCTCGATGCGATTGGAAAAGGCCAATATCAATTTTAATTTGGTTTCTGTGAAAATATATGTGTAAATTTTCCAAATATATATATTTTTGTCATTGTTTTAACATTGGATATTCAAGGAATAAATTTATTATCAAAAGATGCGTATTTTCTCAAGGCTGAGGGAGAGCGATATCAAATCTATATCTTACCCTTACACTTACTTACTTACTTAAAGATGGGAGCTAGAGTTACAAAATGGTGTGGAGACTCTTGTGACCCTAATCTTTAAAACTGTATTCATCTTTTTTTATTATAAGCCCCGTTACCACACCCCACAATATATTGATTTGAAAATTGTCACAAAGTATTTTAGATCTATGTTTCAAAATTCAACGACATTGGCCCAAGAATACTGGAGTTATGGGTATAAAAGTAATTTTTGCCCTAAAATGAACATGTTAAAAAGTGTGTCAAGGAGATACTTTTGTGCCCATTTTACCGTATGTTTGATGTAGTTTTTATGGAGAGAAAAAAGGACATAGGGTATTCTACTTTCGGGCAACCTCCCAATTGTCTGCATAAAATTTTTAATTATGTGCTTACATTTATTGGGCGTCTGATGGGTTGTAAAAGGTTTTTTGACGACATTTGGCGGATAACCCTATTGGCATCATTTTCAGCTTTTGGTGGAATAATTGATGGAACAGTACTCAATGTGTAGAGATAAGCATTGTAGTTCTTCTGATTGAACGAAAAAGTGTAGAAATCTGTTGAAAGTAGTGTATATAAACTTCGCTGCTTAAAACTTGGCTTGCTTTTTGTTTTGTTTACGTTATTGTTGCATGCAGTACGCAGCACCAACTGATAGTATAGAAGCTCAGCTTAGGAAAAAGTTTTGCATGCATTTGGGCTGGTGTGGGTGCTCCTCGCGAGTGTGCATGTAAGTAGATCAAAGAGAAAAAGTAATGGGGTGTCGTATGGGACTGAAAACATTTGTCGACAATGTGGCAGACAGCAAAGCGTATCAAATTAAAAAGTCACTCAAACACACACTATACTATATACGTAATAAAGAGAAAAGGATATAAACAGCGCAGTCACGTCGCTGCAACAAAAGTCAATTAAAATTTCTATTTGATTTGGCAAATGTCAGTGGCAACGCCACACACACAATCACAAAGAGAAACACCAGCGTCTGTCATCTATAGAACTGACCAAATGCCAACAGAAGCCAGTCAGCCAGTGGAAATTGGCTACAGGTAGTGCAAACATGTCCAACAACTGCACAAGAACAGCAAAAACGAGAACGAGGACGTCGTCTAGGACAAGGAATGGAAGGATGTCATCGGGCAAACAAAACCATTGCAAAAGATGAGCTGAAAGTAAAATAAACTGAAATTGAGTGCAGTGCCGTCTGACAGGGAAGTAAGTTAAATATTTCCCCATGGTAAGTGGCAATTGCTGTTACACATACCAGCATACACACCCACACGAAAACGTGCACATATACAGTTTGACGACGCTGTCTGGCAAGCACAACTGTACCTTAGGGTCAGCTCATTACAGTTTAATGTGAAATTGGCTGGCCGTGTTCAATCTTTGTTAAAATGTGCTCTAATATGCAATACGCTGTCGTCAGATAAGTTGATACTCTTCCTCCTAAAAAGGTCAAGTCCTAAAAGTTTATAAGCCGCCTTTGTCAACGGATAGGTTTTAAATACTTATTTATTTTTCATATTTTTACAACATCTACTAAAAAACTAAATCAAAAATAACATAAAACTAATTTGGAACAATGCAAAGCCGCTAAACGAAATTGCAGTGCTTGTAATTTATGATGCCAGACATAAACAACAACAACAACAACAACAACAACAAAAACACACATACACAAGGCAAACATACAATTTTACACTCCAAAGCGCAGAATTTATGATGCCCTTTATTGTTGTTGCTGTTACCTGTGGCACGTAGAAATAAAAAACGAGCTAACTCTTTATAAAAAAATATGGTACACTGGCATAAACTTATAACAATAATAAAAATTGCAATGGCCTTCAGGAAAAAAGAACAGAAAACTTTAAACCAGTTCTAAATAGTGTTTGCTTAGGTTACATATTCCAAAAACAAAAGTATGACGCCGTAATATGTTATGTTAAAACAGTAATTTTTATTGGGTTTGTGATTATCATATTGGCATTCATATTGCCATACATGTACATACAAAATCTGATCAAAGCTCACAGGATACGGATTTTGTTCTATTGTTTCGAATCGGAATAAGTGCAGGCAATGCCAATAAAAAATTTTCAACAATTATTATTATTTTGACATTTAAGTCATACATTTCGAGCTGGCTGTAAAATAACCTAAAGGGGAAAAACATGCACACCAAACGAACGTCTTACCCCCGAGTATATTTTCGAATTAAGAATCTTTAAATATAAAAATTTGCATTTTTTCAATACTTTTACATGCTTCATTGGAGTGGAAACATCGAATTAATAGAATCAAAAGAAGCAGGTTCTAATTTAAAGGGTTAAAACTTGAACTAATATAATTGTGATAAGTAACTAGAAAAATTGGAAAGCTAAATTTAAAACGGTCCAAATTGCTTATATCCTTTTCCCACTGGAAGTTGCACGATAATTGCTAGCCGATAAAAATGACTTTTGAATAATATAGTAATCGATTGTTAGCCTTTTTTGTTTTTGTTTTCAAGTCTTCCGTTGGGAGAACGATATTAGATAAACTTTTAGTTCTACGTAAACAGCCGAAGGCTTCCTATATCTTCATCTTATTAGCTTAAGTTTTATAGACTTACGCAATGTACCATTTATCAACTTCAATTTAAATTCTTCCATCAATAATACTTTTGGCTATGGTTTCTAATAGATTAAAGTAATGCTCAAATAAACAAAAGATTATTACAAATTAAAATTTCATCCAAAATGATTAATGTATGAACCCTTCAATCTGGCGAGGGGGAGGGCGGAGTTGGGGCTCGTAGGGTGACGAAAAATTTCAGATACATCAGTTGTGGCCACGTTTTACACTGTGTTGCTGCGTCGGCTTCCATTCGAAGGACTGCATTGCCATGGTGTCTTGTGGCCTCCTCAACGTGTGGTCATCTGCGCCAGCGGGTAGTGGTTTACGTATGCCTGTATTCTTCTAGGAATGGAGGTAGTCTTTCCTGGTTTCACAAGTACACAGCAATACGGATTCGACATATAATTTAAAAAGCCTTAACTTTTTGAGTACAACATTCCAATGACGCTGCGGGCTTAACTTATTCTGCTATTAAAATTCACATCCGTTCTTTCATCAGACGATTCAAAACTTCCTCTTCTTCTTCTTCTTAACTGGCCATAACAACCCCGTTACTGTTAACCCCGTGTCATTATAAGTCGCCTCATACGACAATCTTTGACCTGGTGAGGTGGTATTATCTAATCCGCTCACCACACGGGTGAATACAAAACTTCCAAGATAGTTAAATAGGTTGTCCTATTTAATCCTCGTGTCATTATAAGTCGCCTCATACGACAATCTTTGACCTGGTGAGGTGGTATTATCTAATCCGCTCACCACACGGGTGAACACAAAACTTCCAAGATAGTTAAATAGGTTGTCCTACACAATGAGCGCCAGTCTAATGATAATCCGCTGATCTGTTAAGCGACCAGTGTATAATAACTTTAACGGTCTCCATTGGACACCACGTCTTAAATGTACCTACGCCAGTCAGTATATCGTAAAAAGAGTATCGACATTTCATGTACCTGTGACAACCTTGACACTACAAAATTAATCGACGACAAATTTAAGAAACATTTCTGGCTCTGCTCATGGAAGCCTGAAGGCGTGATCAGGTCGAACGAAAAACGATCCGCATTAAGATCAACACTTTGAAAAATTATCGATAGTTCCCTAAAACTAGTGTCATCATATTCGAAAAAAAAACCGATTGTTAACGAGTTTTTAGTCTCAATAATGGTCCAGTTTTCGTTATATATATATATGTATATATATATATATATATATATGTATATATATATATGTATATATATATATGTATATATATATATGTATATATCTTTTATATAAACATATTTATATATATATATATATATATATATACAGTAAATGATTCTTAAATAACATAAAAGATCCGTTTAATGAAATCTAAGAATTTATGGAAAAAACAAAGTAAAATAAATTGTATACATTTTCCTATCGCCTGGTTGAAATTTATTTTCACTAGTGTTGTGATAACAGAGAAAACATTATAATGCCAATCCCTTCAATAAAAAAGTCGGTGAAGTTATTTTGGTATTTTATTCACATGTACATAAGAGTCTCTTTAATTGGGTATGAGTGTATGTGTGTGTGTTATATGGTGCCCCAGCATCTTAAAGCCTCACAATTGATCTCCTTCCACTTTTATTTTCTTTCGTGGAAACACGAGTCTTCTTATTGCCACCACGTTTCTTTCCACCACGCCTCTTACCTCCGCGCTTCAATCCCTTGCGCCCGTTGCGCCTTTTACCATTCCTGACCACTAAACGGCGGACTGCGCCACGGCGTCTTGAAATGCGACGTATAGCGCGTGGTTCGGCTTTGGCACCCTTTTGAACTGTGCCCAAAGAATTTTCTTTTTGGCCGAGTTGCTGCTTGGCGCCTACGCCATTGCCCAACTTTGTGTTGTCTCTTTCATTAGTAAGCTGCTTTCCTTGCCTTTGGTTTTCCTCATCATCTGCAGCATTTTCGTCCTCTTCCTCGTTGTCATCTGCATCATGTTCCCGATCGTATTCGTGCTCTTTAATGTCATCACCATCTTCATCATCATGGTCGTGCGACTGGTGCTCATCGGTCTCACCGACAACGATATCCTGGCTGCGTGCTTCTACAACTTGACCTTGACTCTGGTTTCTGCTCCTAATGGGCTCGGCCAGGGCCACACTGATGCAGCAAAGCACAGCTAGTACGTATATTGGTAGGCACTTTAATGACATGTTACTTCGTTCTGTTGCACTTGGGCCGTGAACTAACTGCTTATATGGGCAACTATTTGTTTGCAGCAACATTTACAACCCGGCTGTGTCAATAGATCTGGGATCTGTTTGTTTGTTTGTCACGGTAAATGGGTCAACTGCATCAAGCCCACAACTACTAGGTTTACTGCCATAAGAAGAAAAGTAGATTAAAACTATATATCACATTTTGACACCGTTAATTTTGGGAGTTGAGCAACTTTAAATTAGTTTTTTATTGTTTACATGCCACAGTCAAGAAGCGCACCGAAACTAATGTTGCAGCATTTCAAAGTCACGTACGCGACGCAACCCGTCGCCTGTGGCGGCAACAGTAGCCACAAAGTCGTCAGTTGTTTAACAATCAAATAACAACAGCAACAACAAAGAACGAGTCTGAGGGGCTGGCGGGGCTGGCAGGAAGTGAGGCAGAGAGGCTTTTGCGCTTGTTCCTTTTGTCGCTTTTAATTGTAGGCACGTACGGAGAACCCCCAAGCGCCCCACTTGCCTAGACACAACTGCATAAACATGAATTTTTTGGGCCTATGGCACAAGTACAGTCAAAATTCGGAACTACAGTGGATACAATTTGTAATACTAATGTTGCTGCTCCCTAAATGAAAGAAAAACAAAATGAGAAATATCAAATTAAATGTAACTTTAAATAGGCGTTAAAAGACTTCTAATGGCTTGAAAAATACAATTAGGAAGATAAAATTTGAATTTGAATATAATTGAAATGAATATAGCCATGTTCTGTATGATTCGTTTGTGGGAACAATCCATAGAAATGCATTACCGACGAAATACGATAAAATCGATAAATGTTATGGAGAAAAATACTTATGTATATAGTTTAAGTGAGTGTAAAGCAAAGAAATCAATCAAAAACTGGGCGATGCTCAAGCATGCCTTAATTGCCTCTAAATTTAACTTTAAAAAAGAATATCTCCTAACCCAAAAGGGTTCCCGAATCAGTAGTATAGAATTTCAATACATATTTTAATTATACATTCGAAACTCGAGAGGGATGCGCCTATCTTGTCTTTCACGCCATAGTAACTCGTTGTATAAATGTACCAAGAATCTGCCAAATGTCTATTATAACTATTTCCGAAATTCAAAGAAATCAATCAAAAACTGGGCGATGCTCAAGCATGCCTTAATTGCCTCTAAATTTAACTTTAAAAAAGAATATCTCCTAACCCAAAAGGGTTCCCGAATCAGTAGTATAGAATTTCAATACATATTTTAATTATACATTCGAAACTCGAGAGGGATGCGCCTATCTTGTCTTTCACGCCATAGTAACTCGTTGTATAAATGTACCAAGAATCGGCCAAATGTCTATTATAACTATTTCCGAAATTCCTAAACGCTAGAAAGAAGTTTCAGTATAGAGTACTTTCTCTTTCCTTTTTCACACATCATATATTCTTACGCCATGTGCTGTGGAAAATGTTGACATAACTCACAATTAATACTATCGATAAGTTATCGGTAATAGCGTTTACTCACTGTACAAAAAGCTTGAGCAGCCTGGAGAGGAAGGTTTCGTCGCTATAACTGCAGCCATTGGAACAAGAACCTTCGAATTCAGTTTTGCTCTTGCGATATAAAGCATAAAATACTATGAATCAAAACAGCTTAAATATTAACTTTTGATCATTTTATTTGTCAGTTTGAAAACAAAATTCAAAAATTCATGTTCAAATTCCACCAAAATTCCAAAAAATAAAACCTAATGTTTCATTCCATAATGCAACAACAACAGCTATTCCTACATTTATCAAAAATTATATTGCCACAAAGACGCTCACTAGGTTACGTCCTAGGCATTCAGACAAGGTGCGATGACACGGATTTGGCTATTGTCGACACAAATGGCAGAGTGCATGGAAATGTGCTTAACTTGCAGAAGGAGAATGATACGAAAGACGGCGGCATAAAACCACCAAGCACTGAGAAAGTACATCGCGAGCATATAGAAAGCGCCTGCGAAAGCTGCATGGCGGAATCCTCCATAAAACCGGAGCAGCTGACGGCCATTGCAGTGACCACCAAACCTGGTCTGCCAGAGAGCTTGATTATAGGCCTAAACTTTGCCAAGGATTTGGCTCGCAAGTATTGTAAGCCTGTGGTGCCGGTACATCATATGGAGGCACATGCTCTGCAAGCTCGCAGGGAACACATAGACCATATACGTTATCCGTATCTGTGCCTGCTCATTAGCGGTGCCCATTGCCAGCTTGTGGTTGTGCGTTGGCCCAGCGATCTGCTCCTGCTCGGCGACACACTAGATGATGCACCCTGCGAGCTCTTTAACGAAATTGCGCAACGTCTGCGTCTCCATGATTTGCCGCAGTATGAACAAATGGAGAGTGGCAATGCTATTGAGGAAGCTGCCAAGTGTGCCCAGTGCTCCGATGCCTATGAATTTCGAGTGCCGCTGGCACGTGAGCTCAATTGCAATTTTAGCTTTGCTGGCATTAAGAAGGATGCCTTCCGTGCCATAGCCGCTCGCGAGAAACTCGAAAAGACACCAGCTGATGGCATTATCGGAAACTATGCCGATTTCTGCGCTGGACTATTGATAGCCATCAGTAATCATCTTATGCAACGCACACAGCGCGCCATTGAATACTGTGTTCATCCGAACACCTTTCTCTTTGGCGACGAAGATCCCACTCTTGTTGTTGCTGGCGGCGTGGCCAAGAACGATGTAATATTCGGCAATTTAGCTCACCTGGCAAAGCAGTACAAGCTAAGCGTCTATCGACCCACAAAAAAATACTTCTCTGATAATGGAGTTATGATTGCTTGGCATGCCATCGAACAGTTACTAACACATGGGGTCGAAAAAATGTACAGAGATTATCATAAGTTGCAAATAGAGGAATCTGAGGACTTTGCTGCGACCGCAGTGAAGGCTGTTGCAAAGACCGCCATAAAATGTAAATGGGTGAAGCCGCTTCCATTTGAAAAACTAATAGCAAATCAAAAATAACGATTAGACAATAAATATATCCATGCCTGTTTAGGAATGAATTTCATAGCAAAAGTTACTATTATGTAATTTGTCAACTATTCTTCTTATTGTTCGAAACATTTGGTGTGAACAGCAGACAGAAACTCGAGTTAATAAAATTAAATTTTAGGTGAAGTTTTAATTATTTATACAATTTACAATTATTCGTTGCATACTTTTGGGATGACGATTAGTATAAAAATTATAAGCTAAGAGTCGACTCTCGCTCTTTTTTGGGGTAGTTTTCAGTCTTTGGAAAACGACGATGAGGGAAGTTGTGTCCACGCATGTTATTTCAATCGACCCGTAGAAAAATATTGGTTTATGTGTGTGTCAAAAATTTTGCTTTTGTGTGCCGCATAAGTGGGGGTTGATTTTTTTTTTCTGCTATGTATCGATGTGTTTCGCGGCTCTCTTTCTCCATGTGTCAGATTCTCAAAAATGTAGTGCCCAAGTTGGTATACGACTCTAACCTTGTAATTCTTATTCAATGGGATGAAAAGGGCCCAAAACGATATGTTATTTATTAAAAACTCTTTAAAAAATAAAGTAATTACAGGACTATTAATGAATATCTATGTGTTCTACATATAAAAAGTAGCTCATATTAGAAAGTCGCGATAGTGCCATTAGCAGGCATTTGGCAACTGCTGGAGATAATGCTACATATCCGCCTTAGAGGTAAAACAAAAGAAATCGTGAACCGCATAAATGAGTCAAAGTGTTACTACTCAATGGAATAGAACATTTCAATCGGAAAGGAAATTTAAATCAGAGAGGTTTTTCTCTGCTCCTGCTTCCTGTATAAAACGTGACCGGTAAATTACTAGCTTACACCTTGCTTTGTACTTTGCGGTGTAAGCTTCATCTGGATTTGTGGTTTATGAAGCGTCAGTATATGTTAATGAATATGAATCTATTACATATCGTGTTCTACAATAAAAAATAAATAAAATATAAGATAAAATTCACCTGAAGTGATCGCGTACGATGTAATAATTGCTACTTTCATTATTCTAAAGGTTACGTCGGAGCCCGATACATGAAAGAAATTCTACGGTTGCGCTACTATTGTAAAAAAAATATCCTGACGCTCTTTACTCTTACTTTAATCAGGTTTTAAAAAAAGCTATAGCAAATGCGTGTCATATTTCAACTGTTAGGAACTGTATGTCAACAATAAAATAAACAGTGAAAATTTTCTGTAATTCCAACTAACCAATTGGTTGGTTTACTGTCTTCGATTCCCACGGTTTCCTTTTCTTAGCATAATAAAAAATCTCAGTGAATCTTTCAAAAAAGAAGGAGCTTTGTATTCACAAATAAATTTTACGATATGCGATATGCGTTCAAACGCCGAAGGGAATTTTTGTTTCGGCAACTCAAGCAGCAGACGATTAGGTAACAAATAGATCCAGACAACTGCGA
This sequence comes from Chymomyza caudatula, assembly GCA_035041775.1. Taxonomy (NCBI): domain Eukaryota; kingdom Metazoa; phylum Arthropoda; class Insecta; order Diptera; family Drosophilidae; genus Chymomyza; species Chymomyza caudatula. Next base: position 2,860,064 of record JAWNKW010000169.1, read on the forward strand.
AGGAAACCCCGAAACTTCCTATCCGAAATCTATTTTTGGACTTATATTTGGAAGAGCTTCCGACAATTACCGATGAGATATTACCATGATTTGACAAACTTTATATCAAACTTTCTTTTTGTGTCTCTATCTCTTAGTATCGGAGATCTACAGACAGACATGGCCTTATCGATTTGATTCATTCTCCTCATCATTTTTGACCACGCAACTAATGCTCCGCCACGCCTTCTCACTGTTTTATACATTGGGCGCATCTGTGTATACTATGTGCACAGGGTATAAAATTCATATGATTCTTTGAAAGCCCTCAAAACATGGTACAGTTTCATAAAAAACTATGATGCAGTGATTGCCTATTCATATTTAGAACGGATTAAATTTGAATGAAACAAATGTGCAAATAAGCAAAACACCAATAACAACACTTTGGTGTAGTTTTTGCGGAAGTGAAATCCGATAGTATCAACTCTCGTTATCCCACTTTTGTGCATGGATAAAGTTGAGAATATGATGAAAATATGATACACAATTTCGTATAAGCTTGGATACTTTAAGCACTGCAACAAAATAGAGGTTATTTATAAGTGATTGCGTTTTAATTCTGCTCTTTTTATTGATTTTTGTATGCTAGTATTAAATCGTAATGACTGAAGTGCTGCAACCGGTTTTCTCTTTTGTTTATTGTTTTCCACCCAACCGCCTGTTTCCGTTTGCTATGTGACATTTTAGTAACATTTTCTTGCAATTGTTTCATTTCAGGTCCCTGTCCAGACTCCTATTTCACATGCAATGATGGCTTTTGCATACCAATGCGCTGGAAATGTGATTCAAAGCTTGATTGCACAGATGGTTCCGATGAGACCATCGACTGTGGTGAGTAACCAATATATGTGGATGGACTGTAAACCTTGCGTACTACATAGCATTGAGCTGATATGCTGTCATATGCAGGGAATTAGGCTCCACAAAGTGCAACTCCCCCGCTTGATTGCTATATTATTGATTCGTTTGTTAGTTGTAAACGTTTTTGACTGCTATTCCTGCTAATGACAGGTGCTTTGGCACTGCCCAGTTCCTGAACCACAAAATGCGGCTAAGCCAAAATCCCTCAATGCAATTAGTGGCTCATGCTTCTGGTGCACTTAGCTCAAATCGTTGGCTACATTTCTATTTGGCGCATTAATGAAAATTGCATGAACTTTAAAAGCGACACATTTCACATTTTGATGTCAAATTTTAATTGACTGCATTCTGACATATAGCAAAAATTACAGTGAACTTTGCTGTGTAAGGCTTGGTATATGGCCGCTGGCAAACCACTTTAACTTTTCTGGCAGTCAGCTAGCTTACAAATTAATGTGCACACATTTCTCAGGGCACCAATAAAAGCAACAAACAACACTGACAACAACAGAGACAGACACAAAGACTAGTGGCTGTCTCTCCATCCCTGCAACAGTTGCAACTACAATTGTCGTCAGTTTTCAGTTGCAAATTGCCCCAACGTTGGCATTTTTAATTTCATTTATAAATATTATGGCATTTTTATGGCACTTGGAAGATAACTTTTCTTGGCTTGACTGGTACAAATTGCTGGCAAACATAAATGCAGCGATTATAATAAATGTGCTTGATAAAACATCTTCAACAAAATTAGAACTTTGAAGCGTTTAAACCACTGAATTTCAAGTCAATCAGATAATTAATATAGTGTAAAGCTATATAAATAAAGCAAGTGGGATAACCTGTATCTATTTACTTTTTCCTGACTGGCCTTAACATATCGTTACTGGGTTACGGCCTAATGTAAACTTTTCCTTCAGGCGTCTCTGAGCGTGTCATCTCCAATTAGTGATACCAAAGGTAGGACATCCGCATTGAAGACCTTTCTTGCAGGAGCTTTATCCATAGCCACAACATGACCTAGCCGGCATAGCCGCTGGATTTTAATTCGCTTGATTATGAGATTGTCGTCGTAGAGTGCATCGAGTGAGTCATTCCATTGGCTGCCAAACATCTTACAGAGTACTTTCCGGGCGTTTTCATCATACTTCGTCATCACCTACGCTTCAGCGCCATATATGTTAGCAAAACGGGAAGGATGAACGTCTTATAGTGTGTTAGGTTTCGAAATTTTGTATTGGGCTCACAAATAAGTTGTTATGGATTGGAAAGTGTAACCTTTTAAGCGAGATAAGAAGTCAAAACGAACGTATGTAGATGTTGCCAGTACAGAACCAATAAGGGTAATTACACTGGTCTACACTAGTTTGCACTTTAGTTAGGCTACCTTCCAATATACAACAACACTGATATTTTTTTCATCACCTTTGGCTCTTGATTATTTCACGAATATCGATATTTTTTATAAGGGTCCACTCACACCATCCATTGTTTTTTTTTATAGGTAATTTTCCACATATAATGTTTTGGCCACAGTACTTAAGAGGCGCGTGCTTGATTTTTAGGCAAAAGAGTGAACAAATTACAGTTTACTTGAGTACGTTGATCTGCTATATATATATCTGATATTATTTAGCAAGAGTTTTTTTCTTACTAAAATCAGTAGTTACATTTGCGTAAAACGCGAAAATCGGAAAGAAAATTAAAAATTTATTACGGTTAGACGGAAAGGGGAAACACAAAACTTATTGATAAGTTTCATCGATAATATTCCATTGGCATATCCAATACGCTGCAATGAAAGTTTATTCTTGGAAATGATTTTCGACGTCAAAACTTATCTTATCTGTTAGATCTCTTATACCACTAACATAGAACAAAGGTGAAATCAGCCTCGATATTTAAAAAAAAAACTTTTTAAAAACAAATAAAATAAGAAAGAAATAGAGACCAAATCTTTGAACAAATCACAAGCCTTTAGAAATTCATACACACTTTCCAAATTTTAACGTTTAACGTTGCCCCTTTTTAGCTCAAAACTCTTGTTGAATAGTGTAAATATAGGCATTCGACATTTAATTGCATATTCATGATATTTTTAACGCAATTTATAAGTTTTAATTTGAATTTAAATGTGTGCATATGGCTCCCAAGCACATATAACATTATTTGTCAATTCATGTAATCCAAGTTGATTAACTAAATGCCAATCCCAAAGCCCTTCCGAACCACGTTTCGTGCCATTCATAAAAATTTATATGCTTCAAAATTGTTTGGCATTGTTTGAAATAAAATATAAAAAATTTAAGCTGCGCTCGTGCCGTTTGCTTGCCCTTGGGCATGCCGCACTCCACACTCTCCCCAAGCAACGTGCGTTGACAACCAAAAGGACAACAACAGCCGGAACAACAAAAGCCGTAGCCGTAGCTTGCCATGCAAATTACCATGCGCATCCATCGTCGTGCTCGACGTGCACGTCGTCATTGGTGTCGTCGATGTCGTCTCTGGTGGCTATGTACAAGACCGGGGACACAATCAAAAAAAAGAAGAAAAAAACGAAGCAAATTTTTGGGTCGTCCCATGTGTTGCTAACGTGTCCTTTATGGTTATGGCCATGCGTTGTTGCCTTTGATTTGGGCCGCGAGCGCGTAAAGCGTTACATATTTTGAGTTGCCTTTTTGTGTCAAACAATTTGCCAGGACAATTTGCATTTTTTAAATGTTTTCGTAAGCTCAAGAAAATGTAGACAGTTCGTGCATTATATTGGTTTTGCTTAGCTTAGATCCTGTTTACAACAAAAACACTACCAATTTAAATAAAACGTTCCTTATCTCTCTCATATAACTTGAATCACTATCAGAGCTATCCCGAATTTCAAGCTAATAATCTTAAAACTTTGATCACAAAAAATTTGAAGCTTATAACTTTAATCACTATCAGATAATTCCAGAAATTCAAGCTGATAATCTTTAAAGATAAAGCTAAAATCTTTGAAAACAGTTTTGCTTGAGCGTCATCATAAATTAAAGATATAATAAAGTTATTCCGTTTATTTACCTCTTATTGCATTTCTTACGAGGAGATGCTGGTTTGCACCCCCTGGGTCGATAATTAAAAAATGCGCGTTCGAATTTAAATCAACTTTATTCGTAGCTGATCGGAGCTGCAGTGCTGTAACATTTTAGCAACGAGCCAAGCGTAAGCTAGGCATCAGCGTGAGCGCTGCATAAAGCTCAGATAAACATATACATATTAATATTGAGTGCAAATAAGAACAATTTTAATTAGGTTGAAGCAAAGCTTTTAACTAGGCCGCAGTTCGGGCTCCAATATGGGCGCAGGGTTCTGCTCCGAACATCCTCCCCGCGTTGAAGGTCGCAGGCTTTCAACAGAGTCATTTGTTGTGGGTAGCACAGCAATTTTGGCCGCAGCTCTCTTGATCAAGCCATTAGGCGTGCGCACGATAGCGACTCTGATCACGCCGTCGTCGCCGGATATTGTGCTGTCTATTCTTCCCAGCTGCCACTTTAAAGACGGGATGTTGTCGTCCTTTAGTAGAACGAGAGCGCCCTTACGCAACTTCGGCGACGATGAGCGCCATTTGCCTCGCTCCTGAAGTAGAGACAGGTAGTTCGTACTCCATTTTTGCCAAAAAGATTGCTGCATGTGGCATATGCGCTGCCAGCGATTTAGACGTCCAATGTTGAGATGCGTTACATTAGGCTCTTCAATCGCAGTGAATGTTCTGCCAATGAGGAAATGCGCTGGCGTGAGGACATCCAGATCGTCTGGGCTTTCTGAAATTGGACAAAGTGGTCGAGAGTTTAAAATTGCAGAAATCTCGCAAATAAGAGTGCGAAGTTCCTCAAAAGTGAATACGTATGGCCCAACGACGCGAAAGAAGTGGTATTTTGCTGCCTTTACAGCGGCATCCCATAAACCACCAAAATGCGGCGAGCGTGGTGGAATAAACTTCCAATTGATGCCAATTTTCAGGCATTCTTTGCTGACTGCAGTATTGTGCGAATCGCTCAGGAACAATTGTTTCAGCTCAGCCAACTCGTTTTTTGCACCAACAAAGTTTGTGGCGTTGTCAGTCCAGATTGTGTGTGGTTTGCCTCGTAGACTGATAAAGCGTTTTAAAGCTGCGATAAATGATGGAGTCGAAAGATCTTTAACTAGCTCTAAGTGGGAAGCCTTTGTGGAGAAGCACACGAAGATTGCGATGTAGCACTTTACAGGTGGCCTATTTCTCGTCTCCGATTTGTGATAGAATGGCCCACAGTAGTCAATGCCAGTTGTTTCAAATGCTGCATTCGGCTTAACGCGATCAGCAGGCAGTTGTCCCATTAAATGCGCATATATCTTTGGTTTTAGACGAAAGCATCTTAAGCATTTGTTTATGACACTTGCAACGGTTTTGCGTCCTCCAATCGGCCAATATTGTTGTCGAAGAGATGCAAGAAGACTTTGGGTTCCAGCGTGCAAATATAAGTTGTGATAATGCATTATGATTGCGTTGGTGACAGGGTGATGTTTTGGCAGCAAAATCGGATGCCTGGCATCATAGCTTAACTGTGAGTTTTGCAACCTTCCTCCAACACGAATTAATCCATTTTGATCCAATATAGGGTTGAGTGAAGCAAGTTTGCTTTTCGATGGTACCTGTTTAGTGCCCAGGAGAGTTTTCAGCTCGGCTGCAAAGTGAACTTGTTGCATACTCTTTATGAGCATGAATGTGCCCATTTTGAGATCATTTATTTTGAGAGCTCCGCGAGCTCGCGGTGATGTTTTGCATTTAAGAAGAGAAAATCTGTAAATGTAGGCAAAGACTCTTTGTAGTGAAGTGAATGAGTTTTGGTATTTACAATCAAACGATATATCTTGCTGTGTTGAAACAATTAAAACTTCTCGGCGGCGCTCTGGAAGCTGAGTAAGAAACTGAACAAGCGTTGGCCATTCACAGCTGCTTTCCCCGTAGAAACGATGGTCCTGTGCACCACAAGTCTGAGCTTAACAGTTCCATTGGGGTACACCCACGAGACAGAATGTCCGCTGGATTCATTTGTGTTGGCATGTGATGCCAAGTCATTCCTTTAGTGCGTTGCTGGATTTGAGCAACTCTATTTGATACAAATACTTTAAACTCTGAAGGTGATTCATGTATCCAAGAAAGAGCAATTGTAGAATCAGACCAACAGTGAAATTCACATGGAAATTGTATACTTTGCGATATATTTGACACTAATTCAGCTAGCAACAGCGCAGCAGATAGCTCAAGCTTAGGAATTGTAAGCGTTTTCAGAGGAGCTACCCTTGATTTTGAGCACAGAAGATGTGATGTAATGCCTCCATTAAATTCCGATCGTACGTATACGCAAGCTCCGAATGCTGATAAACTTGCATCGCAAAAGGCATGTACTTGCCAAGTTGCTGGGCTTTGCAAGGCGAAACGAGGAAACTTGAGATTACTAACCAACGAAAGTTGAGATACGAGGTCACACCATGTAGCATGCAAAGACTGTGGCAAACTTTCATCCCAATTGACTTTCTCCTTCCACAATATTTGCATAAATATTTTTGACTTGGTTATGATGGGCGATATCAGGCCTAGCGGATCGTAGAACCTCGCGATAGTTGAGAGAATTGAGCGCTTAGTTACAGGACCCTCAGATATGATTTTAGTAAAGTTGAAAAGGAAGTTGTCAGAAATAGGATTCCAAACAAGGCCAAGTGCTTTCGCTACGTCAGTTCCATCATGAAATCTTAGGAGTGTTTCTCGATCGGATAAAGGTTCATCCTCTATAGCTGCTGGCTCATTTGAACACCATTTACGAATAGGAAAATGGCCTCTAAGTAGTAGCCCCTTTACTTGACGTAAAATCTCCTTTACTTCGTCGACTGATTCGCCTCCTGAAATGAGGTCGTCAACGTAAAAGTCTGTACGAATAACCTTTGCGCCCAGTGGGAACGAAGCTTCTTCATCGAAAGAAAGTTGTTGCAGGGGCACGAATTGCCAAAAATGCGGCTGGCTTTGTTCCATAAGTCACGGTATCCAGTTTATATGCTTTGATATCATCTGCAGGGCTATTGCGCCAGAGAATACATTGCAGATACTCATCTGGATGCGATACGCGAACGCAGCGATACATTTTGCATATATCGCCGCAGAGGGCAACCTTAAAAAATCGAAAACGTAGCAACGTATTGAATAGTTTTGGCTGTATGGTTGGCCCAGCTAGCAGAATATCGTTCAAAGACAGACCAGATGAGGTTTTGGCAGATCCATCAAAAACTACACGCAGTTTTGTGCTAGTACTGTCAAGCTTATGTACGCAATGATGAGGTAGGTAATATTTTGGTAAATCTTCTGTTGTTTTGGCCAGTGACATGTGCCCTAAATCGATGTATTCCTTCAAAAACGCAGCATACTGAGACTTAAGAGGTAAATTGTTTTCCAGTTTTCGCTCTAAGTTCTTAAATCTTCTAAGTGCGCAATTGTATGAGTCGCCAAGTGAAGTGAATGAGTTTTTGGCTGGTAAACGTACTGAGTATTGGCCAGACTGAAGACGAGTATAGTTTTTCATGAACAGCTGTTCACAGATTGCATCCTCGTCAGAAATATTATGGAGTGTATCGAAACAATTTTCGATTTCCCAAAAGCGTTTTATAAGATTATCGAGGGACTCATTGTTTGCTTCCTGGTAGGGCTCTTTGACTAGAGCAGCCAAAACTGAGTGATTTGCTTTAGCATTTGAAAGGGTTCCAGAGACAATCCAACCAAGTTTGGTTTTTTGAAGCCTTGGTAGATTGTCAGCAATGCGAATCTGTCCAATGCAAAGTAAATCATAAAATAGAGCAGCGCCAATTAATACATCGATACGTTGTGATTTGTGAAATAGTGGATCAGCAAGCTTGAGATTTTTTGGAATGTTCCAATTTGCGGGACTTAAATCGTAGTGTGGTTGATGGTCAGTAATTGTTTCGGTTACGACCGCAGTAAATGACGCGCTGTAGCTTGCGTCTTGAGATTGGACAAAAATGTCGACGGCACCTTCAGAGAATAAAGACGATTCTCCAATGCCTGATATTGAAATTTGCGAATGATGAGACTTTAAATGCAGCTGGTTGACAAGTCGTGTTGTAATGAAGTTGATTTGCGATGCGGAATCGAGAATGGCACGGCGTGGGATAAGCGCACCAGAACGACTCCTGACGAAAATGATGGCAGTTGCGAGTAGGACGTAGTCATTTTGCATACATTTCGAGGCTTTAGGTGTGAGTTGAGGCGCTAAGCTTGAAACTAGGGTAGACGAGCTTGGCTGTGGGCTTGTGTCAGCTGATAATTGTGGTTCAAGTGCTGTTGCAATTGAAGATATGTGAAGAAGTGTATGGTGCTTTGCTGAACAATGTTTGCAATGCCCTGACCTGCATTGCTGCACAGTATGGCCTTTACGAAGGCAATTTAGACATATGTGCATATTTTTGATCTCTTTGATGCGCAAGCTAGGCACAAGATTCAAAAAGCGAGAGCATTTCCAAATATAATGATTTTTAGCGTCACAAAACGTACATAATGAATGATGAGTGTGATTAGTTGATGCAATGAGTGTGTTGCGATTATTTTTGTTTGAGTTTTTGCCCACCTGATGGCTAGGTGTATGAGTTACCATAGCGCTCTCCAGGTTCTCCAGCATGCGACATCTTTTCTCCAAGAACGTTGACATGGTTGACCAAGATGGCAGCTTCGATGTTGGCAAATCTTCTTCCCATTTTTCCTGTGTCTTTTGATCCAGCTTTTGAGCGACGAGGTAGATCAACATGCCATCAAGTAGTTGCTCTGATGTAGCCAATGTTTGTAAAGCGCGTAGATGCGAGTTGATTTTGTCGCTTAACTCGCGCAAACTGCATGCAGAGCCCTTCTCAACACCTTGAAGCCTGAAAATTGCCTTGATATGAGCCTGAAAATGTAGCAATTTATTGTCAAAGCGATTAACTAATAACATCAGAGCCTTATCGTAATTTTCATCCGTGGGTTCAAGTGAGCGCACAGTGGTCCAGTGCAGAGCCGTCCAAAGAGGCACGAAGGTGCTGGAACTTTTCCGTCTTACTCAGCTCAAAATCCTTGTCTACGACGGTAGTGAACATTGCGTAAAAATCAGGCCAATCCATGTAGTTGCCGCTAAAACGAGGTAATTGTAGATCCGGCAGCCGTGATTTACGTGTTGGGCAAAAAGTTGCAGTTGAATCATAAGGAACAGCGGTAGAGTTTGCATGTGTGGCCTTCAACTGAATGTCAAGAGCTCTGCTTAACTTTGTTTTTATTTCAACGTACGACTTGGTAAACGTTTGCCGCGTATTACTATCCATCTCGCTAAGGTCGAGTTTTTCGAGGCTTGACTGTGCGCCATAGAAATCAGAGCTCATGCGCTCAAGCAACTCTATGCGCACCTGCAGCTCGATTTCATCAAAATTAGATAGCTCCCTTTGCGATAGGAATTGATTAGTTGCGTTTAGTTGCCGTATGATAGAATTGCCCTTGGCTTTGTAAAATTCAATATCACTTGGGGCCCGAAGATACCCTAGAAAGCGATTCCTCGGTCATCATAAAATGTGTCCTCTGTACTTTGCAACTAGCACTGCTGAAGAATATAAGATATCGAGCTTTACAATAACTATGCGCATGCGCACCGCTAGCTTTATGTATATTTGTAATGAACGGCAAAGTTATTCAAGCTTATGTAGATCAGCCGATTGAACGAATGTCAAGTAGAAGTCAACTATGTACTGCACTTATGTATTTCACTTGCACAAAATTATGTAACTTGTATGTATGTATGTTTGTATTGTGAATTGCGAGTGTAATGTGAATTGTTTGTGTATTTTTGTTAAATTGACACGGAAATGTGCTCAAAAATACCGAGATTTATTATAAAGATATATAATAATGCGAATCGACTGACAACTCCAATCACGTCGGGGTCACCAATCTTACGAGGAGATGCTGGTTTGCACCCCCTGGGTCGATAATTAAAAAATGCGCGTTCGAATTTAAATCAACTTTATTCGTAGCTGATCGGAGCCTGCAGTGCTGTAACATTTTAGCAACGAGCCAAGCGTAAGCTAGGCATCAGCGTGAGCGCTGCATAAAGCTCAGATAAACATATACATATTAATATTGAGTGCAAATAAGAACAATTTGAATTAGGTTGAAGCAAAGCTTTTAACTAGGCCGCAGTTCGGGCTCCAATATGGGCGCAGGGTTCTGCTCCGAACAGCATTTATTTCGCTGAATATCAAAGGCGATCGTGTCGATATCTTGGCTACCATTGACGGCAGTGTTATATCAAAGGTACCTTTAATAATAATATGAAACGCAAACTTCACAAACTTTTCAAGCAAAATGGTTTGTGTGATTGAAGATGGAATGCCTCTTTGCTTCGTTTAAACAGTATGTACAGGAAGGAGTGTGAGCTCATGTATTATTATGATGTTTCATGTGCTTTTTATTATTATTATATTGTTTCAAAGGTACCTAGTTTGTAAACCATAAATAGAGCCACTTCAAATTAGAGCTAATAGATCAGGTTACAAACGGTGTTTATATCCTGGATCCTTCAAGGATATTGAAGAGATGTGCAATGTATATAACAGGAAGAAGGAGGCATAAGTGTCTTATACCAGAAAGATCTGCGTCAATTCTGGTATTAATATACCCATGTGCGTCTGCCCGTCCATTTGAACATCTAGATTTCCATTCGGATGAATTTGATTGGTTTGGCGTCGTCCCATATACAGCCAGATCGCAAGTTAACATAGTTATTCATCCAAATTCATCGCTAAAGATGATTTTTCGGCCAAAATTGGGGTAATCTTCTAAATGATCCGAAGCCCATACAGCAAACACGCGGATTTGTTTATGATCGTCCACTTTAGCCTTGTACAGGTGTAACCCCCCCCCCCCCCCCCCCCCACACACACACACACACACACACAAAAATTCGCCAAGCCTACGAAAGGCCGAGCTCTTGTGAACGAGCCGGTTCGTGTTCTCCTGCACTCACGGATCAACGCAATGATCGATGTTCCTTTCACGTACTCCTGTAAGCTGGTTTATTTACCGAGCAGGTCGTCTTGAATTTGGCCCCAAACATTGGAGAGTCGACTATATGTCTGCCGTAAAAGGGGCGCAATGTTTTCGCCAACGAACACTCATTTTGAAGAAAGAAAAGTTTTCATTTTAACGTGCTGCTCAATAGCGCAACTAGCCATGGTGATTTGGCATCAGTAACTGAAAAATAACTACGCAAACAACATGGCCGCCAACATCTACCCGCGCCAATTGAAAAATTATATTTTGCAAAATCGACACGGAGTCTCCCTTTGTTGGGCACCGCACCGACGGTATTACTTTTTTTGTTGCAATTTGTTCTGTGTGTAACAAAAGTTCAATGCATCTTTAAAACTTTTAAACGAGTACATAAATTTTTTCTGAGAATTCATATTCTAAATGTCATATACAATTTCTATACATATGTTATCCTTAGTCATAGCTCAGCAATCCTCCAAAGTGACTGATATAAATCTTCATTTTGTACGCATTTGCAGCCAAGGCGCCCAAATGCAACGAGGGCCAGTTTCGTTGTACTCAAACTTTAAAGTGCATACCCGACAATTGGCTATGCGATGGTGAATATGACTGCGGCAAGGGCGACACATCGGATGAAACGAACTGTAAGTGCTGCGAAATGTTGCTTAAAAGTTTTAGCAAATGTTCCTTTAACCCGTTCCTACAAAATTTTTGGTAGGTCATAATGCTGTTGAGACCACGTGTCGCGCCTTTGAGAGCGAATGCCATAATCATGTGTGTCTGGAGTTGTCGCGCTTTTGCGATGGTCACTGGGATTGTGATAACGATGAGCTGCAATGTGGTAAGCATGAGACTTGTGAACTGAAGTAGTACACTTTCATTAATAACATTGATTTTATTACAGATAAACAAAATGCCGCCTGTGCTGCTTTAAACTGCAGCTATCACTGCAAGCTAACCCCAGGAGGCGCGCGCTGTTACTGCGCCCCCGGTCAAGTGACCGAATCCAGCAATTCCACACGCTGCGTGGATTATGATGAGTGCAGCGAACCGGGTGCTTGTGATCAGCTGTGCCAGAACACGCCCGGCTCGTTTGAATGCGCCTGCGTATCAGGCTATCAAAAGCAGGGCAAACGCTGTCTGGCCATAAATGGTGCGTACCATCAAAAGCAATCCGCTATAAATCTTAACCCACTTATTCTTGCAGTTCCACAGTCTGAACCAGCAACGCTTATTTTGCTCTCCTTTCACGGTATTCACCGCATTAATACAGCAGCAACGGCAAATACCTCATCCCGTTTGCTGTCCACTCAGCCCGTGCCACATGTCCTGGCCTTTGAAGTATGGCATAGGAATCGCACACTGTGCGCGCTGCACAACAATTGGCAGGAGCTGTTCATGCAGTGTCAGCGCATTGACGATGCCAATGTTAACTGGACTTTGGCTGTGTCACCGTTAATCTCGCCAAAGCAATGTGAGTTGAAGACCGTGGTCATAATTTTTGTTGGCACTTCAGTTTGAGCCTTGTCTTATTTGCAGTTTTCGTGGAGTTGCGTTTGGACTGGCTGGCGAGCAATTGGTACTTTCTGAATGAGGACGATGGTTTGGTGTATCTGTGCAACAATGCAATGACATATTGCCGACTGATATTGCAGGAAGTGCTGCATCCATCGTCGCTGGTGCTGGACCCAACCAAGGGGTGAGTCGTCACATATACACAGATATATTGTTATGCTTGAACTAAGTGTATTTCTGTAGTTTTCTGTTTTATACGGATTGGTCGCCAAGTTTATCACGAGCTTTGCTAGATGGTAACAATCGCACCGTGCTGGTTAGCACACAAATGTATCATCCCAGCAGCGTGACATTGGATTTGGCCAGCGAACATGTCTATTGGATTGACTTATACAAGGATCTCATTGAACGCGTAGACTATTCGGGAGGACAACGTTGGTCCCTAAAGAAATCTGCAGCTGTAAGTAGTAGAGGGTGTGAGCAGTTGAACTAAAATCCAGAATCCATAACTTAGCTTGATTATAAGGTTCCAAAGGTACATAGATGGAGAGGTAAATCCATTTCTTGAAGTGAAGCTTGTATAGCCATGAGAATAAAATTACCTTTCCAAATACATATCATTTGTATAACGATTCAAGTGAAGGTCATGTCCTTTAATGGACAAGTTGCTTGACTTTGGGATCCATTAAATGGGACGGTCAAAAGGAACCATACCAGACCTTAATGAACGTAAACCATAACATTTTATTATAATTTTTGTTAGAAATTGTATTCCATAGCCGAAGAAATCTGTCCCAGTTCATCCCCGTAGTTATGTCGAATAGGCAATGCATGTCTCCAAAGAAGGGCTATTGTATTAATGTTTCTATTCTGTACGTTGCAGTCGCCGATCTCTCTTAAGACGATACAAGCTGTAGAGGTATTCGAGAACCTAATTTATTTAGCACCTTGGACTGAAAGAATCGTGGCAACTTTGGACAAATTTACGCTAAAAGCGGAGGAGTTGCTGGGCAACATAACGCGTGGCACCAACTTTCGCATTTTCCATCGTCAAAAGCAGCCAGAGGTGCCGCATCCCTGCAGGGACAACAATGGCAATTGCAACCAAATCTGTGTGCCACTTTGGACACGAGGCTTTGCTAGTGCACGTTGTCTGTGCACGGCAGGTTATAAATTGCACAATCAGACGACCTGCTTGCCGGTCTTGCACGATAAATTTCTGGTATATAGCGACAAACGATTGGGACGCATAAGTGGCGTGCCCTTAAACACGGATGATGTGCATCAGATGGTGGAGCGTGGTGAGCAGCCAGACGTAATGGTGCCCATATACCATGTCCCATTGACTATGGATGTGAATGTGCGTGGCAAAATTATATACAGTATGGTGCCGCATAGAGACGCCAATTCTATAAGCATTGAGAGTCAGTCGCTGAATGCCAGCGTATCGCACACTTTGACTTCAGGCCTGGAGGTGACCACTACTTTGGCCTACGATTGGGTCAATGAGAATTTGTATTTTGCTGGACATCAGAAGTTGTATGTGGCTCCACAAAGTAATATGAGCAAGTTGCTCAGTTTTAATACAGACTGCGATGCTATGTAAGTGGACTGAAACATTGATAAAAAATGCATAAACAATAATTTTTGTTTGCTTCGTTAGGTCGCTAGAACTGGAACCAGCCACCGGGTTACTCTACTGGACTCAATGGGAATTTATGTCCTGTGAGGCTGGTATCTATAGTGCATGGATGGATGGCACACACAAGGAGCTGCTGGCCAAGGGCACCATGGAGCTACCCATGCAATGGCCGCGAAGTTTGGACATTGATCCGCGAACAAAACGTCTCTATTGGTGTGACCATCGTGTGGGCACCATAGAACGCATGAAACTAGATGGTACAGGCCGTGAAGTGCTCTTTAAATCAGATCAATTTCATCCCTACTCTATGGTGCAACATAATGGAATGATTTACTGGTCAGACAGCAAAAACACTTCGATTTGGTTCTTTCTTGTGCATCGTGTGGTCAATGTGACCAACACTTTTAGTTCCACTGTGCATTTACAACAAAGCGGGCAAGCTTCTGATCTGCGCATTTTCGATATTGCCATACAGCCATTGCCTCAGACACCAAGCGAATGTGCTCAATCTAAGTGTCCTGGTATGTGTCTGAGCACGCCCAAAGGTGCTATTTGCCGCTGCCCGGATGGCTTTACGCTCAATGGCACTGGTACCCATTGCATTCCACAGCTAGTTACAAGAGTGGCACCCGTACTCTCTAATTGCAGTTCGGGGTATCAATGCAGAACCAATGCATATCAATGCATTCATAGCAAGGATCTGTGTGATGGCTTTGAAGACTGCGATGATGGCAGTGATGAGAACAGTGATGTTCATGGACCATGCAATCCACACGCCTGCGATATGTCGCTGCACTTTGTGTGCAATGGGCGCTGCTATCAACGTGCTTTGCTTTGCAGTTCCATTGCCTATTGCTCGGATGGCTCGGATCAGTTAAATTGCGAGCATAACACTTGTAATAGTAATGAGTTTACATGCGAGAAGAGCGGCAGATGCATACAGTTGACCTGGGTTAATGATGGTGTAGTAGACTGCGGACCAGATGATGATTCGGATGAGTCCTCGGGCATGTTCTTTGGCACTAAGTGCCCGGAGTTTGATTGCGGTAATGGACGTTGCAGGCAATTTGTAGATGTATGCGATGGCATTGACAATTGCGGGTAAGTTTATCTCTAGACTATATTGTACTCTTCTTAAACTTTATATTACCTTAGAAACAACGCCGATGAGATTGGTTGCGAGCAGGAATGCGGATTGGGAGAACGCTACTGTCGTCCCATTGGCTGTTATGGTGAAATGCACATGTGCGATGGCATACACGATTGCTTGGACCATAGCGATGAAATCAATTGCAACCAAACCAAGAGTGACAACATTCCACTAAATGGCTGGAAGGAATTGACAGAATGTGCACCCTTTGAGTTCGCCTGCACAGATCCATTTGAATGTATTCCGGAATTTCTACACTGCGATAGCATCGCACATTGCTTTGACAAGACCGATGAGCTAAATTGTAATCATACGCACAAGTTCGATCCGAATGAAACTGTCATCTGTGAGCATCCAGATCGTCTGTGTGGCGCATCAAATAAATGCATTACAGTGGGCCAACTGTGCGATGGTCACAATGATTGCGAGGATACCACCGATGAGGGTTTCCGGTGCGCCGATAAACTGTGTGATACGAATCAGAATGAATGCTCGCATCACTGTCACAATGCTCCAGAAGGTAAATATTATTTCAATGTAATATATTGCATTGTTTACTCATGCACATGTATTTTCATTGCAGGCTACATTTGCTCCTGTCCACTACACATGTATCTTCAGCCAAATGGTAGACGCTGCAGCAGGCAACATTCTTGCGAACACTGGGATACCTGCTCGCAAATATGTGAAACTTCTGGCAAGTTATATGCTTGCAAGTGTCTGCATGGTTACGATTTGAGCTATGATAAGTTCACGTGCAAGAGCACCGCCGTAGATGATCCTTATGTAATTTTCACCAATCGTCAGGACATACGCGGCATAAATCTCAAAACGCTTAGTGCAAGCAATTTCTACACATCTCTGCGCAATATAATTGCGCTTGACTTTTTGTATGGCAATGATTCTGTGGAGGTTTACTGGACAGATGTAATCGATGATAAGATCTATCGCGGGCAATTGCAGGGCGAAAGTCTTAGAAATGTTGAAGCTGTTATACATTCCGGTCTGTCAACTACTGAGGGTCTGGCCGTAGACTGGATAGGAAAAAATCTCTACTGGATAGACTCTAATCTAGATCAGATTGAAGTCGCCAAGCTGAATGGCAGTTTTAGACGTACACTGATTGCAGGCGGCATGGAAAGCCCGCGTGCAATTGCGGTAGATCCACGCGAGGGCCTACTTTTTTGGACGGACTGGGATGAAAATGCACCTCGCGTTGAGCGCGGCAGCATGGCAGGCAAGGATCGTCGTATAATTTCTACTAGTTGGCAGCTAAGTGCTGGCTGGCCCAATGGTTTAACCTTAGACTACACACAAAAGCGTGTATATTGGGTAGATGCGAAATCGGATTCTATAACCACTACCAAATACGATGGCTCTGAACATCATGTTGTGCTGCGCAACAAGGAATATCTTTCACACCCATTTGCCATAACCGTGTTTGAAAATTATGTATATTGGACAGACTGGCGCACAACATCGGTCATACGTGCCAACAAGTGGAACGGCAGCGATGTGCAAGTGCTGCAGCGTACTCAAACGCAGCCCTTTGGCATACAGGTGCTGCATTCCAGTCGCCAACCATGGGATCGCAATCCCTGCGGTGAAAATAACGGAGGCTGCTCACATTTATGCCTACTTAGTGGGCGTGGCACTTATAAGTGCGAATGCCCACATGTAATGCGCCTGGATCCGGCCGATGAACGCAATTGTGTGCCGAATGAGCAAATATTGCTGTTTGTCATGGGCGATGAAATACGCGGCATTGATTTACAACAACCATCTCAGAATACGATACCCACAATAAGGCAGTCGCCGAGAGTACGTACATATGAGACCGCTAAAATTTGATTTAAACTAAACATTTGTATTCCCTCACAGATGGTTGCCCCCCAGCACATTGACTTTTTAGTGGAGGAAAGTCGAGTCTTTTGGTCCGATGTGCAGCAACATGAGATATCCGCGGCTAGCGTTTTAAACGGTTTCATCGAGCCTATTATTAACACAAACATTCAGAATCCCTACGGATTTGCCATTGACTGGATAGCCAAACATATGTACTTTTCTTCGGGTATAAAAGAATTCCAAATTTTGGCTAGTAATCTCAAAGGAGAGTTTGTGACGACCATACACGATCAGCTTAATATGGTTGAAAGCATAGCACTAGATCCAGCCAAGTAAGAGGCTTAACATAAGGCCAAGTCAGCATTTATTAAGTATTACTTTTATTTTAGCGGTAAAATGTATTGGATTCATTCGACGCATGATGCTACACTGTGGCAACTGGAACAATCCAATCTGGATGGTTCTGGACGCAGCGTCATATTTGAGCATAATGATACGTTGCACAGCTTGAACATGGACTTTGATTCGCAGCGTTTGTACTATGTCTACGATAACGCTGGTATAGCCTATTACGATATACCTAAAAATGAGACTCACAAGGCAGTTTTGGTGGCTAGTCCAATCACCGTTATTAGTTCGGTAACGGTGTATAATGGCACACTATATTTTCCGGAAAACATACAGAGTGTGATAATGAAATGTGAGAAAGACCACTGTTCGGATATGTCTTACCTGAGAAAAAATACAAGTGAGTATAATTTTGACTGCAAATTATTAAAAATTTTCTATTGAATGTTTTTAATCGTGTTTTTTCTTTCCAGAAAGCATACAAGGCATTAAAATGTTCTATGCGGATGCACAGTCCGGCAGCAATACATGCGCCGGAAACTTCAACGGTGGTTGTGAGCACCTTTGTTTGGCTACCTCGGCTACGGAGCACGTGTGTCGTTGCGCTTTGGGCTATGATGTGGAGCCTAATAACCCCACACATTGCGTACCACGCGCCGAGTTTATTTTTTATTCCATTGATGTTCTGCAGGGCGTGGAAATGATTGATCCCAGTGAGCAGTTTGAGACACCGCAACCAGTAAGACATTTTCTCTAAAACTATGATAAAAAGTTATACTAATATTTTGTTTTGCAGGTACTTGTACCCATTTCACGTATTAGCTCGGCCAGTTTTATTGAGTACCATGCCGCTGAAGATATGCTTTATTGGGGGGACAATGAGATAGGCACAATATCACGCGTGCGTCGCGATGGAACGCGACGTGAGACCATACTAGAAGCTATTAATCTGGCTGGTTACAAGCAGCAGGACTGGCTAGGTGGCATTGCCATTGACTGGGTAGCAGGCAACATTTATTGGAGTGATACCAAGCGAAATCTGATTGAGGTGGCACATTTGGATGGCTGTCATCGCTATGTGGTAATTTCTAATGTGGAAAAGCCCACCGCACTGGCCGTGGATCCACTGCAGGGCTTGCTTTTCTATGTCAGTAAGCATCACATTGGACGCACCGGACTAGACGGCAGTCAGCCATTTGTGCTGGTCAATCATACACGTAGTAATGTGGCTATAACCAGCCTGATATTGGACATTGATGCTACCAAGGTTTATTGGACTGAGCGCTCTCCAGATACGCTCATGAAGGTGGACTACGACGGCAATCTACGGCAGCAGCTGCTTAATAATAATAGCTTGCATAGTCCCGTAGCTTTAGCCAAGCACGGAGACTTCCTATACTGGGCCGAGAGCCAGCATCATGAGGCTGCGATTAAAGTGGCGCCGCTACAGAATCTCAGCGATGTCAAACTGGTTTTGAAAATCCATGAGGATGCCGTAACCGATCTTAAGATTTATTCAAAGCACGTGCAAAAAGGTAGCAATCCCTGTGCTTCACGCAACGGCGGCTGCGAGCAGCTTTGCCTCTTTAATGGCACCAGCACAATCTGCGCCTGTGCACACAGTCGCCTTGCCGCCGATGGATACAGCTGCGAGCCCTACGATAACTTTCTACTGTTTAGCTATCGCAGCAATATTGAGAGCATCCACATGACGGATCATGCCAATAAGAACTGGCCCGTGCAGCTGATACAAAACGCAAGTATGATGCGTAATGTGATTGCCATTAGCTACAATTATGAGGCACAGCTTGTCTACTATTCAGATGTGCAGCTGAGCACTATTAATGAGGTGCATTTCAATGGCAGTGGTCAGCGTGTGCTTGTAGCTCAGCAGGGCCGTGTCGAGGGTTTAGCTTTTGATATAGTCAATGAGCAGCTTTTCTGGACATCCAACAACGATGCTTCGATTCACAGCCTGGAGCTTATGCATTTATCAGAGTCAGCAGAACAAAATGCTGATCACGTGACTCACGTATTGAGCCTACAAAGCACGGACAAGCCGCGCGGCATTGCTGTTGAGCCCTGCATCAGCATGATTTACTGGACCAACTGGAATGAGGATTCGCCCTGCATACAACGCGCCTACGTCACTGGATATGGCGTGGAACGCATAATACGCACGGATATTAAAATGCCCAATGCTCTGACTTTGGACTATGAAGACAGAAAGTTATACTGGGCGGATGCACGTCTGGACAAGATTGAGCGTGCCAACTATGATGGCTCACAGCGTGTAGTACTTGCACACTCAACACCAAAGCATGCCTTTGCCATGGCTGTCTATGGGGACTTGCTTTTCTGGACTGATTGGGTGCTGCATGCCGTGGTGCGTGCGAATAAATATACCGGCACGGATGTCGTATTCCTACGTGAACAAGTCTCACGGCCCATGGGCATCATTGCCGTACAAAATACCAGCATTAACTGCGACGCTAATCAATGTAAAATACTAAATGGCCAATGCGAAGATGTTTGCATACTTAGCAAAAACGGCCAGGCCACCTGTCAATGCACCCAGGGCGTGCTTGCAGCCGATGGACGCCGCTGCATTGCGCCAGTGCACACCGACTGTGGAAAGTCGCAATTTACATGCCACTCCGGCGACTGCATACCATTGGAATTGACCTGCGACAATGTAACCCATTGTCTAGATGGCTCGGATGAGCAGCGCAGCTATTGCATCATACGCGAGTGCCCCAGTAGTCACTTTATGTGCCAGAACCATCGCTGCATACCGCAGTCACAGACCTGTGATGGCCAGCAACAATGCGGTGATGGCAGCGATGAAGTCGCACTGCTCTGCAAGTGTGGTCCCGAGAAGTTCCGTTGTGGGAGCGGCGAGTGCATTGACCAAGAGTTTTACTGCGATAACATGCGCGACTGTCGCGACTTTAGCGATGAAAAGCACTGTGGTCCAAGGCCGTGCATTCAAGGTGATGCTTTGTTTGAGCCCTGTGCAAATAGCACTACCTGTATTTTGCCCAGTTGGCGTTGTGATGGCGATATAGACTGCCCTGATGGCACTGATGAGCTCAACTGTAATGAGTCTGGCTCGACCAGCTGCGCAACCAATCAATTTCGTTGTGCTAATGGTGTGTGCATCAATGCAGGTTGGCGTTGTGACGGGGAGAACGACTGCAAAGACAATGTAGGTGAGGCTGGCTCCGACGAGCAAGGATGTCGTGCCCAGTGCCAGGCTACTGAGTTCCACTGTGATAATGGTTGTATACCAAGCAGCTGGCAATGCGATGGAAAAAGCGACTGCGAGGATGGCACAGACGAAGGTCCACACTGTCCCATTCGGCCCTGTCGCGAGCATCTGTTTCAATGCAAGAGCTCAGGTCGCTGCATACCTCAAAAATGGGTGTGCGATGGCGAGACAGATTGTCCCGGTACTGGCGATCAGGGACATGAAGATGAGGGTGCGCAATGCGGAACGTTACCGCGTGTTCCGGAGTGTCTGCCGCCTGCTTTCCTATGCTCCAATGGTATGTGCATTGAATCTCATTATGTATGTGATGGCGATCAGGATTGTCCCGACGGCGATGATGAGTACGAGGGCTGCGAACCGCATTTAACGGCTTGCCCAGGTGGTACGCTTATGTATCAATGTCATAATGGTCTGTGCATTTTTAAAAATCAAACCTGCGATGGCAAGTCAGATTGTGCTGATGGCTCTGACGAGCTGAACGATTTGTGTGCCCACACGCCTGCCTGTAATAACGCCAATGATTTTCGCTGCAAGAATGGCGCATGCATAAGCGCAGATTTGCTGTGTGACAGACGTAATGACTGTGCGGACTACTCGGACGAGGAGTTGTGCAATGTAAACGAGTGCGCGATACCTGATCTTTGCGAGCACGAATGCGTGGACAAGATAGTAGGCTATGAGTGTAAATGCCGGCCAGGCTATAAAGTGTTGCCTAAGAGTCCGCATCTGTGCACAGACATTGATGAGTGCCATGAGCAACAGCCCTGCTCGCAAACCTGTGTGAACACTTATGGATCGTACAAGTGTCTGTGTGCTAAGGGCTACGAGCTTCGTGATCATCATACTTGCAAGGCCACCAGCAATGTGACAATGAAGCTTATATTTTCCAATCGGTACTACATAAGGCAGGTGAATATGACCGGCAATGGCTCTATACTCATACATCAGCTCTCCAATGCGGTAGCCTTGGACTTTGACTGGGAAACCGAGTGCTTGTACTGGTCGGATGTAACCTCCACGGTGGGCATGATCAAGCGTCATTGTCCAGCAGAAAACAAAACCCAAACGCTTCATCAGGCTATGCTGAAGAACCCTGATGGATTGGCTGTAGATTGGGTGGCCAAGAACCTGTACTGGTGCGACAAGGGTCTGGATACCATTGAGGTTAGCCAGCTTGATGGCAAGTATCGACGCGTACTGATCAAGGAGCAGCTGCGAGAACCGCGTGGCGTGGCTTTGGACCCCTATCAGCGGCACATATACTGGTCCGACTGGGGCGACAATCCGCATATAGGAAAAGCAGGCATGGATGGCAGCCAACAACGCATTATCATACGCGAAAATCTGGGTTGGCCAAATGCATTGACCATTTCATTTGAAACACAAGAGCTCTTCTGGGGCGATGCTCGCGAAGATACCATATCAGTCAGCGATTTGGATGGCAATCATACGCGGCAGCTGCTGGCGCGCAGCATCAATCCACAGCTGAATTTACATCACATATTTGCTATTGCCGTATGGGAGGATAAGATATATTGGTCCGATTGGGAGACAAAGTCCATCGAGTACTGCAACAAGTATGATGGCCAAAACTGCTCCACTTTAATTACGACAATACATCGGCCCATGGATCTTCGCGTATACCACCCCTATAGACAGCAACAGCCGCTTACTGGTAATCCCTGCCTCAACGCTAACTGTTCCACGCTATGCCTGCTCTCACCGGAACCACCCTATTATAAGTGTGCGTGCCCCAATAACTTTATATTAGCCGAAGATGGGCGCACCTGTCGTGCCAATTGCACGGCTGCACACTTTGAGTGTGTCAATACCTACAAGTGCATACCTTTCTACTGGCGCTGTGACACACAGGACGATTGCGGCGATGGCTCCGATGAGCCAGATGGATGTCCGCCTTTCCACTGCGAGCCGGGTCAGTATCAATGCGCCAATAAAAAGTGCATACATCCATCGAATATCTGCGATTCTGTCAATCAGTGTGGTGATAATACAGATGAGCTAAATTGCGACAAGTTTACCTGCTTCGAGCAACATCTTAAGTGTGAGGCAACAGCGAATAGCTCAGCTTTCTGCGTGGACAATGTGAAGCGCTGTGATGGTGTACGCGATTGCCCTGGTGGAGAGGATGAAGCTGGTTGCACGCCACTTGTTTGCAAGAAGGATCAATTCCAGTGCGGCAATAACCGCTGCATGCCCTATGTTTGGGTCTGTGACGGCGATTATGACTGTCCGGACAAGTCGGATGAGGCCAACTGTGAGCACGTTTCCTGTGGACCTAACGATTTCAAGTAAGTCCTAAATTAAAACATTTTCACATGTCCCTAATATAATCCCTACTTCTGGCTTAGATGCAACTCTGGTCGCTGTATACCATTAGCATGGCGCTGTGATGATGAGCAGGATTGCCCCAATGGCGAGGATGAGTCAGCCAGCTGTCATACCGCCAAAGCCACCTGTGATCCAACTTATTTCAAATGCAACAATTCCAAATGCATACCAGGACGCTGGCGCTGCGACTATGAGAATGATTGTGGTGATGGCAGCGATGAGCTCAACTGTCAGATGCGCAACTGTTCCGAGAGCGAGTTTCGTTGTGGAACAGGCAAGTGCATTAAGCATGACTACCGCTGTGATGGCGAGATTCATTGCGATGACAGTAGCGATGAGATCAACTGCAACATAACCTGCAAACCGAATCAGTTCAAGTGCGCCGCTTTCAATACCTGCATTAACAAGTAAGTGTCTCATAACCAGCTAAGTATCTCAGTACGGATTTTTGAACAAATTTTTCTGCACTCAGGCAATATCAATGCGATGGAGATGATGACTGCCCGGATGGTTCGGATGAGGTCAACTGTACCTGCCCATCGGATCACTTTACCTGTAGCAATGGCAAGTGCATAATGTCTCGTTGGAAGTGTGACGGCTGGGACGATTGCTTGGATGGTAGTGATGAAAGTTTTGATACTTGTGCACATGTCCACTGCCATGCCAACGCCTTCAAGTGCTCCAATTTGAAATGCATACGTAAATCTGCGCTCTGCGATGGCGTTGATGACTGTGGCAACAGTGAGGATGAGTCGGATGAGGTGTGCGCAGCCCTGCCTAAGTGCCGGCATGATCAGTTCCAGTGTGAAAATGATGATTGCATATCGAAAATTTTTCGCTGTGATGGACAGTACAATTGCATTGATGGCTCCGATGAGATGAACTGCCAACCACCGGTATGTGGTTTTGGTACTTGTTCTCAAATATGCATAGAGAAGAAGGCTGGTCACTATAATTGTAAGTGTACATCGGGCTATCACAAGGCAGCGCAGAAAAATGCCACATGTTTAGCGGCTGGACCGGAACAAATATTACTGTTGGCTTCGGAGCAAGAATTCCGGTTTATACTGCCTGAAAAGCAGGAAGGCACCGCTGTGGTCGGTTTCTTCCAGACAGACAGCTTAAAAATTGATGTTTTCGATATACTAATAAGACCCAAGGATACGCTTTTATTCTGGATTGATTCGCATCATGGTAAAGTGCATACCATGAAGATTGCCACGCCAAATGTGGAGGGAGCCGCAGTACGAGTGCAACGTGATCTCAAACAGCTAACAGCTTTCAATGTAAGTGTTGCTTAAGAGTCTGGGAAACTATTATTTCATAGCTAATAATCCGCACATTTATCCTTAACAGATTCCAGAGCTTGATGATCCGAAGTCCCTGGCTGTGGATTGGATTACCCAAATGGTATACATCATAGATTCGCGTCATAATCAAATCTTGGCCACTGATATTGAGGGTAAAAAATACATATCGCTGGTATCCACCGGCATGAATCCCACGGATATTGTGTTGGAACCCGAGTCTCGCATTATGATTTGGTCTACCTTAGAGAATGGCATTTTAGTTGCCTCGCTCGATGGCAGCAATAAGAAAAGTCTTGTAGAGCGTGATGTGGGCTGGCCCATTAGCTTATCTATAGACTACCCAACTGGTCGCTTGTATTGGGCAGATTATCGCAAGGGCACCATTGAGACTTGTCGCCTCAATGGAAAGGATCGAAATGTGGTACGGCGCTTCGCCAACAAGGAGAAGCCCCAAAAAATCGATGTCTTTGAGGATTACCTGTACATTAAGTTGTATGATCAAAGCATCATTAAGATGAACAAGTTTGGCAACGATAATGGCACCTATCTGCTCAAGGGCTATCGCTCTTCGGATATAGGCATACTTCATCCTATGAAGCAAAACCGCAATAGTAAGTATCAGCGTTGTGATCTTAAGCTTGACTTAAATAAAATAAATCGTCCTTGCAGTTACAAATCCCTGCGCCAAGGAACCTTGTAAAACGGCACGAGCATTATGTATACTTTCCACGGAATCTGCCAGTGGCTACAGCTGCAGGTGCGCCAATGATTTAGTCATGGCCCCTGATGGAAGTTGTAAGGCTCATGCCGACATACCCAACTATTGTCCGCTTAAATGCAATCTGGGCAGCTGTCAGTTGGTGGATCATGTACCTAAATGCATATGCCAACCACAATTCGAAGGCGAGCTCTGCGAACATTACCGTTGCTCCGGTCACTGCCTTAACTTTGGCCTTTGCACTGTGGCTCCACAGCTGCCGGGATCAGCAGAACCGCCACCGCTTAAGTGCAGCTGCACACCCGGTTGGTCTGGCGCACGCTGTGAAACTTCAGTTCCTGAGTGTCAAAGCCGCTGTCACAATGGCGGCTCCTGCCTAATAACGGAGAAGGGCGGTATGAAATGTACCTGTCCGGATTTATATATGGGCGAGCAATGCGAGCACTGTAGAAATCTGACCTGTGAGCATGGTGGAATTTGTCGTGAGACCCAATGTGAATGCCCGGATGGCTACTCTGGCAAACGCTGCGAGGTCAACGAGTGTGCGAACTTTTGCAAGAATGGCGGCACCTGTAGCATAGGTGCCAAGGGTCAGCGGCAGTGCAGTTGTCCTCGCCGTTTTTATGGGGAACACTGCGAAACAGATTCGTGTAACAATCACTGCTTAAATGGCGGCACATGTGTAGATCACGGGCATCATTTAGCATGCGCCTGTACGGAACGCTACATGGGCGAACGTTGCGAGACAGATTTGTGCAGGACCGGTACTCCACCACGTTTTTGCGATGCGTCACAAATGCCAACACGAAATCCTTGTACTGGCATTATTTGCCAGAACAGCGGCACCTGTCATGTCATCAAGGGCACGGCCATGTGTAACTGCACGGAGCAATGGAATGGCGATTTCTGCACACGACCCGTAGGCGACGATAATCCCTGCGTGCGGTACTGCAGCAATGGCGGGGTTTGTCATTTGGATGAATATAGCCTGCCACACTGCAGTTGCATTGGAGAGTGGGAAGGCAATGCCTGTGATGAGCCACCGCGTTGTGTCAGCGAATGTGGGGTCTGCCGCACGGGCAGCTCTATTAATGAATGCCTGTGCAAGAGCGGCAAGATTGCGCCATGCTTGGCGGATAGTGCGGAGGGACTAAGCGGTGAGCGTGACCAGGAGCAGCAATCGGCCAACTTGTTGTCCATTTTGGCGGTCATATTAGCGGTGGCTTTGTTGGTGGTAGCGCTGTTTGGTGGCGCTGTTTATTTCCTCAAGTAAGTTGAGAATATTACTCCTTTTTATGAGAGACATTAGCTTAATTTTTTGCATTTAATGTGTAGAAAACATCGCATTGCGCAGCCTTTTTCACATGCACGATTAACTGACAATGTAGAGATCATGCTTACCAATCCCATGTATCGAGGCGATACGGATGAGGCGCCGCCTTTTGCGCATGAAGATGATAAGGTAAGTGTTATTTTGGTCAAGACTTTTTGAATAAGTTTTACTCATAATGTAATTTGTATATCACTTTCAGGGCAACTTTGCCAATCCTGTGTACGAGTCCATGTATGCCGATGCGATTGCCGAGCCAGCCAGTACGGAAATAGCGCACAGCACTGCGCCCGATGAGCGAAAGGGTCTGCTGCAGCACACGCATGATGAGACCCACACACCGGATATACTCTGATGATTGACCACCCATGAGCTGTGCTAAGCGCAGCCAACACACACATATACACAAACACACACGAAACCAGAAACCAACTCAAAATCGAACAAAGGACTGATAGCGTAGCCATATTACGAATACGAATTTTTAAAAATGTTATTTACTATATTTGTTTCCTTCTGGGCCGCCCATCCAAAGAGAGCTGAAATGTATAATGCAACTCAGGCGGCTAGGCTCCTTAATTTTATGTCCTTAAATCCTACCTTACCTTAGATATTTGTTTCTTGTCATTTGTTTAAGCTTCTTTGTATTATCGTTTACAAAGAAAAAGCTTGCGTTCTTTTACACATAATTTACTTTAAAAAACTGAAATTTTTGTAAATTTTTTATAGTTGTAAACTTAGTTGAACTTTTGGGGCAGCTAATACTTTGTAAATATTTTATAAATATAATAGCCAACATGCGACCTAGTTAACATTTAAAAAGCAGGCATTAATTTTTTTATTAACTAGAAAATTAATGCAAATTATAAAAAAAAACTTTTAGCAAGCAATTGTAAAAAAATTAAATGTTTGTATATTGACCAAAAATGCATTTATGTAACTTAATTTAGTGCAGACAGCAAGGCGAACGAACAAAAAAATATATAAAATAAAATATGTAACCTATATATAGTT
Source organism: Chymomyza caudatula (assembly GCA_035041775.1). Classification (NCBI taxonomy): domain Eukaryota; kingdom Metazoa; phylum Arthropoda; class Insecta; order Diptera; family Drosophilidae; genus Chymomyza; species Chymomyza caudatula. The sequence continues at coordinate 2,887,549 of JAWNKW010000169.1, forward strand.
TAGATACCAACCATAATACTCCTTTTGATATATTGTAATTGTATAGTTTGCACTTTTTTAAATACGAAAATACTGCATAAATAATATAAACGTATGAATTGCTCAAAAGTATGCCAAATTTTAACATCTTACTAAGAAAATACATAAATATGCATGTATGAAAATTTTTGAAAAAATTTCAAATCGTCTTAAAAATAAACATATGCACTAAAAAAACTGAATATTGGAAGACCTGTAAAAATGAAGAATTAACATAAAAATCAAATTAAATAACAGAAAAGTTTTTTTTCAAAGGAATCTAAAGGAACATATGGCGCCAGTCCAGCAATCTCAGCTCAAGCGGAAGTAACTTTCCGTTTTCTTGACGCAGCCCTGCAAAGGGGAAAATTATAGAAAATAAATCATGAAAGAGGAAAAATAATTTGTTTCCCATTATAAATCTGTTAAGGATGTCAAAGGATGCTTGATGCAACAATTTGTATACACTCAAAATTCAATTTTGTTTTGCCTTTCCCTTTTAAAGTGCTCGAGCGCTTGAAGCGCACTTCCGTTTACACTTTGAAGATATTATTAGGGGTCATTTACCTGTTGTATGTTATTACACTGAGAGATTTTCTGCCTTCATGGCTACATTTTTATACGCAAATCTTATACTAATAGTAGTCAATCTACAGTATCACACGCATTCATGCCAGCAGAAAGAGATATCAACTCTCTATTAACTCGCCGCTACATACCCGATACACTTGTTTAAGGACACAAAATAATATCGATATTTGGGCTTATACAAAACAAAGGGATCGTGTGAAAAACCACTGAGAAAAATGCCAGGCATTTTTTTGTTTGTTACACAGGTAGAATAGATAGATCACATGAACCAGTCCGCATCGGGTTTGTATGTATGCCTTTGGCATATTCAAAGTATTTGTGTGTGGGAGAGTTCCTGCTAAACACCGCATGACTTTGCTGTGTGCATAGATTTTTCTTTTGTGTAAAGATACTTTTTGAGTGTGGGAAATCGGCAAGCAAAGGCTAAAAAGGAGTTAGAATACATTCTTTGCGAATTAATACCAATAATTACAATCAAATATACTTGGTATTTCTTTTTAAAGACAAACTGGTTTGCCTGGTTTTAAGCTGAATTTGTGTTTCGTTTCCTGTGCCACCCATTGTACAACCCCTTTTTAAGCTAAAAAGGAGCAAGGCTTTTCATGAAATAGAACCCGTTTTCATTAAAAAATGCGCAATTCAGGCGTGAACTTAGAACTGCTGCGCATTTGACTAATCTGTTATTTCACCATAATTATAATGAGCATATATTTTATTTTACCCTCTATCATGGACTATACACGTAAATGAGCCAGTCGTATAGGATAGGGTATAAGAAGAGATACAAGCTTCTGCGTTGGATTTCGCCCAAGAAGAACGGAATACATTTATATCTAAAAGATACGTTAAGTACGTCAATAAACTGAATGGCACTGGAAGACATATGTAGTATTTCACCATAACTGATGCATTGAATCTTCATCTTATTGGAGCGACCGGTACAGCCCTAGTAATCCTGGTATACCAGAATGAGAGTTATCAGAATTTACAATTTTACTATATATGGTTACAGTTGCTTAAGTTTCAATTTCGTTTCGAGCCTCGATGAGGATGAATGTTTGTAGGTGAAACTTGGGCAGATTTTAGGCAGCAGCTCAAAGCGGAGTTCTTAGAGTGGTGATTGATCTCTCTATGATCAAGACTAAGAAACCGACGTACAGTTCAAAAGCGGAACTTGAAAGCTTTGGACACCGTTCGGTTGTCAGAAAGAGGTACAAAACAGGAACTATGCTACTCACGGAATAACTTAAAACAAACATTAGCTTGCACTGTGGAGAGCCCCCAACCTATACAGGTTTTGATAGGAGTAACCAATGCGGAAAACTGAGAAACTTTGAGCAAATATAACTGTATAGAAACTTACTCATATGCAGCTATCCCGCAGTCGCAATCTCAAGGATGGCGCATTTAGATAATCGCACCCAAATTCAGCTAAATCTATGCTCTTCCAGACTTCCGACGTATTTTGTGTTCATTGTAAACCTTATAATGAACTTGACCATCAATTCTCTCATAATCTTAATAACTTTCTATCATAAAGCCAATATATAAGACTAAAGTTAGTCTATACTGGGTTCCTAGACACCATGGTATCCAGCGCTATGAAATGGCTCAGCATGGAGCCAATGGAGCTAATCATTCCTCTCAGTGTGGCAGAATTAGTTGGATGGATAGAAAAACAGAATATGCAAGGAACGATGGAAATCCACCACTGGTTGCCACGTAACACAAATCTTTGTAAAATAACCTTAGCCAAATGATTTTAGATATCTTCTTCGGAAGAAGAGATGTGTACTCTTCCTTTGCGCAATCTTTACGAAGGAGTACTACTTAGTATCCTTCAACTTCTAAGGAATAATTAGTGCTTTTGATCGTGATTAACTATGGGTCGAGTCAAAGTTATGCGACAACTAAACCCAGAGAATTAACCCAGAGGTTAGGAAGGACTGGAATCTCTTCGACAATAAAAAATATTGAAGTACCTTAGGGCCTTCTTTTACTGTGTTTACCATAAATGTGCAGTTACATAAGGTTACTTTTACGGAATTTGAAAATGAAGCTGTTAGGGCTTTTCGGACAGTACTTTTGTTATATCAACCAGTAGTTTATTGCAGACTTAGGAAGTTCCCACAGACATATTGAAATCGAAATCAAAAGTAAAAATAAAAGTGATAAACCGTAGCCAAATTCAGGGATAAGGACTACACACACACACACACACACACACACACACACACACACACAGAAAGGCAGCCACTCAGCTATACAAACGCAGCCAGCATCAAATCACAGCCAAACGCACTATATGTAAACACTCACAAAAGGAGATCCATCGAACAAGTGCAGCGCACAAACAGGCAGCCAAAGAATCGACCTGCGAACAACCACAACGCAAACAAGCAAGATAAAGGACCTCAAGGATGTGTGGGAACAGACGAACAAGTGCAACGGTATTTGAAAATGCAAAAGGATAATAGCGCAAAAGGAAATGAAAATTATGATAATTTTTTTTCTCACAGCGGATCGTATAACAGCCGCGTCGCTATGATTGAGTGTGGGAAGTTGGAGGCGAAAGGAACGCAGTTTCGGATTAGGTAGCGCTAAAAGGCGTTGCCAACGATTTCGTGACGCTCGACAGACGCACGCAGGGCATCAGGGCAGCAGGAGTAGCCATCCTTGCATTGATTGTGCGGAAGTTATTAAGTATGTATATAAATTAAAAGCTGTGATAAAGTCACAATGGAAGAGTTCAATTTATAAACAGAAACTTTATTAACAAACTTTTCATTTGCCTTTGGCTAATCGAACTGGGGCAAATCTGGCACATCGTGCGCATAGCCAAACAGCTTTTTTAGCATATTATAGATAATCATTTGGCGCGTCACTTCCGACTCATATTTCATATAATCATTCATGCGATTTTGCTTGTAGAGCTGATCGAGCAAATCGAAGAGCTCTATTTCCAGGCTGCGCATGCGCCCTTCTAGCTCCGGAGTGTGTGTGCCCGAGAATAAGGCTTGTATATAAACCGTGGATATCTTTTGCAATGCACTATCCAGCTCATTGAGTATGCCATCTCTGGGATCGTGCACAAACTTGGCAGGTCCTGTTAGCTTGGGTGAAGCGCGATATTTTTGCAGTTGTTCCGATATGTGTTCGTTGGCCAAGGCCAGCGGCAGCAGCGCCAAAAGCATCAGCAGGCAGTGCAGATTTGAAATTTGCATCATTAACACTTTGTGACGGATCTTCTTTTAAAGGTAGCGCCTGTCTAGTTGCTGTAGATCACTGCGCGCCTCGTTATGTTGCAATAACTTTTGTGCTATCTGCGTGGAACTAGAGCAGCTGCAGCAACAGCTAGCTAGTTATATGGGCTTTGTTGGATTGGGGTTTGGCTCTATGTAATTGGGTTATCAGTTAATCTGATCATTGCGAAAGTTTTTGTATTGCGTACAGGGTCAGTTCCGCTAAATACATAGATTACGTTATCAATTGAAATTGCAAATTTGCTTCCGTTTTGGGGGTTCAAGTTGAAGTGGGTCAAGGTCAATTTACAATCGTGATTATTCACGGCATATTTGCATATACAATACCCATTAAACAGTTGTTATCTCAATCATAATTAAGTTATTTTGAGAAAGTTGCAGTTAGACGTCGTTTCCTGTATATATATTTGTATTAAAATATTATCCCATTCCCTGTCGAGCTTAACTTTTACGACGTGAGCGTATGCTAACTCAATAACATTATCATAACCCCCCAACTCATTCATATAACTTGGGGCTCGTTTTCATATAGTTTTAGGGCTGTAAACCTAAGACATTAATTGTAAGGTTTTGTTCGGAGAATCAAAACAATGTGGACAGTCAAATTCAGTCGATACGATTTTTTTTTTTTTCAAAAATTGATAATTCGAGTTACAAATAACAAGATATTTCAAATCGGCCCTTAACTGCGAAAGTTATACATTGTCATAAATTAGGGAGATTCCAAAATCGCATTCCATAACTATTGCCGATCGTTCGTTATCGATAATTTGAGCCTTAAATGCTATGGAGTATAAAAAACCGTTTTAAGATAAATAATTTGAAATCGGTCATTAATAAAATAAAAAAAGTTTTTTCTGGCCATCTGTCCATGTTGGTCTCTGTTTCTCAGAGACTATAGAAGTTAGAGCAAAGAAATTTTAGAAAATTAAAGCATGTTTGACGATTCTTACCTCCTTCTCCCGATTAAAACACACAGCACACTATTGTTGTGCATGTGTAGTTTAAAAATGATCAAGATCGCATATAAACTTGAGAAGATATAGTTAATTATGTGTCAATTTAACGCTCCCTCTCCTACAAACTGCAATAAAATTTCACTTTTTATAGAAATGTTAATATTTAATCCAGAGCCACAAAGTTTGGTATGTAGACTCATGTAAGGCTTATTAACCAAACAATGTTGACCTTTTCCCGAATCATCCCTACTCCCGTAGTACAGTTACCTTTATTACGCCCATAGCCCTCAAAGCATCGATACGAAAATTTGCAAAGAAATTTGATTTTCATGGGAAGAAATGGGTACAGGGCATTCGAATGGCGGGTGGCCACCCGACTGTCTGCATAAAATTTAATTTTTTATTTTTGGATGTAAGCTGTCTAAGTTTTGAACCGATGTTGTGAAACTCTCAAAATCTAGAGAAATTTATATTTTTTGAAATAGCGTTAATTTGAAAACGTTGCTGGAGAAATCGATGACCCCAAATTCAACGGAAAAGACCTTTTACGGAGGTGAAATGTGTTGGCTGGTATGATTACCTTGAAAACCTTTTTGATGTGAAACATTTATTGGCACTCCTTCGGGGTAACAACGATTCGTATACTGTTTTAGCAGCATCAATAGGACAGCGAAAAGGTTGCATTTGTATTTTGTGTTAGGGATGTTGTTGCTCTAAAATATTTCTACAGTTCAGGATTAAACTCCAGCTTTTAAAATGAGAGATGTCCATCCCAAAAATTGGCCCATAATAGATCAAACATACTCAATGAATTCCCAATGACTCTGCAAGAGAGCTATTTGATTTCGATTTGAAGCTCAAATTCGGTTATTATGATTTTTAAAAAAAAAGCAACAATGTTTCGATCTTGTTTTCAAGCATATGTATTTATTTTCACTCATTTTTAGTCATAAAAATTGCAGCTCGGACATCAGCAACTAGTATGTTATTATTCTATGTGATATCATAAAAACTAGCACTAAAACATGAAAAACTTAACACTAAAAACATTAAAATTACTAAAAAGCTACATAACTTAGTTATAAAATTAATATATGTAATTTTCACAATTATATAAAATCAAGTAAAACAGCAAATAATTTTGAAGAAATTTTTAAGTTTAAGTGCATACAAATAAAAAATAAGCGCTTAGGGTTAAAAAATTATACAAAAAATTACACAAAATGTACATAAAAATCACAGCTGAACTTAATAATGACAAATAATAGAAAACATGAAAAAGTTTTGCAAAAAACATAAAATTAATTAAATTGCATTGACTGAATTAACGAAATGTTTAACTTTCAACATAATGATAATAATGAGTTTATAAAACAAAGAAAACATTGTATAGGCCACAGAGCAAAAGTGCTCTCACCAAGGTCGCCAAGCCGATTTCGATTTTTCCAGTTCAGCAGCCAAAAACTTCTTAGACGAAGGTTCGTCCAACGAACAATCGCTAGAATCTGCGTGCTCCTGTTGCTTTTGCTGTTGCTCCGTCTCACGTAAACGCTTGGCAGACTCATGTCCACTGGTAGAGGTAACTTGCTGCTGTTGCAAGTGCACCCCAGTGACTGAGTTGCAGCTGGAATTGTGCGACACATTGCTGCCCGTGCTGGTATTCAAGGATCCGCTTGTATTAAACGAGGTCTCTGCGCTGGTGGGCGGCGGCGTGGAGAAGACGCCGGCAAAGCTATGCTGCGTGCTCTTGGCTGCCAACAGTTCCGTGTGCTGCGTCGGTGAGGCAGCGCGCGACTCATCACCATGACTAGAGATCGATGAAATCGGGCTTAATGGTGGACTGCTGGCAGTGGTCGAGGTCTTGCTGCTTGGCTGCAACAGCTGCGTCTGTGCTGCATTTACTGTAGGCACGCCAGCTGGCTTGCTAAAGGCGCTCAGCCGAAAGCTTTGCGCATAGTCGCTCAAGTGCGTAGGATTGGCAATGTTGGCCAGCGCAGCGCTGGCTGTATTTCCAGCCGATGCTGCGCCGGGCCAGGCAAAGGGCGTGCCCACTGTCTGAGGTAGTGCAGCGGCTGCTGTCGTCGCACTGTTGGGCATGATCAAAGCAAACTCGCCCGAGGGCAGGCGCGATGGTATGAGCTGAAGTCCACCCATTTGTATGGCCGAAGCTGCATCGCGACTATTGTTGTTCAAGTCCTGTGGCAAGGCTGGAAAGAGCGGCGCATTGGCGCCCGGAAACAGCGCTGGTAGCTGGCCGCGATAGCCATTGTTGAAATTGCTCATCGAACCAATTTGCTCCAAGCTATTGGCGCAGTTGTTTAGGTGGGCGGTGAGACGCTGGCGCACGCCTGCTTCGATGCCCTCCAGCTGGCCGACATAACGATTGACTTCCTCGGCACACTCAACAAAGCCCGTTTTGAACTTGTGCACTACGCTGGGATCAGTTTGTATGGCCATGTTGAGCTGCTGACGTTGCACCGATTGCAAATGCTTAACCGTCATCTCAAGTATGTCGGCTTTTTCCAGTTTGGTATGACGCGCCGGCTGCAATGTAGAAAAAGACAGAGAGCATGAGTTTAATGTTGGCCAAGCTGAGAGGAAGGTAGCTTAGCTGTCTAACATTTTCGTTTAACTTGGCTAATTGTTTTGTCCAATGCCAATGCCAAGGCCCTATAACAAGTTTAAGTGCTCCAAGTAGAGACGCAGCAAAAAACTGCATGGGAAAAAAGTGAAACAAGTGGCAGGGCAGACAGCACGTTTCGTGCCTCATATGTCTAACTATTTGTACTACTGTTGTGTGTCCCGGCGTCGGCTGATCTTCAATGTCCAGTCAGCAAATATCACACGCTGATGGGCAGTGGCCAGAACGCAGGGCGCAGCGAGACACGTGAAGGTGTGGAAACTGGCAATGAACGTTGGGCTTGGGCAGATCTGTTTGCTGGCTTTGGGTTCTTGGCTGTGCGATTCTGCTGCATAGTTTGCAAAAGTTTCCCACGCAGGTCGCTCAGCTCGGTCCACGTCTGGTTGGTTGTTCGTTCGGTCGGTCTGTCGGTCGGTCGGTCGGTCCGACGGTCTGTCAGTCGGTCTCTTGTCTTGTATGCATCTTTTGTTTACTTTTGCTTTTTCTTCAATGTCTTTCTTATTTGATTTTTGGTCGTTGCCTAAGCGCATCGGGGGCTCTTGTAGAATCTGCAACACTCTGGCGTCGGCGTCGACTTCAGCTACAGCTTCGGCGTTGTCGTTTATTTTTTATGTTGAGAATTTTTATGTATTTTCTCACAGCAGGATCACTGGCTATAGCTCCTGTGGCTAGTCGACGCCGCTGCAGAAACCGGTTTTGGTTTTTCGGAGCCGAGATTTCTGCGTAATTTCTCGACTTGTTAACACTTTTGGTCTGACGTCTGAGTCGTCTGGATGTCGTTTGCAATGTCGGCGCTCTCTTGTAATGATCATCAATAAAATTTAATACTCAATTAAATTGTGTGTTTTTTGACTCTTTTATTTTTTGTTGTTGTAGTTTTTCTTGTTTCTTTTTATTTTCTTTTGATGTTTTGCCGCGCCAAAGTGCTTGAAATATTATCCTTTATGTAACTTAAATTTATTTTTGTGCACTATGGTTTTTTTTTTTAAATATCAACTGATAGCGTGCAGAGTTTTTAAATCATTGTAGTTTATATGCGTTTTTTATTGGTATACTTACGTCTTTTTTCATGGCTTCCAATATAAGCGATTTGAGCTCATTGAGACAATGATTGATACGGGCGCGTCGGCGCTTTTCCATTATGGGTTTATTGGTCTGTAACATAAGACAAGAAATTTTTATCAATTTTAGAAAACTTTAAACTCTTATCTTTATATCCTAGAAAATATATAAGTCTAATTTGCAAATTATTCGAATTTGAAGTACACTTCTGAAACGGGAAATAGGGATCGGAAGGGGGCTTAAGAATGAAAAATTCTGAGCTGATTCGAATTAGAGAGTGATTTTGTTATAATCTTTCTGTCACTGATAAGCAATTGCAGGATACTTTTAAGTAAACTATATTTTTTTGATCCGGGTTTTGGCTTAAAATTTTGATTACGAATCTTACTGACAATACTCAGAATAGATAGAGATTAATAAAAAAGAAATAAATCAAAAAATATAGTCAACAATCTTGATATGGGTGCTGAAAACCCCTAATTGGATAAATCCAATAATGCATTTTGACACCGCTTGGGATCGATTCAAGTTTTTGAGTGTAATGTTTTATATTCCACTTTTATAAATTACTAAATCCTTAAAATGGTTTATAAATGTGAAAACAAAAGATAACATATTCCAAATTTCCGTTTATTTTAAATTACCCGTATTTGTACAAGCAAAATGAAAAACATTCATTAAATATTTGATTTTTTTTCAATTTGAATCAGTTTGTTTTTTTTTTCAATTGTCAATGATCCTAATTTCATTTTTAATGCGTATTTTATAAAAATATTCTTCCTTTTATATGTTTTGAATTTACAAATTTTGATATTTTCTTAAAGCCAATTTAATCAAAATAAACAAGTAAGACTTAAAGTGAACTGAACAGTTTAAAGATATTTATGCTAAATTGAAGCGGAGTTTTTTATTCACAAGTGTTAACAAATTATTAACAAACATATTATGTATAATTTGATAGTCTCACCTTTCTTAGCTCCGCCTTGGACAGCCCATTGGGGTTGGACAGGCGAGAATTGCTGCCATAGCTGTCACTATAGCCATTGGAGCAATCAAAATCATCATCCGAATTTAGTTCGTTTTTGTAATCCATTTTTTTTGTAGTATTTTATATCCAAAATTAAAATAATCCAAGCATTAAGCTTTGTATTTTTTTTCTTAATTATACAAGTTTTATAATTATTTTCACAAACTATTCCAAAACACAACACAAAACTTTGGTTGAAGTACGATAAAATGTTAACAATTATTGCACGTACTTTAGTTTTTGCAATATTTAACAAAGAGTCTGTTCGAGTTCGTTATCAATGAAAACTTAACAAAAGTTCACGTTAGTCACATGAGAGTTCACAAACCGCGTCTTATTGCTAGCTAGGACGAGCTGCAGACAACCGCGCACACGAGAAGCCAAAAGGATACTGATCCTCAACAGGGCAGCGCTTTGACTAAAAACGACAAACGGCGGAGACGAAACGAGTCCCCGAGTGCGCTTCGGCCTGCGCCTATTGCTTACCTGTGGCGAGCCTCGAGCGCAAGCGCAGGTAGGCGCCTCGAAGCGAAACCAAGAGCGAGAACGACAAGGCAGCAGTAAGCGAACCCGAGTGAGCGATCTTTGCCTGAGTTTGTGTGTTGTGCTCTGCATTTCATTTAGGGTGGTTCTGATCTGAGCACTCGCTATTTGCGCTCAAATTTGAGTGAGTGAGTTTTTGAGTAAGTTTTGCGGTTGGGCAGAGTTGTCGAGCTCACTTGTAAATTAGCGGCGCTGTGGCTTAGAGTCGCAGCTTAGACTGTTTTAATGAGTTTAAAGCAAGGGCTAAGCCTACGTTGAGCTAGTTGCTGTCTAGCCAGAAAGCCAAAACATTTGAACAAATCCAGCTGATTTTGCACAAAATGTAGACGCAGCAGTTCTTTCACAGCAAAACTTAATAAAATTCTGCAAGAAATTCATTAAAATTGCAGACAATAGCGACAGATTGTCTTGCGCCCAGCAGCTGTCTTAATAGTGCGTAAGCAACCCCCTAAGAAATTGCTACCTTCTTTTGGACCAGGGGGTTGCTTGCGCATTTCAAGCACTAGACAAACTTACCTGATTTTGCAGTTTTATGATCTAAAGATTCTGTGCTGCAGCTCAACATCCTAGCGGTACGCAACATACGCATATATTCAGCTCTAATTTATTACTTTACAATGTTGGCAGGCTTAGGGCAGCGACAATTGTCAATAAAATCCAGCTTAAACAGTGTCAGCTGTCAGCTGGACCTAGCTTGGTTACCCAGATTTTATAGTGCCCCATATATCATATATACAGCACGCGTTTTGCGTATGCGGCTGACCGACCACCTGGCAACCCTATTGTGCAAAGCAATTACGCAGACCACTCAAAAAGTGGAAGTGAGTGAAAAAACCGCTGAGTCGACAGCGCATACCTAAATTTGCATGGATTGTATCTAACCCTTGGCTGGGGGTTTTCATGACATTTCCAAAAGTTCTATGAGCTGTGGATTTGCATGTACAGCATTTGTTATGAGGTTTGCGGTTTACTATATTTATTGTACATACTTGCATTATCTGCTACTCTGAGCTCTTGAACACAAGACAAATTACCAGACTGAGCCAAATACCTTACTTATAGTTCTTGTAATTATCAGTTACTGTCTTAATAAGAGCTTAATGTACACTTGGCCACAATTTGGCAAATCTTTTCCCACGTTTGAGCCAGTAATCTTTAACAGCGCAACAACAGACATCACACATATGGATATGGATCATCAACGTATGTCTGATCGACAACAAAACGTGCCAATCGGGCAGGCCAGTAAAAAGTCACACACTCAAGCTTGGAGGCAGTGCAACTGGCCAAGTTCTTGAGAATACTGAAAATGAAATTCTATAACAAAGCGCAAAAAACCAAACCCAAAGCCAAGTTGATTTGGCTTCCTTATTTCAGCATTCGCTTTCTGTTGCTGGTTTCGGGATCAAGGTAAATGGCGTTTAGTATGGCACGAACGCTGCTCAGTAGCCGCCGTCTCGTCATCATCAACGTCGCCGGCCGCTTGGGGCTTCCCTCAGGCATTGTGTAGTATTTTTAGGCGAACTTTTTTCCATCTTTTTAAGTATAACCAAACGCACGATTTACACATTAAAACACTTTAATTTTTATTGTACAGCCAGTTGGTTGATCAGCCGACTGCTTCCCTTTTTTTAATCAATTCTGCAGTCCAAAGCCTCAAGGTAGCATATGCGAGACCTTTTTCAACCTCAAATTAGTGCCTTTAGGTATATGGCTAAGTATTTTTAGCAGCACTACTAAAATTCTGTGGGAACTTTACTTATTATGGGGTGTGCTGAACGCGTCGCCCCATACATGAGGAGGAACTGTGTATAATGAGTATGAAATATATAAAACAGTAGCAAATGTGTGAAGTGGTAAGTTGAGCTAGAATGTAAAGTATAGGAAGAAGCTAGCAGGATGCTTATGTATGATATATGTTGATTTAAATGAATTTTTTGTTGATTTTTATGGCGCTTAGTATTTGGCTCGGGGTGTGCTGACAGTTTTGATAAGGGGACACGAACGTGAATGAGGTTCCTTGTTTGGCGAAGTAAGAAATCTAGACAAGCGCATAAATTTCGAACATTTTGGGTAGATATTTTATTTTTATGAATTTGATAAACGAGCACTATAAGAGCAGGATTTAGTCAGAGTGTAAAAACATGGGAACAGTTCCATTCATTACATTCACTAGAAATAGTTCTGTGTTGTATGGCTTATCATGGTATAGTAAAAGGATAATACAATAAAGGATAAGTTCTGCAATAGGCTATCCGTTCTATCTAATGATTACTACGAAAAGATGCAGGCTCGAAACCCAGAAAGTATTTAACAACTAATTTTAATACTATACGACATCTATTTTGCAGGAACCAATGTTTGTATAATTCTGAGCAAAGATAATAAACACTCAGTTCGTCTAACTGTCGCAGATACAATTAATAAATCTTAGCCGACATGACTTTGGATGTTACACTTTTAGATAGATGTATATATATGTATGTATCTGTACTATTTCAAGGTTTTTTGTAGCTATAAAATTTGTTTTTGTATGCACCACCCCAAGCGCAGATTTCTACCAATAACTGCTACTACAGATTGTAACGGTCAGCTAGATGAGACGGCAATCAGCTGCTTTGGCATGAGCATGCCAACAATACAGTCCCGTGCCAAAAGGCTCTACAAAGTTGGCACAGCTGCTATTGCTCTTGCCGCCGCTTGGCAGGCAAAACAATAGATCAGTTCTGGATTGCGGCGCCTACTCTCTGAGTGACTTCTTGGGACATGCGGTGTATTTGTTGCATGGCATTTATTGTTACCTTTGGATGCCACATCATCTCTTAGAGAAGCAGCGTTCGCGCCTAAGTAACGGCAAACAGATTAAATGATACTGAAGCGTGCCTGATGCTATGCAGCTGTCGACGAAGGGTTGCATGTGATTAGAATTAGGCACAATACATTTAGTTTGCCTAAAATTTTTGCGGTTAGAGCTACTTAAGTAGCAGCTTTCAGTTTGATACTCTAATATGACAATTTCGAAGTACAGTTGCAGCTCAAGACAAATCCCTTGGCCATCTGTGCACATATCAATTCATAAAAATAATAATTCCGATACAGCTAAATTTAAACAAAAGTCAACGTCGCCGAATGTGAGAAAAAAACTTTCTCACGATCACCTATGTAAAAATCCACGTGCAAAAGGGGGAAGCGGACAAGCGAACCACCACCACCAACACCAAAGCCAAAGTACGTTAAGTGACAGCAACAACTGCGGAAGGAAGCAAAACGTACGACAAGCAGGCGGAGTAGGACGCAGGACAAATGACTATGACTATGATGGTGGTGGTTGCTGGCACGGCCCCCTCTATACCATGAGAATTCAAATTACAAACAACGCGCACAAGCGTTGGACTTTGTGTGTCGGCATGCAGGGCCACAACCCAAGGCGCAAGGCGCAGACGCAAAGGACACCAAATGACGCAGTCTGCATGTGTGGGAACTTTTGTGCGAGGACACTAGAGCATGAAGCGGGCGGTAATTGTCGACCCAGGTTAAATGTATGATAATGTGACACATTCCCACATTTGAAAACATTTTGATGAGTTGTACTGAATTTTTCTAAACGTCAAAAGTTTTATGATCAATCTAGCATTGGCTAACTACATACTACGCCTACATATTTGATATTTATGTATACTTGAGACCGGAAAGTTTTCGGAAATTGTAAATAAACCGCAAAATTTTTCATCTTCATCGATATTTATTTTGTCCCGTTCAAAGTATGGCCCTTTTGAAGCGATACACATATGCTTCCTCTTTTTCCAATCATTAAAACATGCCTTATAGGCGTCGGCCGTGATGTTCTTCGGCACCCTCAGCGAATTTTTTTTTGGCCTTAATTGTATCGACCCGGGTTCCACGGAGTGGCAACTTTAGTTTCGGAATCAAAAAAAAAAGTCACTTGGGAACAAGTTCGGCGAATACGGTGGTTGATCGATGATATTGAATGATTTTTTGGCCTAATAATAATCATTCACAACTAGTGACGAGTTGTCGGCCCACAATTTCGGCTTTTTACGACGGATTTTTTCACGTAAACGCCTCAAAGCGTTCAAGGTAAACCAAACCGCGAACATCGAAAAAAAACGATGAGAACCTTAATTTTTGAGTGCCTTTGGCGTGCTTTTACGGGCTTTGGCTCGTTTTGGCTTGTTAGCATGTCGTATACATAGACCCATGTCTCGTCACCGATCGGAATTAACACGATCCAGCATGTCTAAAGAGACCTGCTCACGATGATGTTTTTGAAGGAAATTCTTTCGATTCGATGTGCCAGAATTATCCACTAACATTAAACAAGTTACTTCACGTTACTTTATGTTTATAAATGTCTGTGGCAATTTTCAAACCAATATGTTGTGGGGTGTGGCAGAAATCAAGGTATATGGATTGTAATTATTTGGATCAAACGAGGCTCCACACCAAATTTTGGAACTTTAGCTCATATGTATCCATATCGACACGAAGTCGAATTTTGGAGCAGTTTATAGGAGAAGGGAGGTAAAATCAGCATATTTTTGACTATAGCTTTTGATGTATTTATCTGATTTCGATAGTTTTTGAAAAATATATGCACATGCTCCAAGTTTTAAATCGATCAATTAAGCGGTGCGGCTGTAAACTGCTGGGGAGAAACGGCAGCAATCATCAACTCAATTTGACGAACTTCATCTTACATGGGATTACGCGCATCTTTTGGTAAAATTTTGTGACTCTAGCTGTTATGGTATCGCAGATCTATCAACTCATACAGATAACCGGACAGACGGACGGACAACCTGACATGGTCCAATCGCTACCCGAGTCAAAGATAAAAGTTTTTCCTATGGAACTTATGGTCTGCCTCGACTCCTTTTGCCTGCTACACACATTGCACAAATCTATAATACCCTTTTACGATTTGTGTACTGAGGATAAACTCAAAAATTTGATACAAATTCATTGTTCGATATTTTTCTCCTTTGTAAAATTCGCACAACACTACTGAGGTAGACTGATTTCAACAGTTGCTATAAACAAACTAATGAACAGATCGTGGTAATTTTTTACATAGTAATTAAGAATAGTCCCACCAATTTAAAAAAAAAGGCAGTCTAATTCTGGTCTGGTTTTTAATTATAAATAGATATGTGGGAAGTTTTTGGTTGTGTTCATAGTGACTGCCAAGTTGCAAAAACTACCTTTTTATTTAAGGAGCTATATTTGTGGTAGGGTACAATAAAGAAGTATCAATGAGCCAATTTTTGGCAAACCATAATAATACGTTGGAACGAGGACTTGTTGGCTGAGTGCAACACAGAATGCTTAGATGGAATTCTTATTTTCTCCAACTTAACAAATAATACGATACCTCCACATTGAATTAAATGGAAAATAAAAAGAATTGGACCTATCTACTTATAGTAACGTGTTTTAGCACTTTCCAAGTTGTGCCATGGGCTAAACATGAGGCAGAGCCCCTCAGACCCTATGAAGTTTGTTATACGATGCGAGATCTCCAAACGCCTCAGTGTGATTTGTTTCTCACATCGCGTAACAATCGCCAAAAGAATCCTCAAAGTACTCTTAAATGTTAGACAAACATGTAAAACAACATCTCTCCTATATCAACTTTGAAGAGATTTGATCCTGATGATAAACTAGGACATATAATATATAAAATAGTCCCATTAAAAATTTAATTTAAGGCTCGATTCTTTTAATTTTAGGCCCACTGTGCACCGTAAAGCACCCAGACGGCAGACCAACTAAGTGTAGGGTAGCCAAGCAGTGCTGTAGCTACTTGTATCTGTAAGATGCAGGCCACGGGAGCGCGAGCTTACTAATACACAAACAATCTAACTGCTAGTTGCTCTCTGACTCACACTCTTTCTCTCGATGAACGCCAATTTTTCGCTCATGCGCAACAACGCCGATTTGCAAAAATAACAGAAATAACAAAAGGCGTCGATTTACGAATTCCTTGTATTGGATTACAAAATCAAAAGCAACGGCATATGCATATGCGCAGTGCACAACACAATTGCAGTGGCTATTTTTAAAGCAAATGTGTAAAAGAAAAGAGAAATAATGATAAGAAATTTGTGCATTGATAAAATGTAAATGTAGTACATTTTGAGCGTTCGCAGCAATGCCAGCTGCAAAGTAACAAGCCAGCAGCTTAAATATATATACACTAAAGCAGGTCAGAAATTAGTGTTGGCAGTGCTGTCATTTGGGCGCGTTACTATTATGTGCTGCCAACCTGCGTAAAAGTTTAAAGCAAACAGACACATTAATAAATTAAGCGTTAAGTAGTGCGTAACATATTGCGAATTTAATTTATTAACTTAATTAAATTTAAATTAATCAATTAACATATATTAGTTGTGTCTGTGATGGCTTTTATACGTATTTTTTAGTGACACACTTTCACAAGCAAAAGGGTTGGCAGCACCGCTCTGCTTCAGCGTGCCATATGCTTGTATCTGTGTGCTGTGCTCTGTGCGTTTGTGTGTATTCTCTTGCTGTGCCAGCGAGTTTCATCTCTTTCATGCTCATGGCCACAAGCGGCTCTCACTGCAATACCAGTCGTTTATATTTCGCTCACTCAACCGCACACGTCCATATCGCGTTGGTGGCGTACCCGTACTTACTGTTTTTTTTTTTGCTTTTAAGTCATTGCTGCGAGCGAAAAGAAGAAGAGGAAGCAGCAGCGACAGTGCAGAACTTGCTTGTGTTGTGAAGAACTGTTGTTGACACCAAAACTGACACAGAAAGAAAAGGCAAAAGGCGAAAACGAAATAGAAAAGCAAAAACTAGGCGTGACAAAATCGTGCAATTCGCCTTTGCAGCAAAGTAAAAGCAAAAAGCGCACAGTGCACCAAACATAAAGCATAATATTTTGTGCTCAGGACAAAAGTGAATTAAAAAGTAAGCGCCAGTCGGCCCATACAAATGAATAGTCCTCGCACAAATGCAGTTAATGGCGGCGGCGCCATATCTGCGCTGCCCAGCACACTGGCACAGTTGGCGCTGCGCGACAAGCAGCAGGCGGCAGCCACGACCAACGGCAGTGGCGACAACGCTCGACCACAGCCCCCGCAGACGCAGCCACCCAGCATACCTTCATCGGCAGTAGCAGCAGCAGCGGCAGCCGTGAGTAAATTGCAGCTGTCCGAGGGCGGCGGCGTTGGCAGTGTGTCCACGACGTCAGCCTCAGTCGGCGCTACAAATGGTGATTCCAACAAACTGACGCACGATTTGCAGGAGAAGGAATCGCAGAAGCCACAGAAACCGCCGTTACCAGTGCGCCAAAAACCTATGGAGATTGCTGGCTATGTTGGCTTTGCCAATTTGCCCAACCAGGTGTACCGCAAGGCAGTAAAACGCGGCTTTGAGTTTACGCTTATGGTAGTAGGCGCCAGCGGCCTGGGCAAATCTACCCTTATCAATTCTATGTTTCTGTCGGACATCTATAATGCGGAGCAGTATC
The DNA here is from genome assembly GCA_035041775.1 of Chymomyza caudatula. Classification (NCBI taxonomy): domain Eukaryota; kingdom Metazoa; phylum Arthropoda; class Insecta; order Diptera; family Drosophilidae; genus Chymomyza; species Chymomyza caudatula. Next base: position 2,905,169 of record JAWNKW010000169.1, read on the forward strand.
CTGGCCCCTCGTTGCGCAAAAAGAAAACAGTGGCCGTTGAGGCTACCAAGGTTATGCTTAAAGAGAACGGCGTCAATTTGACGCTGACCGTTGTGGACACGCCTGGTTTTGGTGATGCCGTCGACAACAGCAACTGCTGGGTACCCATACTGGAGTACGTAGACAGCAAGTATGAAGAGTATCTAACAGCAGAGTCGCGTGTCTATCGGAAGACCATTTCAGACAATCGAGTGCACTGCTGTTTATACTTCATTGGGCCCTCTGGCCATGGTCTGTTGCCGCTGGACATTGCCTGCATGCAGAGCTTGTCCGATAAGGTGAATCTGGTGCCCGTCATAGCCAAGGCCGATACAATGACGCCCGACGAGGTGCATCTGTTCAAGAAACAGATACTCAATGAGATTGCTCAACATAAGATCAAGATATACGACTTTCCCGCCACCATCGAGGATGCTGCCGAGGAGTCCAAGACCACGCAAAACCTGCGCAGTCGTGTGCCATTTGCCGTTGTGGGCGCCAACACCATCATCGAGCAGGATGGCAAGAAGGTGCGCGGGCGTCGGTATCCCTGGGGCCTGGTCGAGGTAGAGAATCTGACACACTGCGACTTTATCGCGTTGCGCAATATGGTCATACGCACACATCTACAGGATTTAAAGGATGTCACGAATAATGTGCACTATGAGAATTACCGATGCCGCAAGCTGTCCGAGCTGGGCCTTGTCGATGGCAAGGCGCGTCTGTCCAACAAGAATCCACTCACTCAAATGGAGGAGGAGAAACGCGAACACGAACAAAAGATGAAGAAAATGGAGGCCGAAATGGAGCAGGTGTTTGACATGAAGGTAAAGGAGAAAATGCAGAAGCTCAAAGACTCCGAGCAGGAGCTTGGCCGACGACATGAAGAGCGCAAAAAGGCTTTGGAGCTGCAAATACGCGAGCTGGACGAAAAGCGACGAGAGTTTGAGCGTGAGAAAAAGGAATGGGAGGATATTAACCATGTAACGCTAGAGGAGCTCAAGCGGCGCAGTCTTGGCGCTAACAGCAGCTCTGACAATGTGGATGGCAAAAAGGAGAAAAAGAAGAAGGGTCTGTTCTAAGTCAAAGTCAAGGCTAGTTGTATAATCAATTGTAATTCCGCGACACCCTCTCGTTGCATCCGCTGCATCCGCTGCTACTTAACATGCAAAACTTTACTTAAGCGCTAATTCGAGAACAAACAAAAGCTAATGCCAGCTTATACATAGCGGTACATTCACTAGAACACTCGAACACACAGTTACACACACACACACACACACACATTCACATATAAACACAGATACATTGATGCATACATAGTACATATTGTCATGAAAGGCGCACGGCTTTCGTTTGGGGCTCGTTGGCCAGCTCGACTTTTCACGCGTGCATTTGTTTTTACATTTAACAGTTATACTATTGCAGTATTTTACCAAAATATTAAAAAAAAAAACACTTGATGTAACATTTGCTAGCCTAAATGAATTGTAACGAAACCTAAATTGTATTTACAAAATACTTAAATATCGCATAAAAGTAATAAACGTAAGAAAAACAAAAAAAGCGAAACGTAAGCAAAAATCGAGATCCTAAACATTAATTATACCATTACTTATACTACATATAAAATTATATATACGTATACATATATAATAATATACTATATGTATTTACTTATTATGCCTAAAGTAATAACAACAAAAAGCAACAACAAACAACAAAAAATATACTCTTGCATTTTAAAATAAAGTCTTCTTTTTAGTTTAACTACAAAAATCCATTTTGTATTTGTTTGTTCGATTGGAAGCCAAGCCAAGTGCCGCAGCTCATACAAAGATACATATCCACATGTGTGTAGGTAGGTACATGCAAGTACCTACGATATGGTCTCTAGATACAGGGTGCCGCTGGCACGCGTCGGCGTCCATGGCATTTGTCTAACCTCAATTAGCGCCATGACGCTTCATTTGGTAGTGTGAATTCGTTCATTGTAAGTATACTGCTTTCATTTTTTTTTTGTAAGTATGTGCTGACTAATATTTTAAGTTTGTAGTACATTATAAGAAATTCATTGAGAACGGAATGACGCAGCCAAACAGTTTCTTGAATCACAATTGTCGAGAATCAGCTATTAGTATTTTCTGATGATTGTATTAGCATACAATTGAACGGCTGAGAATGATTTCAAGGTTAAGTTTGAAGTTGCATTACAAACTATCTCAGCTTTGCTGGGCTTATAATGAACTTAAGCCACTATGATAAAGTTTACATTTCAACAAATTTCTTATATACATATATACGTACAAGCAAAGACATTGCACTCACCACACCCTATATATGGGTGTAAGCTTATACATTTGTGCATGGCATCCGCAATCGGTTCGACCCAGGACCGGTGTTAGCGTGAAATTTGTGTTGAATCAAATTTTCGAAGTTTTTATGAAAAAATATATTCTTGTTCTTCTTAAGTGGCCATAACGTATTTCTTTCATTGGGATGGGGATTTTACATGGGCCTACGGGGGCTCTACGGGTCTCGAAAGAATCCAGTGTCATTATAAGTCACCTCATACGACAAGCTTTGACCTTTGACGGGGGAAGTGTGTCTGTACATACATATAAGGATATGTACAGTGTTGCACAACATTTTATAACTCATTTATTTTCAACAAATAACTAAAATTTTACTAACTTTAACTAATAAATTTTATTTTCGGCTACATTTGTAATTAAAAACCACTTGTTGAAATATTATAAAAGGAGCGCATTCTTTTATGTAGTTTTCCCTAAAACCGGCCCTGACTAGGCCCACTTGAAATTGCTTTCTAAATGCCCAGTTGTAGTTGGGGCCACCAGACAGATAGCTGCAATGGCTATGGATATTTAATTTATGCATAAAAATTAATCCATAACCCAATTGAAAGGCACTCAATTAATGCCGTAAAAAGTGTAAAAAAGAAAAGCGGAGCGCTGAAACACATACATGTATGTATATGTACATATGTATCTGCAGTATAAAGCCGGCAGCTCTTGCCGGAGAGAGTCAAGAAGTTGAAGCGTAGAGCGTGAGTGGAGCGAGTGAAGACGGACGGGCGGGTGTGTGGGGGCGGTATGTAAGTCAACAACGTTGACGTAGCACTTAACTGAAAGCAATTGCCGACTGCCGCCGCGCAGCGATCAATGAACGCAACAACAAGAACAACAGCCCCAACGAGGCAGTGAAGTTTTGTAGTTGCTGCTGTTGTTGTTGTCGTTGGGGCTGCGTTGTTTTTAGGACGATGACTCAATACACGTATACATACAAAAAATATATATATAAAGTAGTGTACACATTGCAGTGTATTTTGCCCTGCCAAAGTTTGCTCAGAGCTTATCAGTCTGAAATGGAAGCATTCCATTAATAAGTACATAAAATCAACATTTCACTTTGATTATGTTGACAAATTTTGCATTGTATACGGCTTTATGGCAGTGGTACGTTTGCAACACCCTGTCGAAGTGACACATATGCGTAACATATGTATGCAGGCACCCTGTAGCGCTTTGTTATGTTTGAGCTACATTCTTGCACGTAAAATCGCAAAGAACCAAGAAGACTGAAATCAAAAACAAATGTTGGCGGCTCGCCACAAACACGCTCGCATACTTAGAGAGCGGAGATAGAGAGCGTAAGCAAACGGAGCTCTCACCCACATGATCTTACGCTGCTGCCGTTATGGTCAATTTGTTGACATATTTATGTTAGAGATGGGCGCGTGAAAGGTTTTATGTAAAGCCAAATTGTAAATTACTACAAACGAATAATAAAGAATTTTAAGACGATTTTTTGACCGCCAAAAAGTTTTAGGTACGAGCTGAAAGAGTTTATTGAAAAATTTAATGCAGACAGTCGGGAAGTCTATCCCTGTCCGTGGGACATGAAGAATAAAGGTAACTTTACTATGGGGGATGGGGGACAAATTAACATTGTTTGGTTTCTGACTCTAACATGAGTCTACTTTCCAAAATTGGTATTATAAAAAGTAAAATGCGTGTATCTTATGGTAAAATTTTTTTGCTCTAACTCTAATAGTCTATGAAAAATAGTGACCAACACGGACAGACGGACATGGCTATATCGACTTGACTATTGCTCCTGATCATTTTTGCCTATCGAATGTAGGTCTGCCCCGCCTGCTTCTGCCCGTTATATATGTACATGTCCCAAATCTATAATTTACACGTTTAATCCCATGTTTCCATTTCCCCCCAGACCTATTGATTTGAAACTTAGCACAGGCTTGCGTCGTGATTATGTGCATCTACATTTTGAAAATTATCGAAATCGGATGAATACATCAAAAGTTATAGTCAAAAATGTGCTGATTTCACCCCTTCGCCAATAAACAGCTCCAAATTTCCACTACATGTAGATATGTATATATGTGAGAAAAAGCTACAAAATTTGGTGCGGAGACTCGTGTGACCCTTCAATAGAATCCCCCTATTGATTTAAAAAGGAAAACTTGTCAATTGGAACTTGTCAATAGGAAAATGCTTACAGTCATATCGAACTTGTGAAAAGAGACACGTTCGTTCCTATTTTACAGTCTGCTGGATTTAGTGTTTAAAAGGGTACAGGGTATTCCACTGTTGGGCAAAGTCCCGAAAATCTGCATTAAATTTAAAAATTGTTATTTTTTTTTAGGACTGACTCAAGGTGTACTTTATTAGGAACTCTCATTTTACACCGAAACGTCTAATTTTTTTTGACAGTCGAAATAAAGGAAAGCCTCGAATGACTGAACTTTGCAACGAAACTGAAAATAGTCTACTCAACAGAGGTAACATGAGACTACCTTGTTAAGTAGTATACCTTTGGACTAGTTGACAAACCATAGCTGGTGTGTAATCGTTATTATGACGCCAAATGAATCAATCAAATAATCTATAAATTAGTTTCAAATAGAGCGCTACGATGATGCTCGCGTTTCATGACTAAGTTCTCTTACGAACTTGTTTCTTGCTGAATTGCACGATTTTCTTGATCTGACTCGGGCTTTCAGATAAGTATAAATTAATTGAATTTGATTTAAAATGACGATTTCGATTGATTACTCTAACAAATGTGCGTGAGTCATTCCACAAAATGCGTGCGTCACGCGCTCTACGCTGAGCATTTGTATCTGCTTTCACGATCAAGCCAATTGCCTGGCTTTGTTTTTGTAGCATTGCTCGCTTTATTGGTAAATGACCGCGCAGCTATTTAACGGCTATGTAGTGCTTGCGTGAAGCGCTTGTCTTTATTTGAATTTCCGTCTAGAATTTCTGTGGCTTCGACCTACAACAACAACTTGAGCCACTGTTGCAGCTCCGAAAAGAATACACATCAAGTTGACATTTGACATTTTTCCACGGTCCAACTAAAACGGGAAGTGATTTTTATAGGTTTGTTTGTTTGACTGTCGCATGCCTCGTTTACACTGCAATGCGATGCAGCCCCAACTGTAGTGTCGGCCACAGATAAGGGCGCCTATAGAGTATGCTTAAATAAATATACATAGGTATATAGTATATATGTATAGCCTCAGTCTATATGAAGATTTGTATGCACAATTTTATTATTTCTCATATTTTGTTGTTTGCGTTATTTACAAACAAAGAAATTAGATCGTGCGGGCCTATCAGTCTCAGTTTATGTAACACTTGTGGGAATTCCAAGATAGAATCGCCACAACGTCAGCCCTCAGTACTTATGCCCCTAGCCTTGTTTACAACTTGTAGCTAGATAAACTTCAGTGATCATAAATTATCTCAGCGTTCTTTCAAGTCAATAAACACTTGTCAAAATCGACACATCTTTTTAAGTAATGTTTGTACTGTAGTTAGCATGTCCCCAGCAGACGTTGGTTTGTGTGGTCCAGACATAAGTCAAATATCTACATCTACTAGGTTTCGTAGACTGAACTCTATTTCCGCTTTCTTTGCTTCCGCCTTTCTCCAAAACATTCGCACAATAGAACCAAATCCAAGCACATAGCGGTATTTGGGACTCTCACACTGCCAAATTGTCTTGCCATCAAATTTATTTCATGCCTTTCCGTTTTGTCCTGTTTTGATTTCCGCTGCGCATGCGCACGAAGCGTGCAAGACATCCGCTCCTCTCTTTTATGGGTTGAAAAAAACATTTACCGTTCGCTTGCAAAATACTCTGTTCGCTTTTGTTGTTCATTACGGTTGATTTCATTGTCCTTTTTTTTTTTGTTTTTGTTGCTCGATATCCTGGGAATGAAGCTATTCACAGGTGCACGATGCTCACTAGCTGCTTGGGGGGATCGTAGTATGTGTAGGTGTTATAATTTAAATTAGTTTGATCAGTTCATGTGAAAACATACATTTGTATGTAGTTTCGTAGGATTAAAAATTACATTTTCTTTGGGAGTTTGAAGTGTTAGATACATAGGAAGTTTCATAGTGAGAAAAAGTTAAACCATTAACTTACTAGCTCTTCTTCTACAACTATACAATACTTTTTTTTTTGCAAGTTGTAGTTTTTCAAGGTTATAAATCAATATTACATACACTTAGAAACAAATGCCCGTTTACAATTTAGAACCTTAAGAATATTATTTCTAATCGTTGTTAAATTAAGAATCATTTTCTTTTTTTTTGTTCTTTTGACATGAGATTTTCTTGATTTCGACTTTTTTCATACCCTGTACACATAGTGTAAAAGAGTATTAAGGATTTGTGCAATGTATGTAACAGGCAGAAGGAGGCGTGGCAGACCATAAGCCCCTTGGGCAAAAGGTCTTATCATTGTCGTAGTCCTATGTAAGTTCCAGTTTGTCGAATTGGATTGTTAGCTGCCCCCGTTTCCCACGGAAGAATTTCGCGGTATACAGCAACGCCGTTTAATCTATCAACATTAAACTTTGAGGTTTTTGTCGTGCTTATTTTTTGTTTTCTAATATTTTATATTACATAAATTTTTGATTTCCTGTTCTGTCCTGAATATGTTAAAGTTAACATTTATGTTAACCAAATGTGATACGCTATCTTATGATCTTTTTCCTTATCATCCCCCCTCCCCCGTAGAACAGTTACCGTTATTTGTCACATACCTCTCAACTCGTCGATACAAAAATTTTACACAGAAATTTGATTTTCATGGAAAAAATGGGTACAGGGTATTCCACTTTATTTTAATTTATGTGACCTTTAGGTCTATATTCTAGATTTGACAGCGCGAAATAATCCGAATAATCTGAAATAGTGCCAACCAAACCTAACACTTTTTAAGATGCTTATACTTTTTGTTGTTGATACAACCAGAAAGGGATTCCGTAAGATATTTGGCAGCGATCACCGTATTCGGTGGAACGACGAACTCTGTTAGCTCTACGACGACATTGACTTAGTCAAGCGAATTAAGATCCGGCGGCTCTGCTGGCTTGGTCATGTTGAACGTATTGATAAAGAAGTTCCTGCGAGAAAGATCTTCAAGAAAAGCGAGGACGGAGCAGGCCTTGTCTCCGTTGAAAGGAAAAAGTAGAGAGCGCACTAAGTACTGTTGGTATTACCGGTTAAAGTAGGAGCGAAGTAGAGGCGAGTGGGCGAGTGCTCTACATCAGGCAGTAAGACGGTAGCGGTTTTTTCATGGCCGGTCAAGAAGAAAAACAAGAAGATCTGAAAGGGTAAGTATCCAAAAGTAAGTAAGTAACTAATCGAATATAGAAAAAATTTCAACGAATAATGTTTGCGAATTTTCAATGAGAGAATCATCTTAGGGGGGAAAAAATGAAATTTTGCTAAAAATCCATCGATTCCAATTCAAAGCGGTTGCAGACTTTGAAGAGCTCTAGAGCTGTTTTACTTGCGGTTAAAATTTAATTCCACAAGTTGTCAAAACACTTGGCATATGTTTTCAAGTACAATAACCGTATAATCAAGTATAATTACGACGCTTATCAGCCTTTAAAAGCTGCTCGTCTTTGGAAATCAGTATCATTAAATTAAAGTCCTTTTGTCTGTTTTCCAATAATCTCGATAATTGAGGCAACAGTTGTGCGTAGAACAGATTTGTGGTTTTCGACTTGACCCTGAGAACAGATTTTCGCATAAAAAAAAAACAACAAAAAATTGACAGTCCATTTTGCAAGCTACTTTAAAATTTGGGTCATACATACATTATTGGCGAGAGAGGTTCAGAGATAATGGAGGTTGGGGCATGTTGAGGCAGCTCTTAAAGTGCTGCAGCAGCTAAAAGTAGGTTAGGCAATGCTGCCTTTTGTGCATCTTTGTAGCTTGGCACAAGCCACCCTTTAGGTTTCCATACAAAGTGGTGCTCATCATGAGCGCTACGTTGGCTCCCCATTCATTCATCACTCGGGCTGCTGCCCCGACATTCAGCCCATTGAATGCGACGTTGACGACGACGACTCATAATTGATGTTCAAATTGTTGTTGAATGATGCACGTAGCTGAGGAAGCACTTGTCACAGTTACAGTTTCATGTCAGGCCCCTTCTCTGCGGTGGCTCGGTGGTTGAGTACGAGTACTTGCTTTTCAGGGCTTTGATTTGACACTTTTTTTTTGCTGCTGCGTTGTTCGTATTGGATGAATGAATTTGTTTAGAGACATCAAATTGATTTAATTTAGTTGAATTAGAAGAACGGAAATAGTCAAAGAACTGTGTGAATTGATGTAGCTGTGGGTTTCCAATACATACAAAAAAACTATATAAACCCAAAGACGACTGCTAAAGGCTGCGGCACGTGTCTTTTGTGAGCCCAAATCAACTTTATAGATAGACATACAAGAACTACGTTGCAAGACGTTCAAAACCAAACAACACTCAATGAGCAACTTCCTGAAATTTTTGAGCCACCAACTGCAGCCAACAAAGGCAACATGCGTTTCCCCCTTGGTTAGTGCAGTTACAGCTAGGAGCCTTACCCTCAATGAGCACTCCAATTGAGTTTCCTTGAGCATCGGGGGTTGTTGAGCCACAGACAGAATCCTTCGGCAGTTTGTCCTGTTTGTAATTACTATCGGTGATCCTGAAATTTACGTTACTTTGAGTCTGCTGCTAGCAACTGGCACGCGCCAAGACCTTTCTCTGTTTTCTTTTTGATGGAGGCACAGCTGTAGGTTCTTTTTTTTTGTGTTACAAAAGGACTAAGGCGCATATATTGGGAAGTGACAGATTTGTCGTTATTATTTTTACTTCGGTAATAACGAAAAAATTGTGATCGCATTTTTGAAGCTGATTTTAGGAAGATAAACTATACATATGAGTATATCCTACATTAGTTTGAAATTTAGTAACGACCAGAAAAGGCAAAATATGAAAATGTTGATCTTACTATCAGACAGATCTTACTATACATAAAGTTTATGAATAAAACTAGTTGATCAAAGAAGAAACTCTAAAAGAGGAATGCCCTAACATGGCAACTATCTCATCCAATTTGTTTGATACAGACTATACATACATAGTGCTACGTCTTCTTCTTCTTCTTCTATTCGAGAAGCAGATCCTTCCATCTCTTGCTGTTTCAAGCTCGATACTTTGTGCCACGATCGCACATTTTGAGACTGAGCTCTCGTCAAAACAGTTGTCCTTGGCCTCCCAACTCGCCTTCTATTAAAAGCACTGCTTATATTGTCATCTGGTTTGATCAGTGTATGTCCGATTCTGCTCCATTATCTCTGGTTGATGTCAACATCCATCTGCCAGGGTAGGTCTGGTTGTAAATGAGGACAAGACAGAGCATAAGTGTGTTTTTATAGCGTAGAGAGTCGTTGCAGTTTGACTCTCTGATTGATAACTATACAGAATGAAATGTCAGCATGGAGATCAAGCGGAGAATCACTCTTGCCAAGAGTACCATCTCTTGGCCTCAGTAGGCAAATGAGTAGAAGATACCACTCTCGCCCGACGAAACTAACATTATAAGACGCTCATCCTTCCCGTTTTGCTTTATGGCGCTATTCCTATAGTATCACGAGCATTATTCAATCTCTTTCTTTTTCTGACATTCAGGTCCGTTCCACCATCGAATGGAATATAACAACCCAGACAGTTGAACTTCCCTATGGTCTCCCGTCACAAGATAACCTGCTGATCTTGGTCTCGGCTAGTATGTTTTTGTCTTGTTGGCGTTTGGCCATATCCCCATTCTGTTGCATTAAATGACCCATTTGGATAAGAGCAATAAGGCTGTTTGCCAGGAAAAAGATATCATCAGCGTAGCTCAAATAGCCTCACTTATCAAAAGCGTTTCATTGGATACAAAGCCCCTCCTGTTTCAAAGAATTTACATACATTTAAACTATTGATTTTGGATAATGTATCAGGCCCAAGCCCTTGAGGCTTATTATCCCACCAAAATACTTTACGAAACAGATTTTTGTTTTTGACCATAGAGTCGGAGTGCTACAGGAGTTCGTGGACAATAATCCCACATTTACAAACTCTTTTAAACTGTATGAATGTATTATGTACCTACAAAAATTAACACTTTTTATATATTTTTTATGTGTTTCTAAGCATTTGTGTTCAGATGTCGATTTTTTATATTCCCCTTGAAAAAGTGTCGATGCCTGAACTAAATCACCAAGGCAGCAAGCAGTGTCCAGTTCCTGGACTAGGCTGTAACAGGGTGACTGGAGTAGAGTTAGAATTAGGAAAACCTGCCTATTGCGTCTCAACCGGAATATTAGAAGAGAATTTAGTGAGAAGAATTTGGGGCGACAAATTGGTGCGTGGAAGAAGAGCTCTGCACAAACTTTGTTGTGGCTCAAGAATAAATTTAAAGTTTTGTGTCGCTCAAGAGAATGCAGAAACTAAGTAAGATATGAAGTTGCCCAATACTTTACATGCGAGCGAAAAGTACAAATTGGCCACAAAATACTCGAAATGAGTACAATTTGTACCTAATCGAAAAGTAAGACTAAAAAGAAAAGTGGGTACTTGATTTGGGAACATTTTAACTTGATATTTTCAGTAAAATACACTGTTTTCAGACTCGGGGATGCTTAGTTTTAGTACAATCTTCTTGAGTACAATAGACTTAGCCCGAACATATTTATAACTATTCGAGACATCTTTGATGATAGACTTTTTAGTGTAATTTTCTACTGAAATTCTCAGTACAAACCCTTATGTGCCCCCTACCCAGCTACACGCTTCTGCCACATTCCAGCTAGACGCGCCAGAGAAAACCCAGAAAACCCAACTGCGTCTCAAGTTATGCCGCCTAGCTTCAAATCAACGCTAATGCTAAATGACAAGCGTATAAAACGCAGAAAACAAAATGGCTGAAGTGTGGCCAGGATTCAGGAACAAAAACTTTCACACGCGTTGCACACAGCGCTAAGCAAAACACGCCAGGCAACTGCGTTCTGGGGTGTCCTGCCGAATGCCTCCTTAAAGAAAAATCCTTGAAGTAAAAACAACAGCTGCGCGTACGACTCGACCCTCGACCCATTGGGCATAGCGATGCGCCCAAAAGCGCCCCGTCACATACTATACGAAATACTGCCATACTTACTTATGTCGTGCGGCAAAGGTCGTTGCGCTTGAGCAAAGAGCAACCCTTGAGCTGTACATTTGGCAAAGATTTGGGAATCTTGCCAAGAATACAGTTAGACAACAAAAGAAAAAGAAATAGCGGAATCAAAAGAAAAAGGGGTGGTTCTGTCCGCGCCTGGCTGCGCATGCGCAACAAACTTTTGCTCGTTCTTTTTGCGCAGCAACAACGTAACCGAGAAATCGAGCGATTTGTCCTAGGGGGCTATTTGCATGAGTTTCAGATAGACTTTTAGCTATGCTACAGACATATGTGTATCAAGGTATATAAGTAAGTATGTATGCTTGGTTGCTTTTGTTAGGGGAGTTTGACGTGGCTTTGCGTGTGTGGTTGACGGCTTGGCGCACACCTGGACACACGTTTGATTCCTGCTGAGATCCTGCCAGAGTCTTTGCTTTCGTTGCGCCTCAGTGATATGGTAAATTAATGGTTTATTTATGTAGATCACGCTCAAAACCCCATACACTAATGACTGTACTGCTTGGTTTTATTTTATGTTCAGTACATGCTCTATTTACAGTTCGAAACCTTGAAAGTTTCGGCATATTTTGCATTCGAAATTCCCATTAACATCTTTACAAACTATGCAGCGAGAAATTATGTTCCATAATTAGCCCTCTTTTTGCTGCAAATATAAGCCTAGGCGTACACATTCTACTACAATAGTTTCAGTTTAATTTTTATCATAATCGCTTTATGAGCTCAGCGCAAAGTATAGAAAAACAAAATATTTTTTTGTTTTGAAAACAACTGCAAAACTGTCAGCCTTGCAACACAGGTACAATGTGTCCTTCCTAGAAAACGCGTTATGGTTTTATAGTTATTTTGCCATTGCATTTAAAAACTTATTTTTGCTGTTTTGTTCGGCTTTTTGCACTAAATAAGAACCTTATTAACGCTAGCTGACCAGATATGTATGTAGGTGTAAGAATACCCCCAAGCAGCATGCATAATGCTTTTATGAGTGGAACTAGGGAGTGTCGCTATAGCTATCATCCATGTCGACACTTGCTGTGGTGGCAGTTTTCGGTTTCCGAGTGCGACCAGAGCCTGCTGTGCGTCTGACCAAGAAAAAACCCCGAATAGATAATTTGCCGGCAACCATGAAAATGGTTAGCGGACTCGCTGGCTTCCAGGAAATGAGTTGGAAAATAAAGCTGAGACATTCACGCCCGTTCGTGCCACAATCTTTAGTTTATGGATGCAATTCAAGCAGCAGCTCGGTGCGAATGAAAGTAGATATAGTTCAATTGTGGTTTGTTTGTCAAAGACGATTTACATATCGATTTATCGAAATTACTGTTATGGGCGCACAACAGGTCCCACAATTTAATTATATTTTTAGTAAGTAGGATAATCCCAAGGCTTCCAAAGATCTGCGAGTCCTAATTTGATTGATCACGTGAAATAATACATTACATTGCACTTCCTGTGTCACTGTTCGACCTTTGTCTAACACGAATACGCATTTTGGGAAGTGAAATAATTCACGCTTTAAGTGGCTTTAATGACAAGAGTCGGGGAGATTGTGTTGAAGCCCCACAACAACTATACTTTCTTATTCTATTTCTTCTTTTAACTGTCCTCTCACTCTCCTTACTTCCTCTTTCGGGTATGGCACAAGGGACAAGACTTCCTGAGTGCTAGAGATGATTAAACTTTTTTCGATGAGCCATCTCCCCCACCGCACAACTACCTATATGATCCGTAATGTTTGTTTGCCAACTGCAATCGGGTTGGACACTGGGAATAGCCTAGAATACTTCCAATCTGCATTTTTTTATACACTTAAGGGAACTCGTTTATTATACTAGCCAGTTCACAAAGATGGAAAAAAATAATAAGAGTAATAATGGGTAGTTTTAGATTTTCGGTTTCATTGGAAAAAAGAGATATGAGAAGTGCATCTTCTACGACAAATAGGCAAATATGACACTTACCCGGGCGTTTCCATTGACCTCAGCATCAGGCTAAACACTATTTTAGTTCGAAGCTCATGCTCCTAATCTGGAGGAGCCAATGTTTTTGTGGGGCGATTGGTATCACTTACTATTGATTCGTTCGAGACAGGAATTGTACGAAAAATGGGCGGAATACGAGAAAAAGGTTGTTAAGATTTTGTGCCTGATAGGGGCCGCCATTTATTATGTCATCACTGATAGGGGGGAGGGGGTTATATAGTTGATTATGTTTGATTACTTGGGGTGGGAGGGTAAATGTAGTGATGAAGTCATCATTTTGTACCTATTTTTTCATGTTTTCAAGAAAAATCACTTGATTTCTAATATGAAGGATTGGTTGGAAACACTATTTGAAAAAACCAAAGATGTCATATTCGTAGTGGGAATTGGGGGGGTAACGGAAACAATGAAATCTAATAAAACAAAAGAATTTTTGAAAACGCTAGAATGAGATATGTTAACGCTCCTACTAATTCTATGGAGTTGCTCTTTCTCGTTATTAGTAGTTCTCAAGGATAAAACGCGGATTTTTAGGTTTATAAGTAACTTCTATCCAGGAGAACCGAAAATTGGCTCCTAACTTCAATCTTATCAAAAGAAGAATAATTTTTCGAGATGGACTTTGAAAATTTCCTAAGAGGTGGGAAAAGTAGCAGCCAGTAATGCACAAGCTTAAATTTGATCTATTCATTTTTGTTGTTATGGAATAAATTCATTATTTAAGGTGTGGTGAGCGGGTTAGAGAATACCACATCAGCAGGTCAAAGCTTGTCGTATGAGGCGACCAACAATGACACTGGGTTCTTTCGAAACCAGTAGGCCTTATAAGGGTTGTGCGTAGGGTCTGGGACCCACCACGAAAAACCACAATTCCAATGAAAGAATGTATTTACATCAGGCCATAACCCGATAACGGGTTGTTATGGCCAGTTAAGAAAAAAAGAAGAAGATTTAAGGTGAAAAGGTTTGTTTTCCTAAATGTGTTAAATTTTGCAGTTCATCCATGTATTTTTACCATACACATCATATATATCTTACGTTTGATCTTTCTTATAATCACAAAGCGAATCTCGAATATTTCGCTAATCCGATGAACACGAAGAAACGACGGAACTTTAACAAAAAAAAAACAATGTTGTGAAATGACTTTGAAATGTCGACTTGAGCAGACCCGACGAGAATGGAGTTGGAAAGGGTGGGAATTCCTCTGGCCTGGAATAGATTTTGACAGATTTGATTTCAATTCTTCCACTGAAGGTACAAAAACAAGCATGATGAGGTACATTCTAAAGAAAGTCGTCGCTTTGAGGTCAATCAATGTGCGTTATCTGAGAGAATAATTTAAGGTACCAATAAAACCAGAAAATTCTATAAAGGGACAAATGACGACCAGTGTTATTTCTACCCGAGGCATACATGACACATACATATTCTACATACATGATACATGAAGAAGTTTGAAAAGATTATATTATTTTTTGCTATATCTTTCTTCTTTCTATATTATTTTTCGTATTTATATTCCTCCCTACCAAAGCCTTGGATAAGAAAGTTGAAGATACAAGCATCTTAAATCAAGGAACAGACATATCGAAAAGTGTATTTTATTGGAAATCTTGTCTAAATAATGTTTGGTAAAAATATATTATGTTATGCCTATCCTTGGTCCTCTTATAGTAAGCTGATCTGCATTTCCTTTATGGTTTTTTCAATTCATAGCCAAAATCCAAGTTAATGTTAAAACCTCGATATGCTAAAACATTCCACTTCAAATACTTAGACCTTGAGTTTCCGTAACTGTTTTCAATACTCGTACTCTTATTAATGACTCTGAGCACTTCCAGCTAAATCGCGGGCCAAGTCAAACGCAAACAAATGTCCTGCTCGAACAGCCTTGATGCCTGCGCTAATGTTTTTATAACTCAGGATGCATAACACTATCTGCACAAGGTTACGTTTAACAACAGTCTGGCCAAAATTTTCCTGATTCCATGTATGGAAACGAATCGTTGACGAAAGGCTACGCCGAAAGGATGCGCAAAGTTAACAGCAATTCTGCTAAGGATGAGGCTAAGAACCATGCAAGAAAGGATAACTTTACGAGCGGCTCGTAAACGCATTTGCATTGAACAATATGACCAATGGGTGATTATTTGTTTTGGTTACAATAAAAGCGGCGGGTGGCAAGGATAATACAAGGATAGCCTTGCAGTTTGTAGCCATTAGCGCAACGATTAGCGGCTTATGTAGGGGTTGTCTATGTGGCGGGTTCCAGGAAAGTAGGATAGAACTTTGGCGATTGCTTGCCTTTTTTTTTGTAATGTTTTGCATAAAAAATTCAGCTAGTTTTGCGTAAAAAACGTACTTTCTGTTTTTTTTTGTAGTTGAAAAGTCAATTTTAGTTCTGGAAAAACGTTTTCGAAATGTATGAAGCGCTTTGTTTTGCTTTATGAGCAGCTGGAGGAAGGCTTTGTGTTTTAAGTTGCATGATTATCAGGTAACTTACGAGTTTGAGGCAATGTTATGTAAGAATGGGTTGTAAAGTAGTTTGTCAAAAAAGGCTTTGTTTTAGTTGAGTAAATCTTAAAAGTTAGCAGGAACTAGCTGCCAAATGTTTCAGAGAATTCTCAGAACTAGGCAGAAAAACAAAACTATGGCAGTGATACAAAACATAAAAAATAACATATCAATACTGACATATTGCAAAATAAATACTGGCTTCCAAAACGCCTTTAAAAGGAATAAAACATATTAGAAAATGTTTCCCATCCCGCTGCTCGGCTGATCCTCTGATACGAAACAATGCTAATAAAAAGGCAGCAAAAAATGAACCGCTAAACTAATTTTCCCAGCCGGCGAAAACATGCCACAAACGGAGTAACAAGTGCGTGTGAACTGAAATACAAAGTAAATAACCAAGTGGAGAGGAATTTCTCATCGCTGAAATGCAGCACAAGGATCAGCAAGGATCTGGCACACTAATCGTTTATTATGATCAACGAACTGAATCAATAATAAAGCAACATGAAAACGAAGCGCCTACTTCAGGCGTGTCCTTTCCCTAGCTGCATATAACCTGTTTCGAGCATTGGATGTCCTTTTGTGTGTGCGTTGGAGTGTTACCGTTTTTGGTCGTGAGAATTGGCAGTCGGAGTAACAGGTAGATGAGGGTTACAAAATGCAAAGTCAAATTTTTGTATATGTCATGGGCATGGGAATTTATTGAGCGAATGTGGGTTGCTGTTCAACAGCAAGGATATGGAAAGTGTTGACGAAGAGCAAGACAACGTTAGGCTAAAATGTGCGGGGAAGTGGTGTGATGCTTTGAATATTTTGTATGATTTCCTTCACAGTAGTTTTCGATCTTTTATTATGAGTTTGCACCATATAAAATCGACAACATATTGGCTTTATATGTGTCAAATTGGTGAGGATCAAAAGCATAATACAAGAATATAAGGTAAGGTAATGCTTAAAGAGCCTTAGTCGAGAGTGAGAAGCGCAAATCAAACTACAAAAACCAAAGTATTTATACACACTCACGTACAATGCATACATACATATGCACACGCTCATATGTGCTTAAGAGTTGATTGACAAAGAAATAACATGCGTGGACACAACCTTCCTTATTGTCGTTCGCAGCAGAATGCAAATTACGATACCATTGCGAGGAACGCCGACCGCATTACCTCACCTTCTATTCTTTTACTATGCGCAAAAGTGTACAAACTCCAGTCCTAAAAAACAAATGCGTTTTTTCGAATTTTGCTTTGGACATAGATCTTCCATACTGGCTCGCAAAACTGAAAGAAGCGGCTAAAAATGATCTTATATTTTTCCAATTATTCTCGACTTGTTCCTTTTTGCAATAAGTTCAACCTAACTACCAATCTCCGAAAATATACTCCAAAGAGCATAATCATGTCTTTTTCCTTCATCTTGGCTTTATCTTTAAAAAAGAAATATACACCCAATATATAGATCATTCGCTTGGAATCTATATATTTGGACTTTTGTTGCATTTGACAACATACCCCACTGAATATGCTTAGTTTTGAACCAATCTCTTAGTCCGCGACGCCTTATAGAGGACACTTAGTTTATTGGCTCTATTGTGTTTGGGAGCTCGTAATACCATATTAAAAAAGAAACTTTTTTTCCGCAGATTATTTAACAATTTTGCGTTACTGCGAACACAGCACACAAAAACAAACGTTTGAACTTCTCGCTCACTGTAATCGCTGCTAGCACACACAATCGTAACACCATCGAAGCGTAATATCAGATATATGTGCCGGCATACGAATCGGTGTTACTCCCAAGGTACGTCAAAAGAGATTTGCGTGAAAACGGGAGGTTATTTGCATATATAGACTTTCATTTTATCTTAGGATTCTGGACATCAAGATAATCATCATCCTCGAATAAAGTTTAGAGAAGCGTGTGAAACTATCTTCTCATTACTCTTAACGGCGATTAACTAACAAAAAAAATGTAGTTGCTATTCAGAAAATGCATTTCGACGGCAAAATGGCTCAAGGCTCAATATAGTACATACAACAACAAACAAAGTAAAAGTAACCAACTCTTTTAAATAGTTCTCAATATACTTGTATGTTACCATAATAGCAATTTGTGAACTACTTCCTTCCGGTTCTGCGGAAGTGCAAACTACAGGACAAAAAGAAGGCATATCTGCCTGGTCACATCGCTCGAACAAAGAGTGTAGAAATCTAAATTGCAAAATTTGGGTCGCAACACACACACACACATTAACATGTAAAGAAAACGCATCTGTGGGAACATTGAGAGCGCCTTTGTGCCCTCAGTGCTCACTGCGTGTGAGAGAGCATAGAGGTAGTGCCCAATTTGATGTGGGCCCACCCTCGCGCTGATAGCATCGTTAGCCAAGGAGCAAGTGCATGCCGCATGAGCTCCTAACTGCTGAGAAAATCTTGTTTGTTGTGGCAGGGAGAATAATATCAAAGATTTAATTCCTGTTGTTTTTTGTTTGTTACAATATTTGTATACAGAAACCGGCTAACAGGTATTTAGCTGAGGATCAGTCAGGATTAGAGTGGCAAAGAGCGATCGTCTGTAAGAATATGCAGGCACCTCAAGTGGGTGGTCCAACAACCATATAAAGGAATATGTATAAGCAGGTCCGCAAAACAGTTTTAGAAGCCGGAATATTGGAATAAACGGTTAAAATTATTACTATTAAAAGTTGTTCGATACGAAAATTAAAATACAGATTCGACCAATTTTATAGGTATCCAGCCCAAAAGGTACTTTGCTCTTAAAGCAACCCATTAATATCGAGCAACTCATAAATCACTTGAAGTGCACCAAGGCATTGAATTTCCACAAGTCAAATTAAGCGAGAGACCACATGAAAAGAAAGAGAGACCAAATAAAGATTGGGGAGAGAACTGTTATGCATTTGCATTCCACACAGACAATTAGGCAAGGGCCTAGTGCAAGGACTCTTTTCGCTGCCTGAGAAAAAAAAAACACCATATTAAGTAAGCACATAAAAAAACACTGAAATTTGATACGCGCACACTTATGGAGCGCGTTTCTCACCAGACGCTGGCCGAGACCAGGCTCTAAGTGCCTGTCGACAGGTAGATGGCTACGTATTATCCTTGCGTATCAAATGGCAATGCAAGCAAACAAAACTGCAGCTAGACACTACATGAAGCTATATGATCGATGGTTTGGACTTAACTTTTGCGTATCCTTTGGGTATCCTGCGGCGTTGGCGGCTTGGCTACAAGGTGCGTTAATTGGATTTGCCTGGTGTGCTGTCGGTGTGCATCAAAGTGGCTATGGAGCTGAACTTTGATTTGCTTGCAATCATAGAAATAATCACAGACTTACGCATACATTGACACATTCACCTGTGCTGTGAATCTAACTCTCCCTGTGTGTGTGAGAAAGGACCGCACGCAGACAGGACTTGCACTTGTGCATTTCCATTGACTGACCTTTCCGTTTTCATTCGCTTTGTATAATTTCCTTTTATAATTTGAAGTGTCCGCACTTCAAGCAACTGTTGCGCATCATTTCCTTTGACCATTGTGTTTTTCTCATTTTGTTTTTTTTTTGCACTTCCTGTGGGTCAGTCGCCTTGCTTGTGGCTAAAACAATTCATTATCATTTAATTAGGCTTGGTTTGTACAACACAACGGGTGGGGTAGCGGATGTTGGCATTGCAAGGACTTTGTTGTAGCCTTAAAATACAAGAGACGTAAGTTCTGAATTGTTCTTTGAGGGTATTGCGAAAAACTAATAACGTGGATAGCTAGCGATATGGCTAAAATTGTTCCTCTGAAACCCACTCAAACAGGCCACTGCTTAAAACTTTTTGTGCTTATTACCTAAAGCAGTAGTTTGGAAATTATAAACCATATAAACATTATAAATAATGCTTAACCGCTAAAACGGTCATTTTGAAATCTCTAGTTAAATGCGTTATAAAAGTAACAAATGCTTGTTCTTGTTACCCAAGTTGCGTACCACTAGCACATTTGATTTAGCACAGATTCAAACCGGTGAACTTCTTGTTAAAGCAGTTCAAGTACATTAACCGCTACTGAAACGGTTAGCCAAGCAGCGCAAGCAGTGCGCGCGGCTTGGCGCGTTTTAATAGCGGTTTCAGCAGCTAGCGTCGCTTTTATCCATAAACTTTATACTTTACAGTTTACACAACTGTTTTTGCACAATAAACAATTAAATATATTCTTGGTTTTGCATTTGTTGCCACGTTGTTAAGAATAGTATAATTTTGTTTACTTTCCAATTCAGTACGTAAGTTACGTGTGCTTAACAAAACATTCAGACCAAAACCCTATCGCTTCTGTGTCATTTAAGTAGAAATCTAAGAAAATATCTAAAAAATCGTTCGGTTAGACACTTTACCAATAGATTTCCACTGCCTTTGCAGATAAAATTTGGATAAAAAAGCATCTAGACGTGTTCTCGCAGCAACATTAAAAGAAAATACTAAAATTGCAAACAAAATAAGATTTGTACAAATTCACAGTTTCTACAGATCTAGATAATACAGCTCCTTCCGTTCTCGGCTTCGAAAATGGCTTTCTTACTTTGGGACAGATAACTTAAGTTAGATTTAATCAGTAAATGTTGATATGCAGACTGAAAGCTCTTAACCTTTTTTCCGGTAAACCTATAATTATTTAAAATCAATCTCATAGTCATTCATTTTTATTAACACATTTTTCATTTTTTATGTGCAAGTACGATTTTCATATCATAAATATACTCATCACTACTGCGGTGACAGTATACTTATGTATACCATTGGAACTTAGTGGAATAAACCAAGCTAGTTTCATCGGCTGTTATCGGGCATATCGCAAGGGATTCATCCACACTCAAAGAACATGAAGCTGGTTGCGCTCGATTGTTATCGCAAATTCAATTTTAGAGTAGTTGATCCGAAAATTATTTCTTGCCAGTGTTGCCTACTTTTCATAACAAAAGGCAAAAACAGCTAACAATCTGAGAACAAGATCTAAAACATATGCTAACAATTTAACATTTTTTTTATATCTTAGAAGGTGTATATATTTTTTGTTCATATGATATTGGTACCTTTTACAAAAATTCAACATCCAATTCGATTGAGGCATTCCATCTGATTCCACTGATGATTTATGTTACTTCACTAAAATTTGTTATATTTGTGAAAAACACGGATAAAATCTCCTTCACAGCGGATTATTCCATAAATTTAAGGAATGAAACAACTTTTTCACTTGAAAAAGTTGGCTTTAGCGACTACTGCGAACATTTGTAGAGTATGGTACTTTGCTAAGAAATAGCTCAATTTTGGCACAATGAACCTAGAGCTGGGAATGGGGCAACTTCCGTCTATGTGCCATCTTATTCATCATCTTGATTAATAAAGTTTGTGACGATCATACCAACAATTCTCTTATGCCCCAATAAACACAAAGCATTTCGGTCGCAAGAAAAACAAAATATTTTGATTTAACATCTCGGGTTGCCCAACCCATTGCAGTCCTTGTTGGCGGCATTATAGATCGTTTCCGGATGAATCCTACATTTTTTGGTACACAGTTGGAGGGTTGCCTTTTTTAAAGCCAAGATCGGTCGACACATGAGAATAAAATCTTTCTACCTTTACCTTCCCTTGCCACTTAAATAATTTAATGCTAAGAGCTGTTGATGTTGCAGAGTAGATCATTTTCGAGTTTTTCCCACTTTGTCCATTAATTTAACGTTTTCAAACACATTTCCATACTTATTTGCTTACATAAAATAAAGCTGAAAAAAGAGAAATTGGCAACATTAATCGCTTCTTTTAGCATCCTAACTCCTAAAAAACTTAACGGTTCATTGGTCTACATATAACAACTCTAAATCCAGCGCTTATACCTAAATCACAGCATGCATACCGGAAGGGCCTATCTACGAAAGCAGCCCTTTATTCGGTAGTGTCCATGGCAGAGAAATCGCCAAGTTTTAAAGAGTACACTCTGACTCTTGGATATTGAGGGTGCCCTCAGGAAATTCATTCACTCAAGGATCTGGCAGTCGATGACCAACTAGTGAGACTGATCAATCAATTGCTCATATGCAATACTGTGAAGTCGTCACTGGGTACATCGACTCTCTTCAGGTATGTGGGTAAAGGTACTCCACAAGGAGGTGTACTATACCACTATTCTATGAAACATAGCAGTTAATAAACTATTTTCTGACTTAGATGGCTGACATGTAACTGCTTTTGCGGATGGTACGATTTTTACTAGAAAAGGTTTCGTGAAACTCTATGTGACTTTGGGACAGGTAAATTAAAGCAGCTGTCCGAATGGGCAGCGAGGAGCGGATTAAGCATCGATCCTACTAAAACTGATCTTGTACTCTTTACGAGGAAGTATGCCGCCATTGATACTATTTTAAACATTTCACCCCTGAATCTCGAAGGAGAGGAAACTACCTACCACCGATACGCTTAACAGACAAACTGTTGGAAAAAATATAGCTTTGGTCAGTCCTCAATCATAACGAAGAATGATTAAGTGCCACTCAAATAGACTACTGTGTACCGAAGGAGCTCTCCAGTACTCTCTTTAATATTCTTATTCCACGTAGAGTAGACTGGTCTTCTGGGTTGGTGCCAGGTGGTGCCACATCATTTTTCAATGACGGGTCAAAGTTAAATTATCGGATTGGTGGTGGCTTCTATTCAGAACAACTCAATATAATGCAGAGTGTTAGATTTCCGGATTACTGTAGTGTGTTCCAGGCGTGGGTACATGTAATAAATATGGCAATAACGTGTATAACGTGTGTCGACTTTCAAATTGGTCAGTGAAATATCTGTAACAAACTGTCAAAGATCTCTAGAAGAGATGGCTCGGCTTCTCTCCCTTTAATGATTTTAGCAGGAGCTGTAAGACACGGTTGAGCCAGCTTTCTGTAAACATAGGCTCTAGTTTTTAGGTGGACACTTCCTAATCAACATATTAAACCTGTCCGTTATCACAGACTTTATCTCTGCATCTGCATGGTTCCCCATCCATCTATCTATCTAGTAAAGAAAAAAGAGTGAAACCTAGATCCTACGGTAGCACAATGTTCCGAAATATGGTCTAAATGTGTCGGGCAGAAAGCCTGTCATTTGTTACCAGTGTTCTTTACACTTTTTATTTAAGGTCTCCATAATGCGATATCCCACGTCTTACCTTTTATTGCCCCAACCTCGTTTATGTGATTACTCTAAAATAAATCAAGCTATAAATGAAATTTGGAAATTTCCTACCGATGAAAAAAACCCGAGCGCCTGATAAGTAATAACTACGTAAATATTCTTTCTTTAAATTGGAGTTATGTTTCAAATCAAGAAGTAGCTCTTCAAAAAATAATCCCAACTTTTACACATATCCGAAACATTTGGACATTTTATCAACGATACTTTCTAAACTTTCAGATTGCTATAATTAATTTCGACTCAAATTTTCTTTGCCCAACTTTAAATACTCAACTTTATCATATCTCACAGCAAACCACTATTCTCTACTTTTTTCCCAGCTTTTGAAGCGTTGCTTAATTGGATGTGCTCCGTGCTGTCGGCGCCACACATGGCGCTCATGATAAACAAAAAAAAGAAACTAAATGAATAAAAGTAAAATGACGGCAAGTTTGTCGCCCATTTTGTAAAATAAATATGTATAAAAAACGTAGATCCCCACCAACTGCAGCCCCTGCCCCTGCCACCGCCACTGCCACCGCCCCCGCCACAACAATGCTGGCAGCGCCACTGTGCGGCAGACAAACGCTTAATGCTAATATTATTTTCTTCTTTAACAAATGCTGCGCTACACTACGGCAGCGCACATGCCGTAGGAAGCAGCCGTTGGCCGTAGAGGAGCTCAGTGTAGGGTGCCTGAGTAGTTGAAGTGGCAGGAGCAGCTGCTGCCTCAACGCTTCCCGGACAGCCATGTGACTTATTTGCACAAAGCATAAAAAATTTAACTTTATTTCGCCATTTTTAATTTCCTACTCCGCGGCGTGCATTTGGCGTAAACAGTCAACGTTGGACAATAACTACAAAACGGACTGTGTGCTGGTGAGGCGCTGCAGGACAGCATGGAGCCGAAGTCTTTTCAGGACCTAGCGTAAGCCCGGTCAACAGAACAAAGCGGAAAAAAACGGGGCAGTATTTTTTCCGTGTTTTTTCCTGCTCGGAAAACAAACAGCAAATAATTCAAAGTGGATACAACTAAAGCAAAGTCAAAGCTAATATACGAAAATGTAATAAAAATTAAAAAGAAATAAAAACGAATTAAAATGAATTTGAAGGCAAGCATGTAAGTCCTTGTGCGTGTGTGTGTTGATTAACAAAAAAAAAAAAAAAAACTGTGGATGGCGCAAGTTATGGGACTTCCTTCCATAGCAAGGCAAAAGAGATGTAGCTAAGTTTTTTTTTATTATATAAGTACTTATATATATTTTATTTATTTTTAAAAAGATGTCACATCAAATGTGCAACCATAAATAGCATATGTATGGCTTAAAAAGCAAGAAAATATTGAAGTCCATTCATTTCATATTTAGTTACATACTTTCATTTCCATCTAAGAGTCTTCGGAAAACTCTTAGCTCTCAAAACTAAAGCTCTGATTTCACAATCTGAGTAGTCAGCTGAGTTTTCACTCTTCTTATTTAGTAACTTCTGCCTTTTACGTAAGAAAGTTCTTACAAATGTCTTCAAAAACGGTGTAACTTTTGAAAAGAGTCACAACATCCTGTATAAGCGGCTCCTTGCAGTCACGATATTTATGTTGAAGAAACAGGTAACGATATCTTAAGCTACAGTCAGACGGACCGATAATCGACACGCCGATGATAGTCACAAAGTTGGTTAGCAAGCCTATGGCTAAAAACCGGCACAAAATTAAAAAAATCGTCCCGCTTTTTGCCGCAGTGGAACCATCTGTGTTCGTTAGAATAAATCATTTTGAAGGAGGAATGTGCTGTGAAGAGGAAGAGTTTTAAAAAGGTAAGTGAAGTCCATGTCGGCGGGCATAACTTCGTGAAGTCATACATGTTGCGTGATTTTTGTATATCGGCATACCGATTGTCGGTCGGCCTGACCGTGGCTTTATAAATCAGTGCGCTGGACTTTCAGGAACAAAACGATAAGGTGCCTGTTACACGAAGCGAGACCGTGTGATTTGTTTCTCCCATTGTTTGCAGGCACGGTATTATCGCCCGTAAATTGTCTCGCCTGCAATCCTTGTTTCATATTAGAATGGATTCTAATATTGAGTAAAATTATTGGAAAAAAGCGCCTAAGGTCGCTATATTCAACGAGCTGATAGAAAATGAAATTATGGCTTCATTATTTATAAGTTTTTCTTCTGAGAAGTGTAATATCAAAAACATCCACTATATTTAATTTATAAAAATATGTTTATATCTTTCGTACATTTATTAAAAAGTTAAAACATAATTTTCAAAGACATCAAAGTAAAAATTTGTAACTAATTTTCGAAATGTCATAAAATATCATATTGGTTTTGCATGCATGGCAAGGTTTAAGTGTGCAAATGGAAAATTTTGATTATTTTTTTTAACGATTCCAATTAAAAATAATCAGCCAACAGAGTATATAAACTCGTGTTGAGTAGTGTAAGCTCTGGTCTTACACGGAACTAAATTAACTTTTGAAATTCGAATATAACTGTAAAACTTTTTTGTGAAAATGTGCGACAAATGGCGGTAAATTTAGAAAACGGGAATTTGGTTCTATGTTTTAATCAAATCAAAATATATTGGCTGTTGATATCTTCTTATTAACTGGCCAAAGCAAACCGTTACCGGGTAACAGCCTGATGTTGTCCTCCAAGTGCCTCAACAAAGATAGTTAGCACTCTTTCTAACTAATTCTTTTAAAAGAGACACGATCTGCCCTTTTGTCGCCTTCCTACAACAACCGTATTGAAAAACTTTCTCGTTCTTTTAAGGAAAAATAGATTTATAAAATTATTGCATAAACTAATCAAATCCTTGGTAAATAGCTCGGAAGCTTTCACAGGGATTCGAACCTGTATAACCCACCTTATAAGAAATATCTGCTGTTTATAGACTTGAATATTTGTTACTTAATAACGGTGTCTTGAGTTTCGTCGCTTTCTGTTATATGGCTAACTACCCGAACCTAGGCCAACATTATAAAGAGCTTAAAAGTCGACCTAGTTTTTTGGCTTTGCATCTCTAAAACCTGTTTTTAAAACGACCAAACTTCCACACACTTGCACTTTCTTTCAATTAGCCAAATCTTGGCTATTGTTTGCCACCTTAGAGTTACTTTAAGACCTCAATTAAGTGATAGATAAAGTGGCAAAGCTGGGGCCAGCTTACGTGGGTGCCACATGCTGTGTATCCACAAGTTGCCTCGACTGCTCCATGCCGACAATTATTATAGCACGCCTTGCGTGTCGGACTGACTGACAGTTTGTCAACACCTGAAAATGGGCGCACAAGTTCCTCCAAATGAAAGCTGTTGACGACGGCCTTTCTACACTCGCGTGTGGATTCTTAAGCCGTTGGCGCATGCGCGGCACGCTCAGTGCGTCACGGAACGTTGCTGTGTTAAGTTCGGAGTGCTTTAAGATGTGGAGACTGCTTTTAGTTGGGCAGGCCTACTTGGCACTGGCTATTTTTGAGCAGTGTAATCATCAGCTGGAGCTGAAAGCTGGCCATAAAGTATATATTAACTCACCATATTATCCTTCCCAGTATCCAGTGGGCACTTCGTGTCGTTATGTGGTGCAAGCACCTAGGGATTACGTGCTTAAATTTAAGTGCCAGCTGCAACTGCAAACGGTGGGTGAGCTGTGTGTGTCGTTGCAGCATTTTCATATAAAAACATCTCGGTTTTTCTTTGCTCTTTTTTGGTTTTACTTTACATTTGCCACAGCTACCAACGGATACGAGCTGCAGCAAGGAGGTGTTTCATTTCAATGCCGAGGGTGACGAGCTGATGACGAGCTCCGAATACTTTTGCGGTAGTGGCAAGTTTGAGCGCAAAAGTTTTCTGAATCGTGCGGTGATTTCCTACATCTCGCAACGGCGCGAGGCTGTGAATTTGGTGGCAAAGTTAAAGGATAAGCTGGCTAACAGCTTAACAGCAACAACCAACAAAACTGCTGCAATAACAATCGCAACCACAACAAAAACAACAACAACTACTAGCAAACCGGCAACTAACTTGGCTGAGCAGCAGCTTGAGGACGAAGAGTACAATGCTGATGAGTTTACCGACGATGTGCTGCACGTGCTTCAGGATGTGGGCGTCAGCGATGCCTTAGCTTATGTGGCCTCACTGATATACAATGACCAGGCGCGCAACAATGCCCGACCAATTGCAGCCACAACTTACCTGGAGCAATTACCTAGGTGGCACAACAGTTGGCACTCGACAAAAACTGCAAAGACTTCCGCAAAACGTGGTAAGATTGTTACATCTACAGATGCCTATCCGTTGGGTGTACCGGGTGGTGGGAGCTTTAGTTGCCTGGTAGAGGCAGCTCCTCCCGCAGCCTGTGATTGCGGATGGAGTGTGTCACTGAAAATAGCAAGTGCTGTGGCTAGTGAGGCACAGATCAACGAATTTCCCTCCATGGCGGGCGTTTTGACGAAGAAGCTGGGCAAAATCTTTTGTGGTGCGGCTGTTAGTGAGTATAACTAGTCTTCAGGCAAAAGAGCGTATAACTGAATCTTGGATTTTCATCTAATCCATAGTTCATCACAGATATTTGCTATCGGCAGCACATTGCTTCAGCACGCCGGAAACAAGCAACGCTAGTAAGCTACGCGTTGTGCTCGGCGAACATGATTTGTCCAGCATCTATGAGACGCTTTACACGCGTCACTATGATCTGGAGGCGATCATCTTGCATGAGCAGTTTAGCCATGCCAATGATCAGTTGCGCAATGACATAGCAATACTGCGCACGCACTTACCCATTTCCTGGAGTCGTGGAGTTGGTCCAGCTTGTTTACCCCTACGTCCAGTCAATGGCAAAAAGTTGCCGCTTGTGGGTCAGAAATTACATGTGGCCGGTTGGGGCACCACTTCATTTGGTGGTCCACAGACGCAACGTTTGCTCAAGACCACATTGGATGTCATAGAGAGCGCGCAGTGTCGGAGTATCTTGCAGCAGCAGAACTTGCCCGGACATAGTTTCTGCACCTATACGCCAGGCAGGGACACTTGTCAGTATGATTCCGGTGGTGCGCTCTACGAGCGCAGCAATGGACGCCTGATCGCGGTGGGCATTGTTAGCTATGGTTATGGCTGTGCCACAAGGCAACCAGCAGTTAATATGCGTGTGGCATCCTATGTCAAGTGGATAAAGAGCAAAACTCCCGAGGTGGATTATTGTGTGAAGTGATAATAAAACAGACTTGACAGAGTACAAAAAAAAGAAGAGAAATGGCTCATTTCGATTTTTCCCTTAACTGTCGCCGCATGCCACTCCCACTCTTTGCCAGCTAGGTGTCAATTTTAGCGCTCTGCTTCAACACTTCAGACCATACATCAATCATTCATGCAAATCTTGCTGCCTCACTTGAGCTTTGCATGCAACATGCTACATGTTGCAATTAAGCGCAAATGTCAACTAATTAACCTCAGCCAGCAGCTGCACTTGCTTCAGGGCAAAGACCCACAGCCAGAACCAGTCAGAGGCACAACCTCCCACAAGAGACTGTCAATAAAAAAAGAATTTCAATCTTGTTTAGTTGTTTGATTTTTATCTGCTTCGTCTTTTTGGATTTGTTTACTTTGGCTGTTGCTATCTTCTTTTCAAATAAATAATTAAACGTTTGGCATAACATATGAAGCATGCTTTTAGGCTTAAAGGCAACACAAATGTGGCATGTGGCATGTGGCGCGTCTGTCTGGCGCGGTGGTTTCAAACGTGTACAGTTGTACATATATATATATATAGATGCTTTTCATGGCATCGTTTTGTCTAGCGACCGTTGCATTTTTTCAATGCTCAACCCTTTCTCTGCACTCTCGTTCCTCTCTCGTTGTTTAGCTAAGCTGGCTGCATTTTTTCTGCATTTCTATTGCCTGCATTTAGGCGCTGTTGCAGCTCTATTGCTTTTTTGCTGTTTTAATAAATTCGATGGTTATATTAACTTTGCTAAGATGTTCGTAACGACTTTTACTTTAATAAGCCTGCGGCATGACAACCAGGTGAACGTTCAAAAATCTCCCCACTAGATTTCAATTCCACCTGTTAAAACCAGGCCATAAACAAATTTAGAGAAAGTGTCTCAGAATAGGCGTCATTTATCAATACGACTACTGTGTTCGAGTGAATCTTCTTCTAAGAAGAGGTGGTAAGGACCAGATGTGGCGAATTCTCAGTCAGCCATCGTTCTGGCTTTTTGCTTTGTTCAAATGCAACATTTCATCTTGATGTGCGGGAACATAAATAAATTATTGGGTGCCAAATCGAGATTATACGCCGGATGGAGGGCCAGGAATCTTACTGAGCTATTTCCGCTCAAACTCCCAAAAGCCATTTTTATCATTAAGCAAAGCGAGAAGGATGAGCGTCTTAGAGAGTGTTAGTTTCGTCAGACGAGAGTGGTTTCTACTACTCATTTGCTAACTGAGACCAGTGCATTATATATTGCCAAGAGTGCTACTACGCTCTCTTCAAGGTAGACAAAATCCTTGATAACATCAAAAGTATAGTTTTCAACATCAATCTGAGAGTCCAACCGCTATGTCTCTCAACTTTTCTTTTTTATTGAAGTTGAATGGCTTTTTAACAACTTTTCACAACTTTTCTCAACTTTCCTGATCATAAACTAAGTTGAATCAAACCGCAACCTAAGACTGCGTCCCATATTGAAATAGGCTATAGCGTTTCTACAAACAATGAAGAGTTTGTCAGAGATATTGTTTAGGAATGGGCCGAAACAGGAATTTCAATTTTGATTTGCAGATCTGCTCCAAATTTTGTGTCTGCAGCATAGTAATAAATCCTGTCAGGATTATAGGTATAAGCGAATGAAAATCGGATAGATAATGTGCAGTTCGAAGCACAAGATCCGACTTCTAGCGCGTTTTAGGCAGCCATTGGATTGGATTTGGCGAGGGTATATAAATTTCGGCGATCCTAAGTACACCGCTTACGCCTTTTTTCTGATTTATTTGCTGTTGCCTTGCAAGCCTGTTGTTCAATTTACGTGCAACGCGGCACCAGCGGCATCAACATCAAGTGCTTCGCTCTGCTTCTAGGCGCACACAAGCTGCTGCATGGGTGTGGCATACTTGTTACCTATGGGACGTTGTGGCACTAATTGAAAAGCAGCAGTAGTCTCTAACAGTGACGTCTGTAGGTGGGCTTGCAGTTTCCAATTAATAAGAAAGCACAACAAACGCGTTGTCCCTCTCTAACTAAGGCTTACACGAACTCGCTGTCTCTCTCAACCTCGAAATGAAGTTACCTTTATTGCATTTGCCATTGCATACTTTGGTGCTGCATTTGATTGCAAAATGGCGGCGGTTGCCGTAATGTGCGCCTAAACATTTGCGCTTAGTTTTCGTTTTGCGCCAAAGCGCCAAAAAGCATGCAATACGAAACGCAGACATATCCACTCCGGATGACTATTCATTAGCGTGCCAACTCGAACAAGCTCAAAAAGCAATTTGGGCAAAGGGCAGCAGAAAATTGGCAAAAATATCGAAAACACATACACTGAAAAAGGCAAAACTGTATTTGTGCTCAGGCAATTGACGATTTGGGATGTAAACCCCTAGCCAAAAAAACCTTTCTAACTGTGTTACATAAAACCACGCGTTACACAAAAGCCGCCAAATCGTCGTGCATAAAGCCAAAAATCGAATAAAAATAAAAATTTTTACTGCGATATATTGTTTTTTTTTAGTGTTCAATGTTTTTGCGTCAGCTTTTTTTGTGTGTGTGTATGTGTGTGTGCGTGGTTAGAAATTAGCGGTGCTTTTCGGGCACCTGGTAGCAGTAGGCCAATTAAATTCATTCATAAATGTCAAAAAAGTACATATGGTAAAGCCAAAAATTGCTTCCACAAAACCACAGTAGCATTTTCGGCATCGTTCAGTAAAGTAAACCAAAATTTTTTTGAAAAAAAAACAAAAAAAAATTATTTTTAATATCATCATGTCATACCTTACCGCAGCACTACCCACAAAGATGAGATGCGTAACTCTTTTTCCGATACTGCAGCAGAAGCAGTATTTGGCTTACAAACCAGGGTTTCATGGGTACCAGAATCGTCTATTCGACCAAGCACAAAACATCAACGAGCGACCTCCTAGATTAATGCTCAAGAACTTTCTTTTGGCACAACAGTTGGAAAAAGATGAAACCCTATATGCATCTTATCGCAACTTGTTGAACGATGACAAAATGAACCCAGCACCCCAGGAGGTCCAGGATACACTGCTAGCTTGTAATGAAGAGGTGTGTGACGAAAATGAGTCCGACTGCTCGATATAGCAGAGTTTTGGAATTGATGCATTGGTCAACTGTAGGTCATGCACATATGTAAGTTTTCCATATTGGTCTCAAGAAACGTTTATTACTCGATGCTAGATTACCAAGCGACTTCGTGTAGTTTTTCTCGCAACGTTTGTAGGCGCGGTAATGTTGAGGGTAATAAATTAAATTATTAATTTACCAGTTACTGCTGCAAGTAGGGCGAATACTTTATTGGCGTCACTTTTCCTCCGGCGCTCTCTTTTTCCATGCCCATTTCCAAGTTTAAAGTTTATTTAATAACACTTTTTTGAGCCAGTGTTTTAAATGGAAATTGAAGTATTGGAAAACGTAGTTATTATTGAGTGAGCCGTAGAATATCTTGCTCGCATAGTTCAAATATCATTGCAAGATACCTATAATATCGATCTTAGTCTCACTCTAAGTAGATCCTGCTCTTCATTTATCAATAGATAAGATGACCGATAAGATAAATTGAGATCTCTTAGTAACACATTGGCAAATACTTGTTTCGATAAAACGCAGCCAGACTGAGGCTCTAATTTCGGTCAAGAATTAACTATATATTAAGATGCATTCTGAGTTTCAAAAGGCCTCGAAAGTTTTATCCAAGATGATCCCACCGTCATTGGATATTTATCCAATTGTAATTGCTTTTGGTTGCAAGTGTCTTCCATTAAATAAGGTATTTTTTAATTCGCTTGTGGTGTATACAGAGAAAATGAATCAAAAACATTATACTCAAAGTGAGCATGAAAACAGTGGCAGTACATAAAATCTCATTATAGGCGAAAAAACTCTCATTTTGAGTACAAATTATGAGTTTGCAAATACTTAAATCAAGTTTATTTTTTATGTTTTTGAGAATTTTTTTACTCTTGCGTGGATCAGAAGTTAAGCGGGTTACTCAAGAAATAGGAGGTCGATTCTCAGTCGTGAATTTTATAATTTTGTTTGTATGTTTGTTTGTTGTAATTATTATTTTTTTTTACAAAACAATTGTTTGACTTTGAATCATCTGGAAGCAGATATGTTATCGATATCAACAGGATATATTTATCGATATTTGTGATCCTACTTTCTTCTTCTTAAATGGCCATAAAAACCCGTTATTGGATTACGGCCTGATGTAAATACATTCTTTTATGGGAATTGTGGTTTTGCGTCGTGGGTCCCAAACACTTTTAAGGCCTGGGGTGGCTCTACTGGTGTCGAAAGAACCCAGTGTGATTGTTAGTCGCCTCATACGACAAGCTTTGACCTGCTGAGGTGGTATTCTCTAGCCCGCCCACTACACGGGGGCTGACACTTTACACATTAAATATGAAAACAATTGTTTTTCACTATTTTCACGCATTCTTAGGGCACAAAACTACTTATTCTACAGCAGAAATATATTTCACATAAATGGCCTTTAACCACAAAACATTTTTCGTAATTAGATTTTTGCAATCCGGTAACATCTAACTTTTGGAATATAACTTATTTATACTTATGTATACCTAAAAGCTGTACATTCGTTATTTTCCGAACGCAATTGTTTTCCTAGTCGAAGCAGGAAATTTAAAAAAAATTGTTTTATGAATGAAAATTAATACATCCTTTGCCAATGAATACTGCATTGTCTTTGTAAAACATTTAAGATTTACATATATAAAATATATTTCGCTGATAAACAATCATCTTATTAAGGTGTTATTTGCTATTTACTTTTCAGTCCGACTGCTAAAAGGCTTTACTTTCCATAATGGATGGTTCAGACACCAGAACATCAAAACCGTTCCATTCCATTCCGATATTCGGAATCGGAAACCAATAATATTTTCCTATAAATAGGATCGATGGCAATTGAAATTAGTGAAAGAAACATTTCTATTTTTCACGACCTCGAGTGTTGTAGTTTAAACACTTAACCACTGAAACACGCTAGCCAACTTAGATACCGGAACTAATGCTACACCACAATGCGTTTCCAAATGGATACACATATTTCAGTTGGGTTAAGAAGAAGAAGAAGTGATAAAAATAGAAAACGCGACGCATCTCGATCACACTGTTAATTTAATTTAATTTAAAATTTTGCAAATGCAACTCCTTTTGAGTTTTTTGTACTTCATTTAGGTTCATTATATTCTTGGTTTTTATTTGAGTACGAAAATTACTCAATTCTAGTATTTAAAAAAAAAATTTACTTTAAAATGCTTGTTCGCATATTGAGTAGAGATATGAGGGTAAAAAGAAAACTTTCCACTTGCTCCAGAGGAAAAACATAGGGCTCACATAAAAATTCAACTACTATCACAAGAGGGGCTACAAGTATAAACCTTTTGCGGAGTATAGAAAGTATCTTTTCGACAAGCATAATGTTAGTTTAGGTTAGAACGGTCTGCCTGACCGTTGGATCTAGAGCTCACTATTATTATCGGTTTCTAAAGACCATGGTTTTTTTTGCAGGAATAGATTACCATCATTGCCTTTTTTTTATGCCATCAAGTGTTTTGAGAGTCCAGTCTAATTTTCGGTGGATTACTATCCTAAGATATTTTGTACTATTTCTGAATGAAAGGGCAGAATCATTTAGCTTGGGGGGAGCAAGCAATGGCATTTTGTACTTGATTTTTGTATGATCAGAAACCATTAACTGCCAAGTCGATAAACGCAAGTTCGTCTGTCCGTGTGAACACCTAAAGCTCGGAGACCATATGAGTTACGAACACCAAACTTTACCATAACACCTTATTTGCATGTTAATGAAGTTTATCGAAACATGTTGATATCTGCCTCCTACCCCTTAGGAGAATTTTACTTGCACTTAAAAAAAATATCTTATAAACTTCAAAACAATTTTCTTTTTTAGATATGACAATACGTAACCTATAACCATGAAATTTGATGCTGCAAATATATTGAAGAATCGCCCTGAGTCAAACCTTGGTTATCATCAAGCATCAAGTTGGCATTGTGCAGACTTGCGACGACGCATAGTTTATGCCATATTTGAATTATGAGGGATAAATGCAAATGATAGAAAAACGTTTATAATAAGTTATAATATTCGAAATGTTAAAATCTATTGAAATTAATTAATTATTCTTTACCCGAACAATAAATAAACAGTTGGTAACCAACTCACGTTGGTTTTCCGCACGTTTATCAAAACAATCGAAATTGGCTAGGAGAAATTTAATTTATAAATATAGCGAGTAGAGTGCTCAAATTTAATAGGAAACTCTTTGAAGTTATGCCCAACACGATAGAAAAACATTTAGCTTGCTAAAGTCGAAATTGCTAAAGTTATTTGACTAACACACTACATCGACAACGGCCAAAACAATTGATTGAACTTATCAAGAATTAACTATATATTGGGATCCATTCTGAGTTTCAAAAGGCCTCTAAAGTTTTATCCAAGATGAATGATGATGATATCCGTCATTGAATAATTATACAATTTTATGCAAATTTCTGTATCGATGCGTTGAGGGATATGACCCTATTAACGGTAACTGTACGACGGGGGAAAGGGATAATTTGGAAAAGGTCAACATTGTTTGGTTTATAAACATAACATGAGTCTACGTACCACATTTGGTTAACATAAATGCTAACCTTAACATTTCTATCAATTAAGAAATTCTGTTGCAGTTTATAGAAGGGTTCTAAAATTGCTATATAGGAACCTATAACTTTCAAAGTTTCTATCCCACCGTAAAGAGTTTCACACCACACATGCACAGTAAGAATGTGCAAGTTTGTGCCAAGTTTCAATTTAATAGCTTTTATAGTGTGGGTGTATATTTTTGACGGGGAATGGGGTGAGATATAGACCTACTAATACAAATTTGATCTGCCTAGGGAAAATGCGCCGACTATTGTTCCTGATCATTTGTGCCAATGGAACTAACTTATGGTCTGCCACGTCTTCTTGTGCCTGTTACACACATTGCACAAATCTTTAATACACTTCCACACTTTGTGTAAAATAATAAAAAAAAAATGTAATGCAAAATAATCGCTGCGGACAGGATTCGAACCTGTGCGGGTAGAATCCAATGGATTTCAAGTCCATCTCCTTAACCACTCGGACACCGCATCTCTGCTAAATTGAGTGCCAAAATACGCACATAAAGATTTTTTAATTCGTTTGACAATTAATGAAGAACATTATTGTATTCAAAGTGAGCACATTCGTGCATGAAACAGTGCAAGTACATAAAATCTCATTATAGGTGGAAAATTTCTCATTTTCAGTACAATTTATGAGTTTGCAAATACTCAACTCGACTTTTTTTTTTACTTTTTTGAGAATATTTTTTTCTCTTGCGTGCATCAGGGGTTAGGCAGCCAAGAAACATTAATTAATTCATTAATTATTTCCTTTTTTTACCCTGTACACAAAGTGTAAAAGGGTATTATAGATTTGTGCAAGGTATACAACTGGCAGAAGGAGGCGTGGCAGACTATATGTTCCATGGGCAAAAATGATCAGGAGCAATAGTCGAGTCGATATTGACATGTCCGTCTGTCTGTCTGTCCGTGTTGTCGCACCGTTCTCGGAGGCTATAAGAGCTAGAGCAATTTTGTTACCAAAAGATGCGCATTTTACCCATCAATCCAAGTTTGTCGAATTATGTCGGTTTCTCACCCCCTTCCCTCGTGACAGATTTTTGCGGTTTTAACCCACACCATAAAAGCTATACAATTGGAACTTGACACAGTCATGCACACTATTATTGTGCATATGTAGTGAAAATTTGTATCGAATAAGAGCTTTAGAAGATATAGCTAATAATGTGCCAATTTTACAGAAATGTTAAAGTTAACATTTATGTTAACCAAATGTGATACGTAAGGCAACAATTTCGATCTTTTTCCTAATCATCCCCCCTCCCCCCCGTAGAAAAGTTGCCGTTATTACGCACATACCCCTCAACGCGTCGATAAAAAAATTTACCCAGAAATTTGATTTTCATGGGAAAAAATGGGTACAGGGTATTCCACTGTCGGGCAGCGTCCCACCTGTCTGCATCAAATATTTTAACTCTTGCATTTATATTATCTGTCTATTTTATCTATTATATTTTTCTATAAGTAGAAACGAGGAGAGTTGAGAAAATTAGTGAAAGAAACATTTCTATACCAGCATTGAACCAAACATACATGCGGTCATATTGGGTATCGAACTCACGACCTCGCGTGATTGGGCTTAAACCACTGAAACACGCTAGCCAACTTATATACTGGAACTAATGCTACACCACAATGCACTCCCAAATAGATACACATATTTCAGTTGGTTTAAGAAGAAGTAGAGATAAAAAAAGTAAATGCGATTTGTCTCACTCACTTCTGTTTTATTGTTTGTGTTTTATTATGTATTACCATTTGAAATCTTTCGCAGAGAGAATACTGTTTTGTCGATATTTTCTCCTCGGTTCTTGAAAATTTTTGATGTGGATATGCAAACTGGTCTTAGTAGAGATTTGAAGTGTATGAGGAAGGGGAAAAGAAACAAAACGGCACGTTCTTTTGAAACTTAAGTTTCGGTCCGTGCCTATTTTTGTTTTCAGTAAATTTTTTTAGTTCAAGACTTTTCACTCAAAAGTATTAACAAACAAATTATTGACTTTAACAAAATTCGAAATTTTAGCTAGTTTTGATATTTGCTTTTGGCTTCGTCTTCTGAATCTAATTACCAAAATTTTTTACAATGTTGCCTACTTTTCTGCGACGTAGTAACTTAGTATTAAGTGGTTCCATTACGGCACAACTGCAAAGGCAACGATTTTTCGGAAAGAAACCGCACATTTCAGCCTTTGAAGATCGCCTTAATATACCCGAAGTACAGGTCAACCACGTATCACAAGAACTGAAGAGGTCAAATGAAGGTCTTCGGCAAAGTTTTCAGCAAAGGTATAGTCGGGCTACGCAAATGTATCCGCAGCATAATCAGTTTCTTACGGAGAAACATCAGATTCTTAAGGAGAAATATCGGTGGGCAGAGTTTCGCCATAAGATGGTCTATGGGAAATACTGATGCTGTATTTGGAGTTCCAATTGAATGGATTCTATTCTAGTACTAACTTTGGCGCGCAGTGTATAAACTGTAGCTCTGCGAAGAGCAACGAAGTACAAAGTTGGTAATTTTGAAAGTTTTTTAGTTTAGGTATAACTTTAGGCTGGAGCATGCTAAACTAAAAAAGTCTTTCAAAATTAAACAATAAAAGTTCAAGGCCTATTGTTAAAAATTAATGAAAAATATAGTTTTTGAATAAATATCCGTACTAATCAAAGAAATACCGCTGCTTATAAAGTTGTAACTGTTCAAACACACACACACATACACACACACTGATGCGCACCTTGCTTGTGCTGGTTTACTTATTGACATCTCTCTCTCTCTTTCTTTGCTGCCCTTTGCACTGCTTTTCTAACTGTCCCTCAATGCATTGTCTTTATTATCTCAGAAGTGTTCTTACCCTTTTTGCTACTTAACACGCAAGTTTGCTCTTCAGAAACTAGCGACCAGCTTTGGCATATTTTCACGTCCATACAAAATGGCGGAAAAAGTGGCAACAGAAAGAAAGTACCGCATACAAACACAAGTGCTCTCAAGTAATACGCTTCATAATTTTTTATTGTCAAGCCCGTTGGTTTGGGGCTGCCACTCGACACAACAGCAAAATGCAAAGGCAACAAAAGCTCGCAAATGGAAAAAAAAAACTCAACGGAAAGGCAACAAAATGAAGTGCACGGGCTGGCAACAACATTGCAACAAAGCAGCTCACAGCAGCACTTTTTTTTATAAAGTAGCATAAATTTTATAATAAATAGCAAAAAAGTATAAAAAATATATCAATGAACGACCGGCCATGGCGCACCAAGGAAGCCCTACGTGCCGCGCTGAGCTTTCCAGCTGCGGCAAAGGATTAGAGCCAGTGCTGAGTGCCTGGCCACTTCTTATGCAAAGCGCAAGGCCCTGGCCAGCTGCCTGCGCACGGCCCTGGTCCCTCTCCCACCACCCCCGGCCTTGCTGTGCGCGACTTGCAACGTCCTTGTCAGTTTCAGTCTGCAATTAACTCCAGCTAGCAAAATCTCTGATTTCATTCTCATTGTTGGTTTGTTTGTTGGTTGTCCTGTTGCCTTTTCTAGTGTTTTGTGTGCGAGTTAATTTTGATGTAGTATTTTTATAAATTTGCAATTCTATTTTAATTTTTTTTACCTTCTACCCACTTAATGCGTTTTGTTTTCTGTCGCACTTGTCGGCGTAATTAGGCGCGACAGTGAAGCGCTTTGCTTTGATGTCAGCTGCACTGCCAAGCGCTAAATTGGGCTAAGTATGGCCAGGAGTAAGTGCTAAAGGGGGTTTTTTTGATTGAAGGTATGTACTACATAATTGTTTAATTACATTTAGCATTTGTTGCCGTTTAAGAGTGTTGTATTTTCCAGATGATGAAATTGTTTAAGCTTAAACCAAATATGACTGATAGTTCATATACAAGAACTTTGATGGGTGATCTTGTTTAAACTACCTCAGCAAAATAATTACACTGTGCGACAGTGAAATTACACCCGACAAGTTACATAGTGTAGGTTGTACAACGCATGATTTTGCTCATTTGCAGAAAGCAAAACAAAGACAAGACCGAGACATAACGGTATTTTGTTTTGGATTTGCACAAGGTACAGTTAATATAGTAACTTATAACTTAAGAGATTTGTTGCTATGGAAAAGTTACCGAGCGTAACAGTACATCGAAGAACGAATGATGAAAAAATGTAACAAACGTATTTGATTTTAATCATTTGACAATTGCATGATTTTTAAAATCTTCAAAACAGAGCTATTACCATTCTTCTTAACTGACCATAACAACCCGTTATAGGGTTACGGCCTGATGTAAATACATTCTTTCATTGGAATTGTGTTTTTACGTGGTGGGTTCCAAACCCTACGCACAACTCTTTTAAGGCCTACTGGTCTCGAAAGGACTCAGTGTCATTGTGAGTCGCCTCATACGACAAGCTTTGACCTGCTGAGGTGGTATTCTCTAACCCGCTCACCACACGATTTTTATAATCGGAAATGTTATTTTGGTCTAAAATACATCGTGATACCCAAATGCCAAAACAGAGCTGAAGAGGATTAAGGAATGCATGAAGTTGGGATAATTAGGCACCGCTATAGCCCTGAAAACTATTAAAAGGTCTAAAAAATTACTAAGTTAACTATAGAGAGATTCCAATACATATCTATCATCGATGGGTGAACTAAGTGGCACACTCGGATGTTTGATACTTATAACATGATGATGTCCAACCAAATTAAGTCGCTAAATGCCTCAATGTTACTAGACAGCTTCTTCATCTTAACTGGCCATAACAACCCCTTACCGGGCTACGGCCTAATGTAAAGCTCTCCTCCAGCCGTAGAAAGAGATTCTACCAAAGGTAGCTAGTGTACTACCTACCTGGTCCTTCCAACGGAGTCATGGTCTATATTTTCATCGCCTCCCTTCCACATCCGCATTGAAGACATTTCTCGCAGGAGTTCCTTCATAGCCAGCGGAGCCGCT
Organism: Chymomyza caudatula; assembly: GCA_035041775.1. Lineage (NCBI taxonomy): Eukaryota > Metazoa > Arthropoda > Insecta > Diptera > Drosophilidae > Chymomyza > Chymomyza caudatula. The sequence continues at coordinate 2,945,370 of JAWNKW010000169.1, forward strand.
GCAGCGCGCTGTAGAGCTAATAGAGGTCGTCGTTTCCAACTTTCCGCTCAAACACTTCAATTTCATTTTCAAGTTTTCAAGCTTCAGCGCCATAAACCAAGACAGGAAGAATGAGCGTCAACATATCCATGTTGACATCATTCTTAAGTGTGACGGGTGTGCCAAGGTAGACGAAATTCTTGAAATCATCAAAAGTATAGCTCGCATAAATCTGCGAGCACAACCGCTGTGTATCTTTACTCAAAGAAAGCATATATAGTACTTCGTCTTTCTCTCATTTACCACCAGACCCACCCTGACAGATTCTCTTTCAATAGTCTCAAAGACTCCGGTAACTGCAAGTTCCGATTTCGAGATGTTACTCTTGGGCACAATCACGATACGCAGCCAACAAAGTCGTACTCCTATTCATTTCCTGTCGTGGCTGAGTATTATTTAATAAATATTGGTATTAATAATTTTTATTTATTTAAGATCAACAACAAGAAAAACAAAATATTTGCCACCAGGACCATTCTCCTTGGTGGATATATGGGAGTTAAACGAAAGTTTTCGATCTAATATAAAATGTAAATCAGTGACCAAAGATATACGTGCCAAGGGAGTACCATTAATAAAATAACTAAATAAATGTGTTTTATGCCAATGTAAAGTCATAAGCATACACTGTCAGAAATGTACGAAGCCACCCATCTAAGAAACTTTGACGGAAGACCCAAAAGCCCAAGCTTGAGAATCAGAAACTTGTGGTTTAGGGAATCAAAAGCCTAACTAAAGTCAGTATATATGACATCAGTTTGGACTTTATTAGAAAAACCTTTAAAAGTGAACGACGTAAACTCTAGGAGATTTGTCGTTGTTGAACGAAGCTTAGCGACTTGCAGAGATGATTCAGGTTAGAGACTAAAAGCTTTTCTAACAATTTGGGGATCACTGACAATTTAGCTATACCTCGATGGTTAGAAATATCAGATCTGCTTCCTTTCTTATGGAGAGGGATAAGAAAAGAAGATTGTCAAATAGCAGGAAACGCAGCTGAGTCAAGTGTTAAGTTAAATAATTTAACCAATGGAACTTGTAGCGCTTATTTGAAATATTTTGCATATATCCGATTATCGCTTAAATGCAACAACAGAGCTGCATTTTCGCCATTGCATATAAGCGATATCTTATGTAGTCAAAAGAAATGGATTTGAGGATTCAATCGATCTGTGAAACACATCCATCATCAGCGAGTGATCTCCTATAGTGCTTATACAGTTTGTTGCACACATTGGATACGACGGCTACTTAATCATGTAACTTCAAACAAAACTGGAGGCTAAATAAAAGTTTAAATACCGCGAAAGTCTAACCAAAAATAAATACAGATCTTGCACACTATTATACCCTGTACACAAAGTGTAAAAGGGTATTATCGATTTGTGCAATGTATGTAATACGCAGAAGATGCGTGACATATCTTATCATTGACTCGGGTAGCGATTGGACCATGCCCGTCAGTCCATCCGTCCGTCTGCCCGACTGTCTGTATGAGTCGGTAGAGATGTGAGACCAGAAAAGCTAGCAACACAATATTTGTATGATTAAGTTTGTCAAATTGTTGATATCTGTCCCCGTTTCCCCCAGCAGAATCTACAGTGTGGAGACTCGTGAGAGCCTAATTTTAAAACTGTGTTCACACTTTTTAATAGAAGCCCCCTTCCCCAGGAATCGAAACTCAGAAAAAATTGATTCGAATGAACATTTTTGGTTAGATTTGCCTTAATAACTGATAATTTTACCTAAAATAAAATGTTGTAGGCTAAAAATTTGGAAGGAATCAATTGCATTCAATTTATTCCAATTGCCTAAATATAATACTTCTATGCGAGAGAGTGATTTATGGAAATTCTTTGTTGCCAGTAAAACTTACAAGCACAATATTAAGGTTAATCGGTTGTCTTTGGATCGAATCGCTGCCCGTTTCTATATTTTTTATATAAACTGCTGTTAAAACCAAGAAGCCTTTTCCTGGCAGAGTTTTATTTAAAAAAAAAAAATCTTTCAATTTTATGTTTGTTTAATTTATAGCGAGCAGGCAGGGTTCGATGTTGACCTGTGCTTTTATGTTTTTATTTGATCCGTTCGATCGGATGGTGAAAATTAAAGTGTACCAAAGTAGGTAGCATTAGCATGAGAGCAAAAAAAAGAAGCTTTTGTTGTTTGTTGATTCAGGAGTTCATAAATACTTAGGCTAGACTAATTTTTAGGACGAACAAGAAAAAAAAGTTTTTATTTATAGAAAATATTCCAATTCCACTTCATAGCAAATTGAAGAATTCGCAGGAGAGGCCATCGCCTTGTTTGAAGCCTCGCTTGGCATCAAAAGAGAGGACTTCCTCCTCTACGTTGACAGAGATGAGTGTATTGTATCACAAATTTTGTCAGTTGCAATCTTTTTAAGGACTATCAAATTATGTTTTATAATCGACAGAAACTTCCACTGCGAATGTGCATCATAGTTCCCAAGATCGAGATGTTAACGGGCAGAAGTGTCTTATGTTACGAACATTACAGACGCGGAAACCAAAGTGTTGACCCACTGTCTTTAAGAGACCAAAAGCAGCATAAAGCTGGTTTTTGTAGTATTTCCCTTTTTTGAAGGATTCTTTTGAGTGCCGTGACTTGAATGATAGCACTAAAATAAAATAAATACTTAACTTGAAGAGCAAATTTATTTTTGGGATCTTTTACTAATATTTATAGATCATACGATAACGAAAGTTTGACCACTTAGAACGATGATTCCAATAGGTACCATATGGCCAAACAACTTTTTTGGATACTTCTTCGCGCTCAATTTGTGGCTTTTGTTTGACAACACGGTTATATAACTCTTGATCGGTTATACGATGATCATCATCATCTTCTTCTTCATCCCGCTTTTTAAAGACCACATCGTGAAGTTCAGCTACCTCCATTTCATTTTCGGTTTTCTTTGTATTGTCTGGAATATCTTCTTGCCGTCTCATCATGTATTCTTCTGCGTCCATTGATGGAAGTTCTTCCGTATCTGCAATTTCATCTTCATTATCTTCGTCTCCCTCGATCGCGTAAGTAGTTGGTAAGGATTCCGGTCTCTTATACGATAATTTCCGATACTCGGGTCTGCTTTTGTTATAACTACTTATAACAAACCTTTGCCATTCCTTTGCGGTTTTGGAAATTACTTCCTCGCGTATGGGCAACTCCCTAGAAATAGGAAACTGATAAGCTTTAATCCCGGATGTATGGGCATAATTGCGCGAAGGAGCGAAAATAAGTTCAGCTATGGTGTTAAATTTCTTGGTTATCAAAGACATGGCAGATTGTAACAGTAAAATTTTGTTTAAAAAAGTCCAAAAATAACAAATTTTATTTTTTCCTAAAATTTATTTTTATTTTTTTCCTAAAATTGTTGCTGAAATATTATTTTGATATATTTTTACTTGCCTACTAAAACTTCGCGATTCCATTTTACTTACATTAAAAAGCATTAAATTTGCTTGGCTACAGGGAATAAGCTAATTTTGAACCCATGACCCCCAAGTGACGAACTTTCGCAGATGCTCCCACTGACAGGGCCGAAGTACAAGCCGAAGCGTGGATTTACTGTTTACAAAAAGCAACATTAAGCTAGTTCATGTTGCTCACTACACTAACAAATGCACACACTTTGTGTACAGGGTATAAAAAGAAGAAAACAATTGAGCTTTACTTGGTACGCAGCATTTACTTTCATTGATTATTTATCATACGATGACGAAACTCTGCCCATTTAGAACGATGATTGCTATAGGTACGATATGGTGCAACAACTTTTTCGGATACTTCTTTGCGGTTAATGTGTGGCTTCTGCTTGATAAGACGGTTAAAGAGCTCTTGATCGCATACGCGATGTAGCAATGGTCTTCTGCGTCCCGCTTTCCAAAGACCACATGGCGAAGTTCTGCTAACTCCATTTTAATTTCGTTTGTCTCTGTATTATCTAGCATCCTGACTCCGTCTCTTAATGAATTCCTCTGCTTCCATTGATTAAGGTTCTTTCGTATCTGCTGAGTCCTTTGGTTTGAAAAATTTCTTTACAATGCCATCTTTAGAGTAATTTTCATTCTTTTCATCCCCCTTCATCTTTTGAGTTTTTCTTAAATGGTCCTGCCACTTATAGGCAAGTTTTCGACATTTGTATAGATTTTTTTTGCTCTTCGGCTCGGGCTTGTGTTCTGATGAGTCTCCTTCGCTTTTGTGATACCTCCTTATGGCGTTACTTTGCCATTCGATTGAGGCTCTGGATATCACATCCTTTCGTATGGGCAACTCTTTATAAATGGGCAGCTGATAAGCCTTCATGCTGGATGAATGGGCAAAATGGCGTAAATGACCGAATAGACGATTAGCCATAGTGATATGTCTCTTAATTATTAAAGATTATAAAAGTCAATTTAGATAGAAAAAGTCGAAATGAACAAAAATTTTGTTTATATTAAAAAAAAAATTGATACTGTTCAAAAAATTATTATTGACATTGTTTTGACAATATTTTACAATAAATATGTTAAAATTTCGCAATTCCATTTTAGATACATTAAAAACCTTTTATGCGCTATGGCTACAGGGTATTATGTATTTAATTAAGATTAACCTGAATCGTGTCGTCCATGGTTCAGGTTACCGAATCCATGGTAAAAGTCAATTTGCCCAACCCAACTTCTTCGCTTGGTACTTTTCAGAATTGGTAATTCATATTATATATTTATATGCTGAATAGTGTAGGTATTTACAATATGAGTTAACAACCACCAATAATGTTTTTCAGTGTTTTTGAAAAATAAAACAATTGAGCTTAGCTTGGTACACATTTATTTAACTAATCCTATTCTAAATTTCTAATTCGATTAGTATTCATATTCATGGACCATATCATACGATGGCGAAACATAGCCCATTTCGAATGATGATTACTAAAGATACGATCGGTCTTGTATTCAGTGGGGGATTTTCCGCTTTTTTGATACGTCCTTATAACGTAACTTTGCCATTCGTTTGCGGCTTCGGAAATGATGGTATCGGCAACTCCTTGGAAATGGGCAGCTGATAAGCTCTAATCCCGAATATATGATTGAAGTAGCTCAAATTATCTAATAGGCGATAAGCAATGGCGGTGCTTCTTTTAGTTATTAAAGACATGACGGACTATAAAAGTTCATTTAGCTATAAAAAGTCCGAAATAACAAAAATTTTGGTTTTATTTACAATTCTGAAATATTACTTTGACAATTTTTGACTAGCCTTCTACAACAGTGATGTTTTCATGGCAATATAAATTTAGGTAAAAATTTTTTTTTTAATCCTAGTTTCGTACTAAATTTTTTTAGTACGAGTCGTACTAAAAGTAAGAATAATCCTAACTAGGATTTAAATTAGCAGAAGACATATGTACTCTATGTTTGTTCAACGCAATTTTACAAAAAGAAAGAAAGTTTAATTTGTTCCCGTGTCGGTTTTCCCACATTTTTATTTGGTATTTTCGTATTCGTACCCCACTGTCACACACTTCTTCTTCTCAACTGGCCATAACAACCCGTTACCGGGTTACGGCCTGATTTATTTCTTTCATTAGAACTGGAGTTTTACATGGTAGTTCCCAAACCCTACGCACAACCCTTTTAAGGCTTAGGGTGACTGTACTGGTCTCGAAAGAATCCAGTGTGTTTATAAGTCGCCTCATACGAGAAGCTTTAACCTTTTGAGGTGGTATTCTCTAACCGGCTCACCACACGGGATCTTTTTTGCCCAATTGCCTAAATAATATTTGTATAAGAGAGAGAGAGAGAGAGTGTTAGATAGAAAGATATACAGAAAATGCTTAGTTTTATAAACAAAATTAAGGTATTAAGGATTGTCCTTGGATCGATTCGCCGTCCGCTTTTATATCTTGCATGAAATCTGTAATACAAAAAAGAAAATTTAAATGCAAAGTCACAGGGATCGATCCGATGACCTATAATTTTGCAGTCCGACGGCTTAAGCAGTTGGCACAAGCAGCGGACGGACCCTGGTTTAATCCTCACCAGATGAAGCGAAACCTAATTTGGCAAGCAACTTATAATAAAAATAAATGACGAAATTTGAAGTTGTTAAATCTTAAACATATAAATAATCCGCCAGTTCTTGATGCGCCTGTTACACGAAGCGAGATTTTCAAGCGAGACGTGTGATTTGTATCTCGATCCGTTTGTGGCCACGGTAATATCGCCCTAATTAGTCTAGCCTGTATTCTTTAAATATCGAGCAAGATTTTGTAAGAGATTTTTTCACTTGAAAATATCGTGTGTAAAATTACACTTAAATTTGTTAAATGCAAGTTAACTAACCAATAATAATAAAACTTAAACGAAATAAAAACAGATATATATTTTTTTTAATTTTATAGGTCGTTAATATATCTAAGGCAAGTATGGTGCATAAATTGGCATTCAAAACTTATTTTAGCTTATTATTCTAAATCTACATTTCTATTTTTATTCATATATTAATCCATGGCCGTCGATAAAATTTTATTTAAATTTTGTCGGATTTTAAGATTTCGATTGAAATTCGCGTCCTTAGAAACCTCGGGCGTGGCGGAAATTACCTTTGACCCCCGCCTTCCCGGCGGCCGGCATTGATCATATGTCATTCGATAACGAAATTCTGCCCATTTAGAACGATGAATGCTATAGGTACGATATGGTGCAAGGACTTTTTGGGATACATCAATGAATAGACCTTTCTTGCTCTTCGGCTCAGTTTTGTATTCGGACGACTCACTTCTGCTTTTATGATAATTTTTATTGCCGTAACTTTGCCCTTCGCTTGCGGCTTTGGATATCACATCCTGCCGTATTGGCATCTCGTTGTAAATGGGCAGCTGATAAGCATTCATACTGGACAAATGGGCAACATGGCGCACATTACCGAATAATCGATAAGCAATACCAGCACCTTTTTTAGGTTTAAAAGACATGGCGGATTCTAAAAGTTAATTTAGTTATAAAAAGTCAGAAAAGAAAAAAAAAATGTTGTTGTTTTTTACTGTCCGAAAACCCGAAATTGAAATATTATTTTGACAATTATTTACTCGCCTTCCAAAATTTCGAAATCTCATTTTATTTGGGTACCCATAGACGAAGCGTGGATGTTGTGCACTAAAATATGCATACAGCAGCAACTTTTGAGTATTTACTAATGTACGCTTATGGACTCCTTGGGCACTTTATGCGATAATAGTAAAATAAGAACACAAACATCTTCTTATGAAGCAAGACTCATGACTCATCAAAGCGCAAAATATGAAGGGAAAAACATCGGGTTGCAATGCCCTCTCCTTCACTCGTCGACCGTTAAACCAGCACCAGCGGTAAGACCACCTAAACGTATAATAGTACTAGTAGAAGAAGCAAGTAGGTGGACTGGTTCGAATCGTCAAAACCTTCCTAGCCCTAACCTGCTCTTTATGTGCTTGTGCATGTGACGCATGCTCTCTGATAGGCGTCTTACTGCTGGAAATGATGACATACGCAAGTTCACAGTGGAGGTAAAACGAGGATGCCCCCAAGGGAGAGTCTTGTCTCTTCTTCTCTGATACTTGGTTGTGAGCCAGCTCCTGCATGAGATCCAAAATATGGGCGCACACATACAACCTTATGCTGATCATACTTGTAAATCCCAAGTTATATTTATTCGGAAGTATTCAATGGATGGTCTGATCCTTCCAATGTTAAAAGGTGTGACCCTGGCACTGGGTAGTGATTTAAAGTATCTCGGGGTGACCCTTGACACAAAGTTGACCTGGAAAGTGCACAGTGAACGAATGATCGAAAATGCTCTCAGAGCATTCTGGCAGAACAGACGGACTTGTAGTAAAATCTGGGCTTTATAGCCGAGCTCTGTACACTGGCTGCACATAGTGTACACTGGCTGTACACAGTGGTTTGGTGTACGAGAACAATGATAAAAGTATTTTAAGCCCAATAATATGCTGCATTAAAGCATCAGGCGTTTTATAAGCCGGTGACATAGTGATCGACAATTGACTGAGCGAAGTTAACTCCTTCTGCTCCCTGTCGTCCTTAGCCTGGGCCAAGTTATATGAATTACTAGGTGTGAGCCGTCTGCAGGCTCAAGGCATTAAATTTTATGCAAGTCTGACACAGCGAGAGAAAGAGAGACGCATAACACTCTGTATGTGTACATACGTGTGCGAATTTATTTGTATTTGCAGTTAAATAAAATACACTCATAAATAGCTGTAAACATCTAGCAATGCATACACATGCATAACATGCATCGACACGACCTTTCTTTGTGGCTTGTGCAGCAGAATGAAAAATAGTTTCTTAAATATGGGGTTCCGTCAGCAGACGGCTCATACCTTGTAATTCAAATGCTTTGACCTGGTGACCTGAATGTTGCCGCTTAAGTATTCTAAGGGGCACACTCCCAACCAAACCATTGGCCAATCTGTTGGCATTTCTTATTAGTATATCGGTAAACTACGAAATTCTAAATGCCATGGGCATCTCTAGGGATCTGCAGTAATAGTCAGGCTGCGCTTAGGTCCCTGGGACATTGCACACCGTCGAATACCCAAATTGCGAAGTTTGTCTTGAATATGTGGACTCCATGCTACTGCCCGGCCTTTGCAAGAACACGTATGCAGATTTTGGAAAGTCATACACTCAACATGATGCGAGGTGTACTGTTCCCTTCCTAGGGGAGTCGGGAAGATTCTGTCAATAGGGAACCTATCTATCTAATCTTAAATTGGTACGCAACATTTACTTTCGCTAATTATTTCTATTATAAATTTTTTATGTGATTATTATTGTTGAGTTACTGAGCTTTTTCAGCAACTATATTTTATGTTTTCAATTGTTGTTAATTAAAACACGATAATTATATAAAAGTAAGAAAGTAATATAATTTATTTAAAACTCCCGATATGCAGGATTATGTTTATGCTGATATTGAGCAGTAAGCAGGCGGAACTAAGAGTAGCCCGTGCTACTGATGTTGAATTATATAGCAGACAGATCAACTAAAATCGTGTCATGCAACGATAAGATGTTGTTTTGTGCCTCATACCGACTACGGTTACCGACGATTAAAATGCGAATATTTCTAATTTCAGCGCAGCTAAGCGACAATCCCCCTTAGCTGGCGGCTAACATAAAGTATGGTATTATTATTCATATTTATGGATCATAAATCATACGATAACGAAACTCTGCCCATTTAGAACGATGATTGCTATAGGTACGATATGGCGCAACAACTTTTTGTGATACATCTTTTTTATGCTGAATTGATTGTTTTCTTTTGATAACACTGTTAAGCAACTTTTTATCGTTTTCACGTTGCAGAGCTTCATCATCATCTGCATCCCGCTTCCCAAAGACCACATCGCGAGGTTCAGCTACCTCTTCGTTTTCCTCATCTCCCTTTACATTCTGAATTTGTATTAGAGGGCGCAGCACCTTATATGCTAACTTCCGACTTTTGAATATACCTTTCTTGCTCCTCGGCATGGCCTTAGATTCGGTTGTTCCTTTTACGCTTTTGTGATAGCTCCTTATGACGTAACTTTTCCATTCATTTACGCCTTTAAATATCACCTTATCCCGTCTGGACAACTTCTCGGAAATAGGCCGCTGAGAAGCGTTAATCCCGGATGAATGGGCAAAATGGCGGAAATGACCGAATAGACGATTACCTATGGCGATACTTGTCTTGTTTATCAAAGACATGACGGATTCCAAACTATAATTTAGATTTAAAGTTCGAAAATAACCCAAATTTGTTTTTTATTAGAAAAATTTTGTTTCGTCCTGTACACTATTTTGACAATTTTTTAAATGCCTTCTAAAATTGAAAATAATTAAAATCTCATTTTAGATGCTTCAATAAAAACTCCATAATGCGCTATATATAGTATCTATAGCACACCAGCTACGAACTTTCCACAGATGCTTCCACTAATTCGGCCGAAGCAATAGCCGAATCGTGGACTCACTGCTTGTAGGAGACAAAAAGCAACATAAAGTTGGTACGTGTCGCTCAGCATCAACATTTGTATATTTACTAAAGAGGTGCACCATCATATATAAAATGTTTTGCAGGCCATTCACCTTCTCTCTCGCATTTCAACACAAATAATTCGTTGAAGAAAGTGTTTGGTGACAAAACATATACTGCGCAAGAAAGAGGCAAGCCCATAAAGCATAGAAGTAAAAGTAAAGCAGAAGTAAACTGAAGGTAAAAACCAAAAAAAAAAACAAAATTAAATTTGATGCAAACGGTCGGGACAGTGCCCGACAGTGGAATACCCTTTTTCTTTATCAACACTAAATCCAACTATCTACTTTTATGTCTCTTTTCATAAGATCGAAATGCCTGTAAGCATTTTCCAATTGAGAAGTTCCAATTGACAAGTTTTCCTATTGGGAAGTTGGTTATTATGAGGGCAAAAATTACTTTTATACTTTTATAACTACAGTATTCTTGGGCCAATGTCGTTGATAGATCAAAATTTCATTTATAAATGTCTGTGGCAATTTTCAAATAAATATATTGGGTGTGTGGCAGAGGCGGGGCTTCTATTGAAAAAAGGTGAATACAGCTTAAACGATTACGGTTGCACGAGTCTCCAAACAAAATTTTGTAACTCTAGCTCTCAAATATCCATATTTACATTTAGTGTAATTTTGGAGTAGTTAATAGGCGAAAAGGGGTTAAAAACAGTGTAAGAGTAGACTCTTACCTTGTAATTATTATACCATTGTTCTGCTTGACTCGCTGCTCTCGCTTTACTTCAAATTCAACAGAACATTTTATATATTCTTGTGCAACCCTCTTGTATTTACCAATACACTCTTATGAGTTCCTTGGGCAATTTATGCGATCTTTGCAATATGGGTGCATAAGAACATAAAACCTAATTGTGGTTTTGAGCTATCTGGCACAGCATAAACAAGCGATGTATTCCTGCTCTAATCCCCTTTTGCACCTAACCGGCATTATTTCCTTGAAATGGCTGCTTTAGTCTATCCAAAACCATGTGCTCGTCCTATTACTTTCTTCAGTCATGTGTTATGACTGACTGTTTCAGTTCATAAAGCTTAGAATACTGTTCCTTATTTAACTATAAATTGAGAATAGTATAACTTTTGAATAGTAGCTCCTTAGTCTTGAGTCTTTTAAGTTGAGTGACCTAAATAAAAACCCAAAATAAAATAATATAACTAAAAAAACAAATGCATTCAAAATTTATTTCAACTAAATATTTCTGTTCTAAATTTCTGATTTGAATATTCAATGATCATATATCATACGATGACGAAACTCTGCCCATTTAGAATGATGATTGGTATAGCTACCATATGGCGCAACAAATTTTTTGGATACGTCTTCTTTAAGCTCAGCTTGTTGCTTTAGTTTGATGACACGGTTAAGTAACTCTTGTTCTCTTGCACGCTGCAGAGCATCATAATCATCTTCTGCGTCCCGCTTTCCAAAGACAACATCGCGAAGTTCACCTACCTCTGCTTTAATTTCGTTTGTCTTTGTATTGTCTGGCATATCCTCTTGCCATCTCATCATGAATTCCTGTGCTTCCATTGATGAAGGATTTTCCGTATCTTCAGCGTACTTTGGCTTGAAACTTTTCTTTACAATGCCATCTTCAGAGTAATTTTCATTCGCCTCACCACCCATCATATTGTAAGCTTTTCTTAAGGGACCCAGTATCTTATATGCCTCTTTCCGATATTTGAGTAGACCTTTCTCGCTTTTCGCCTCGGGCTTGTCCTCTGTCGATTCTCTTCGGTACCTCTTTATGACATAACTTCTGAACAACATCTTGGAGGTAGGCAGTTCATGAGCTTTAATCTCGGTTATAGTGGTGAATTTGCGCAAATGACCGAATAAACTTTTAAACATGGCGATATTTCTTTTGCTTATAAAAGACATAACGGATATTAAATTTAAATTAGTTACAAATAATTTAGAAAGAAAAAAATTTTTTTTTTTTGCTTGTATTTTTCTATACTCTGTGAAAATTACTACTGAAATAGCATATATACACAGACAGGTTTAAGCTCGCCTTCTTCGATTTTGAAATTTTTAGGCTGACTGTTTAAAAAAATGGAATAAATAATGAAAACAAGAGACAAAGAAACAGCATTAAAGACAAATACAAATTTTATTTATTTATTGTGTGCAGAAATTTAATTAAAAATCTACTTGCTTAAAATACTATCGAGAACCACAAGAACTCTTAAGAGTTTTTGCAATTGCATGCAACTTGCACATTTATTAATTTCACAACCCGGGAGGTGAGTCCGGGGTGTTGAAAAATTTAACGCAATTTTGCAGATAACAAAAAGCACACAACAAACGCCCAAAACAATTGAGTTAGCACACAATTACAACAACAACTACAACAATATTAAGAGCGTGTTGCATTTTACAATAAATGCACACAACAAAATTAGAATAAAGTTGGTGAAGCTGTGGACAGCACACCGCATTTTGTATACCCTACAAGTAATGTAGGATAAAGCAAGTATGTCGCATAGAAAGTTCACAAAGTAATGTTTTAAAAACTTGAGCCACCACGGGATAGCTAGCGGGTGTGGAAAATTCATCTGTGAGTTCTCTCTAGCTTAGTATAATGTAGCGCCATCTGGCGTGCGCATATGCTAGAGGGCAAACAACATCAAAAACCTAACAAACTTGCACTCAAATCTTTTCGCTCTCTAACTGCAAAAATGCAGCGAAGAGAAAAACAAACATGCAATTTTCTCGTTTTCGTGTCAACGCTGATAACACAGCGCACACAAGCGCAACACCATCGGAGTGTAACACCACTATAGCGGAACTCTATTGGAGACGTACGCCTATGCGAGTTGGTCTTATCCCCAAGGTGCGCTAGTTGATATTTCACCTCAAAAGCTTAAAGTTTTGAACTGTCAACGATACTGATATTTCATTTTAATAAGTCTAGCAATTTGAAAACAAGTTCTCCATACACAAGACAGACTATAATTGTTACACTCTATTCCGTTTTATTTTCGAAATATTTTAAGATATTTTTTATAGTTTTATAATGCATTTTTTTTTTCAGCTGCATAACAATACCTTGCAAGTTGAACAAATAGTTAACAATGCTCTTAACTTTTATAGTGCAGAATTTTCCAAAGGAACTTTTGCTGTAGTGCGTAAGAACTATGCGTCAAGCCTGCGGGCGGGCGCCTAGAGGATGATAAGGGGTAACCGGTTGAAGTGCAGAGCGATTGTGCGTTGTTTAAATATAGGCAAACCATGTCACAGCTTTTTAATTTAAATGCAAATTAAGGCTTTTGTCAACACTCGAAGCTTGCAAGAACCAAAGACTGATGAGGAAGACGATGACGACGATGGAGCTCATCAGAACTAACAGAAGCTGCAAACATAACTTCAATTGAGTTTAGTTCTAGACAGGAAAGCATATGAATTTATGTCGTTGTATCTATATAACCACGTATGTATATACCTTTATACACATAGTGGCAACTAATATGACAGATTGTTGTCAAGATTTTCTAGCGTACACAAACTTCTCCGCCCACATAGCCCCAGATCCAGTTCAAATGTGAAGTGATGCGCGTATTTATACCTATGCTATAGGGCTGGCCACAGGGGCGCCCAAAGCTGATCACGCCTAACAAAAACAGGCGTTGCTGCTGTCGGAATATAACAGGACCACCCGAGTCATATTGACAGGAATCCTGACCTAAGCCGCGAGAGTCGTAGGTGCACAGTTGAGAGGCGGCAATGCTGCCATTGTACTGCGCTTGACAAACTCTATTTTCCATGGTCAGGAGTTTGGCCTTTTGCAGTATATTGGCCTTGGGAGCAGCAAAGCCCATAGTGCCCCAGCCAACAACATCTACATCCAAATAGCTGAAGGTTTGCTCCCTACAAGGAATATTATAAGTAGTGAGTCTAAAAGCTCCAATAAACTACTTACGCTTGTCTTAGGGGTAAACAAATGGGTGCAACTCCACGTGACCATTCCATGGCTCTGGCAGTCTGTAGCAATGCAATATCATTGAGATCTCCCGAGCTGGTTACCGTATATCTTGGGTGATTGATTATTCTGCTTATTGCGTACTGCGCGGCATAGTCGGACTCGCTGGCTTTTAAGAGGTATATTTTAAGCTTAAATTCAGTCAAACAAATTATATAACTCACCAACACTTAGATCATGTTCTCCGACCAGCGCAATGATACGACTGGGCACCGGCTGACGTGCTGTGCAATGTGCCGCTGTAATTATGAAATGATTACTCACAATGTTGCCACCGCAAAAGATGCGCTGGCTTGACCTAAGATCACGCAGTGCTACAATGGAAGGATATTCGTGTTTGGCAGCCTCCTCGCCATTTGATATGCGTCCGGGAAAAGACCAGCCGCAGTTACAGGGCACACTCTGTGCCATAGCCTGACACCTTAGACGTGCTCGCTGTTGTGTATTGGAGGTGGTGGATTGATAGGCAAAAGCTATGGACTGAAAGTTCGAGGTGCGTCTAAGTAGGCCCATGCGACAGTATCGCTCCGTATCCCGAAATTGTAGATCGCCATCACGTGAGATGAACACAAACTCTGTGCCGCAGCTGTCGGGGTACTGTAACACTCATGTTTACAGTTCATAGAATTGCTCTTACAGCACTTACCAATTCGAATTGACAAGTGAGCTGCACCACATGGTTGGGAGGCGCCACAATGCGATAACGGCAACTAGTGCCTGATGTATACACAGCCGGGTAGTTCTCGCTCGTAATATTGAGCAATTGATTGGATTGCAACTGATATTGTCTGCTACATTGTTGCAAATGGGCCCGAGTTACTAGCAAAGATAGAAGCAGCAGTACTACTCGAAAATATGCCATGTCCATTGTTTTTTAAGTCCTGCTTGACGGAGGGAGACAACTTAACAAAAGCCGTTGCTCGAGCAGCTTATATAAGAAATAATTGCAATGGAAACTGTGTAATGTGATGTAATCTTTAGTTTTGAGCCGACAACAAATAAGAGATTGAGTAAAATGGGTTCCCAAGTCAATATCAATATACTTTATTTATACTACCTGCAGTTTGCTTAATTTTTAAGATCTGTTCTTAATGACAAGGAAATCAAACATGGAGCAAGTAAAACTTTGTGGCAGATACATTCTCTTGTGTGTATTGCGGTTTAATTACGCTTCTTATCTTCTTCAATTATTAACATAGCCTAAAATACTGTATACTTACAAAACATACTTTTTACAGTTACAAAACATTCACAATTTTAAAATTTTGGTTACCCGATATTCAAAAGGTCGAGGGAGTATAGATTTACAGTAATTTTTATAAAGTCTGCTCCTACTATATAAGAAGGCTGCATTTTAATTTCAATAATAGAAGACGAGAGCACAAATATTTGATCGAAACTGTTTTTACTGTTTTTCAAAATGTTCACCATGAAAATCGATACATTTTTGAACAAAAGTTCGAAACACCTTTGCCACTCCGAATGCGGTATCACCAAAATATGTATTTTGAACACATTCACTGCTTCTTCAGGTCTCATAAAACGTTAACTTTGCAATTTTTTTTTTGATGTGTGGGAGCAAAAAGAACTAGTTGGCTGCCAAATCAAGACTTTATGCGATGTTTTGGGTGTTCAAAAAGACTCTTGTGTGAGCGGATGTGTGAGAGTTCGCAATGTTTACTAACTGGCCATAACAACCCGTTACCAGGTTAGAGCCCGATGTAGAGCACTCCTCCTTTTACTCATTTGCCTACTAAGACCAAAGTAACATCTTTGGGCAAAATGATCTCCGCTTAATCTCCATAGTGACGTCGACCTTTATTGTTAAGATAGACGAAATCCTTGACAATATCAGGACTATAGTTCTCAAAAAAAGAAAACACATACTTTGTCTTGCTCTCAATTACATCCAGATACAAAGGCTTCGATAACTGCTCGCGTAGTACGATCGACTATATCGGTATCATCTGTGTCTGTGAACAACTGGATACACTTATAGTGCAATATTGTTCTGTTATGATGTTTTTACAAGAAGTTGCAGGAGATGGCTTTGCCTTGTATAAAGCCTCGTTCGGTCTCAAAGGGTTCGGTGAGGATCATTCCTACCTTGCTGCGTGTATTGCTCAAGGTCACTCTGAATAGGCACTAACTTACAATCTTATAAACTACTTATAAAGCGGGCGGCCGTTTAATTTTGAGACCTACCTATATTTTGTGGTTTGCGATGGTGCTCTATCGCACAAAAATGTTCACGGCTCAACTGCCTTGTTTGCGCAAGGTGAACTTAGTAGCTGATTTCCAAGAAAACAAGCAGCACACATATATTAACACGTTCTTTGATTTTTACCTTAAAAAAAACCCAATCTTTACGATGTATATTTCAAATTTATCTAGGAAGGCTGGAATTGCTAATTCCCGAAATATAAAAAGCAGCTCCCGTACTTACCCAATCCTAAATATAATACTCAATACAATCTTTAGTATCGGTTTATTAACCCGTTACTCACATGGTTACAGCACAATTGCTATAACCAATTTTCTGACGTACCCAATTAACATATGTAGTGATGCGTGTATTTACGCCCATAGGATAAGATCCTGCAGCACAATCCTTGCCAAAACTGATGATTCCTATAAGATACTGTTTCGAGAGCTTTAAGATGGCTGGACCGCCTGAATCATATTGGCAGGAGTCACGAGAATTGCCCGAGTAATCGTAGGTGCACATTTGACCAGAATTAATAGTTGCTACCCCGCTGTATTCTGTTTGACAATCCTGATTGGACACTACCATAAGATTAATCTTTTGCAGCGTGTCTGAGGTGGGGCCGGCAAAGAAGATGGTACCCCAGCCTATAACATCAACGGTTTCGTAGGAAAAATCATCAGTGCTAGATGGGGGAAGAAAGCTTTGTGTGTTTGGTTTGGTTGGATTGAGTTGTGCATTCACTTACTTGCCAGGTGGAGGCAAACAAATGGGCCCAACACCACGCGTATACTTAATATTGTTGGCTGTAACCGCTATCGCTATATCATTTACAACAGGATCACTTTGATATTGCTCATGGGTGTAAAATTGCTGTATGGCATATTGATCATTGTATCTGGAGCTGGATGCTGTATGTGATTTATGCATTGGTTTAAATTTTATTAATTTATATACAAATTCGACATATTGTTAAAATTTCCGAACATCCAGCAATTCGCTGGCAATATTTCGAACAATAAAAGAGTTTTTCTTAGTTTAAGCATAGTTTTTATGGGTTGAGTTATGTGGTGGGTTATGATGTTAACTTCAGTTTTTATCATGTAACGAAAAGTAGTTAACTTTTATCTACTTGTAAATGATAATTTAATTGCGAAAGCTTAAATATTGATAGATACGCCTGATATTTTGACCAACTCATTGAACAACTTATCCCGTAAAAATGAAGCTTAAGCTGCTTTTCAACCAGTCTTGGAATAGATTATATTTATATAAATACAAAAAATTTATGCGGACAGTGCCTGGTGAATACACGTACCCTTTTTCTTTATAAGTATAATAATAACGGAAGTATCCACTTTTATGTATCTTTTCATAAGATCGATATGCCTGTAAACATTTTCCAATTGGTAAGTTCGAATTGACACGTTTTCCTATGCTCATAACTCCAGTATTCTTGAGTCAATGTCGTTGAATTTTGAAACATATGTTAAATCAGTGTGTGGCAGTAATTTAGGTAATTCGATTCCTGGAGAAGGCGGGTTTGTATTGAAAAATGTAAACACAGCTTTAATAATTAGGCTTGCACGAGTCTCCACACCAAATTTTGTAACTCACACATGTATATTTTCATGTAGTGGAAATTCGATAAGGGGTGGGGAGAGGGTGGGCGGGTGAAATCAGCATAGTTTTAACTATAACTTTGAAAATGCGCATTTATGGTAATATTTTTGTTGCTCTATTTCTTATAGTCACTGAGAAACACGTTTCAACACGGACTGACGGACAGACGGCCAGACGGACGGACGCACAGACGGACCTATTGACTCGACTATTTCTCCTGATCATTTTTGCCCATGAAACATATGGCCTGCCACGCCTCCTTATGCCTGTTACATATATTGCACAAATCTATAATACCCTTTTACACTTTGTGTACAGGGTATAATGAAAAGCAAAAATCTAAATGTATCTCAATCCAGTGGTTGGGGTATAAAAACTGAAATTTTTTTGTTTAGAATTATTTTAAAATTTGACTTTTAATTAATTCAGGGAGTTTCCAGAAAAAAATGCATAAAAAGCTAGATTGATTTAGGCACTCCAAATTGAACGAAAAGGGTATGTTTTAGAAAAGACATTGAATTGAGGAATATCCCCAATATAACATTTCTATTCTTTTTGTATTTATTCCGATTGGTCGATTTAATAATACAGTTCAAACAGTCGTTGCAATCGATAGAATCGAAGGAGAAATCAAGCGCAGAGCTGAATGTCTCTTGTCTGCAAAATCTTTTAGTTTATGAAAGACTCTGATAACTCATAGAAATTTAGACAAGAAATGGGTTACAGCATTAAAATTCATAATGCACCATATAGTTAGGAATAGGATTATTGAGTTGAGTTATAAGTTATATTACACAGCGTTATCATCTGAGATAAGAAGTGTTCTCGGATTTTTACTAACGTTTAGGTTTACTTACGGTTTTGCACGTTATTGGTGCCTACAATTGCTACAACATTGGTGGCTTTACTGACTTGGGCGACGCAATGTCCCGCTGTTAGAATGAAACGATGGGAAACTATGGAAAAGAAAGCAGATTAGTAGCAGGATTTTCAGAGTGCCAATAACATACCAATGGTTCCACCACAGAAAGATGGACGACTGCTTGTGGTGTCCTTAAGGGCTACCATGCTGGGATACTCATTGGCCGATGCCTGCTCGCCATTCACAATGCGCGTATTGACGGACCAGCCGCAAGTGCACGACTGTGGCACCACATTCATCGAGCAATTAAATCGACCTGTTTTGCGACCTTCCGAGATGTAGGAAAATACTAACTCGGTAAATAGAGATTCCCTAGCAAAATTTCCGTTGCCGCAAAAGTTCTCCGCATTACGCATCAAGAGATCGCCTTCATTGTCCAAATAAAAGTTATCCGTTGTGCATTGTCCATTGGACTGCAAGAATTACAATTAACGGGGTTGGAAGTCTTGGCGTTATTGCTAGGCCTACCGAAGGTATGTCAAGGTCGCACGCTATCTTAATATAGTAATCCATGGGTGCCACCCACTTATACCGACAAGAGGTGCCAGCTTGATAGTTTTGCGGATAGTACGGTGACTCCACATAGGAATATCCAGGCTGCAGCTGATATGCATTGTCACAGCCCTCGAAATAAGCTAGCGCCGCAGGCAGGATGCCGAGCAGCGCCGTCAACGCGATTAGATAGTGCGGCGACATTGTGGTTTTTTTTTTGCGCACAACCGTACGGATGAAGTGGTTTCTGTTAACTGGTCGCATTTTAATTGCCAACTACGCCTAATACTTACCTAAAAAGCAAAGCTAAACTCACAAAAGAAAACCAATTTGTTTTATTGTATAGTAAAATTGTGAGTAGCACCGTTAAAAAAAACAGTTGATAAAACAATGTACCATGGTTATATAAACAGTGCGGTATGCGACGCGGTCGCAGTTTAACATTATTTGTGTTACGCATACGTCACGTTGGCCCGTTCAATAATATGCGCCGTAGTCATACGATTTTCCATTTCAATGGCATTGACAATGACTGCGTTTCATATGCTTGTTGCACTTGTGACAACACAACCGTTAATTCTAGTTACTGACCTTACCGTGTGCTGCAGTTGTTGTTGCTTAGATCGGCTTTGAACTTGCCCGATGCAATGTGCACACACACTATTTTGATAAATACATTTCTCTTCAAAGATAGAACAATATTTTTTTTTGGGATTTGGAATTGGATTTGAATCCTTGGGCAGCGACAAATTTCTTTCGTCGTTCTGAGGGCAGATACTTCAATTTTGAACACATTTTGCAATGTCAAGTTGATTTTCGTGTAGATCTTGGTTTACGTACTGGCCGTGTACCTTGAAGATTAAACTTGAATGACTTCTTCGCCATGTTTTCGTCCTCAACGTATGGCCAATCCAGCACTACTAAGCTGCCACAATTCTTGGTTCGTTATATTTTGAGCCCATCGGATCTTAAGAACGTATGGCAGGCAGCGGCTTACGTATGCCTGCATTATTCTCGAGATGGGTGCAGAACTTTTCCAGGTATCACAGGCGTCAGCAGTACAGATTCTTCAAAGGATTCGAAGAGCTTACGGCAAAGTTAGTGCGTAGAGAAATTTTACTGGAATTCCATGCTGAGGACATCATTTCAGAGGTGCTGCGGGCTTTATCATCCATCAGACCATACAAGATTGACTAGATTCGTTCAAAATTCAAACCGCTACCCTCTTGATGCCCTTCTGCCATTTATCTTTCCGAGACTGATATGTGTCATTACTACCGGCAACCGATTCAATCGGATGGTGTTAGGTTCGGATTGTGTTAAGCTTGTGTACTGCAATAATGTTTTCATTTGTTTTGGTTGCTGTGTTAACAGTGAGAGGGAAAAGAAGAGCATGCATGCTTACGGTATTTGAATTTCAATTTCGACTTGCCAAATGTACGACGCCCCTAAAATTGACATTATAAAAGCGTTTATTTGGCTTGTGCCCTAAATGAACAGCGATAAGCTGTATTTACAAAGTTAATGAACTTGGATATACTACAGTGCGCAGTCCAATGGTAGCAACTAAATAGCTATAATAATTTAGGTCACAGATTAAATATACTTCAGTTTTAGTTGGTAAGTTTTAGAAAAGTTGAAAATTTGTTTTTTGCCTTTTCAGTGTATCTTTTTGCACTGGAAACATTTCCAGCTGCTGATAAGCCACAAAAAGAAGCTTTATGAGTTCCGAGCTAAAGGCAATTTGCTAAAACAAATACAAAATGTTCCGTTTGCTTGTGTCAAAAGTGTCAACAAAATAAATTTTAATTTAAACAGATAAAAAAAATGATTAACAGTTGTGGCTTAAATTATGCATTATGAGCATATGTCAAAAGAAAAACAAAACAATAACAATATAAAGTAATTAAAATTGCAAATTATTGTTTAAACTGTTAAGAAATAAGCTATGTGCTGCTCAAAATTAATCAATATTGATGTAAGTTAAGCAATTTTTTTGTTTAAATTATTTATTATTATCGTTTTCATCCATTCATCTGCCACATGATTTAGCGGATTCAATTTATATGACTATGAGTCTCAGCAGTGAAATCCGCATATATTAGTCGCTCCACATCGGTCATAACTCAGCTAACATCTAAAATTATCTAAACAGTGTTTTGGTCAAGGCATTCAGCGATTGTAAGGTTGAAGTCTGGAGAGACTTCTTCATGGAGATTTATTTTACTGCACAAATGGACGAAAAGAGCCAAGCTTATTGGGAGATTTTTCCTTTTAACCTTTGGGTTCAAGAAAGTTCGTTGGTACTAAATGTAGCCTAATAATGCTCTTAGTGAATCCACTGGTTTGGAAATACCATAACTGGGATTTTTGGTACTTGCATACATGTGAGTCATAGCGGATAGCAAAGTGCAGGAGAGAAAGACCGAAGTCTCAGAAACTTCGGCAGCAGATCAGCAAATTAAAGGCAGTGTTATTTCGGCAGTTGTGCAAGTGTTGTGTCTGTGGGTGTAGCACCACCAAAGAAATATATTTCGAAATTAGTAGCATCCTAATCTGCGTTAAAAACACATTTTATGTATTCTAAAAGAATCCGAGTGAAGTCTTGTAGCAGTCAGAAAAAGCTGGTAACAACAACCTGCTAATTGTGAACGAAAACCTACAAAATAGGTTAAAATAGTGAAAATCTATATAAATTATAGTATATATATGTATCTGGTATAGAAATATAAGTGCAAGTGATTTCGGTCGTAGGCCTCAACGAACCTCCCAGCTGTTTACGAATCCCAAAACGACGGCTCACACTGATAGCGAATCTTCTCTTCTTCGATTGCGAATTCTGTGTCCTAGATGCGCTTACATTATATGTAGATGTATTTGTG
This sequence comes from Chymomyza caudatula, assembly GCA_035041775.1. Lineage (NCBI taxonomy): Eukaryota > Metazoa > Arthropoda > Insecta > Diptera > Drosophilidae > Chymomyza > Chymomyza caudatula. The sequence continues at coordinate 2,967,626 of JAWNKW010000169.1, forward strand.
GATCTTCCATGAAGTTCACCCTCTACCTGTGTGACACTTTCCCGTCTGTTTATCTATACATACAAATACTAGCTGACCCCGCGCGCTCCATTGCGCATTGATTAAGCTGTCAATAAATTCATTATATAAATTAATTCTTCCCGTTCCCATTCTCGTTCCCCTTCCTGTTCCCCTTCTCGTTCCCCTTCCAGTTCCTCTTCCTTCTCTTTCTGTCTCTCTTCTTCATACTAAATCAAGCTGCGGATATTGGTACCATTATATCCTCTACCTCTACCTCTAGAAACACGTTTAGTATGTTTTATTTGGAAAATCGCTTTTGTCGATATCTTTGGCGTCATCTATTCCCCTAATACTGTCTACAATGTTTGAAAATTTGGTTGAAATCGGTCCACGCGTTTTCGAGTTTAGCGAGCACATCACACTTTGAGGCTTAATTTTTATATATATGTTTTTCTATATATATATGTATAAATGTCTACCACAAATAAGATTTCAAGAAATTAGTTTTGTTATAATTTAAAGTGATATGTAAGGATTAATGGGTTTAAAGGATTTTATAGTCAAGTCATTTTTACAAGTACATATGTACGTAGCTTGAAATAAATTATTATTCTTTCGCGACTTAGCAAATTAGACGAAGAATAAGAAAAGTGTAAGAAATGAGGCAACTCAAAAAAAGTTTAGCAAAAGAGGGCAAAAGACATCTCTGTCCAAGTGAAACAGCTGAGTCTCAGAAAATGCCACGGATCTCTCTAAAAATAGGATATTATACTGAACTAACTGAACTGAAAAAGTTTCGTTCACTGACTTTAAGCCGGCAACCGTTATCCCGCATGCCTTACCCACTCCGTGATACCAATGGTAGTTCGTGCGCACTCTACTTGTTCTTTCCAGCAAAAATACGGCCTTTCTTCCAGAAGCTTTTACGTCCATACGCACAATATAACCGAGCCAGCGGAGCTTCTGCTTGTCAATGGCGTCGAAGAGTTTGTTCAGTAGTCGTTGTTAACGCCTAAATAGCGGACGATCCAACGGAGTACTTTCCACCACAGGTTGCGTTATTACCCATGCTTCCACTGTAAAGCGGGAAGATTGAGTGTTAATACAGTATTAGTTTTGTGTGGCATCTATCTCTACTGAGACCAAAGTAGCATCGATTGGCTACAATGATCCTCAACGCTGACTTCGTTCTTCGTTGTGACGGGGCTGCAAAAGTAAACGACAACATCAAAAGAACAGTTTTCCACACCAATCTGAGCGTCTACCGACCTTTCGCAACAAACACTCCATCACAGGTGTTCAAGTGACAGTGAAAAAGACGTCAATACCAAACGCGTTATCACAAGAAGCGATTAGCAAAACGCGATATTGGAACACGGCTCTTATGATTACAAAATGGAAGTTGATAAAAGGAAGAAAGATGATTAAAATTAAAGCGGTGAAAAGCTTTCACAAATAGTGAAATATTATATGTGAATATTATATTAATATATTATATTGAACCCATTTCCTTGTGAGATTTCGAATTATTTAAATCTATACTAATATTATATATTCGAACACGCCATAAAAGCTATTGAATTGAAACTTTGCTACTGTTACTGTGCATTTGCGGTGCAAAAATTATCAAAATAAATTGTATTGTGGTGGACAAAAAAGTGTAAAACTACATAAAATGACACAGAATCTTAAAGGTTACTATTTTTTTTCCAAAACTGTGCACAAAGTCTGGTAACATCTACTAACAGGAACGGGAAGGAGAAACGGAAATAGGAAGATGCAGAGGTAGACAAAGTGGAATAGTTAGAGGAGAGAGAGAAAGAGAAGAAATAAATTTGCGGTAAGGATATTTTCGATAAAAAAAGGGTTGAAATCGTGAAATTTGTATTTTGTGCAAAACGAAGTTCGAACAACGCGATATCATCAAAATAATCGTAGTTTAAGTCATTTTTCAAATTTACCTTAAACGTGGGCATAAAATTATCCCGAATAATATTTGTTGCACCGAACGAAGTCATTTGGAAGCAAGAATTATACGCCTGTATATTCGTCAAGAAATTATTCGATCTCGGTGCATCACCTAATACGAAAGAACGCAATGGTTCTGGCGGTGGCATCAAAACTGGTAAATTGACTTGACCATTTGCACAACACAAACCAAGAGATTCATGTTTAAACTTAAATCCTTTGCAATGTTTGCACACAACAGACATAAATCCAATTGAAACTACCGGAAGAAAAGAGTAATTCAAAGTAGCCTCATACACAAATGTTGAACGTTCCAAAACAATTCCTGTGCTTCTTGAATTTCTCAATCGTGCCATACGGTTTCTCGCTTCTGCATTGGTAGCCACAGAAGTTTGTGCGGTGGCTGTACGGCGCCCCAATTGACTGCAATGACGGGGCATCTGATAAACAAAAGTGATGAACAAAAATATCACAAATAATGGTTCATCGTTCATATTGTGAATGGTCCACACAGACGCAACTAAAAATGAAAACAATGAATATTGTTTCATTAAAAAATTATAATAATTGATTTGATTTAAATTCTAATTGATTAGAATCATTTTCTTAACAGTTGTCAAATGTCAATATTCACTCCGTTGTATGATTTATATGTGTTGAAGATTTTGACATATGACCATTTCCCAAGTCAAAAACTAACGCACACAGACACCTTCTATAGCTTAAAACACTCATACGACATCGCCTTTCCAAAAAAAAAAAATGCGATTTCGTCTTCCTGTTCGCTCAAACATCGATCACGAACAGATTTTGCAAGATTTTTTTATATATATAGATATATATATTTTCTCGAAGTCTGAAATGATTGAACTCTTTTTTCAACTTAGCAAAAAAATGCGATTTGGTCTTTCTGTTCGCTCAAACATCGATCACGAACAGATTTTGCAAGATTTTTTTATATATATAGATATATATATTTTCTCGAAGTCTGAAATGAATGAACTCTTTTTTCAACTTAGCCAAAATATCAATCCGTTTGTGTATTTAGATATCTAAAGGTCCTACATTACTATACAAATATATTTTCACCTGTTGCTTATTTTTATTCAACTTCGATGTTTAACGCTTGACTAGCCTGTATTCTGCAAAAAGTTCCCAGATTCGATGAAAAGTTTACTTTGCTGCGTTCAGCAGCTGTATAAAAATGTAAAATTGAATGCAAACATAGTTATCGCTAACGAGTGGACATAAAAAATATTAATTTAAAAATTAATCTGGCCAATGTATGCAGTAAGTCTAACATAAAAATAATCATCATTTTGAATTAAAATATAAGAAAAAAAGATAGAGTGAAAAACACTTTGCCGCCTAAAAGCATGCACTGTAATTATAATATGATTTTTTGTCACAACATTTTTTCACTTTTGCTTTTTTTTTTATATAATCTATAGTTGTTTTTATTGCTCGAATTTTCGTTGTTGTTGCTGTTGTTGTGGGCATTTACTGGATCGACTATGTAGTACGTACTACATATTTGTGTCTATATTTTCTATTGCCATTTTTTGTGGCACGCAGCTTTTGGTCGATACTCACATTTTGCTCTCACATTTGCATTTTCCACTAATTTGACTTTTGTACTATTGTGGTTTTTTTGTGGCAACCACTCGAGCCCCATTTTCCAGCTGCAATATGTATATGTGTATGTGTATCTGTATCTGTGCTCGCATGAATATGTGTGTGTTGTTTTTTCTCGTTTTCTGTATCCACCAATCGGCTCAATGCATTGTGTGTCCGTGTGCACAAGAGAGAGTATGAGCTGGTGTGAGTTTTACGCACTTTTTGACTTTCATGGGGCAATGCGTTTTCATGCACTGGTTGGCTGGCTGACTCCTGTCCCGGATTGCCCTGGGTTGGGCAAGTGTTATGGTGTCAGTGTGCGACTCTAGCAGAGAGTATATATGTATGTGTGTGTTGGGGCATGCTTGCCATTTGATGTGCTATGACTGTGGCCATATCATTAATTGCCACTAGCAGCCAACAAGTAGAAAAAGTAGAACACAAATTAGTGGACGCTTGCATCATGGGCAGGAAAATGTTACTGGGGCTAAAAAAAAGTGTAAGAAAAATGCATGCCAGAGTTTTTTGCTGTTGTTGTATTGAGCAAAGCAAAGATCCAATGACAGTGTGGATAGGAAAGGATTTTGGTTTCCTATTATCCTAAACTAAACTGGCTAAACTAAAGATAAAGGTATATGGAACTCAATATGAAGTTCATTTTTAGTAGTCAAAGTGTTTTACTACAATCCAAACACAAATAACTTTTAAATAAGTTATTTATTGTTTGCTTTTCAGCATTGCTAGTATTCTTGAGGTTGCCTACAATGGTGTGTATGAACTGATGAAAGATCTGCCGGTATTGCAGCGATGGCCGTTAATTAAAAGCTGAATCTGGAACGTTATAGTAACGTAGCGATTTACTCCTTCGTTTAAACGAGCGTGAAAAAAGCTGGTGCATTGGTCAGCATTTAATGAATCTTCATGTGGGAAACGTTTTCGCTACTACAGCGTAACAATTCTTATATTGGAAAATGAAGGTATGATTACGAGTACGCGATAGTATTTTTATTAAAACAATTTGAAAATAATTGTTTAGTCCCAAAATGCAAGACAACTATTCAAATACAGTTGTGGTTGGACAAAGGGATATAGTGATGTGCTATCTAATCAATCCTTTCAGACATTTAAATACATAAATGATTCCACGTTCTTATTTCTTAAGAGATGGCATAAGTATTTGGAACCGAAGATCTTTCTTCAGATACTACACAGGTTTATTAAAATGCTTCTCAAATTCTACCACAATTTTTCATCTGCATCATGTAATTTTCCATTTCCATACAAAGCATATCCATTTTTCATGGCGCTTTCAATTTGCTGAGCCTTCAATCAAAATAAATCCATACAAATTTCCTCTATTTTCAATTTGTTTTTTGCTTTACCCATGCTCAGCAGTAATAAAAACTTTCAAATGCAAACTAAGCAAATTTTAATTAATGAAAAATTGCAATTAAAAATTGGTTCCTCCATCTCGCTCTATACACAACCCCTTCAAAAAAAAAGAAAACAAAAAATGCTGCCCACTTTTCATTATGCCATGGAAAACATGGAAAATGCACAACATGAGAAAGAAAAAAATTACGGACCGGCCTAGTCTCCATAAAAAAACAAAGCCAACTACAACGCCAAAAACTCAAACCAAAAAATGCAATCAAATTGTAGCTAGTAGTGAATGCATAAAAACAACGCACAAATACAAATTCACATCAGCACATAACCAAGAGGGGCAGCTGTGGGCTGAGTTGGTGGCAAAAAATAGGCGTCATCTAAGCAAACGTTAGGCCGACGCAGTCACTAACGCAGCTGCAGTCTGCGTCGACGTCGCGGCCTGCGTCGCGGCATGCGTCGCGCCCCTTGCGATTAACATAAACACGCAAAAACATTAACAATTCCATACACACACACACACACACACACACACACACACACACGCACACAGACAGCCGAAAGCGGCCCGTTCGGTCTAGTACGGCCAACCAACAGCCAACGGCGCCCCAGCAGCCGCCCAGACAGTGGGCCAGACGACGATGACGACGGCGACGCAGTTAGAAAACAAGAAAATGCGAAAAACGAAAAACAAAAAAAAGGCGGCCGTCATACATAGATAACGCGGCGTATGTGTAATGTGCAAGTGAGACAAATGCCAAATGCGTGGCAGGGCATTTAATAGAGCGACAGAGCGAGCAAGAGAGAGAGAGAGAGAGCGAGTGATAGAGTGAGAGAGGGCAAGCAAGCGCGCTCATTACACTCATTTCGCATTTTTAGAGCGCGCACATTGCATAGTTGCTGCTGCTGTAGGTTGAGTGCGCATAGGCAATTTTCCACATTTTCCACACACAAATGCAAAAAAATGCCCCCACATACACACACACATAGAAACGTTGCACTGCTGCCGCACCCAAACCCAATCACAAAAACGCGTTAATAAGAGGAAAACGTGGTGCAAAAACTACACACAGCAGTGCACACACACACACACACACACACACACACAGACATAGTGTAGCTAAGTGTGAGCATGCCCGCCCCACCAGCACCAGCAGCAACAGCTACAACTACAACAACAGCAACCGCTTTGCAACCAATCACAGAATTTGTTTACGAATCGTCAGGCAAAAGCAACACAAAGAAAATGTTTCCAGCGTCGACTGCGCTGCTTGGCACATTTTTTTTCCATTTGCGCACATTTTCCACTGTTGCTCATGCTGTGGTGGAAAGGAGGGCGTGCAAAAGAAAAAAGAAAACCGACCACGTGCTGCCGCTAGGCTGCGGCAACCAAAGAGCGTCAACTGCTACGCTCTCGCGCGCTCTCACTCTGTCCAGCTGCCTCTCTTAGCTGTTGCGCTCTTAGGTAACTGCAATAGCTTAAAGCTTCGTTAAGTTTTTTCCACGTTGTTACCAGCGCGCCTCTTGACTTGATCCGATGACTCAGATGGCTTTTAGTGCTCAGTTTAGGTTAATATGCATTTAGTCATGTTTATATTAATGTTAAATCGTATAAATGAAAATTGCGATTTACGACTTTTATTTAGACTACTCAAGTATGCCCCCCGTGTGGTGAGCGGGTTAGAGAAAACCACCTCAGCAGGTCAAAGCTTGTCGTATGAGGCGACTAAAAGTGACACTGGGTTCTTTCCGTACCACTAGAGACACCCCTGGCCTTAAAAGGGTTGTGCGTAGGGTTTGGGACCCACCACGTAAGACAACAATTCCAATTAAAGAATGTATTTACATCAGGCCGTAACCCGATAACGGGTTGTTATGGCCAGTTAAGAAGAACAAGAAGATTGAAATACTCATTTCAAAGATATGTTCTATTAAAAACTATGTTCTGGATTAAACAGCTTAAAGTACCGGCGGCTACCTAAATTTAAAGAAAATACTAATATTTATTAGTTTAGATCACTAGTTTAGAAACATCTGTTACTCATTACGTTTGATCAATAATTTCAAGGTGGTAATTCTCCGAATAATTATGCAGACCAAGATTTTGGTCCGTTTTTTTTAATCAAAGCAATGCACAACGAGCTACTAAGCTCTACCAAATTATTATAAAATATTGTTCATTGTTTAGTACTTGGAAAAAGCTATGAAACAAAAATTAGAAAATAATGTTTGAATAAATTGACGCGCATCAACAAGTGCTTTTATATACGAGTTTCACTAGTAGCCCTAAGATAAGATTTTTACCTAAAAAAATAGTGTATTTTTTGTTTGATGTAAACGTTCATGAACTCCAAATAACTATTAACATTGCTTGGTGGAAGAGACCAATGACAGACCAACATAGATCGGTTTTCTAGTTGGAATTCTTCGTAATTCTGAACGCTTCATAGTCAATAGACCCTGAACAAATCATACTTGTACGCGTAGATGGATATCTCTGTATGGATTCATTTATAAGGAATCGTTTCCTGGGTGCGGTTTAAGTAAAAACTTTATCAAAGAACACTAGCCAATCTCTGGTTGGTTTGATCTCGGAACACAATATATTTGGTCATTTGGTCATTTGGTCGCATAGACGGTCAGGGCACTTTCTCTGTCACTGTACTCCCTTAGTAAGGATCAGTGTTGCCAACTTTTCACGACCAAAAAAATCTAGATCACAAAAAAAAAGCTACAAAAAGCTAGATATAGTCGTAAAAAAGCAAAAAAAAAGCTAAATATAAAAAACTTTTATACCAAGTATACATAGTATAGAAGGGTATTAAAGAATTTTATTTTTTTAAATTAATATAAATCGTTGAATATATTGTCGATATCGACGATCTCATCATCATCATTTGAGTAAATGTTGGTAGTGCCGACCAATTTAAGATCATTTTTTGGCAGCTGGTACTGGTAACAGCACTTCCCATGACGTTTCAAGCCGTATCTGGAAATTAAAATATCGTTGTCTTTAGTGTTGTTCGGTTCGGTACTCAAAATGGACTTTAATGTATTGAGGGTCAGATGGTTTCGCAACTTTGACTTAACAATATTCATTTGGCGAAAAATCCGCTCCACGTAGTTAGCCAAATCTTTAAAGCGGGCCTTCCCTCCTGCGTCCTGATATTTAAGCACTTCTGCCCAAAATTTTCCGGTGTCCTCCTACTCTCCCAGTTAACTAAATGTATATCATTGTATTGACGCTCAATATCTTCAATGTTTTTTATTTGAAAGTGCTCTAAAATTGTGATTATGCTATCTTTTGTGGCACGTAATGTATTCTGAGCCGAAAACATTTCAATTTGTTTGAGGATCTCAAAGTCCGTGCTGCTGTACTCAAACTTTTGGGCACACAATTCTCCCAAATTGTCAAATGTTGCAATAGCAGTATATTGCGCTACAAAAAGGCAAATCGCCACCTCCTGTTCAACAGTTTTTGTAGGCAACTGCACAAAATCAATTTTGTTTGTTTGGCCATATCCCCTATCAGCGTTTCGATGTTTCTTAGTTGCAGAATGTGAACGCAAATCAGAAATTTTGGCAGTTATACTACTTTCGCAGTAACTGCAAAAAACCCGGGAAAACCCTCCACATCTTTTCCCTGAACTCCGAGCTCTGCAACCACACATTGCGACACTTTTGCTTGTAAACTTTTTTTGGCATATTTTATATTACACAGTATCGAATTGTGTAAAAAATATAAAACTTAAATTTTCGCGGGTCAATTCAGTTTACTGACAGAAGGAAAAAACCAGAAGAAGGTGCTACGGTTGAGTCTTGCCACCTGCGCATAACTATCAGCAATTGCAATATCAATATTGCAATTTTAATTGCCATATCATGAACTTCAATAAATTTCGATGTTGCCAAATTTTTTAACAGTTTATTAATATTACGCTTTGCCAGATGACAAATTTAATTTATATACTAAAATATAAAAAAAGCTAAACAAATTTTCAAAAAAGCTAGAATTCCCGCTGCCCGCTGTTTTTAATTTTTTCCCGCCGGCAGGCTTAAAAAAAGCTAGATCTAGCGGAAAAAAAGCTAAAATGGCAACACTGGTAAGGATACTACTGCGTATTATTCTCTTTGCAATCTTCACGTTTTATTACCGGAGTCGGCAAGATTGTGTTAAACAGGATCTGCCATTTGAGTGTAATACATTTTCTTATTCTTTTTGCTCCTTTTAACTGACTCGCTCTAAATGTCAAATCTAATCTAATTCTATATTTAAAAAAAGGATGTATCTCAATCTTTAAGGAAAATAGCCTGGCTCTAAAATTATTTTCGAATGAGTGATAGTAAACATTACCCGTGGCACTTCTGGCTATAGCGCGATCTATCTAGTCCTTCCAACGGAGAAGACTTTTCCTCCAAAACCAGATAAGTTGCATGTGAAATAGTTTGATTATATCAATGTTGTCTAAGAGCTCGTAGTGCATGAAGCACCAAAGATCTAGGGGAGTACTTTCCGTTAAATGACATAAAGTAAAACGGGCAGACTCAGCATCTTTTAGAGTGTTATGCAGCAATCGCTTTGAGACCAAAGCAATATCTATAACGAATATAAATGATTTCCCGCCTTGTGACATCATTCTTCATTGTGACGGTGGTGCCAGGGTAGATGAAATCTTTTCTTCAGCAATGTGTTGTGTGCAAAACCGTCACGCGTTTAATTGTGTGTGTTGAGTATGTGAGCGTCTTAAGTTTGAATGTGTGTGTGTCAGTCTTTCGCCAAACACAAATTTTACTCTAACGACTTGAATGATATTTCACATTAGACATTGTTTTTTGTTTTGTTTCGTTGATGTTATATAAAAATGTTGATAGAAAACTATATAATAAAATTATAAATAATTATTTTATTTTTTTTAAGTATGGTCATGAACTAACAGAAAGAAAGTCAACGTTAGCCGCACGGCGAGTCCTTTGTAAATATGTAAATATACAAAAAATGTTCTAACAAACAGGAGCAACGCTCTGACACATTAAATGCGTGGCCACAATAACAACAACGACAAAAGACAACAACAATAGCTTAATTTATAATTAAATTAATTGTTGTAATTAGTTCATTAGCGTTTGCTTTTAGCTTTTGTGTCCTTTGAACCACAACTGAAGGTTCCTTGCCACTTCAGCCCCCAGCGAACAGTCATTATACATAACTTGCGTGGGTGACTGTTCGAGTCCATTGTTGTTGTTGTGTTTATTGTAACTGTTATTATTGTCTATGCAAATGACAATAAATGCGACACCAAATTACACAATTAGGCAACATTAACATTTAATGCTTCATATTTACGTTTTTTGTTTGTATTCATGTTGAGTTTTCACCTGAAAGGTAAGTAAGACTGTAAGTAAATGAGTATTATCTACTTACGGTAGAGAACTTAGCCGTAAGCACGCAAGTTATAAGCATTATAATCGATTGTTAGTTAATAGAATTTGTGCGTTAAATATTACTGGAAATTATTTTCCTTTCATTTAATGTGTAGGCTTTACGTAATAACAAAGTATTGGTATCCTAATGAGTAGTAAAATGTTTGAGTTATATAGGTTAATTGATGAGCTAGATGGTAACGGGAAAACTTAAGCAGTAGCTAAAATTTCGCTTGATATTTAGAAAACTGTATTGAATAAACGTGAAGGAAAGTAGTGCACTGTCAAAGTCTTGGTCTTCTGAAATAATATGCACAAGTAACTTTACTGTCGAAAGCATGTTTGGAACCTAATTACTTGAATGTGGGCCAAAAGCTGACTATTTGAAAACTCTCTAAGTGGCCGCGAGACTTCGTTATTGGCATTATGCACTATTAATTTTGCTAAAAAAGTTGGATATCATCGATATAGGGAGTCTACAGTTTTCGGCTGAGAAATTAAGCACTTAACTAACTTAACTTATTCCTTGAAGATTATTATTAATAATAATATAGAAAATATTTCATCTATGGAATTAAACCATTTCTGCACATATTACACATATGCAGCGTGCAACCACAAAACAATGTGTGCAACGTCGGGTTAACAACGTTGCGTTCATTTCGAATATGTATGTGTGTGTGTGTGTGAGTGTGAGTGTGTGTTTGTGTGTGTGTGTGTGTGTGTGTGTGTGTGTGTGTGTGTTTGCATGAAGCACTCATTAGCGTGCCAATACAAAATGCACTCTCACACACACACAAAACCAAACATACATATACATATGTACACAAGTGCGAAATATTGTCGACACACGGTTCAAATATTTTGCCACATATTTTCACACCTTTTTGGCTTTTGGGGTTTTGGGGTTTGCGTTTTACTCCTGCAACAGTTCGATGTGCATTGAATGCAATATGTTCTGTGTTCCCTATGCCACTTAATTGAAATATTAAATAAGCCAATTAAAATTAAAATTATGCCAGCATTATGCACAGCCAATGATGCCAGACATGCGATAGCGTCGAGTATTTATTGAAAATTATTGAAAATGATTGTGAAAACCAAAAATGTGTTGGCCATTGGTTGATAATTTGTAAATTATGGCCATGTTGATAAAGTGCAGTTTACACTTTTTAATATTTTTTCAATAAGAGCTTAATGAAGTCACCTTAATCAATTGGCAAAGTCATTAAAATTAAATAGCCTTTCATTTTGTTAGCTAAATAAATAAAAATAAATACTCTAAAAAGATTAGTTTAAGATACAGAGATTAAGAGCTTCCGTTTAACGTGATTTTACTTTCTTTGTATTGAAATATTATTATTCTCCTTCAACAATGGCCATTGGTTGATACACTCACACTTGTCAAAAAAGATGTAGAAGGAAAACTGAGTCTACCACAACTTCGATCGTTGATTGACGAGTGAATTCAACTCATGAAATTAACTTTACACTAGGCACAAAGAAAGTTATCAATAGATCTGGATATCTAGCAGTTCTGCTGCAATATTCACTGATGATCTGCCAAGGAAAAGATGGTTACTACTTTCAAATACCAATGGTTCATCCAGCTACCGATGAGTTCCAACGTTGTTGGATTTTGCTAAAACATTGGGCGGCGTTTGGCGCAGAACCCCATAACAATGCATACAAGTTTAATAAAATAAATAATGTTTAATAATAATAATGTTATTGGGGAATAAAGCTCTGCGACTTGTAAGATCTATTGTGACCGCTGCTAAGCTCACAGCTCTCCTGTCAGTCCTATCTCTGTCATAAACTTAATTATTTGTGATGGTTCCAACCAGGTCATACCAGTCAGGGAGATCCTGTGTCCTTCTAGGAGCGTCAGACACATCGCGCCAGTGCATCACACTCAGCCAGAATGTGCTGGTGGGTTCCTCCTCTAGTTCACAGGACCTGCAGGTGCCGGAGCTGGTGACCAGCTTGCCAAGGTTACCTTTAAATCTACAGTGTGCAGTAAGCAGACCTGTCAGAATTCTAATAGAATTTTTTCCTAATTGTGATCATTTCTTGAACCTATTTAGGTTGTAAGAGCTTAGGTTGCTGATCCAGTTAATGGGTCGTCCTAGTCTTTCCTCTTCTCTAATAAGTTGCTTGATGGTGTGTCTGCCAATGCCACAGAAAGGCTTTGGCCCTATCAGTGTTCGCAAGTTCATTCCCGGGAATATTAGTGTCCATCTAAATGAGAGTGAGTTACGTTGTCACAGAAGTTCGAACTTTGAGTTTATTCTGGTTCCTGCAACCGCGGGCACACTGTTCGATTACCGTCAGGTATCTTATGATTTTGGGCGACGTTTCCCATGACTTCTTTGCTAGTCTTCTACACGTATATAATGCTCTGATGCATTTGTTGGTTTTGCTGTCAAATGTGAACCCAAGATACTTGACTTCGCTACTTTTATAAAGAGTCCCCTTGCGGCAGAGTTGAATAATTTTCTGTAGTTTGTAGCGTCTAGTAAATGGTACCATTACGGTCTTCGCAGAGCTTAGGTTTAATACAACTTCCTTGCACCAGTCGTAGGTAGTGTTTAACGCTTTCTGTATTATATCACAGAGAGTGTCTTCGAATTTCCCGATGAGAACAATGTCAGCGGCGTACCCTGGCATTGGATCCCCAAGCATTCGAGTCTTTTCAGAATTTTGTCTACCAGGAGACCCTAATAGAGGAGATAGTACTCCCCCTTGTGGACATCCACGGGTTGTGGCGTCAGTGAAAGAGATGCCCTCCATAAATAAAAGGTATAAAATTTAATATATAATAATAAGCAATATAGTCTTCTTACAAAGATGTTTTGCCGGCACAAGGTTGGACCACAACAAGACGTTAAAACGTTATTATGTTGTTTTATAGATTTTAAACTTAGAAGTTTTAACTTCTCGTTTGGACCTAAAGCCGGCAAAACATCTTTGTAAGAAGACTATGTCGCTGTCAGGCATGTCTTGTTGTCGATTGCCCTTTTTACAGCATTTACAGCCCACATGTGCTGGGACTAGAGCTGCAATATTATCGATAGTGGGCGCCATTCGATATGTTTTATAGTTTGAAATTTTACATTATCGATATCGAAAAATATGCAAAGTACATTATAATCCTCCTGCTAAATAAACTAAGTTAATATGCAAGAGTTCTAAACGTACCTTGCATATTTTGCTTCTTCTTAACTGGCCACAACAACCCGTTACCCAGAAATTGGATTTGTTAGGCTGACGATGCTCCGGCAGTTTTAATATTTTATTAACACATTCGAAATGTTGTTTTAGAGTGTGTGTATAGAGGGTCAAAAGTCCGTCGTATTAGGCGGGACATTGTGTTTATATAGAAACGCAAAAGTTTCTCAACTGCATCATATTGATCGATACTCCGTATCTGAGCTGCATAGCACATTATGGTCTTAGCTGTGGCTGGTAACAGTTTGTATTTGGTACTGTGCGATACCTTTTTACTATAAGGAGTCCCTCAGCCTTTACTCTAAATGTGTCTTGTCTCAGAGATACTTAAACTTTTTACTGCTTTATGTTGCTCTCCATGTAGAGTATAGCATATAGATGAGTATTTCTATTCTGCCTCTTTCATCGTTGATCACCATTACTTTGGTTTTCTTCGTTTTCATTGTACTGTCGGACATCATCGATCATGCATTGCAACATGTATGCCAACTCAGCTAGGATGACCATATCATCAGCTTTATATTTTCACGTCCTGTTAGTGATGTGGCTGTGTCCCTATTTTACTCCAAAGCTGCATGTGAACCTGTTTTGTCCATTCCATACAACTGCGGTGTTTCCCGTGTACAACGCGTTTATTATTATGTTTAGTAAACTTTAAAGTGTTTTGTCCTTGAAAGCAACATACTCTAAATCTTTACTATTAAAAGTTGCAAATGTTCAAGTTTATAATGTACATTTTGAAGCCTAATTGACTATAAGTAATGCAACTACAGCTTCTAACCCTCATTTGAGCCATTAGCATGTTAGCTCGATACCTGAAAATTTCAATACAAAATCATAAAATTCAATATTTGAACATTTACAGCAAATGCCCGAACAGACAGTCTGCTCCGACTATGATGCGGATGATGATGATGATGATGATGAGAACGTGGTTGTATCAAAACCCAGCTTCAGGCACACCTTTGTGTGGCTGGCTGCCTTGTGCCAGCGTCTTTTGCCAGTTAGCGCCCAAAAGTTTTTGGACATGGCTGCAACATACAAAGGTACTATGTCGTAACGGAAGACAGGACTAACACATGCACCTTGCCACGGTACTCGCACAACATTTCAACATTTTGCGCGCAATTATTTAATGAAGTTATAAAATTTGCCAGTGTGCTGATCAGGTATACTAAATATGTATTGCATTGTGCGGTACGTATGTAGATACTTATGTATCCTGCAGATGCCAGCACTAAGTTTACTTGTACTTGGTACTTGGTACTCGGTAACTTTTGCTGTGGTTATGCCTGTGTGTGTGTGTGTGAAAATTTCATTTCGCGCTGACTTTTGTTGTAATTTGATTTTTGGTTTGTTGGCTTTTGTTTGAGTTTTGCTCGGCGACCTGACCGGCTAACTTGTGCAACGGAATTCAATTAAGAAATGTCAAAATTTTATTGAACACAATGCAGTTGCCCTCCGGGTGCACACTATGTGGGGCGTGGCGATGCGGCAGGGCGCAATAGAGGTAGAGGCGTTACACATATCGCTGGCCATAACATTAATTTAACCACGCCAATAACCTTTGCGCACTTGTGTTGCATCAATTTTCATTAAAATCGTACAGCGGTGAAAAGTTTAGCAAAAAACACACAAAACCAAAAAAAAAAAAACGAAATGAAAAGAAAAGCGGAAAAAATTAAAATGGCCGCGCGAAAAGTTAGAAAAACGAGGGCGCTAAAAAACGGAAATGAATCCCATGTGCATAAATACGTATAAATCCAAAAATAAATTGAATTAAAAAAGGCGAAACCAAAAAACCGAGCAGCGCCAAACCAAGCCAGCAGTGTGAGCATAATAAATTCAAGCATCAGACTTTGTTTGGCTTAGTCAATGGTCCAAAAAAAAGAAAAGTCCAAAAACAGTGGCTAAAAAATCGCGAATTTATTGTAGATGCGCGCAAATGAGCGCGGCAAGAAGGAGCTCTATGCCACATCCACATCCACTTCCAGCTCAGCGTCCAGTCTCAATGATTTTTAAATAACTTTGTCTAGCTTTAAAATTTATAGTAAGCAGCATTTTATGGCGTGCACTTCCCGTCAAATCCAACTTCACGGAAACCAACAAACACACAAACATATATGACAAAAAAAACAACTCATTTATCTTATTTTGTCAAAAAATTGTCAGCGCAACACAAAAAAACCATAGAGCGAGATAGCAAGAGTGAGAGAGCGAGAGAGAGCGAGCGCGAAAGCGTTGGAAAGACTAAGCAGTTGTCTGGCTGCCTCCATGGCAGCTTCACTTGCCTTGGCTTGGTTTGGTTTGGTTTGGTTTTGTGTCTGCGCTTTGTTGACAGCAATTGTCACAATTACAAGTTGATGTGTCCTAGCCAGGCTTCAGACGAAACCGTCGCCCAACACCCATTGTCCGTCGCTAAGTCAACTGATTTAAGTGATATTTATGCTGAATGCTCTGGACCCTGCGCCGCCTCACCTACCGACCTACCGACCAACCGACCAACCGACCATTCGACGATTCAATGGAGCAATGGAGCAAGTGATAAGCGCTGCTTGAGTGACAAGTGTGTGGCAGCCACACTGCCTCGCTGATTAATGGTTGATTTCTGTAAAGGGATATGCCATAGGATTACTTACTTGTGAAGTTGTAGATACTATGTATTTGGGTATGACACTCAAGGTTGTCATATAACAGTTTTTTCTGCTCGCGTTACATAAATAGTGCATTGTTAACATGACGTGAGACACACGTTGCAGGTGTCATTTAAGGTGGTTTTTTTTTTGTCTAATGTGAAACTTGTTGCGGGATGAGCATCCTACGTCAGCTGGAAAATCGCGATCACGAGGAGATCGAGATGTCCAGGAGCAGGATTGACGCTAAGCGGCTCAAGAACAACAAAGCTGCTGGCGCTAAAGACGTGCATGTAGAGTTGTTCAGACCAGGCGGCAATCAATTGGTAAGATTCAGGCACCAGCTTTTTTGCAGAGTATGGCTAGATGAGAGCATGGCCGATGATTGGATCCTTGGTGTCCTCTCCTTTGTCGTCAAGACGGAATGGCATTCCAATGCCTCAGTATCATATATAAAACACTATCACGCAGTTTAGGACTAGTAGTAAGTCCATTGACCTAACATTACGTCAAGTGGAAAGATCCACGAATACCGAAGCCACACTAACCGCCTACTTGTCTGAGTTCAGTATCCCTGCAAAGTTTGCTGTATCTTTGCAGAATGACGTTGAGCAACACACTTAGCTCCGTCAAGATAGGAAAGAACTTGCCAATATTTGTTTCTTTGGTCTCAGTAGGCAAATGACTACTGTCCAAGTTGTTGTTGATCCAACTGAATTAAAGTGCATGAAAACAGTGCAATAACATGAAATATAATTTTAAGTTCTTCTTATATTTTTTCAATTTCCAAAAACTGAAAACAAGCGGTTTTGAGAATTTTTTGTTTGAGCTAGCAGTCAAGCTACGTGTCTGAGAAACAGGATGAAAATATGCAATTGTGAAAGTAGTAAAAGAAACATTTCTACCAGTATCTATCTATCCATTTCCACAGCGCGAATCGAACTCACGGAATCGTTATGTTGCAAGTTTAACTACTGGCTCACGCTAGACAACTTGGACGTAGTATCCAATGGAACAACAAAATACATTTCCAAATACATAGTTTCAACTTCCGCAGTAGGATTAAGAGAAAGAAGTGAAAAGAAAGCATATCTGAGCAAATCTACATTGGTTACACTTTTCGATTTTTAAATTCATCGTGTCAGCTACTGTCAAAGTACTTACTTGGCACCAAATGAATATTGGTGGTTACGATTAAAGAGTAGTTTTCCCTGTTACACTGTAAAAGTAGTTTAAACTAAGCATATGTGATCACCTGCGGTTCTTAACAAAGACTAAATGCTATTTATGAAAGATCTTTAGACGCTCTTAATTCTGCAATTTTCTAGACAACGTGCTGTCAAATGTCTACTTCACGCTTTGACAGTAAATGAGAGTAGTTTAGAGACAGTTAGTTTCTAACGTGGTTACCCTTCTCGCTTGGTATTAAATTAAATAAACTTAATTTATAAAATTTAACTTGAATATGGAAACATGTAACTAATTGCCTACTAGATTCATAGTCAAACATATATTAGTGAATAAAAAAAGTTTCAGTATTTTTTTTTTTAACTAAAGTAGGCATGAAAATCATTAATATTTAAGTTATTTTATTTTTGGCTCATTCTGTTCATTCTGTTATTGAAAGCCGACCAGACAGGACGGAAAAGTTGAAAAAAATAATTATCACAAAATCTAAACGGTAAGTAAAAAAAAAATAAAAAAAATTACAAAACATCAAAATAAAACAAATTTTCCTTACAGTTTTAAACTAAACCAAATTCTGCAAACATGGCGTCTAATATAATTAAGAAGGTAAGACCTATGTTGGACCGCATACTCATCAAGCGTGCCGAGATAAATACAACAACTGCCGGAGGAATACTACTCCCAGAGGAATCTGTGCCAAAGGAAATGCAGGGTGTTGTTGTTGCCGTTGGCCCTGGTGCCCGTAATCCCGTCGGCACCGGATTCTTGCCAGTAGGAGTTCAAGAAGGTGATCGAGTTTTGTTGCCCAAGTATGGAGGGACAAAGGTGGACATGGACGATAAGTCTGAGTATGTGCTGTTTCGCGAGACCGACATTCTTGCCAAATTGGAGTAAATGCTGCCCATGCCCGCAATATTTTTTTGTACTATAAAATAATACACAAACCACTCATAAATAATATATATAATGAACATAAAAGATGAATGATGGAGGACCTCTGAAGGTTTAACGGAACACACTCAAAAAACAATAACATACAAAACAAGTGAATTGCGTTCGAAACTAAATGATTACGATGAAATGTTCAAATTGGTAGCTAAACTACACTCATAAAACATATACACAAACGTTCAAAACACTAAATAAAAGAATTGTTCAGTTGCGTTTTCCTAAGCGAATTTTTCGATATATTATTTTTCAAATGTCAATATAATATGACAGGCACGTCAAAGCCTACTTTCACTAGTTAGTTACAGAGCTGGACTTTTGATGCTCTTCTCTTGCATTCTGATTAGCAGGTACCCATAATATGAAGACCTGATAGATTAAGCTTAAATAAATATTCCTCACAGGTTAAGATTTCAGCTAGTTGGCAACTCTTTGTCGTTGTCATTGAAATAGGTAGACAGCCATAAAAGCTTAAAATATACTTTTTGATAGTCCAAATATAATATTTATAAATGTTTTTTATCGTAAACATAAGATTCTTCAGCAAGGTGAGATTTTCATCATCTAGGGAAAAAAACAAATACATGTTTTTTGCTCAAACCTTAACGGCACTGCTTCAGTGATGCAAAATTCAATGAGGATTTCTTTTTAACTGGCCATAACAACCAACTGGTTTACGGCCTGATGTAGAGCACATCACTAGAAGTTACACAACAATTGCTAGCCAATAATGCCTAAAACCAAAAACAACAATGCTAACAATTACTATGTTATCGGCTAGCAATTGCCGTGCAACTTCCGGTGGGAGAAAGCTATTCAATTTAAAGCACCTAATTTATACGAGCATGCAGAACAAATCATCAAGCATCTGCATCAATCGTAATTGACAAGAATACAACCTACGATTAATACAGCGTCATAATTAGGTTAAGACTATGGGTATCAAGAAAAACAGTTAGGTTAGTTGATGAAATTAGAGTGAGTTTTCGGTGGTAAAAGCTATTGTCGGGGTATTCTGATTGTATTTGAATCATAGCCCATAGCCCATATGAAAAATATTTGATGTAGACAGTCGGGACGGTGCCCGACAGTGGAATACCCTGTACCCATTTTCTTCATGAAAATCGAATCTGTGGGCGTTACTAAGGTATGTGGACTGCGGGGGGTAAGGGGTTGATTCGGAAAAATGTCAACAATCTTTGGTTTATAAGATTAATATGAGTCTTCGTACCTCATTTCAAAAAATGTTTTCGGCAGTAATAATCGAAATAAAATAAATTCAAATATTTTAAAAATGTTGCGTTTAACCAATCCTTGGTCCTTATCTGCCTTTTGTCCTAAAAGGGGTAACATTGCTCGGCAGAAAGCATATGATTTTCGTAAGCATCCAAACTTTTCCATTTGGTCGCATATACAGGATAATACACAAGAAGAAAGACCACCAAATGATAATTTATGCATAGATACGCTTATTGATGAAACACATCTCCTATCTGGAATTCAAAAAGCTGCAAACGCAAATAGAAAAAATATTAAAATAACTCCAATTTCTCAAGCGATAGGTAGCACTGAGCAAGTGAATGCAATACTTGGTCAGGATAATACGCTACATATAGGCGCAGGTAAGCAATGCGGTGATACAGAAAATAACATGCAAATATGGAACTTTACCCAGCATACTACCGAGTACTTATGCGGTGTATGCTACCGGAGGCACTGAAAAAACTCGATGCCAACGATGGCAGCTTAACAGTTAAGATTGTTTCTTCCAAACCAAAAGGACCATGATGGACTTGTGTACGCGGTAACAATTGTTTTGAATATTTGATTAAGACTAGTACTTCCATAAACAAATTCTTGAATTTTCGGCCGTAAAATAAAATGACAAATTAGTCACACTTCTTCAGAATTTTAATCTTTATATTACAAAGTGTAAACACCGTAGTGATGATTGTAGAGAGTGTCCGACCATCACTATTCCTCATGCCAAGCCTCCAGCAATTAAAAAGTTAGCATGGGCATTCATGTCCTGTCACGCTTTGATCAAAAGTTCCGTAGATTTTAAAGAACTCTTGACGATGGACCGAAATATTTTAGAAGAAAGAAAAAGGTTTACGTATTTGAGAAATTGGTCGCCTTCGAGCAGGCTCCGTCAATTGTTAAGCTTAAGCCCGAATGTAAGACGAGTTTGGCATACGCAATAAAAAAGTTTTTTTTATTTGCTGCCCAAGCGGTTCACATGCCGTGACGGCCTGAATCCACCAGTTGGATTCTAAATAACATTAAAGATATTGGCACCAATACCAAGCTG
The DNA here is from genome assembly GCA_035041775.1 of Chymomyza caudatula. Taxonomy (NCBI): domain Eukaryota; kingdom Metazoa; phylum Arthropoda; class Insecta; order Diptera; family Drosophilidae; genus Chymomyza; species Chymomyza caudatula. The sequence continues at coordinate 2,988,329 of JAWNKW010000169.1, forward strand.
ATCTGAAGGCAAGAAGAAGGAATAAAATTATTGAAGGTGTTCTTTTCGGTACAGAGTGAGTGCAATCGAGCTGAATCGATATGTAAGTGATGCAAAGTCTTATATAAAGATCCTGTCGAAATTTGTATATTTCAGTTCAAGTCATCACATATGATTTTAAGTCCATTCAGTTCAATTTCATTTCCCGTTTGTAACAAATTGATCGGATGCTGACCGTTTTTAGCAAAATGTATGTTGCACACGAGTAAAAAACCTAGTTAACGCGAAATTTGAAAAAAATATATTTGGAGCTAAAATGGTTTTCTTCTCAGAATTCTTTAATTTAAACCAAATCTCCTAGTGGAGCGAAGATATGTACTTCTTCGGCAACATCACGACGAACATGAAGGCTCTACGCGCGAATTGGATATCAACTACAGCCACCACGACATTCCCTTAAGGGGATCGACTTCTATGAGTAGTCTTGAAAACTACCGAAATTAGGAGAGCGGTCTTCAGACTTTGCAAAATAACAGGGACTGGTTAATCAAGTACCTTTTGTGATGCAATCGTTCGCCGCCGCCACAGGCAACTGAAAATTTTCGTTTCACATGATGGGCATAGCGTCTATGCTGACGTCCGCGGCCCCTGCTCCAGATACATTCCAAAGCCATTCAGCACACTACAAGTACTTAAAGGTTCATCAAAAAATCGCTGCATGCGGAGGACACACAAGTGAATTCTTCTTATGTAAGCAGGCGAATCGCTAAATAAGTTTGCATGCAGAAAAGCGTTCAGCGATTCATGACCTGTCAGCAGAAATCCAGCGCGGAGACCAAACCCAAAGTCTCGTCGGCTGTGGGCTAAGCTTGCATTTGGGATAAAACGATAGGTCATTCAGGTCTGTAATCCTTGACATCATCCCAGCTGTGTTGCCACGCACATCACAACATCACACATGTTTTGCTTTCTTGATGAAGAACATAGCTATTCCAACTTTAGCTCCCCAAGCCTCTCCGCCTTTCTGTTCCAGAAAAGCTAAATAATGTGGCTCCAGGCATTGAACAAGCAAGCCTATCATGACAATGATAGACAGTCACTTCTTTATTCCTGCTGACCATTCTTGCGCTTTTGCCAATGAAGAATCTTCGCCATAAGATTGCTGCGGGGCTTTCTCCGATGATTCGACGCAGCTCGGCATCCAATTCTAATTTGCCATTCAATATCATATATGTACAAGTGCTCTAACTTTCTATAAAAAAGTAGAGACGCATTTAATTACTCCTTTATGCCCAATTCCGGGTGTTTTTTTCAGCTGTTGAAAAATACTTAATTTTGTGTATAACAACTTGAGCAGCTCACAAAAATTGATTACAAAAGCCTATGGGCCGTATTCCAAGTCCCAAGTGTGCGCAACGCCGCAAATTATGCTACAAAAATATAACATTTTGTAAACCAAATTTTTTTCACATGTGTTTTGTACGTTGCAACTCATTTTACTGACCACAAAAGTTATGTTGTCTCATTAACTTTTAACTTGTTGGCTCGACCAGTTAGAAGAAAAAAATCCAACATGGCGGGCAAAAAAATGTTTGCTCAAATGCTGCGCGCATATGCTGCGGTTATTTGAGCTGTTTTTTTGGTTTTTTTTCACTCGAACTTGTTAGCCAGGAGCAGGACATTGTTAAGGTAACGAGCAGTGCCACACGGAGGATGCATTGTAAAAATAATATTTTTATTAAAAAAGACAAATATTGTGAGCGGTAGTGAAAACGCTCAAATTGCATGTCGGAAGGAGTTCAAGGGTCGGCTCTTCAACTCTTCTGCGCGCTTTTTGTGTCTGGATTATTATTATTTATGTGCTTACATGGGGTATTTCGTATAAGGTCTGCAATTTGGAACACTTAACAAATAAAATGTTTATCGTCTGTAGTTAAATATAACGCTTTTGTCAATCTTTACTCTCATTTTCGAAATGGACATCCTTCAGCGAAGTTATTAAAGATGAAAGTTGAGAGATGTGCTAAGTAAAAGAAACTTTTTTCCAAAACATTTTCACATTCTTCGTAGCGTACAGAATAGTCAGTGTCAGCGCGACGCTCTTTTTGTTTTGACTGTCAAGTCATGAGCAAAAAAAATATACGAAAATTAATTTTAATGCATCGGTGAGAATACATGTGTACCAGTGTGTAAGGAATCGCTGTGAGACATTGTTAGATTGTTGAGTTGACTATGAATATGAGTCGAGTGCTTGGCAAGGTTTGCCAAAGTTTTGCCAAAAAGCTGAAATTACATGGGATTTTTAATTAGTGACATATGTGGCGTGTGTCTATTAACAAGAGGAGACTTTAAAATAAAGTTACTAGCTTTTGACAGCCAAATTTAGTATATATAATGTGTTAACACATATCATATATATATAAAAATGAAGCCTCAAGAAGTGATGTGCTTGCTAAACTCGGAAACGCGTGGACCGATTTCAACCAAATTTTCAAAAATTGAAGACAGTATTAGGGAGAAGGTTTTTGTGAAGTTTGGACGAATTTCCATAGATAACGCCAAAGCTGTCGACAAAAACGATTTTCCATATAAAAAATACTAAATGTGTTTCTACTTATATAGCAGGCAAGCATTAAATTTGACTAGGTAAAGAGTTCTTTTGAATAGAGGTAGAGGTAGAGGAAAAGGTAGAGGATATAAAGATATTGGTACCTATATCCCCAGCTTGACTTAGTATGAAGAAGAGAAAGAGAAAGAGAAGGAAGAGGAACGGGAAGGGGAATGGGACGGCTAGTTAAACTATAAGAATGTCCAATTGCTCACATATGCAGATTGTATCGACAAAATATACGCTTTCTTCGAGTAGAAAGACGCAGCGGTTGGACTCTCGAACTGATGTTGAAAACTATACGTTTGATGTTTCAAAGGAGTTCGTCTACGTTCGTCTAGAATCATAAAAGCAAGTTGTGAATCATTCTTACCAATAGATGTAAATTGTATACTCTCGAGTGCGCGCAGAGCAGAGACGCTTGAAGGCCGGCTCTACATCATGCTGTAACCCGAAAACGGGTTGTTATGGCCAGTTAAGAAGAAAAATTTGTTAATAAGAAGGACTTAAAACTTGTACAGCTTTGGAAGTTTGGAACAATCAAACCTGCTGGATTTCTATGAAAAACCAAAGATTCGTGGAAAATTGCGAATATTATCGTTCAAATAGGAGCAACTCAAACTTTTGCACCATTTGAGCATATTGCAACAACAGCATATTCGTTTGCAACAATTAGAGTTCCGAAGTCTTACTGAAACTCATACTTTAACTCAAAGAACTTTATAATTTGTAGCAACATTGGCAACGTGGCAACCTTAGAAAAAACTTTAAACTAGCCATAAATTGATTTACTTGGCACAACAATAATAAGAGCATGTAAGACCTTACCAAGACACACACATACAGTTACATCATGCAGTTAGTATAAGGTATACAGCCGCTGGACACTTGCACAAGTCTTGTAGAATATTAGTTGGGGAAATTAAAAGAAAATTTTCCATAAAATGTACAAAAGTATGTAAAAGTTATTAAGTGCATACAAAGTAGAAAAACAAGTGCACACCAAGAGGCGCGCACACACACTGAAACACACTCGAACACACACAGAAGCACTGAAAGTAAAACTTTTTAATCACGTGTACATGGCAGCAGTCAAAGTTCTATTGCTTCCTGTCCAAGATATTTCTCCTCGAAATCTCTTTCACTCTCTCAGCTAAAGGACTGACGAAGATGCACACACTCAATAGCAATATATATATATATACATATATCTGAATATATTTTACTAGTTTTCTATTTAAAATATAAACATATGCTTGATTGGAAATTTTTAAGTGCTGCTCTGCAAGTCCTCCCATGTTTATGCATTTTAATAAATTGTTTAAATTATTATATTCGATATGTTTGGCTAAAATCACTAGCCACCATCTTTATCGTTTCGAATATATTTTAATTGATTTTATTTTATGCCTAACGAAAAGCCAAACACACATTTGGGCACAATTAATCTAAGTTGAATTTGTTCAAAAATAGGTGCAGCATGTGGCATGCGTAATATGTCTTTCAAGCTGAACATCCATCATTCGAACTTCGCGACACGCCTAATCGTACGACTACCTTCGACAGTCTGTTGTGATTGCAGCTTTTTGATGTCCAGCTTTCGCCCCCGTGTGGTGAGCGGGTTAGAGAATACCACCTCAGCAGGTCATAGCTTGTCGTATGAGGCAACTAACAATGACACTGGGTTCTTTCGAGACCAGTAGAGCCACCCGAGGCCTGGGTCTGGGACCCACCACGTAAAACCACAATTCCAATGAAAGAATGTATTTACATCAGGCCGTAATCCGATAGCACGGGTTGTTATGGCCAGTTTAGAAGAAGAAGCTTTGCACTTTGACTTTCATCGATCACAACATGATCAATTTGGGTGCGTGTGGGTTGATCAGGGGACAGCCCTGTAGCCTTGTGGATATCGGGATGCGGAACTCTGGTACTACAAACTACCAAGATACCCTCTCTTCTCTCAATGTTATGGGTAGAACGCATCTATATTTGCATCGTAGGGCTATGAACAAAACCTTAATATAAGGGAAGTAATACTGTTTGCTTCAATAGAAATAATGATTTAAGGTTTAAGATAAAGTTCTGTACTATGCTGACGTCAACGGTACGATCGAACGTTGAAATGGTTTAGAGGCTGATGACATGTATAAAAAGTGTCTTAAATAAAGATGCAAATAAGTTTACAATGTCAAAGTAGCACGTTTTTGAAAGTGAATCCAGCTTACACAAAATAAGTTCATCGTTTGACCACTTTGTAAAAGGATGTACAATTATTTGTAAGCTTTTGCTATGGTACTTTATTTTATCATTTAGGTTTGAGCAGTCTTTGATCGTCAGTCTTTTGAGTCAAGAGTGTACTAATTCGGAAGTAAGACGTGTTTGGCACATTAAGATGAAATGTTGAAGACAGATAGATTGGCAGATAGTTCCGAGTGGCGATTTGGCTTAGGAATACAATCAATATTATTAGAGTTGTAAAAATACCAAAATCACTCTCATCGTTTTTAGTGTAGTGATAAAAACGTGAATCGCATTTAACTTGCAAATCGGAAGAGCTTTAATTTGTACATGTATGATATGTACCAACATATATGTATTTTTCACACCATGTACAAAAGCTCTCATGAGATTTTTGCACATTTTTCGCAGCATTTTTTCTAATTTTCAAACCAAAGCGTCACCTTCTCCCCGCCCCGTCCCACCACGTTCATAACTCACAACACCTGGAACGAAACGCCAAAAGTGCCGCAAATGAAAAATGCAAGCGGAATTAAATTATAGTCAGCAACGAAGCAACTAAAAAAATTGTCTAAAATACAAAAAAAAAAATACCAAGTGAGCAGTAAAAATACTAAAAAGTTCAAACGAGCAGCGCATAGTTGGCTGCACGGGCCGCTGTTTCCAGTTACTTTGCGAAATTAAATCTGAGCGGAAGCAAAGCAAACACACAAACACTTACACACACACACACACACACACACATTGATGTAATGATGCAGTCGCAGCTGCTGCGCGCTTAGATTGCATTAAGAGGACGGCCTCTACCTCGGAGCGACTGCGTCCAATGTTACGTGTGCAAGTAAAAATTTTAATTTCCGCGCAAAAATCACAAACTGGCTAGAGAAGAAAAACGAACAAGTCAAAATGGCGCTCAACAAAAAGTGCAGTAAAAATTTGCTCGTTTTCCAACACGTTAATGAAACGCGCTCAAGTGGTCACCACCGCGGGGTTCTGGACACTGGACAAGAGTAGTGATCAAGTTTGCCTAACTGTTGGCATCGCCTGTGCATGAAATCATCAAGAGAAAAATTGTTTGAAATAAATTTATAGTCGGTAAAAGCATTAATGCACAATTTTTTTTATGGAATAAGGAGTAATAAATGTTAGAAATACTTACTTACTTTAAAAAGCTGTTCATCATGATTGGATAACTTGAAATGGCTTAGTACTCAGCAATGAAATACATATATTCAGTTTTTGGGATAAACCTAATGCGCAGATTCCAAATTTTAATAACCTTTAGTACCGTTAATATCAGCATTAGAATAATAATATAAATAGAGTCCTAGTAGTCCTTGTATATCACTTAAACCGATAGCCATCCTGCAAGAAGTGAACTCTATAATCTGGAATAGCGTGTTACGTGGAACACCTAGATTCTATGAGCGCTTATGATGGGTCATCTTTCTTCTCGCTATGACATCATTCTCGGATTTACAAAAACCACAGGTATTCGAGTTGCTTAGATATCTCAAAAGTATCCTATGGCAGTTCTTTGCTATTTGGGAGATTTTTTGCGCCCATTTAAGATATAGATGCTTAGAAGCTGATTGTCTCAGTTGTAGCGCATTAATCCAGTCTGTGATCCATTTGTATAACTTTTTACCTTTTTGGAAGTAGTTGCTTTACATCGATTTATCCAATAATCTTGCCCTACCACGGAGTGTGATCAGCGATATATGTTAGGCTGAGCAAGCTCCGTCAACCTAGATTGTCTGATAGTATTGCTATTTCCCTGTAATGGAAATCATTTATACCAGCAACTCAGTCTATGCCACAAACTTCAGACTTTAAGATTATAATTTGTTTGCCAAAAGGTTTTGGCGGTTACCCTTCTGCATGTCGAAAGAAAGTCTTTTCTGTAATTGTGCTTAAGTTCCTTCTAAAATAGGTGGGGGAGAATTTCCTTTCTGAGTTTATCGGCGTCCCTTTCAATTGACATTCTTAGCATGGCAACCAAACTTGAGTTCGCTACCAAATGTTCAAGGTACTTAACATTCTTAATTGTGCCAATAAGTTCACATTTTGGGCAGTGCTAGGTCAATCGTAGTAATTCGGACCATCTAACAAATAGTACACTTAGTATTTAGCTGGCTTCGGATAACAGCCTTCGGTGCTTTGCGCTCGCCTTCGGTTATACCAAAGTTAATTAGTGTGCTCTCTACCTGGTCTACCTCCAGCGAAGACATGGCCCTCCTCTTCGTTGCCTAACCTCAACAACCGCGTTCGAGACCTTTCCTGCAGTAGTTTCGTTATCCATACGCACAACTTGACCTGTCCAGCGGAGCCGCTCACATAGCTGAAACGCGTAAAAGACCTTACGGAGTACTTGCCATTCAAACATTCCAAAGACCGCAAAGGCTCCGGCAATTTCTCGCTTAGTACCACCATATCATTTGAATATGAGCGCAACCGGACACTCTTATAGTGTATAAGGCGTTTAAATTCAGCTCTAAAAGCCATGATTGTATTTTGGTTGGGAAAATGATGAGAAAAGAAAGACGACCTCGATGAGGAGGATAAAAGGGTGGACGTTCAGCAAGACAAAGAGATAAAAGCGAAATGACAGGTGAAAAGAAAGGTGAAGATGAAGTGGAAGGGAACGAACTCGGCACAGTTTGAAACCTTATTACTGGGCATTCGTAGAAAATCATCATCGTAAGTGGCTGTTCATAAATTTTTTTTTGAAGATTGTGAACCACCCCCTCCCTGCTTATTACAAATAGTCACATTTAGGCAACCCCCCTCCCACTAATGAGAGGTCACAAGCCGTGAAACCAAAAGACAGCTGTAAGCGTTTCTTCAAAAGCAAGACATTTGAAGTCATTAATTTAAAATTGGATGCAAGATTTTTAATGGATTTGTTTGAAAAGTTCGAAAGAAAAGTAAACATTGCATGAAAATCAAACGATTTTTTCAGATGTCATAAACATTTTGATTGTGACGGCACGTTTTCGGAACATTACCCTCCCCCATCGTCACAAAAAGTCACAATTTGATTAACCCCTTCCATTAAGAGCCCAAGGAGAGCTTTGCTGCACACATTAGTTCACTACTCTAAGACTGGGTGGCGATTAGAGCAGCTTTCTAGGGAGCACCACGTGGTTGTGCGTCAACATGGTTAAGGCTGAGACAGGTATCACCTTGGCCATTCCCCAGTGAATGGCAATCAGAAGCTTTCACTCTATCCACGAGAACCCTGCCTCACCTTATATAAGCTAGACCCATTAAATTTTCAATATATTATAAACAAAACAATCTTTTCCTATAGCCGAAACACATCTCAGCTTTTGCGCTATTCACAACATTTTTTGGGAAAAATGTGTAAAGAGTATACCAAAGTCGGGCTACGACTGATGAAATTTTGTTGTTGTTGTTTCAATCAAATCTTAGGTGTAATTGAAATAAGAGAAACACAAAGGCTTAATTAAAACCCATATGCCAATAATTCAATGCGCATATATTTATATACATACTCACTAAAATATCTTCTATTCTGAACAAGGACCAAATATTTCGTTTCTTGTAAAGCAAAACTTATTTTGTAAGTTGAAACAACAGAGAAACCTTCAACCTAGCTCCAACGGAGCCCAAAAAAGAAAACTAATAACTACTAATTTGGCTGTTGCTGCCATTTTTTGCTTCTTCTTGCTTGTCAGTTGCTTTGTTGCCTTGAATGCATCTTAGACTTTGTCTTCTTGGCATGGCAACCGCAACCTTTCAAGCAAAAGTCCAAGCCAAGTTAAGAGCGGAGCAGAGCTGAGTAGAGTAGAGTAGAGAGTGTTTATAGTTTATTGTTGATTGAACACTAATTAAGTTTCCAGCTTAAAAAGCAGTGCACAAAACTTTGCCAGAAACATGATGGACAGTCGGTTGGTCGGTCGGCTGGTTGGATGGTTGGTTGGCTGATTGGTTTGTTGGCCAAACCTAGTGTTGCCCAGCAGTACTACTGGCCAACCTTAAGATGTTTGCCTTATAATGAAGCAATATGCAGTCAATACCAACCCATAGATACTCACTCTTGGCTGTTTGTACGAAAGTTTGCAAAAAACTTTAAGAAACTTTTTGCTTTGCATTTAATAGCAATAATAATTTTTAGTTTATATCTTGTGCAATATATGTATGTATGTGTGAGTGTGTGTGTATGTCATGTATATAGTGTTGACCCGCTGGCGAAACTTATAATTTCTCTATACTAGCCACATGACTTATAGTACATAAATTTAAGACTTTCTTCATGTCTTATTTAATAACTATCTCATAGAGTGCATATATATGTTGTTAAGAGATTCTTTTTTTTTCTGTTGCATGTTTTGTGGCTTCAATTTATGCAAAAAGCTATGCACAACAACTTGGTTATCAGCTTTGCATTGAAGTTTTGCAATTATTTCGAAAGGCAATTTAATTGATGCCCCCAACGAAATAAACCCAAGTGGATGTGGTCAATTGAAGCATTTAGACTCCCAAATGATTGGTTAGGTCAACTTTTAAGCTTAACGGAATTGCAAGTTAATAGGAAAGTCCATAGTCTATTCAATAAGTTGAATAAACGTAAAGTATGTACGGAAACACGCAGATTTATATATGAATTCCCTAAAAACGACAATCAATGTCTTAAGTTTAATCATTCGGAATTGATCGAGTTCAATAAAATACCGATTATTTTGGGTACCTCCAATAAAGTTGTGCTTAGAAAAGTAGAGTTGTTTATCGATCATAAAACTGTTTGTAAATTTTTTAATACAATTCAAAGTGTTAGTTATCCTTACATAATATATGAATGCAGTCACTTCGACAGAATAAGCGGAATTCATTCATCCATTCCTGGAGTCTTCCTTTCTCATTCGTTTTTCTGACTTTGCGATGGAGAGTTAAGAAAGAGGAAAGGCTAAAGAGAAACTTAACAGAAAAAATTCTTAAAAAAGAACTTGCCTACACAGATGATATTGAACTTCTTTGATCGTATCAAGTCAGATGTTGATCTGGGGGTAAATGGGAGCAAGACAAAGTTTATGTTTTCTTCAACACAGTCAAAACTAAACTTTTTAAATTCGTCTGCCTCATCCATACAATCACTGCAGAGGAACATTCTTGTCAATCGATGTTACGTTGATATCATTCGACCAATGAGTAATACAGGTCACAGGCAAAACTAACATGGCTGAAATATTAGTGAAGACAAAGTACAGAATACTTTACCCAAGCGATGAATTCTACGAGCTCCATGACGACATAAGCAAATTAGCATTCAGCGACTCTACTGGCTTGGTCATATGGTGCGTATGGAAAAAGAAGCTCCTGGCTTCAATGCGTTTGTTGAAAGGAAGGTGGCGAAGGGGTAGGCGTCACTCTGTTGTCTGAAGGGAGCAGTGCCTTTCATGCATAACCTGCTAAAGGATTGTTAAGGGCAGTCATGAAGGAGAAGCTTTAAAAACAAGAGTACAGCTACCAAACATAAGCTCAAAAGAATCGACATTTTGGTTTTATTATGGCTATTACGGTATATATGTAAGTATACTATAGACTTCAAAAGGATGAACTGCCTAAATGAACCCTATATGCTTAGTTTTTCTATTGCCGAAGTTATCACATATTATCCTAAATGGCTCTTCAAGGTCTCATCTATTTGATAAAGAATTGTAGTTTGGCTCTGTTACAAAAAGTTAGTACCTTTGACAAACACAAAATCGGCTTTTGCTCCAGTCCTATATGCCGTTAGACCAATGTTGCTTCTAACTGCTTGCACCAGTTATATGCACCCTACTCATTGACAATTCCATGCCACACCCTCTTTCCAAAAACTAGAAAAAAACCACATAAAACATGAATCGCTTTAAAATCGCACATAAAACGCGTTTTGTATAGCCGCACATAAAATGCCGCGTTTTTGACTTACACTTGTACTCCAACCAAATCGCCTAAAAGGCTGCCACAAAATACAACAAAACGACAAAGTAGCAGGACACATGGCCATAGCTTTTCCAAGGGCTGCAACCTCCTCTCACTCTCTGTGTCACTGTCTCACTCTCTCTCTTGCTTATACTTGTATGTGTATTGGTGTTTATGCCCCTGGCACTTGAAAAAATTTTGTTCTAAAATTTGTTGGCTTGTTGCTTTTGTTTGCCATTTTATGTGCCGCATTTTTTTGGCCACGATTTTTTTTGTGGCCCAACGCCTTTTGGTAAATTAATGCGAAAATTTTTGCGAAATGCGAAATTTCGCGTTATTTTTCAAAGCACATACACACGGTGTGTAAGTTTGTGTGTTATTGTGTGTCTGCTGTGGAACTTGGAACTTGGTCGACGACTGGATGGTTGTTTGTTGGGTCCACGTTTACGTTCACGTCCACGACGCTGCTCTTGTCCACCTGTCTATGCCGCTTGATTGATGGTTATTATGCGCACTTGTATAAGCGCCTCACCAGCCACTTGCCCCAGCAGCCGCTCTTGACAAACCTTAAATTTCAACGCGGCCCGTTGGCCATGGCCATCAATGCCAACACCAAGGCATACCACCATTTTCTTTTCATCAAATCGTAGAAAAATGCCTAAAAAAGAGCATGTATTAGGCGCTTCTCTGTCGGTCATTCCGGTGCGTCACGGATTGATGGTGTGGTGCAGGCAAGGGGTCTGCGTCTGTCGCTTGATTAAAATAGCTGCCGGTTATTTGCATTAATTTTGTTGGTTTTATGCGTGTCTTCATTTTGACATTTGCTGTGGCCTCGGCGACTTCATTTGTTATTCCAGTTTATCATTCATAAAGGCTTCTCATATCCATATGTACGTATTTCTATATGAATTAA